>OU343217.1:189971297-190221977 GCA_910596185.1 Chrysanthemum makinoi
CTATGGAGGAAAAAAAATAAACAAATATGCCAATAGTGCGATTTGAACCCAAGACCTCTTGCTTAGCAAACATGTCGCCACCCACTAGACCAAGAGCCTTTTTGTGTTTAATGTTGCATTTAATTTCCATTAACCTCCTTTTTACTGTGATCCATTTTTTCTTTTAATTAATTAATTCTTCGCTCACCTTTTAGTCTTCTTTTTGCACCATTCTACTCTTGCCTCGATGCTCAAATAAAATTATCATTAGACCCGTAATTACAAGTGCTCCTTCCATTCTCGTGCTCATTTTTTTTTCATTTTACAATATCCGTTACCTGCACATACATAAACACAAAAACACAAATATTTATGGCTTTGGGGTTAGTTTTGGTTTTTTGGTCGGTTTTGATCAAGAAAAGGTATTTGTTTTCACATATACCAAAATACCGTGATGAGAAAGATTGTCGTCCTCACTAATGTATCAACTCAACGCTTTTAAAACAAAGATTTCAATCTCTTTCTAATAAACCTATGAAAAGTAGCAAAGATTCCTCAAAAGAGATTAAGAAACCCTTATTTCTAAAAAACGCCCGTTTACCTTTCATTTCTCATATATTACGTTTAAGCACATTCCAATTATGAAAGGTATTGTTGAACTTTCATGTCGATCAATAACTCTAACATTTTTCAAACGACACTTTAGGATCACGGAATAGGAAACACAACACACGGTGAAGTGACCATAACGGATAGAATAGACGTCCCCGATTTTTCACAAGTCCCCAAACTAAGCGTAAAATCGAAATTATTGTTAAAGATGACTCTAGATGCTAACACTACCCATGGAAGTTACTGTATGCTTCCCATTTTCCCTATTTTCCTAGATTTTTATTTTTGTGAGAAATGAATTTCTTCAAATTCTCGTTTCGATAATTTTTATTCCGATAAAGATATGAAGCTTTAAGCTAATTAGTTATCCATCTTCCTCGAAAACCATTGCACACAAGAATGAGGTCCCATATCAAGGTCATATTGCATGATTTAGGGAGATATCTCCCGGATTCAAAGTTTGGCTTAACACTATTTCAGCACATTTGCAGTTTTGCAATTTAGGCCTTGGTCTTTCAACCACTAACTCAACGGGATTACCGTTTTATCAAGTCTTATGACTTTGGATTTTCCTCATCTTTTAGAAGTCCATACGGGTGCAATGGCCTCGGACATAAAACTTTTATGGATTTGGATTTTTCAACTATAATACATTTGGGCTTTATTTCATGTTAATTTTTGTGCCAAACTCGAATCCTACCGCTTATAACAATAGAAACAATAGCAGCAAACTATCACCGGGGAATCGATTTCTATTACACACTTAACACTGGACAGTACCTTGATGTATACCCAACTCTCATGGGCAAGGATTCTCTAAAGAAGAATAAAGAACTAACTATCGCCAAAAACTCAACATCTCTAATATTATTAACGATATAAGTGAAACAATTTTGTGGGGGAACAAAATATAAGTACCTTCTCGATATGGCTCTAAAGAGAACCATGGATCTACCCAATGCATTTAGCATCTAAACTCATAAGTATCAACTATATCATTCTATCTCCCAAATTCAAAATCCCAAGTAATGAGATCCGTCTAATGCTTAGCCTTTAAAATTCTTGGATTAAGGAATGGACTGACTGAATGGAGCAGTTTTATAGCTTCTTGTCTAAAGAGACTAGCAAACTTTTTCAATCAAAAGACTTAACAAAGCTTTTAAATTTTAAATTTTTCACAATTTTTGCACAATTTTTAACTTTTTTTAAGGAAAACGGAGTTGCAATGAGAGTACACGGCAAAAACAAACAAGTGCGGTCAAATCAAATCGAAGATTACCCACCCCAGACTAAAACGCAACATTGTCCTCAATGTTTAAAGGGCATGGTTCTCAATGCAAATCTAAAGCCATTGGTTAGTTATGCTAATAGATAAACGATAATCGATAAATATTTTGGATATCGGATTTGATAAGAGCGCGAAACATGAAACTCAGTGGAGAAAAGATAAAACTTTCGAGCACGAGAATCTTCATGTATCGAGGAGAATCCGGACATAAACAACAACAACACGAACACGAGAAATGAAGAAGAGGCGAACCTCCTCACGTCACTTATTAGAAAACATAAATAAGATAAAAGGATAAGATGGGGTGCCTCCACGAAGCGCCATTTTTGGTCACCGAGTCGCTAGCCCTGACCGATCCCAATTCATTTGTCCTTGAGGAAATCGGAAGGGATACCCCAAAGATGGTATCCTCACTCCAGGGAAAGAGAAAGGGTGGGTTGGGAGGGAAGAAAATGTCGGCTCAAGCACAAATGGGATAACATCTAACTCACATAAGTGTATCAAGAATGATCCATCATCCTATTTTACCGGCGAGGTCGGATGATGGATCAAGAGAAATGACTCTATAATAGAGGAAGTCCATGGTACGAGAGGTGTTTCTTAAAAGCTCAAATATGAAGGCACCGAGATAGGATCCTTTTTTCGGAAACTTTGGTTTATGAATGTCTTCTTCGATGAGTATCCGGGGTTAAAAATCTTGTCCCGGAAAGGAACGAAATCAAAGTATCATCTATGTGAAAATCCTCACGAGAAAAGGAATCACTCTCGGATAAAAAATAATGTTGGACCTCTGAATCAACAAGTTCATTAATCGAAATCTTCACTTCCTTTTCTTTCTT
The DNA here is from genome assembly GCA_910596185.1 of Chrysanthemum makinoi. Classification (NCBI taxonomy): domain Eukaryota; kingdom Viridiplantae; phylum Streptophyta; class Magnoliopsida; order Asterales; family Asteraceae; genus Chrysanthemum; species Chrysanthemum makinoi. The sequence goes on from OU343217.1 coordinate 189,974,016, forward strand.
TGGGTAAAATGGATCATCATATTCATTTTCTTCATTCTCGAAAGAATTGAGTCGGGTGGGAGCAGTTCATCGGTGAACTCGCAGAAGTGAATCGATATAAGAAGGCTTCTACTTCCTTTTCTTCCGAGGGATATAAGAGTCCCCGTAAAGAATTTTCTCAATCAAACGAATATCTCCATCGATGTCAATATGGCATAATCATTTCCTGAAACCTGAATCGGAGTTCAAATAAGCTTCAATTTCTCCCATGATAATCATCGTGCGAGACGGTTTAGGTTCAAAACATCATCGGAGGGGTTAAGACGGTTCATTATATATCAATTTTTCAAGTAAAAGGATGTCCCCTCCCAGTCGTGTAGCATCATCAATCTCAACGAGAATCAAATCATCATTAATATAAGCCTCGATCTCCTCCCAAATGGGGTCACTTTCCGTAGTGAAAGACGAGACGAGTGAAAAGTTCCAAAATTTTGGAGGAAGGAGTGGGATTGCCACTCAAAGAAATCTCAACGTTCTTAAGTTCAACACAACAAACAGAAAGCTGAGGTGGGACAAGTGGTGTGCTCTTAGAGCTAGCATTTTCCACCACTACGTTTTGTGACTCCTTTTCTAATTTCTTCTTTTGTTTGCACTTATTGTTGATAAAACTTAACCGAAAACGTGAAAGGCTCGGATCAACTCGATGGTTTAGGCTCAACTTTTGAACAACGGAGGTTGGACGTTTTTGGTACTTCCGTTATTAGTAGGAATTCTCGGGTCCTTTGTCACCTCGGTGTCATTAATTTTGGCCACATCATATTGGTTAGAGATTGGAAGTATGGTTAACATTGAACGTGACGCTTCATTTCCTACTGAAGTGATCTCTCCTTCATACACATCAATCAACGCATGGCCCATCCTTAAGAAACTCTTTCCAAGAATGAGGGGTACTCGAGGATGGGCATCGAAATCAACTACAACAAAATCAGCTGGAATCGAACTTCCCCACTTTGAAAGACATCCTCGGCTATACCCTTTGGTTTCGTAAGTAGTACGGTCGGCTAGATCGAGGGTCATACATGTTGGGGTAAGTGGGGGTAATGAAAGCTTTTCGTAGATTGATTTCGCATCAAATTGATACCGCTACCAAGATCGCCAAGGCCGAGCATTGAATAATTCCTTGAAAATCGCATCGGGAGAAACTTGCCGGGGTCACCTAACTTTTCGGGAAGTTTCTTGAGAATAACCGCCGAACAATTCTCATTCAAAGACGTTTTGCCAAATCCACAATTTTCTCTTTGTTACTTAATAATCCCTTTAGTGTCGAAACAAAGTTAGGCATGAGAAGAAGAGCATCATGGCTACTGAAGTGAAGATCTTGAAATATTTGAAAGAATTTTTCCATTTGAAGATTTACTTGTTCGCGTTGCTTTTGATCATTCATCCTTGATGGGTACGAAGTGTCGTTTCCGATTAGTATTTTCAGCACTAACGGAGCATCCTTGGGCTCAGACGTCGGGACAACCTGGGTTGGACATTCTTGGTACTCCCATATGAGTGAAGCACCGGTCCTTTGTCACCCCGGCCTCACTCTACCACACGAGAAGGAAAAGAAGAAATAGTGGTAGGAGCCGTAGGTCCATCATAAGCTACACCACTCGGGTGATCAGCCATGTCACCCCCGGGTTAGGAATCGATACTTGAAAAGTACTAGACCCCGAGTGGTTGAGAATAGAAGTAGAAGCTTGATTAGCTTGAAAGAAAAAGCCATCATATTCCTCATTTCACTCATCTGCTTGTTACTCATAGCTTCCATTTCCCTTTTGAAATCATTCTCATATGGTGATTTGAGTTTGCAAACTTTAATGGTATTCTAAATTCTTCATGTAAGTTAGAAACTCGTTGTTCGGAGTAGCTTGATGAGGCTTGTTGATTGTTGATAAACTTGAGATGGAGGAGCTTGGTAGTTCTGATTACCATGATTGAGATTAGCTCCTCAGTTTTGATTGTAAGATTGGTTTTGATAACGGTTTTGATTATGGTTTTGGTTTTGTTGTGGAATGGGTGCAAACCCGTGGTCCTATTTGTTGCACGGTATCCTTGGTTCTTGATGAACTGGATTAGCGAAGCTACGGAAGCATTTCTGAGATCGCCATCGTGGCTTGGACAATTATAATATGGATGAGGACCACCGCAAATAACACATGTTTCGGTAACGGCTTTGACTTGTTCGGATTAAACTCTCTCATCATAGAATTATCAAGATCGCCCACTCAACTCACTCTTCTGAACATAGTTATCATTAGTAGCAATCTTAGAAACAACCGGTCGGTTTCTAGACGAGACAACTTTTGACTTGTTTTCGATAATCGTTCTAATATCGGTGGGCATACGACTCATACCTACCGCTGCTGTTAAGCCTGACCGGCGGCGTTAGAGCATTGTAGAACGTATCAATTCGATGATCGGTAAAACCGTGATTTGGGAATTTATAAAGTTCTTAAATCTATCCTAGCTTCTCCAAAACTTTCGTCAAATTTTTGTTGAAAATTAAAGATTTGATTTCGTAACATTGTAATTTTCGAAGGAGGAAAAAATTGATTCACAAACTTCTGAAAAGATCGCCCATGTTGTAATTGATTGAGGGGTTCTTTTTCGAGCCAAGTCCGGGCTGCCCCCTCAAGTGGAAACAATCTCAATTTAATTGACTCATGAGGACCGAAAGTTTATCGTATAAGCAACTTGATTAAACCAACGGAGGTGTGCGGGGCTCTATGATCTAAACCATAAAAGGTTTATTTGAAACCAATTGAATTAAATTGTTTGAGTTCAAAATTTATCAAGTGGTGGAATAACGATAGCATCACCGTAGCCGTCTATGGGAGCTTGAAGTAATTCGATCATCGTTCGAGTATCGGCCATAACGACGGGTTCTTCAACAATAGTACGTAACTCGGGTACGTCTATTCTACGTGTGGAAACGTAGAGGGGGTGAATACGTTACCGTTTAAAAACGTTTAGATCTTTAGTATCAAATCGATTATGAAGCTTGTTATAATATGAAAGTTCCAATTATTGTTTGTGACCAATGTAAAGCATAGTAAACCATGTTGTCACATAAGCATTAACATCAAACCACATCACAAGCAATAGTATAGTGCAACTATAAAAGTAAAGAGATAAAGAAAGGAAAGTGCAAACCGAACACGATGATTTATAGTGGTTCGGTCACGGATCTCCTTCCGCCCTACCTACCCTCGAAAATTCCAACTCGAGTTACTTCACTAAATCAACCCCTCTCTGGAGAAAACCTTACAATCGTCAGCGCTACACTTTTTCCTACATAAAGCTAAATACGGGGTTCTAGTTCGAGGTAGAACCAACCTAACGTCGCCTATACAATATTTCCCACACTAAGCTAGATGTCGAAGTTCTTTTACAACGGGTACAACCACTCCAGTTATGTTTTATGGCCCAACATAACAAACCTTGTGTTTTATGGCACAAACACATAAACCATCTAATCTAGTTTGGTGAAAGTGTTGTTATGATGCAATGATGTTTACACTAATGATCCATGACACAAATGTCTAATGGATATGAATAACTACTTCTAAATGATCTTCCATGGATAGGAAGCCTTCATGATGAAGATCACAAGTTCCATAAACTTGTTGTGATAGATCTTCACTTGTGGTGAGGGAATGGCTAGATCTCCAAGCTTTCCTTGGTGTAGAGTATGCTTACAACAAAGATGAATGTTAGAAGCATTATGATCATGATGGTGAGGGTGATTAATGTATGTTTCTACATTGTTAATGATAGATCTAAATGTATGCAAGAAGGGTAGAGAGAAAGTGTGTTGAAGGGATGAAGAAACAACTTGGTTTGGCTTGCTATTTATAGCCAAAATGGACAGAGATCCCACGGACCAGGAACCCTGGGTTCCCCTGTACCCATTTTTTGCAATCGTGGTCCATTCAAGATTACCAAAATATTACTAAAGTCAACCAAATCCATCCAAGATTGTGTAAGCTATGTAGAGTCCAAATCTAAACAAAATATTCAATTTGATGAATGCCATGATGTAATCTGTATTTCCATTTTAGATTAAAAAGTTTATCAAAGTAAACTTGTAAAATGTATTATGTAACTAGTTAATAAAATGTCTAGTTACCTTTTGAAAAACTTGTGAATGCAAAATGTAAAATGAGGTTCTAAATAGAATGGTTAACCTATTAAAATACTTAGTGACTCTAAACGTTTTTTAAACATTCTAAATGATTTGTTAATGGGTTTGATCATAATGCCACATAAAAAACACATGTACCTAACTGTTGTAACATACGAGGACTTGAGACATCGAGAGGAGTTGAATGTATGTTGAGACAAAGTGATTACAAGTAACTTGTACATTTTACGTTATGTATTACAAGTTACATGTTTGTCATCAATCAAAACAAACGAGACCGTATAGATTAAATATCGTAATATTTGCACTAACAATCTCCCCCTTTTTGATGATGACAAATATATGTAAACGTAATATAAGTAAAATGTAAAATGTTACTTTTATCCTTACTACCTTTACATTACCTTCTCCGTTACATTCTCCCCTTTTGTTGAAACAAAAGGGCGTGTCCTTGGAGTTTAACTTAATTTCTCCCCAAAAGGCTTGCATCATCCTAGTGAAGTTAAATCGTCCACTTCAATCCGTCCCTTGTTTGGTAGCGGATCCATGGATCAAATAAAGAGGCTTAACCTACATCAAGGTTAGTTTTATGCAACAAAGATTATGAGAAATATATGAAAAAGAAAAATGCATAGCAATGTTAGTCCACTTTTATCGAAGCACAAATGCTTGTTGAAAAGTGAGAATGATGCTAAATGCGCATGCTCCCCCTGACGGTTGCTCCCCCTTGTTTGAGGCGTCAGGGTATGATTAAAACCTACAAAACAAATATTAGTGCAAAACTATATTTGTCATTGGACGAGTAAGTGTTATACAACAAAGTGTGTATAAGATGCATTCAGAATTCTGACGGAAGCTCCCTTGCTCTAGTATGATGAACCTTCAAAATTGATATTAGTATAATAGAAGCTTTGTCTTTAGACAAATATGTCATATACAACCAAGTGTATAGGCGATGCAATATGAGTGCTTAAAGGATATTCCTCCTTGTTCTAGGGTGTCAAGAAGCACCTAAAATAAGAAAAATAATTGATGCAAACTTCATCCTTAGATGAGTAAGTTATATACAATCAAGTGTATATGATGATGAACCTACAATGAAAAACATTAGTGCAATATATTTCATCTTTTCACAAAGAAAAATAAGATGTATATATGTGATAAATGATATAATCAAAGATCTCATGAAGTGTAGTCTCCTAATTACAATCATAAGAAAAGTGAGAATATAATATGAAAAAAGCCTACAAAATAGTTCCTAGAAAGAAGATATGAAGTCTTCACGTGTGCCACTAGTGGTACTAGTGTTGGTGTCGGTTTACTAGTAGGATTCATGTGGTGATGGTAGATGACTCGAGATTTACAAAAGTAAGTTTTCGCTAATCCATGGTGGTGATGATGGAAGTGGTGATGGAAGGAGGTGGTGATTAGGTAGGAAGCTATTAAGGAGTTAGAAACTCATATGTATAGCAAATAAAAAATATGGACTCATGCAATCCTTTCGTTATGTCAAGTGACCAAAGCTAAGAGAAAAAAATATGAATGGACATTGCATTTCAATGATGCATAAGGGTTATGATTTGAATGATTTATTGATGCTAACAACCTATTGTTTTGAGCAAGTTCTCATATGCTTCAACCCAAGAGTAATCAATAATGCTTTCTATCTAAGAATATATAAAAGTTATAATATGAAGATAAATTCGTTCATTGATTGACCGAATTATATAAAATGACCTATTCTTAGGTGACAATGGGAAAGGTAGTATTAGCATGGTTTTGACCGACATGGATGATTATCACTTTGAAAAGAAGTGAAGACAATATGGAAAATACTAATGATAATAATGGGTACCTATATGAGGATGAGAATGACATCATATAAGTGAGAGTTGGATGGACCAACATGTTGGAAATGGCTGTTTTGATTAATATATCGTTTGCACTGACAATGACATGCATGATATATGTCAAGCGAGAAAAGGATAAGATCCTATGATGGTGTTCTAGATAGTGAAGTGTAAGGTGCTAGTTAAGGAAAATCCTAGATTCGTTGATTGTGGAGATGAATAAGTTTGTAAAACACATTATGTGTTTTTCACTTGATGAGGTATTGGTGCAAACTTGTAATATAAGGTTAAAAAGGTTGAACTAGTTGTGGTTCCTTGAACCGGTTTTAGCTAAGTGGTGTTTGCCTATGTGTTGGTATTTTAGAGTCTAAGAGACATAAATTTTGACAAAAGACAATTATGTGAATGGATTTCTCTCCCCCTTAATTGGTGGACATCCAACATAATGTGTAATGTATCAAATAAGGAATGACAACAAAGTGTTTAGGAGGTTATTCGGGTTAACGAAAGAGGTGAGCTTAGTGATGTTTTTCTGGATGATGGTTAGCATACAATGAACTTCATCCTTAAAGTCACGTACTCTTCTCGATAATAATGAGATGATGTATGATGAGGCATGAGGTTTCCTAATAGGAAGTGAAGAGGATTAGAGTATTGTTATAACTAAATAATGATGGAGATGATTTTTGGAAAGCGGAAGCAAAATGAGATTTGGAAAGAGGTCGGTTGAAAGACAAAAATGCAAAGCCAACCCTTTAGAACTTAATTCTATATGCTTTTAAACTATATGCAAGTGTAGGGGTCCCATAAAGCATAGTACTAATCTACGTAGCAATAAAGGGGATTATGCAAAATGAGCATATAAAAGTTAGAACCAAGTGAGATAACAAATAATTTGTTATCAACCTACAAAACAAATTTGTTAGTGCCAAAAGATGTTAACATGATAGAAATCAAATGATAACATATTATATAAGCAAAAACAACACATTGCACTTAGTAGACAAGAAATCACCATACAAGATAGCATCAAAACAATCATATTATGCAAGAATACGACTTTATTCAAGACATTTCATTATGAGATTGTTTTGTCGTTAGACTTAGACACTTAAGCATACTTGGATATACAATAATCTATGTGATTAATTTGTAAGATAAAAAGGCTTCTAAAAGTTTGTCATACCAAAAGCACTTTGACATATTATATGTGCACATGTGAGCAAACAAATAGTGTGACAAGAAGCAAAAAGAAGCAAGATGAAAGATTCATGCAAGCCATGTTTAAGACATAACAATTTGGAGCATGTATCATTTAGATCGTACTACACATAGATATAATGAATGCCAACTAATAGCTTTCAAACACAAATATATCATATCAAAATTATCAACGCATCAAAATGACATATTGTGAGTTCATAAGCAACATGTTAATCATGCTAAAGATAATTCAAAAGTAAGTATCATGCAAATAAAGTTTAGGTTTAAACATTTAGTAGCATGAAACAATGATACAAGCATTATAAAGATAAATCGCAGGTTACATACACGTTTGACTAGTTATCAAACACTAAGATAATGTCAAATAAACTTATCGTATCAAACAAGAACATGTAATCAACACATGTAAGTGTAATGCAAGTGGTTTTACTAAGGTTTATACATTTGACTAGTTATCAAACACTAAGATAATGTCAAATCAACTTATCGTATCAAACAAGAACATGTAATCAACACATGTAAGTGCAATGCAAGTGGTTTTAAAAGAAAAGTCATATATACTACTTGTTTGATTAGTATTCCTAAGGCGAGGCAAACTATCAATGTTTTAACACTTACTTTAGGCAAGTATAGGAATACAGATTTTTCAAGTTGGAGAATGAATATGAGACTATTACTAGCGGTGCTCAATTAAGGCTAAACACGACCATTTTAACGGGTGATTCCACATACCCAACTTCTCTCCAGGAAGCAATTCAACCGTTAGGTCAAATTGAGTTTCTAGTGCAATAGGTTCTCCAATAGTCATTCTCATGTTAGAAAGATGGGAACTCCTACTTTTGCATATTAAAGTGCATAAAAGATGATAGTTTACCAATACTTAGCTTAATGTGACTTAACTAATATGCAATATAACTAAAGTGATGAAGACGTCATGTTATACACATGAATTTTAACAATGGTGTGTTTGATAAACAATGTGTTTGAATCTTGTGTTTAGAATCTAAAGTTGTTCAAATTACATAGCTAATTGTATGATCTAATGGATGACATCTTTTATGTTGAGTTGAAATGTGTACTTTAAATGTGAATTGATCATCTAAGACTAGAGAATGGAATATGTTAAACTAAGAACGTTCTCAAGAGAGCTCTTGGAATTTATTTAACAAGAATCTAAATAAGGTTTCCAACTTCAATAGATCATGTGTATGTTCTAAAGATGTGTAGTTTTAACCTTGGATGTGCACAAGGTTTGAGCAAGGTTAGGTTATGATGTACGCTTGAAAGGAAATGGATACAAATAGTATCTTTCAACAAATGAGATTATCCCATGGGATAAAGTTATCATGCTTATGAAAATAAGTATGACAAGATGAATTGGATATGCTAGTTCATAGAACTTGTAGATGTTTGTTTCAAGATCATTTAGCCAATGAGGTGTAATGAAATCTCTTGTAACACAACTATTTATGTCGCAAGAGTGATGCATAGGATATACAATATCCTTTTAACAAATGAAAGCTTAACGCATGAATCTTAGGCATAATGTTCTTCAAAACATCATGTTTTCCTAAATGAAGATATGAAGCCAAAGTGTTTGAATCGGATAGTCCCATCTAAATAAACTTGGTCTCAAGATTATATTCACTAGATGATGACAAGAGGAATTCACTCGAGTTTCTTATGTATACTCCTCAAGAGTCATTGTTGCTCGGGGTTTATGATGTTGGCTTTGAGATTGCATTTTAACATATGTTGTTAAAATGTTGATTTGAGGTTTAACTAAATTTATGCAGAAGTTTAACGACAAAGTATTACTAATACTTTGATGATTTGTGAAGGTAGTACTACTTATACCTAGTGGAAATTGACAAAAATTACCAAGAGCACCATGCTTATTTGATAGTTGAGGTTCTAGCCATAATGAATTATCTAAGTCCTTATATGTGGAAAAGGATGGTTGAGTTTGTTCAAACGTGCATTTGATTCAGTACAAGTGTTGGACACAAGGACTTTTTGAGCAATACACTCAACGAATTCAAATGATGGTAAGGATGGTGGATTGGTTGATCTAGGTGGTAGGTCTTCTAGTGTGTCTAAATAAGGATGTGGTGATGTAGGGGTTTGTTGTGCTATGGGAGTACTTAGGTTGATTGTCCATAGATGTTGAACACAAAAAGTACGGATACTAATTCTTATGGTTCATTGGTTGCTACAACTAGTGGGTGAAGTGCTTGAAGTTTTGGTTATGTCTATGAAGCTTAGGGGTTGAGGTATAGGTTCACCTTGAAAGGGCACGTTTGATTTAAAGGATGCTCTTGGAAGTTCATGAGCAATAAGCTTAATGGTGCCAAAAGATGGAAGAGGGATAGTAGGTGTCAAAGAGGGATAAGTGGCACATTGGGTTGTTTGTTTTGGATACGTGTTTTAACATGTGTTGTTAAAATACTTGGGTGTTGATTTTTCGGATATGACTTTTAATGACTACAATCGTAAGTCGCATATACTTGAATATTTAGGATGAAATACTTAAGTTGTCAATCCTAATTTGTTGAGATTATAAAGCTTAGATTGAACTCAAGGATAACAAGACTTGATAGTATGTCTTTAACATACGTGTGAGTTATGACTCTATGTAAATACTTATCGTCTTGAAGGATGACACATTATTTTCATGTTAACCAAGTGAGGCAATACATGTAGATACAAAACAATATCTATAATCACATGATAGACTTGTGTATGATATCTTTGCAAATAATGAGTCCAGATTTGTTAGTCTTGGTAAGTCATCTAAGTCATCCGAAAACGGGTGAGGAGATGTTGGTGGTGTTGCACAAAGTACAAGTTTTGGAGACTTTGGTAGTGAAGGTGTTTTGGATGATGGTGGGTGATTTTGGTGGTGGAGTTGGAGTACTTAAGTTTAGAAAGTTCACATCTTGAATGGGTGATGAGATGTTGAGAGGTAATGAGTCGAAGGATGAAGAGTTCAAGTTAATGAAACAACAAGATCGAATGCTAATCCTAGTGGTTTTTCTTGTTTAATTATTTGAGGTTGAGGATTTAGTCATTTTGACTTTGCTTTGAGAAATGCTAAGCTTAAAGAAAAGTAACAGTGAAGGTGTGAAAATGACCATCCTGAATGTGTCGATTTATGGAACTAAGGATTCATGGACTTGATGTTAATCCATACAAAGATAGTAATTTCTAATGAGATGGAAGTGTCTAAGATCATGTCAAACATCCTAAGTTAATCCATTGAGGATGTGTTGAGGTATGAAAGATATGCATTAACAACTATCCTAGAAACGAAATTTGGTAAATCAGATTGCGGGATTTAGTAAAATTCAACAACTTACCTGTAGGATCCACGGCACCATTTCTTTTCACAGGCGGAACCCTTAAATTGGTGCCGTCCGTCCGCATGTGCAGGTATGGCGGTACCAAAATGCATAACAGACGGTACCAACATTTTGGTGCCGTCTGATCCGTGGACACCGAAAAGTTCACGAACCCATTTTTAGGTGTCGGGAGTTTTCCGAAACCGAAATTTTGCTTAAAATATGTGACATTAATTATTTCTAGTTAGGAAAAGTCGATAACACATATACAAACATAGTGGAGCATAGACTTTGACCAGGGCTAATGATTTTCACTTAAAAGTGAAAATGGGTAAAATTTGATAACACACTTGTGCTATCCCCCTGCATAAACCGTTAGCATACAACAACATTGTTTTAAGTCATATTATCATCCTACAAAGTTAAAACAAATAAATTACATCATACAACATTGTTTTTGTCCTTGTACCAAACACTCTCTTAAAACCTTCATTTTTCAAAGTACTTGACTAATTTACTTAGTACTCATTGCTAAGTGAGTTATGACATTTCATAAGTTATGCGAGATGTTAGTATAACCTATGCAAAGGAAGTGATCTAATTCTATAGCAAGATTATGGTAAAACAATTTTCCAACTTAGTGCACAAAATCTAGAAAATATCCTATTGTGCATAAACAAGAAATCGTCAAACAATCGAATAAATAACATGGCAAGATTGACACTTATATTATGCAAACTAACAAGTGTAAACAGCAATTTGAAAATAAGCAAACAACATATATGCAAACAACATAAACAAGTGGTCATTTAGCATAGCATAACAAGAAAGACACTTTTCATCATTTTATTTAAATATGACGATTTATACCAAGCTTGATTAGTTTCCTTTAAACATATTACCAAATTATTTAGTTTCAAAGGAAGTTGTATCAAAGTTCTAAGATAACCAACTTAAATTGCTTGATTCAAAAATTTGAGTTTTTATGTTAAAGCGAAGCTCAATATTTTAGACATACTGTAGTATTTGGTCTATTTCACTTATTTAAAATTAGACTCAGGCCATGAAAGTATTTTTAAGTGAAAGTAGACTCAATTCCCTTTAAAATGATAGGTGGCTCGACTCGTACGGACTTATGGTTAATTAGTTATGATTTTTTGAAGTTGCCCAAAAAACTGCATACTGTACACACGGATTCCACGGAACCAAATAAAGGGATCCGCCCTTTATAAGATTTGGTGTCGTGGTCCTCTGAGACAGATTCACCAAAACTAGTATTTGACATAGAGAAAACGTGTGTGACTTACTAGATTTCATAGTAAACATATAATACACATATTTAACAACATATCTACTTATGTAACTTATCTTAAACATTTACAGAGGTGATTTTTCAACTAGATTTATAGTTATCCCAAACACTCCTTTAAAATCATATTTCTTCGTAAATTTTCTATAAGCACATAATACAATACTTACTAGTTCTTTCAACAAACTTTTATTTTATTTTTCAAGAAAACCTTCAAGCTTGTATACAAAGTTACATTTAACAACAAAATTTCTAAGTATAACAAGCAAAGCATTTTTCATATTATTTTTCGTTTCAATGGTAATTTGATACATGGATCGTACTCTATTTTAAAACCATTTGTTTTGAAAATACGAGCTACGTGGCTCTGATACCAATTGTGGAAACGTAGAGGGGGTGAATACGTTACCGTTTAAAAACTTTAGATCTTTAGTATCAAATCGCTTATGAAGCTTGTTATAATATGAAAGTTCCAATTATTGTTTGTGACCAATGTAAAGCATAGTAAACCATGTTGTCACACAAGCATTAACATCAAACCACATCACAAGCAATAGTATAGTGCAACTATAAAAGTAAAGAGATAAAGAAAGGAAAGTGCAAACCGAACACGATGATTTATAGTGGTTCGGTCACGGATCTCCTTTCCGCCCTACTCCACCCCTCGAGTACCCAACTCGAGAGTTACTTCACTAAATCAACAAGCTCCCTTCTCGGAGAAGAAAACCTTACAATCGTCGCTTACACTTTTTCCGGTACAAAGCTAAATACCGGTTTCTAGTTCGAGGTAGAACCAACCTAACGTCGCCTATACAATATTTCCGAAACTAAGCTAGATGTCGAGTTCTTTTACACGGGTACAACCACTCCCAATATGTTTTATGGCCCAACATAACAAACCTTGTGTTTTATGGCACAAACACATAAACCATCTAATCTAGTTTGGTGAAAGTGTTGTTATGATGCAATGATGTTTACACTAATGATCCATGACACAAATGTCTAATGGATATGAATAACTACTTCTAAATGATCTTCCATTGATAGGAAGCCTTCATGATGAAGATCACAAGTTCCCTAAACTTGTTGTGATAGATCTTCACTTGTGGTGAGTGGGAATAGCTAGATCTCCAAGCTTTCCTTGGTTGATCAAGATGTAGAGTATGCTTACAACAAAGATGAATGTTAGAAGCATTATGATCATGTGATGGTGAGGGTGATTAATGTATGTTTCTACATTGTTATCTACAGATCTAAATGATGCAAGAAGGGTAGAGAGAAAGTGTGTTGAAGGGATGAAGAAACAACTTGGTTTGGCTTGCTATTTATAGCCAAAATGGATTGGAGCGTCCCACGGACCACGGAACCCTCAAAGGGTTCCGCCCTGTACTATTTTGTACCGTGGGTCTGACAAAGAAGATTACCAAAATCTCACCAAAGTCAACCAAATCCATCCAAGATTGTGTAAGCTATGTAGAGTCCAAATCTAAACAAAATATTCTATGAAATCTTCTAAAGATTACAAGGATGATGCATGCCATGATGTAATATGTATTTCCATTTTAGATTAAAAAGTTTATCAAAGTAAACTTGTAAAATGTATTATGTAACTAGTTAATAAAATGTCTAGTTACCTTTTGAAATACTTGTGAATGCAAAATGTAAAATGAGGTTCGAAATAGAATGGTTAACCTATTAAAATACTTAGTGACTCTAAACGTATTTTAAACATTCTAAATGATTTGTTAATGGGTTTGATCATAATGCCACATAACAAACATGTACGAACCTGTGTTGTAACATACGAGGACTTGAGACATCGAGAGGAGTTGAATGTATGTTGAGACAAAGTGTGATTACAAGTAACTTGTACATTTTACGTTATGTATTACAAGTTACATGTTTGTCATCAATCAAAACAAACGAGACTGTATAGATTAAATATCGTAATATTTGCACTAACAATACCCCCTTTTGATGATGACAAATATATGTAAACGTAATATAAAGTAAAATGGAAAATGTTACTTTTATCCTTACTACCTTTACATTACCTTCTCCATTTACACTCTTCTCCCTTTTGTCGAAAACAAAAGGCGTGTCCTTGGAGTTTAACTTAATTTCTCCAAAAAGCGCAGCTTGCATCATCCCTAGTGAAGTTAAGTCGCCTACTTCAATCCGCCCCTTTGTGGTAGCGGATCCATGGATCAAATAAAGAGGCTCAACCTACATCAAGGTTAGTTTTATGCAACAAAGATTATGAGAAATATATGAAAAAGAAAAATGCATAGCAATGTTAGCCTATTTTCTCCACTTTTTATCGGAGCACAAATGCTTGTTGAAAAGTGAGAATGATACTAAATGCGCATGCTCCCTTGACTTCGATTGCTCCCCTTGTTTGAGGCGTCAGGTATGATTAAAACCTACAAGACAAATATTAGTGCAAAACTATATTCGTCATTTGACGAGTAAGTGTTATACAACAAAGTGTGTATAAGATGCAACAAAGAATTCTTGACGGAAGCTCCCCTTGCTCTAGGGCGTCAAGATGAAACTTCAAAATAAATATTAGTATAATAGAAGCTTTGTCTTTAGACAAATATGTCATATACAACCAAGTGTATAGACGATGCAATATGAGTGCTTAAAGGATATTCCTCCTTGTTCTAGGGTGTTAAGAAGCACCTAAAATAAGAAAAATAATTGATGCAAACTTCATCCTTAGATGAGTAAGTTATATACAATCGAGTGTATATGATGATGAACCTACAATGAAAAACATTAGTGCAATATATTTCATCTTTTTCACAAAGAAAAATAAGATGTTTATATGTGATAAATGATATAATCAAAGATCTCATGAAGTGTAGTCTCATAATTACAATCATAAGAAAAGTGAGAATATAATATGATAAAAGCCTACAAAATAGTTCCTAGAAAGAAGATATGAAGTCTTCCACCGTGTGTGCCACTAGTGGTGCTAGTGTTGGTGTCGGTTTACTAGTAGGATTCATGTGGTGATGGTAGATGACTCGAGATTTACAAAAGTAAGTTTTCGCTAATCCATGGTGGTGGTGATTAGTGGAAGTGGTGATGGAAGGTGGTGGTGATTAGGTAGGAACCTATTAAGGAGTTAGAAACTCACACGTATAGCAAATAAAAAAAATATGGACTCATGCAATCCTTTCGTTATGTCAAGTGACCAAAGCTAAGAGAAAAAAATATGAATGGACATTGCATTTCAATGATGCATAAGGGTCATGATTTGAATGATTTATTGATACTAACAACCTATTGTTTTGAGCAAGTTCTCATATGTTTCAACCCAAGAGTAATCAATAATGCGTTCTATCTAAGAATATATAAAAGTGATAATATAAAGATAAATTCGTTCATTGATTGACACGAATTATAAAAATGACCTATTCTAGGTGACAATGGGAAATGTAGTATTAGCATGGTTTTGACCGACATGAATGATTATCACTTTGAAAAGAAGTGAAGACAATATGGAAAATACTAATGATAATAATGGGTACCTATATGAGGATGAGAATGACATCATATAAGTGAGAGTTGGATGGACCAACATGTTGGAAATGGCTGTTTTGATTAATATATCGCGTTTGACTGACAACAATGACATGCATGATATATGTCAAGCGAGAAAAGGATAAGATCCTATAATGGTGTTCTAGATAGTGAAGTTGTAAGGTGCTAGGTTAAGGAAAATCCTAGATTCGTTGATTGTGGAGATGAATAAGTTTGTAAAACACATTATGTGTTTTTCACTTGATGAGGTATTGGTGCAAACTTGTAATATAAGGTTTGAACTAGTTGTGGTTTTGTGAACCGGTTTTAGCTAAGTGGTGTTTGCCTATGTGTTGGTATTTTAGAGTCTAAGTGACATAAATTTTGACAAAAGACAATTATGTGAATGGATTTCTCTCCCCCTTAATTGGTGGACATCCAACATAATGTGTAATGTATCAAATAAGGAATGACAACAAAGTGTTTAGGAGGTTATTCGTTAACGAAAGAGGTGTGCTTAGTGATGTTTTTCTGGATGATGGTTAGCATACAATGAACTTCATCCTTAAAGTCACGTACCTCTTCTCGATTAATACGAGATGATCGTATGATGAGGCATGTGGTTTCCTAATAGGAAGTGAAGAGAATTAGAGTATTGTTATAACTAAATAATGATGGAGATGATTTTTGGAAAGCCGACGTAACAATTGACGTTTTAGTTTCTTTTGTTGGTTTTTTAATTTTTTTTGGTTTTGTAAACACTCTAGGAAGAATGTTTTGGTTTTTTAGATTTTTTTGGGTTTTTGAAAAAGATATATTTACAAAAACAACGATAACTTCACTCGGGGAAGGATCTTCAAATGCACGCGATTCGAGACGTAAAATACTAAAATTCACTACAAGCCCCCCTCGCAACGGCGCCAAAAATTGATTCGATTAAAATCAATAATAAGAGAAGTGTAGTATTGATAAGGGTAACTCAAACGTATTAGGTTTGAGCACCGAGATCGTTCCGAACGAGGGTTGAATGGAATTTCCAACTTACGCGACATTATCGATTTGAATGTGTTAAAAAGGATTTTGAGGATTTCTAAACTACAGGGCAAGCAATAATAATAAAAGGCATATAAATCTACTAATCCTAAGGTGCAAACAAGTAATCTCAATTAAGTACAAAGAAATTAAACTAAAGACGAAAATTACTTTATGCTAAAAAAAAACGTATTCTAAAATGCAAATTAATCTATTTTAACCCCTAAAAGTGATCTAATATTTTTCTACAACTAAAAATGTGATTTAAAAATTATGTAAAATTTAAAACTATTTTTTTTTTGGTTTTGGATTTTTGATAAAACGGAATATATATATTTTTTTTTTTACTTTTTAATTTTTTTTTAATTAGAGTTTAAACTAAAGTTTAAATGGCAAACTACAACTAGTGACGATGAATATTAAGCTACAATATGACAATAAAAGACTTAACAAACATAAGACGAATAATTAAACATAACGTTAAACTAAGATTCTAAGCTAAAAATGATAAAAAGTTAAGAGAATAAAACCCGGTGATGAAACGAGAGGAATAAAACCATTCGATCTTATAACATTAAATAATAAAAGTTTACAACTTTATTAATCTTATCCACTAATTAGTAAGTAAAGTTAAAAACTTTATTCACCAACAAGCTTAAAAATTACTAAAGCTTCAAACTTTATGTATTAAAAATGCTTAAAGACCCTTAAGCTCCACGCCTTATGAGGTAGGATGGGATTACACAAACAAAATCAAAACTTTAAGGGTTAGACAATTATATAAATATAAACTTTTATAATAAAAGCTACAATAATAGATAAACTAATCTTAATAAATCAAATCTTAACCACCAAACTCTCTCAAGGAGATACGTTTCCACAAAAACTAATTTGGTTATTAAGGTTAAGATTTAAAATATAAGATTTTTTTTTTTAAATAATAGAAAGGAAATAAATCAAGGAAAATATCAAATGAACTCTAAAAATTCCAAATATTTTTAGAAACATTAGAAAACTGATAGAAGCTAATTAAAAACTTTTGAGAATTTTCGGAATTAAATAAGTATTTTTTTTCGATTTTAATGTTTAAAATAGCAAATAAATCAAAATAAATAGTAAACTAGTTCAAAAAAATATGAAAAATTCACACTATCTTAAGAAAACTATAAGAAGCTACCAGAAATTTAAAAAATATTTTTTTGACGTTTTTTTCTATTTTTTTTAAATGAAATTCGAAACAGTTTTTTTTAGAGACGTGAAACAGTTTTTGATTTTTTTAAAAATACTAAAACAACTCAGAAAAATACTAAAATTTTATGACGAAAATAAAATATATTTTGGATTTTTGTAAAAAGACAAGATTTTTAGAGACTTTTTACTATTTCTAAGCTAAATAAAACAAGAAAAAAGTGAACTTTAATAAAAATAAGCAATAAAAAAAACTAAACTTTTATAAAAATATAAATATGATATGTTGAGCGTGTGCACGGAGCGTATAAATACACTCACACAATCTTACTATAACTCAACTCTTCATGGAATATTTTTATAAAAAGTTTTATATAAAAAAAATGAAATAAAATAGATTAAGAGATGAGGAGAATATAGAGATGCAAGAAATAAATAAAACTTTTATAAAACTAAAGAGCATGAAAATAAAATACAAGAGTTTGGGTACAAAATACAAATAAAAAGATGATAAAATGAGGTGAGGAGGTGGGTTTATATAGACCCACTAGTTACACTTTGGCCCCTACTAGGGTTTTACAAATTTTCATAAAAGCCCCTAAACTATTAGAACTTGGTACAAAAATCTCTAATAAACTTGGTCCCCAAGTTTATTTTATATGCTTTGTAGCAGATTTGGCCTTGCATCGTTGGACAAGGGAAGAGCTGGGCTTAGCTACTCTTGGGCCTGAGGATACACTTGGACCGCAGATGGGCCTTGAGTAGATTGGACTTGGAGCTGGGTTGGAGCGAGCTGGGCTTGGAGGACTGCTGGGCTTGGGCCTCGGATGGCTTCAGTGGACAGCAGCTATGGAGGAAAAAAATAAAACAAATATGCCAATAGTGCGATTTGAACCCAAGACCTCTTGCTTAGCAAACATGTCGCCACCCACTAGACCAAGAGCCTTTTTGTGTTTAATGTTGCATTTAATTTCCATTTAACCTCCTTTTTCTGCTGATCCATTTTTCTTTTAATTAATTAATTCTTCGTTCGGCCTTCGTTTATTCTTGCACCATTCCTACTCTTGCCTCGATGCTCCAAATAAAATTATCATTAGACCCGTAATTTCGTGCTCCTTCCATTCTCGTGCTCATTTTTTTTTTCATTTTACAATATCCGTTACATGCACATACATAAACACAAAAACACAAATATTTATGGCTTTAGGGGTTAGTTTTTGGTCTTTTTGGTCCGGTTTTGATCAAGAAAAGGTATATGTTTTCACATATACCAGAGTAAGTCATATAATGCACTTTATAAATGCTCAACGGAAGCTCCCCCTAGCTCGAGGGCGTCAAGAAGAACCTACAAAAAAAAATTAGTGTAAAATTCGTCCATAAATAGACGAGAATCCCATACACATCAAAGTGTATATATATGAACCTACAAAGAAAGGATTAGTGTCAAAAAGAGAATAATCCTACTACTTGCATCATCATGGTTGGTTTAGAGGCTGTAAGGTTTGTTCAAGGTAAGAGAAAAATGTGCTTAGGGATGAGACGCATTTCATTACAAAATTCACTTGGCTATTGACAACATAGATGTTTGTGAAGGATGGTTGAGCGACCATGAATTGTAGTGGTAGTGAGACACTTGTAGGATGTGGTTGACATAAATAGAATGTGGTAGAACATGAGACATACTTCATCACGTAGTTCCTGAACTAGACCTTGGACACGGTGATAATGATAGAAATCATCATTATGACTTAGAGGTATGGAAGTTGTGGTAGAGGTGATGAAAGGTATCAAGGTTAATCTTTGATTTGGTTGATGACTCAATAGAGGTGGTAGATATGATGACTTTGTGAGTAGTGATAAAAGTGGAGTAAGATGGTTAGGATGATGCAAGAATAAAAAGAAATGTGCAAATGAGCACAACTTGACTTGATGATGAAGTCGACCATTGTCAACCTACAAGAATCCAAAAAGGTTAGTACAAAAGGAAAAAACATTTATACAAATGGATAAATTGTTCACATAAAATCATGAAACAAAAAGAAAGAACACATAAAGAATCATATAAATGCAACTCATTTATAAGCATATAAGAAACTGATAATCCTAAGTGTTGAACAAGTGCTTGTGTGGAAAAGGGAAATTTGAAATGATTATCTAAAGGGATAATGTACCTACTGTTCCACGGTTCCACCGGTTCCCTCACTAGAGGGATCCGCTAGGCTTAAGTCTATGGATCCAGCTAACAGATGAGGTGAAAAAGAGGTGATTGGGTTCTAGCAAGGTCTAGCACCTACATATCCTAGTTACTCACTATTAAGTGTCTTACAAGAAGATGGACTTAAATGATCAAGAGAAAATGATTGATGGTAGCTAATGATTTTTACAGCAAGCACACATGTATACATGTTTAAGCAAAGCAAGGAGAGCATGTAGAGATCACATATAGGCAATCAAATGAGATCGAGCTCACAAATAACACAAAGGTTTAGCAAACTTAACAAGCACTATTCAAGAAGCCTAAAACAAATTTACGGTCTAGATTAGTAAATCATTTACACTAACAATGACATGCAAGGTATGTGTCTTGAAAGAAAAGAGCACATGATGGTGTTCAATACAAAAGAGTTGTGAGGTGCTAGTTTAGGACAATCTATTTATTACAGATGATGATTAGCATACAATGAGCTTCGTCAATGAAGTCATGTAGCTCTTCTCGATCAAAGCAAGATAATCGCTTGATGAGGCAAGTGGTTGTGATTAACTAAAAGAAAATTTAATTTTACAACTTGTTTGATTAGTAATCCTAAGACAATGCAAAGTATTTTCATTGTAAACTTACTTTAGTAAAACATAAGAGTATAAATTTCTCAAGTGAGAGAATGAATATGAGACTATTACTAGCGGTGCTCAATTACGGCTAAACACGACCATTTTTACGGGCGATTCCGCATACCAAACTTCTATCAAGGAAGCAATTCGGTTAGGTCAAATTGAGTTTCTAGTGCAATAAGTTCTCCAGTATTCATTCTCAAGTTACGAAAATATATATTCCTACAATGGCCTATCGAAGAGTAACAATGATGATACTTTGCTTCCTTTTTATTAATATTATACTTGAAACAACTAAGGTGACGAAGGTGTCAAAAAAATAAAAAGTTGTCCATATGGTGAACAAAAAAAATGGTTGGATGAGCTAGTCCAACATATGTTGTTGGAAAGCTAGAGTTTGGACTTTCGGATATGAACAATTATATTTGCGTTACAAAATAATTTACTTGAGTATATCAGATGAAATAATCAAGTTGTCAATCCTACTATGAAGCTTGGAGAGCGATCATGAAGAGGAAAATGGGAGAGTACATCATCAACACAAGTGTAGGTTATGATCCGATGTACATTCTTGTTGTTTTTAGAAAACGATATAAGAAAATATGAAATCAAGAAATCATATAAGCACATAAAACATTTATGTTGCACATATGACAAACTCAATCAAAAAGCAATTTAGTGTGTTATATGTTTTAAACATTTTTCAACTTATAAACTAACATTTTCGACACAACTAGATGTTATCCCAAACACTCCTTCAAGTAGCACATTGATTAGTAGAATATTACTAAATCGACAAGCAAGAGAATGAATAGCAAGGTAAGGAAACCACATATGTTATTCAATCAAACAAGCACAAAAGCAATTTGAGATAAGCAAATAATCAAGTAATGCAAGGAAGATAATTTATCATTTAGCATAGCATACGAAAGTTCTTTTAATCGCTTTGTGTTAAACATGTATACCAAGCTTGATTAGTTTATTTTATAAATATAATCAAAACCTTAATTTCAAAAGAGGACACATTGTTATTCAAAGACGAAAACATCCGTCTCCAATTAGATCAAAAGTTTGTGCAAAAGTTATGATCGAAAAATGACTTTCTATTATAAATCAATGATTCTGTAAATTTTGTTTTGAATCAATTAATGAAATCTTTTTTAAATGAAAGTAGACTCAAATACCTTTAAAATGATAGGTGACACGACTTCTAACGACTTACGGTTAATTAGTTATGAATTTATGAAATTCAGACAAAAACTATCTTCTGTACCACGGATCCCTTGCTTGAGGGATCCGTCCAGTATAACCTGAGGGATCTGCGGATCTGACTCATAATTACAAAAATGCATGTTTTGACCCGACAAAAAGGTTTAACTTTTGTAGACTTTTTAGTGAAGTTATATTATCCATTTTTACCTTTATTCAAGCTTGATTAACAAGATATCTAACAACAAAACTTCAAAGAGAAAAAAATCAACAAAACACTTTTCATATTATGCTTGACTTCACCAAAAAATTGATACAAGGACCTTACTCATTTTGAAAACCATTTGTTTTAAAAACTAGAGCCAACCCGCTCTGATACCAATTGTGAAAACGTAGAGGGGGGTGAATACGTTTCCATTTCAAACTTAAAACTTTTGTATCAAATATAGTATAAACCATTGCATTTGCTAATCTTGATGCGAGGATGCATTTAACGCATTACGGCATGTAAGGCCAACCCCTTGACATCACATAAGATTCCGCAAGATTAATGGTTCATTATAAATTAAGTTTCACCATTATTAGTCCGGTTACTTTTTCTTGATCAAGCGTGTCATAATATGTAAAGTGTTAAATCTAGTTTGTGACTATATGAAAGACCAAGTATGCATCACAAACATAGACATCAACTACATAGACAATAAACGATGTAATGCAAAAAGTAAAGCGATAATCTATCTTGTACATCGAAGCACTCCATATCGAATGTACACCTTAGGCATCCTTCACTAATGCCTTTGACACATCTATGACACCCGTTATGTTTCGTGGCCCAACATAACAAACCTTGTGTTTTATGGCACAAACGCATAAACCATCTAGTCTAATCATAGATACAAGAATATGATACTAGACATTATCCAAGACAATGTGTCTAATGGATATGAAATCCTAAACTAAACATCAAGAACCCAAAGCATGATGTAGTTAGTCTTCTATGAATGAAGATAACAAGTTTCCCAAGCTTGTTGTAGAAGATCTTCATGTGCTTGTATCTTGTGATGGTTGATCACTTCAATAGGTAAGGATGCAAGATCTCTAAGCTTGCTTTGGAGGATCACTTCGGGAGTATGCTTACAACAAATGAAAGTTAGAAGCATTATGATCCTATGAGATGAGGGTGGCTTACATGTTTCCTAATGATCTAAATATCCTAGAAATGGTGGAGAGAAACTATGTGTCAAGGTGTGTGAAACAATGAAGAAATGGCTCACTATTTATAGAAGAAAAATAGCCACTATTCCCCGGATCTCACGGATCCCTCCCTTGAGGGATCCATCCAGTGTATTACTGGGGATCCGTGGGATGCTCCCTTTTACCCATGGGTTTTGGGTCATGGGTCATGGGTCATGGGTTATGGGTACCAAGTAGATTCAATGTATCTACAAGATGCAATGCATCTAGTCAAATGGGTTATGGGTTGATCCATGGGTATTAGATTAGATACAATGTATCTAATGGATGCAACGCATCTAGTTAAATGGGTTATGGGTTGATCCACGGGTATTAGATTAGATACAATGTATCTAATGGATGCAATGCATCTAGTCAAATGGGTTATGAGTGCCCACCAAGGTACAATGTTTCTAGACTTTGGGTTTTATCCAACTACATTCAATGTATTTGGTCAATAGGTCAAATAATTAAGTTTCTACCCATTTATATTACCCATTATAATACATACTAGTTATGTATATATTTACCCAATATGTAAACACTAGTTGTTATACATAAACTATTTAATTAAACATGTTTTAATGGTTTGTTGGGGGTTTGATCATAACGCAACATAACAAACATGTACGAACCTGTGTTGTAGCATACAAGGACTTGAGTCGTCAAGAGGTGTTGAGACAAAATATAATTACAAGTAACTTATACATTTTACGTTATGTATTACAAGTTACATGTTTGTCATCAACAAAACAAATGAGAATGTGTAGATTAAATATCATAATATTTTCACTAACAGTATGCTTGCATGTTTTCCATGTCCGGCTAATTTACTTGTGTGTTTGCTTAGATCTATGAAACCTAGGTATTGAATATTGATTGGTTGTCTCTTATCTTAATTTTGATTGACCTAGTATTGCGATAGGTCATTCGTTGTGCTTTTAATGCTTGAGTAATCTTTGTGAACATTAGTTTATAATCACCTAGAGTTATTGTAGTCTAAACATCCAAAGATAACCTTAGAGTTAGTTTATGAATCCTAGAGATTTCGTAGGCAATAACCTTAAGGTAGTCTCAAAGAGTTAGGGAAAAACGCATACCCTACGACCTTAGAAGACACAACGCGTTAAGAATAAGGACGTGACAATTCAACCATCAATAGGAGATAACTAGGGAGTAATAGCATCTAAGTAAATACATTTTTAATCATCATAAGAGCACACAACAATAGACATAGACTATACTCACCTTAGTTTAGATAATTAGATAATTAGATAAGTAGAGTAATCGGTAGAAATACCAACCCCCAAATCCAATACCCCGAGATTCGTACCTTTCCATTTTCTAAAAAATATAAAAAGATAAAAATAATCTTCCTCAACCCCAACCTTAGCGTAGTAATTTCTCACTAGCATTCCTATTCCCCTAGAGAATGATATCAATTCCCGAGGCTTACCCTAATACTAAACTACAACGATTAGGTTCACTGCCTAGGGTGTTGAAAAACTTGCTCGACGAAAAGGAAGTTCCTTTGACCCCGAACGCGCGTTGTACGCGTATCAAGTTTTTGGCGCCGCTGCTGGGGAATAGAATAGCTAGTTATATTTCCACCTCGTTTAGGTTCCCTTGCTTGATTCCTATGAAGTAAGCTTTTTTCCCATTTTTAGCTTCCTTGTAGTCTATCCCCCTTCTTTGTGACCTTTGTTAGTAACCCCATCACTTTTCATCCTGGAAGGTGATAATCAACCACCACTCATCAACCCACCACCAAATGACCCGCCAAGAGGCCGTACTCTTGGTGAATACTCAAGACCAAGCCACCTAGGCTATAGAAACACCATTGAGCTTCCCGACCAAGCCCAAACTACGGCCCTTCGATCCGACACCATCCGGTTGGTGCAAAACGGATGCGCATTCCATGGACTTCATTCCGAAGATCCTAATCAGCATCTTAAGGATTTCCTTAAAATCGTCGATTCCATCGACCTCGATGCTACTACTCGGGAGACCACGCTCTTGCGTCTCTTCCAATTCTCTCTACGGGACCAAGCTAGTAATTGGCTTGAGCGACTTCCCGCCGGCTCCATCTCAAGTTGGGATGATCTCACCTCTCGTTTCCTTGCTCAATTTTTCCCACCGGGGAGAACTACTAAGCTTAGGAATGAAATCTTGATGTTCCAACAATGTCAAGGTGAATCTCTATACGAAGCATGGACTCGATTCAAGGACTTACTCCATAGAGTCCCTCATCACGGCATTGATCTTTGGCTTCAAGTCCAACTCTTTTATGATCATTTCAACTTCCCAACTAAGCGATCCATTGACCAAGCGGCCGGTGGTAAACTTAGTGATCTCACCGCAGAAGAATCGTGGGGTATAATAGAGGACCTTGCTCTCTATGACAACGAAAGTTGGATTGACCCCCGTGAGTTACCCAAAACCGTAAAGGCAATCTCCTTGCCTCCCATTGACTCACAATATTCCGACCGTAGGATGCTCGAGCTTGAAGATCAAGTCAAATTCCTAATGAGCTCCTACAAAAATCCTAAGTCTTCACGCCAAGTGAACAAAGTTTCTTCCTTGTGTGAGCCATGTAGTGGTCCTCATAACACTCGCACTTGCACAAGACTCCCCGAACAAGCTTCCGTTGACTACGCATCCTCGCGTACCAATGGAACGGGAGGAAGATTCCCTACAACACCCGGACCTAGGACTTTCAATGACGCCCGAGAAGCATGGAAGGGCAAACCCGACTTCTATTGGGGACAAACCAAAGAATTCACATCTAATGATTTCTCATGGCCCCCATCTCACGGCCCTAACCAACAAAACATAGAAGGGATGTTGCAACACCTAGTCACATCCCAAGAAGCTCAAATAGCTAAGCTCTCGGACCGTTTTAACCAACAACAAGCCGAGATGGATAGGAAGATAGATAACTTTTTGAAAGCCATGACCAATAGTGATAGGAAGGTTAATGCTATCTCAACTCCCGAAGCTTCCGGTGTAGAGATTAAGGACTCAAGTAAGTTAGCTAAGCACGTTCAATTCGTCAATACCATCACCTTAATGAAACCAAATAGAACAAATTACGAAGCGAACCATGAGACGGTACTTGAGGTTAGTGAAACTCCTAGGAATTAAACAACCGAGGAAGTAGATGAAGTAGGCAATGACTATTTCAATAAGTTTCCTACGGAAGAAGAACTCTCTCGCCACCCACACTTAGTATGAGACCTCCGTCACATGTATGTTAGGAGAAGCCCTAGGATCAAGTTTGGGAACCCTTGGAATCTTAACATACCATGTTGCATAGGACACCTTATTGTGGCAAAGGCCTACATTGATCGCAAGTCCCCGATAAATATCATGATTAGCACCTACTATAATTGGGTAATGAAGAAGCCTATCCCAACTATGCAAGATCCCGATAATCGTAGGGTTAGTTGCAATTTTCTTGGTAGAGTTAAGGGATTGCTCGTCTATGTAGGTAGTTTCACGTTTCCTACGGATTTCATATTGTGAATGATATAGTACGGCCATAGATCCTAGCTTTTCCCACATTATTCTAGGAAAGCCTTTCATAGAAAACACCGGGATGATTTATGATCCGTCATTAGGAATAGTGAGATTCAAGGATGAGACCGATGATGTAGCTTACTAAATGCCCTTTAAGATTGAGAAATTTTCATCATTATCCAATGATGAAAAAGAACTTAAGCTATCGGTCTACTATAGGAATGAGGAAGATAAGGAGAGGGGAGTTGATTATGTGATGAATAAGATTTTCGGTTTCTATAAGGATTGCTTGAAACTAGGACCGGAATATAGAACAGATTGGGGAGAAGATGACTTCTTAGAAAGATGCATAATAGGGCATTACTATAACATGGAAAACCCCAATAGAGACCGTCATGAGGAAGAAGGTGATGGTAATGAATTCAAGTAGGGGCACGACTTCGAGTCTAGCTACAAGACTCATAAATAAAGAAAAGCGCTTCATGGGAGGCAACCCATGCTTAATTGTTTGCTTATTTGTGTGTCGTATATTTTTTATTGATTTTTTATTCTCAAGTTTGAATTTGTAAAAATGCTTTATTTTGTCTTTAACCTCGTCTTAATTACATATAAAGGTATTTTACAAAAGGGATAAGTGTAGGGAGGATTACACACGTTTTCAAAAAGAACGTGATCATGAGAATTACGATTATTACAAAGATATACATGTGTGTTTGTTTGAGTCAAATGGTTGTATCGAGTCATAATGGATGTTTTGCAGGAAATTTTTCCAGATTCTAAAGATATAAATTTTACAAAATTTTTTTCAGAAAATCACAGACCAGTTTCTGTCAGGATAACCTGACGGCGTCAGGAGGAGTAGAAACAGCTTACTACTTTTTCTCGTTTTCTGAGCTACTTATAAATTTTTGGAATTTTCCAGGTCTTAATTTTTCAGAAAATCTGTAAACATCCATTTCATAAGCATTATATCCTAGTTTAGTAGAGTCATATATATTGTTACCGCCGATTTTACGCGAAGGTTTCGTTTGTTTTCTTCAAGTGTGCATGTTTTATTTATCAAGAAGAAGATACATAAGATTGGATGGAGCTTTTCACGCATACATTCTTTTTGGAAAAGATTTAACCACTACTTCACACGGATCCTACCGAGTTAATCAGGGGAGTATTAGTTTCTTTCATTTTTAATACCTTCCATTATCATAACTTTGACACTTTCAGGGAACATTGGGGACAATGTTCAGTTTAAGTGTAGGGAGGGAAAATAAAATGGGAACTTTGAAACTATGCATATCCTTGACTATCTGCCTTGTCCAATTTCATTTGTATAATAAACCATGAGAAATATCGGTTAGGGTAATTTTGGCACCAAATTTAAAAATTTTCAGGACATGTAGGAGTGGGCCATTAGTCTTAATAAAGCGTCTCATGGATAGGAAGTTATATGACTAGCACAAAAAGCCCTTTACCACTTAAATTCCACCTAAAATGTGAGGATCGCCCTTAGATTTGTAGGAATTAAAGCATTCCACTTTAATGCTTCGAGAGTGTACCGGTAGTATAATAGATTCTAGAAGTTGTTTTGTGATGCATTCCGAGATCGCTAGTGAGACTACACTTGCGTAGTTAGGAATAACTAAATGATAAGAGGCATTAGGATAACCCTTTTTTGATACCCATATTATAATTACTTCTTCCACATCGGTTGAGTAATTCCCCCAAACCCTTGCATTGTACTCATCTTTAGTACACGATACCCCTAGTTAACCCCTCAGAGCCTATCCTTTTCGCGGTTCTCGTGATGTTTCGGTTTTCTGGAATATCAATGAAGAGCATTGTTTATAATCCACCCCCAAATGTACACCCAAATAGCCTTAGCCTACCTTGTATGCACTCACTTTTAGTGCATTATTGTTATCATACTAAACCCTTAGTTCAATTATCTAGTTGCTTGCATAAGTTGCTAAGTTGAGTCATATCCTTTGTACACAGTTTTGGGACGATTGGGACTCATGGGAAAAGTTAAATTTTATGAAATGACGGGGAAGGAACGTTAAATTCAAATTCCCTTTATTTGCGTAATAATATACTCCAAGTGTTTTGATCTTTTCAATTCGGGTCAAATTAGTGTTAGAGTAATAAAAACTCAAGTGTAGGGATGTGCCTATAAATCCCTATTATTTTGATGTTATCGTAGAGGATGGTAGAGTAAAAGTGTATGGAAAAAAAAACATACGGGCTACCATCTGACATCTATATTTAAGTTTATGTTTTTTGTTTCAATTTATCTAGAGTTTAGAGTGTCGAGTCTTGGCTTAGCAACGCCATTCTTCTCATGCTTGTAACATAAAGATTTTTGACTTGCCACCACTAAATCGCCTATCCCGCCAAACCCTTTGTTTCCCTACCGTAAGCCTAACGTTACAACCCTTTAAAAGACCTCTTGGATATTTTTTCCTAGGTGCTTACGCCAAAAGCGATGGAGGTTTGATCTAGTCTCAAGCCTATGGTAATCTATGTACTAGGACCGGTTAATGAGTGTTTATCTTCCATTTCCAACTTGATATATTTCATATACACTCGAGAGATGAGAGTATCCAAACACCACTTGTGAGGTGCTAGTATGTAATTTCCGTGCTTGTTATGACTTTTGCGGGGCTTATATTTGTTGTGAATTGTTCTAAACTAATGCTTCATGACCCCTAACTTATAAATTAATTGGCTAAAAGCACATTTGCTTGAGGAAAAGCAAATAACAAGTGTAGGGATATTTTATAAGGATTTAAAAGGTATACTTTTGAGGGGTCATTTAAGCCCTTAATTGATCACTTTTGTATCCGTTACTACTTAATTTCGTTCCTTTTTCACTTTTTAGGTCTCTTGAAGGCAAATTGTTGGAATGACACTTATTCGGACGAAAAGGCGCAAATATACGAAGAAAATGGCCAAAGTCAAGAATCGAGACACTCAAGCTGCTGGAACTGAAGGGGACGGCGTCACAGCTTAATAGCGACGCTGTCGCGACACACCTTGAGACGACTCAGAGAGAAAATTGCTATTTTGCACTTGATGGCATCAGGTTTAAAAGAGTAGGGCGTCACAACTCAGACGGCCTAGATTTGGATCCCGACGGCGTTAGAGGATGAAGCCGACGGCGTCACAAGCATAAGGTGACGCCGTCACAACATTGACGTGGCAAAGACGAAAACCTAATGGCGGCGACCCGACGGCTTCACAATTAAAGAGTGACGCTGTCGCATATTGTAACTATATATATAGAATACGAATTTTCAGTATTTTAGAGAGGTAGTTTTGTCGAGTAAAAACCTAAACCGAACCTAGGCTGTCTTGGGCAGTATCTTAGGGTTCCATACCCTATTTTACAACAAGATAAGTTATTTACTTCATTAATTCAATTATGTTTTCAATTGTTTTTGTGTATGCTTGCATGTTTTCCATATCCGGCTAATTTACTAGTGTGTTTGCTTAGATCTATGAAACCTAGGTATTGAATATTGATTGGTTGTCTCTTATCTTAATTGTGATTGACCTAGTATTGCGATAGGTCATTCGTTGTGCTTTTAATGCTTGAGTAATCTTTGTGAACATTAGTTTATAATCACCTAGAGTTATTGTAGTCTAAACATCCAAAGATAACCTTAGAGTTAGTTTATGAATCCTAGAGATTTCGTAGGCAATAACCTTAAGGTAGTCTCAAAGATTTAGGGAAAAACGCATACCCTATGACCTTAGAAGACACAACGCGTTAAGAATAAGGACGTGACAATTCAGCCATAAATAGGAGATAACTAGGGAGTAATAGCATCTAAGTAAATACATTTTTAATCATCATAAGAGCACACAACAATAGACATAGACTACATTCACCTTAGTTTAGATAATTAGATAATTAGATAAGTAGAGTAATCGGTAGAAATACCAACCCCCCAAATCCAATACCCCGAGATTCGTACCTTTCCATTTTCTAAAAAAATATAAAAAGATAAAAAATAATCTTCCTCAACCCCAACCTTAGCGTAGTAATTTCTTACTAGCATTCCTATTCCCCTAGAGAATGATATCAATTCTCGAGGCTTACTCTAATACTACACTACAACCATTAGGTTCACTGCCTAGGGTGTTGAAAAACACGCTCGACGAAAAGGAAGTTCCTTTGACCCCGAACGCGCGTTGTACGCGTATCAGTTTAAATATGACGATGTATACCAAGCTTGATTAGTTTCTTTTAAACATATTACCAAATTATTTAGTTTTAAAAGAAATTGTATCAATGTTCTAAGAATACCAACTTAAATTGCTTGACTCAAAATTTTGAATTTTTATGTTAAACCGAAACTTAATATCTTAGACCTACTGTAGTATTTGGTCTATTTCACTTATTTAAATTAGACTCAGACCATGAGAGTATTTTTAAATGAAAGTAGACTCAATTCCCTTTAAAATGATAGGTGGCGCGACTCATACGGACTTACGGTTAATTAGTTATGATTTTTTGAAGTTGAGCAAGATTTGTATACTGTGCAGTCCAAGGAACCAAAATTTTACAAGGGCGGGCCCCTTTTTTTGGTTCCGCCTAATCTGTGGTCGTCTGTGAAAAATGTCACAGAATGGAAAAAGAATGTACTTTCGCATAGCGAGAATGTGTGGTACTTACAAGATTTAATAGTGAACATATAATACACATATTTAACAACATTTCTACTTATGTGACTTATCTTAAACATTTACGGAGGTGATTTTTCAACTAAATTTATAGTTATCCCAAACACTCCTTTTAAAATCATATTTCTTCGTAAATTTTCTATAAGCACACAATACAACACTTACAAGTTCTTTCAAGAAACTTTATTTTATTTATCAAGAAAACCTTCAGGCCTGTATACAAAGTCACATTTAACAACAAAATTGTAAGTATAATTAGCAAAACATTTTTCATATTATATTTCGCTTCAATGGTAATTTGATACATGGATCGTACTCCATTTTAAAAACTATTTGTTTTGAAAATAAGAGCCACGAGGCTCTAATACCAATTGTGAAAACGTAGAGGGGGGTTGAATACGTTACCGTTTAAAAACTTTAGATCTTTTGTATCAAATCGCTTATGAATCTTGTTATAATATGAAGGTTCTAATTATTGTTTGTGACCAATATAAAGCATAGTAAACCAAGTTGTCACACAAGCATGAACATTAAGCCACATCATAAGCAATAATAAGTATAAAGGTAAAGTGATAAAGAAAGGAAAGTGCAAACCAGACACGAGGATTTATAGTGGTTAGGTCACGGATCTCCTCTCCGCCCTACCCCACTCCCCGAGTACCAAACTCGAGAGTTACTTTACTAAATCAACAAGCTCCCTTCTCGGCGGAGAAAACCTTACAATCGTCACTTACACTTTTTCCAGTACAGAGCTAAATACCGGGTTCTAGTTCGAGGTAGAACCAACCTAGCGTCGCCTATACAATATTTCCGACACTAAGCTAGATGTCGAGTTCATTCCGGGTACAACCACTCCCGTTATGTTTTAAGGCCCAACATAACAAACCTTGTGTTTTATGGCACAAACAAAAAAACCATCTAATCTAGTTTGGTGAAGGTGTTGTGATGATGCAATAATGTTTACAATGATGATCCATAACACAAATGTCTAATGGATATGAATGACTACTTCTAAATGAACTTCCATTGAAAGGAAGCCTTCAAATGATGAAGATCACAAGTTCCCAAGCTTGATGTTATAGATCTTCATGTGTGTATGCTTGTGGTGGATGAGGATGGCTAGATCTCCAAGCTTTCCTTAGTTGATCAAAATGTAAAGTATGCTTACAACAAAGATGAATGTTAGAAGCATTATGATCTTGTGATGATGAGGGTGATTAATGTATGTTACTACATGATTATCTACAGATCTAAATGATGCAAGAATGATAGAGAGAATGTGTGTTGGAAAGGATGAAGAAATAAGAAAACAATTGGTTGGTATTTATAGCCAAAGTGGTAATCAAAAAAATCTTTATCAAATTTTTTCAAGATCTTTTATTAGATTTGGTATCTTAGAATATCTTACAAAATCTTGCAAATCTAGTTCATATCTTTTCAAAATATTTTCTATGATTCTATTAGATTTGATATCTTAGATATTGCAATTTCATTTTGATTAAAATGTTTATCAAAGTAAACTTGTAAAATGTATTATGTAACTAGTTAATAAAATGTCTAGTTACTTTTTGTAAAATAAAATATCTAGTTGAGTGCTTGTCAAAATAAAATGTATTTTTTCAAGTGTAAGTAAACTTTAGTACTTGTATGAATATTATAGTTAGTTTACTTGTACAAATAAAAGTGTATATTTGTTAGACATTTTACAAAATATGTATTTGTATAAAATACTTGTGAATGCAAAATGTAAAATGATGTTCGAAATAGAATGGTTAACCTATTCAAATACTTAGTGAGTCTAAGGAGGTGTTTGATAGCCTTTGAATGAGGCAATTCAGAAGAGATTTCAAAATCGGTCAGAGGAGAACTTGTTTGGCAGCAACCATGTAATACACTGAATGATTCTAATTTGTACTTATCCATTCTGGGTCCCGATGATGCAATTTCATTCAGCATTCATTTTTTTCTCAAAGTACTCTGTTACATCTAAGGAATCTTTCCTATTTATTGTTATATTTTAATTTAATATTATTATTTCATACAAACTAAACTTTAGTTCTTTTTGCAATTGATACACATGCCCTGACTTTATAAACTTGTTAATGTCCCATTTTAGATTATTAAAAGTAAATTACTTAATTGAGTGTGTAACTTTGTATAAATAAGATATAAATAAAAAATGTTGATTTATAACAGAAATTTTGACTAAACTACAAGTATATACATTAATGTTTCAGTTGTCGTTTTATTACGCCTTTTTTTTGTTAGCCTTGTATAACAACGGAGTACGAGGATATAAAGATTTTTATGTTATTCATATAATTCATTCAGAACGGTTATCAAACATGCTATTTAGTTTTTAAGCTAAAATATACAGAGCATGTGAATCATTCAGAGTTTCAGACTACTAAATGACTCAGTTCTAAATCATTCTGTTTTTTCAAACAGCCCCTAAATGTATTTTAAACATTCTACATGATTTGTTAATGGGTTTGATCATAATGCCATATAACAAACATGTACGAACATGTGTTGTAACATAAAGGACTTCAAACATCGAGAGGTGTTGAATGTATGTTAGGACAAAATGTGAATACGAGTAACTTGTACATTCTACGTTATATATTACAAATTACATGTTTGTCATTATTCAAAACAAACTAGACTGTATAGATTAAATATCATAATATTTGCGCTAACAAAGTTATTTGTTTTAGGAGCTCTGTGTTATTGGACCGTTTAACACTTAATAGAAGTCTAGATTTGTTAACAAACAACTATTTATTATGCCTATAGTAAATAGTTGTTAGACATTACAATATCTACTACTATCTATAACGTTATAATTCATGTTGTATATTAAAAACAACTTAAATAATCTAAGAATGTTGTCCATATTTTGGGAGATATGATAAATAGCTATGAAAAATATATCTTAATAATATATGCACTATTATCATTTCCACATAAACGAAAAGATGTTGGTTAAATTTATGAACGTAGTTGTTATATGTATTATTATATACAAGGCGAGTATCTGTATTCGCTCATGGTAACGAGATTTTGTAGATACAAATAGTTATAGTTGTGATATTGTGATTAATTGTTTTGTTTAGTATTTATACATACAACATAAAATAACCAAAATCCAAATAAAAACATGGTCTCCTAAAGAAAGCTGTTGTCCATAGCACGGCTGTGTCGGATTTTAAGTAGCCATGCCAAAAACTGAATAATTTTAGAAACAACATTAAATAAGAAAAAAGTCCCCTCAGTTTTTAAAAAAATTGTCAATTTTAGAAACGATAAAAAGATGACAACATTTAATGGAAGACATAAGCGCATAATAGTAGTTCTAACATTATTCATTGTGAGAGTTTATAAACAAAATTATTTTCTCTTTATATATCGTAGAGATATCTATCTGATAGTGTATAAATATTAGTGTCTCAAGCCCACTAAATATATACTGAAATAAGGTCCATTTTCGACACTTAGATATGATATGGTAACACCTCTCACGTTGCGTTCACCCACGCACAGACAACTGTCACCCAGTTGTCACCTAACGGTTAGGATATGATACACATGAGAGTAGAAGAGATATAACCAGAATATGGAGCATACATGCTATGTATAAACCATACGAGTCCAAGAAAGGAAGGACACCTGTCAATTGTCATCCTTTGTATGCCCATCACATGATCAACCTGTGGCATGCCCACAACCGTTGATCAACCACATGAGTTCTTCCCAAATCCCTATATACCTTCCTATAAATAGAGAGGTGTCACACACAAAAAAATGGTTCACCTTCTTATTCTTCATACATCTCACACGCTTATTTACACACATTGAATACACATATTAAGTTTGTTTAAGTGTTATCCCAGCTTTAGATATTCATTCTTATCTTGGAGTCCTTATCGTTCTAAACGATAAACCAAACAAGATAATCACCCCAATCCACTCATAAGCAAATACTTGATACTAAATATGTATATTTGAATACCTGAAGTAAATACTTGATAGTAAATGAGAGTTAAAAATAATAGTAACAAAAAACTCAATAACGCAATATTATTTAATGCTATTTATTATTATTATTTTTTTAACTTTTATTTGATGCTATTTGAGTTACACCGTCATTTAAGTTAAAAGCTATAATCATAAAATGTAAAACGACAAGATTAATATAGAGAAACTCAAAATTAGTACGGTATAAAATAACAACGTTACTATATCAACTCACAATGGGTAATATTGTTGCTTTCATGAATCTTTTTCGTTGGGATTTAGAAAATCCGGTAGTTAAAGACTCGGTCACCTCAAGTATATGTATTCGTTAGAAAGCTCGTAGTCGTAGTCATTTAGTAATAGTTAGTAGTTAGTTAAGTAACACTGTAAAGGGCGGACGGGTCTTTACCCACTGTATGCCTGATCCACAGCCCGTAGGTGGCGTATCATGTAAGACACTATAAATACTCTTTGCCTAGCAAGGCTAAGGGTTGGAAATTCATAACATACTTTTGTTTTCTCTTACTAGAAGTTCCCATTTCTCTCCACTTTCTCTCTCTAGACAAACCTCATTCGAATTCCATAGTGTTATGATTGTGTGTTTATGAAAACCATTATGTTACAAATGGTATCAAGATCCATGGTTTGGTCATCTACTTTATATGTTCTTCAATTCTTAGTGGTTTTCATAATTTTTTGGGTTTGAATGATTTTAGAGACATTTTCACCATTTTGATCTTATTTAGTGTTAAAGTTTGGATTTTAATTGTACTTTTGTGTTTAGGATCATCATAGTTGTTTAGTTTTTAATTTGGAAGGCTAGATCCATCTTGGTTATGGTGTTTTTGATTGGGAAAGAATTGAAGTTTTCTTGGAAGCGGTTTGAGCCTCGGACACCAATTCTTGTATGCGATTTGATGTTTACTTTGTGCGAGTTGATCGTTTTTGTATGCGGTTTGTTCTGAATTTGTTGCGGTTTGTGTAAAATTGTTTGTGATTTGATAATTTTGTGCGGTTTGAGTGTTAAAGACAAAGAGACAAAAGGACAAGTAGTGGGTGTACTATTGTCCCCTTGAGGTTTGTCAAAGTGTGAGGTTTGTCACTGTGCAGTTTGATAAAAGCGATTTGTACTCCTACGGTTAGTATTTTCTGCGATTTGATCAAAGCGATTTATACTCCTGCGGTTTGTATTTTCTGCGATTTGATCAAAGCGATTTGTACTCCTGTGGTTTGATTGAAGCAGTTTGATTCACAGCGACTTGTCATTGTGCGATTTGTCACCCTGCGTTTTAACTATTGTGCGACTTGTCATTTCTGTGATTTGTCTCTTGAAATTTGCCGTTTCTTTGTGATTAAGTTTTACGGTTTTCTCTTGATTTAGTAAAATCCCGTGAAAGAATCTATTTCCCGGTTTAATCAAAGAGTAGTAAAATCCCGTGTACTTAGGAATCATGTCTACAATCACTTCTTCCGTTGCTAATGACGTTCAAGCTGCAGGGTCCGATACTCGTCCACCTATGCTTAATAGAACTGACTATGACTCTTGGGCACAGAGAATCAGACTGTATTGCTTAGGCAAAGAGAATGGCGTTAACATCCTTATGTCAATTGATGAAGGACCATTTCAAATTGGAACTACCAGGGATATCCTTGAAACTGCAGCTGATGGAACCGTCGTTTTGGGGTTGGATAGACCAGGAATGTATGATGAGCTTGATGATAAGGAGAAGAAGAGATATGATGCTGACATTAGAGCTTCAAACATTATACTTCAATGTTTACCAAAAGACATTTACAATATGATCAATCATAATACTCAGGCCAAGGCAGTTTGGGATAATGTCAAGATACTTCTCTCTGGTTCAGAACTGACTAAGGAAGATAGGGAGTCACAGCTGTATGATGACTTTGAGAACTTTAAGATGAACCTAGGGGAAAGTGTCACTGAATATCATGTGAGGTTTCACAAACTTGTGAATGATATGAGGAACATCAAAATGACAATGCTAAATATCCAACTCAATTCCAAGTTCGTAAAAAACATGAACCCTGAATGGCACAAATTTGTTACTGCAATAAAATTGAACAAAGGATTGAGGAACACCAACTATGAACAACTATATGCTTACTTACTCCTACATGAGAAACATGCTGCATTTAAATGTATCATCATGGAAAAGTTCAACTCTAATGCTGCTGCTGCAAGCTCTTCAAATGATTCAACTGCATCTCTCTCAAATGTGAGGATAAGTACCAAAGCATCACAAGTCATACCTACTAAGGATCGTAATCGCAAACTTATTCCAGACTCAGGATATAAGCTGTAACACCCAGAAATTTGGGTCCAGCAGAAGCATACGAACCTTTGGGTGCTACAATCTTGGTATCACAACATAAGGTACAAAGAATGGTTTTTATCCCATTTATTTAGAATATGATTCATTAATTGAAAACCATAAGTTTACATTAATGAAAGTAGTGAGGAAATAGGCCTAAAAGATAATTAAAGCGGTCCCGTTTATTCATCAGAGTTGACTATGACCATGCCCCTTGCCAAGCGTCTTCCAGTAGTGAGCTATCGCCTAAAACCAGAGAACACATGCTTAAAAGGTCGGCTTACGCTGGTGAGTTCATAGAGTTTAGTTACAAAAGTAATAGTGGACCTGATAGAGTTTAATTGCTATGTGTGACTAAGGCATACATATAATAGACGTTCCAATCAACAATCAATCCAATCAATAATTCACAACACAATCGAGATCTCAGCGGGGGACCCCTAGCGACTCTAGCCAGCACGGTCGTAGCAAGGCCTAGAACACAAGCTACCTTGGACTAGGTCGGTCTATTCTTAGCTAGGCATCGCGTTATAGCATAGAGATGCTAACCTAGTCTAAGTCAACAATTGCCGCATGTCTAATATTTCCTAGTCAACACATTAGCAATTCAAAATAGTAGTGGCAGGTCCAAAAATAGTTTGCAATCACATAAACACATAAGATATCAACTCACAAATCAAATATACCAAACAACAGTCATTCCAAATAATATTCACATATCCAGTTGTAGTTTGTTAAAAGCAGCATGTATTCTCCCCCAAAATAGTTATGAAAACTTTAGAAAAGAGGGGCTATGAAACTCACTTTAGCCACAGCAATGCACTATTCACTATTGACATGACTGGCATCTAAAGCTAATCTCCAAGGCATCCAGATGAATGTACAACAAGTACGATAGAATAGAAGTGACGCAACCGAATGTGTTTACGATAATCTTAAAATATAGCTCATATGATCAAGAAGTTGATAAAAGTATTGTGTCGTAGTCTTCGTGGATCATTCATGTCGTTACTTTCAAAAGTCCATTTTTGTTCCCAAAAGTTTATAATTAGTATCTCAAAAGTTTAGCTTTAACGTTTCGTGTGGTGGTAAGAAACATAGGCGCGACGTACAACTCATGCGAAAGAAAAGGAGGCGTCGACATAGTCGAGACATACAGACCATAACTCACGTCAAAAAGAAAAGACATTGATAAAGTCAAGAAATACCGACATAACTCAAGCTAGTTAAAGACTAGAAAATGACGATATCTATCAATTTAAATATAATTAGATTAACTTTTGGTAATTTACCCATAATCCCAAATATACATGTTAGTAATAATAAATAAGTTTCCATATTTGCTTAAACAAATCAAGGTTTCACAATCGTTGCCCGTAATTATTCAAGTTTATAATAAAATACTTTATATAAGTTATACCACGAAGTATTTTATAAATGAGATGCTCGTTTACTCAACGTTCCCCAAACCCTTAAGATTCTAATAGATTGTCTTATCAAAATAGTCTTTCCGACGAGTTTATAAAGTTATCACAAGTTATTATTGTCTTTAATAACGGTTTATAATTAAATGAAACTATATCCGTTAATAACATATAGTTATATATCTTCATTATCAAATGTGTAATGGGGTACTTAGGCTTATTGCAAAACAAATATATTAAACTCACGCCAAATCTATATATCAAAACGTTTAGTATGATACTACGTATAACCAATATAACCAATGTACCAATGTTGTTCCAAGTTTATAAACCGTAGTTGATTGTTATAGCGTATAAATAGTATTCGATATTGCTCATAAGTTTGCCTACTTAGTTCCCAATGTTTATCACTTTGCTTTACAAATGTATACTCGTCTTTAACTCAAGTTTTTATTGCTTATCCGAGTTCATCCGATAGTTCTATTCCGGTTGTCGTTGTATAGTGATGCGTTACCACATTTCGTTTTAAGTTTAATATATATATATATATATATATATATACCACAAGTTTTCCCGCCAACGTATACCATTTACCACTTCTTTAGAATTCGTTACTTCATTTTAATCAACCATTTTCAATATGTAACTATTACCGTGTCTAAATGAAATTGAAGCCTTTTTATGAATACTTAAACAAGTTATATGTTTGATTCTTATATAATAGAGGATATCCCGAATATAAACCAAGACGAAGTAAGTACCAAACTATTATCCGGGCCAAACGTGACCCGAACGCAACATGACACCTATATACATACCCTTTCGTGACCAACAATTATACCCACTAGACTCGGGGCTTTAACTGACCCAACAACACAACCATGTGGATCTTTGGACCCGACCCGTTTGACTGACCCGACCCGGCTCTTGACCGATTCCACTGACCCGACTCGGTGGCTGAGTCCACTCACGCCAACAAGGACGACAACACTTCATTTTTTTCCAGATTTGATCCTAACCATTTTACCACAAACATCACTACTAACTTGATACAACGAAATATAAGATTAAGTCGAGACCCAAGAATCAATTCACCATTCATTTTACACTCGTTTTACCACACGAAAATCAAGGCTATCATTTTTAAATCTTGTTTTTGTTTTAGTTATCCACGAAAACACACAATAATACATATATATATACATATATATATATACATATATATATATACATATATATATATATATATATATATACGGCCGGTCAAATAACGAAATATAGGATATGGTCATGCTTACTGTGAGAGAAAGAGAAAAAAGAGGGTTGTGATGGCGTCCTTGTACGAGTACAACTCGTATCAACCGGGCACGAGCATAAACTAATCGTTATCTTTGAAACCCTAAAGATTCGAAACTAAAAGTCTAGATTTAGGGCGCGTATGGAAGATTTAACGCGCTTGTGGTATGAAAATAGAACTACGAGGTCTTGATCTATCATCTAGGATAGGTGGTGTATGTTGTAGGTGTCGCTGGAAGTTGGCCGGACTCCGGCAGCGGAGCCGGAACCCTAGGGTTTGGTGGCCGGATATTGTAGAGAGAGGTAGAGTGTTATGTGTGTGTGATTTGTAGAGAGAGAAAGAAAAGGTGCAAATGAGGAGTTTGTGTGTAGGTTGGGGCGTATATACCCCTGGAAGGACCACTCTTGTATAATAGAAACTAAAAGGGGCGGATGTGTAACTTACTACAAGGACCATTGATGTAACTTTCTAAAACTTGTGATATATTAGGTTCGGGACTCGTTTGGACTAGGAAACGAGGGATTCGTGACTCGAGAGTTACGCCAATGTTCTTAGAATATTATTTCCGATAAAAACGATATATAATACGACTCGTATCTCAAATTGGTTAAAACGATCGCTCTAATTGATGTTTCTCCCATTGCGACGTATCGAGGATTTTACGGGTTGTCACAGCCTCACCTCCTTAAAAGGAATCGCGTCCTCGAAATTCAATTCAAGTTACTCGTTGAGGTTCAAAAGAGGCGAGTGCATACTCTTGAGGACTCATCTTCACGTTCCCTATGTGAATTTAGGACCTTATTGCGAATTTTGATGATAGGGATGCGACTTTACTAAAGTCGTCTGAATTCATGGTCTACGATTTCGTTAGGTCAACAGAGTTTAAAAGTTCCAAAGATTAGGATTTTCCAGAGGGATAACGATTACCTCACTGGCGAATCATCTATTCCTATTATGCACGAAATGTCAAGAGCACTGCTGAGTCTTGACGATAGGTCAAGGCTCTGAGCTACTGGTCTAACTTCGACAAGGATTTCGATACGATTGATATAACGAGGACTAAGCTTTCCCGTTTACTAGACGCTTCACACCTCCTTATGGTGAATCATTAAGCTTAACCTAGGTCATATCCAGGAAGTCAAAAGGTTTATGTTGTTTGTGTCTCCTAATGGTTTGCGTTTGCATATCCATCTCAACTTAGAACGGTCTCCTTGACAGCTTCTCAATTAGGTTCGGGGTTGGTAGGTTGTGTATTTCCATTTCTACCCAACAATCGAAATCGGCACTTATGTCCACAAAGGGTCCCTTACGGTGCCTTCCAAGCACTAAAGTGATAGGTGTGGTTATAGGAGAATATGGCCAATGGAAGGTGTCTATCCCAACCAGTGCCAATCTTGATGAACACGCGACGTGTCTACTATTGCTCGGATGGTTTCTTTACTTCGGCCATCAGTCTGGAGATGATACACTGTAAGCATATCCAGATCTGTTCTCTCGGATCTAGGAAGTGATGGGTGTGTAGCAATTGCCACGATCTGAAAGGATAGAAATCAGCATTTCCTAATGCACACGATCTCCTTTTCGTGTGAAGAGATCTATTTGTTTAACCCAGACTTCCGATCGCACTTCCTTCTTAAAGAGGATCGGAAGAAGTTGAAGAAGGATCAGGTGTGTACTAACAGAATGATTCTCAGATAGAGAAAGCGGATCAAGGGGAGATTCCCTTGTCGATTAGTGTTCTACTGTGAGACAGAAGGTAAGGAGCTAGAGCTCAGAAGTGAGGACTAGCTCATCGGAGCAAAGCCACTCTACCAAAGGGAGAGAAATGAGTACTCGCTCACCTCCTTAAAAGAAGATAGAGGGATTCTCTAGTATTGTTATAACCACAGAAGGAGAGACAAGCAAGGTCATCCATACTTTTCATCTTGCTGAATAGTGGGAGGGTGAATAGGTTGGGTAGGACTACCAACAACCACTCAGGTGACGGTGCGGGATCTACTTTCAAAGTTTCGTCTACGGTGTAGCTTATTGATCGGTTAAGAGGACCGAAAGGATAACAGGTGTTTCTATAAGGATGAGAGAACGATTAGGTGGTTGTCCCAAGGAACGCGGTTCAGGTTACTCCTTAGGACTTCAAGATTTTCGTACGGAATCTCATCGGACTATAGAAGTTCAGGAAGTTCAGAACGCATGTTAGATAGTGTTGATTGCTACTAGCAATTAGTCGGTTGTCTTAGCACGATATCTGCTAGAGGCGGAAAGTACTACTGATGGAGAGTATTGATTGCTAACGCAATCGCCTAATTGACTCATTAGTGCACTTGATACTAATGCGTAGGTGTCATATTCGGACCCAAAGTCCTAATTCCCAAAAGAAGTTAGACTACTAATCGATATCGGATCAATTTACTTAACACGAGTAAACGTCTAGGTTCTAGGTTCGCATCGATAGAGTATAAGGTACGACACTGATAGGAAAACACAGCTAGTACCACAATCGGTGGTATGACGTCAGCAGACTGTTGTTGATAAAACAAAGTTGAGGGTTCAACGTTGTTAGACCAACGCTGATGGAACAATATCTGCAAGTTAACCTCGGTGAACAACTTCACTAAAGCAGGTTGCTAGAACGTTATCGATAGCGGTACCTAACTAGAGGATAAGGTACAACACCAACAGTACGTAAGGTACAACCTTAACTGTGAGTTGTTGACGAAGTAATGTCGAGAAGACATTATCGGTTTAGAGAGGTGAACAATGTCGACTGGGTGACGTCATTTGAATCAACATCAAGTGAATGGTAAGGTTTCAGAAGTCTAACCAATAGCCGATTCGAGACGAGGCTCGAGGTAGAAGTGTCGGTAACAGGATTACAAATGACACGAGGCGAAATGATAATTCCGACGAGGCTACTAACGAAATGAAGAGGAATGATAGTTCCAACAAGATTACTAACGAAACGAGGCTGAATGTCGATTCAAGGCCAAATGATGACTCGAAGTCAAATGATGAGTTAACAACTGGGAACGAGGTCTAAAATCACAAAATCCAACAATCCCCAAAAACCAAAAATCAAAACCAAATCCAAAATAGTCTAGACCAAATCCAAAAGTAGCCCAAAATGATTCCAAACGCTCTAGTGAGATCGACGAGGCTTATGACGATAAGCAACTCGGATGTAAACAGTGCCAATCGGGTCTAACTCGACTTAAGGAGAACTACGCATGACGGCGTCAAACAAGAATTCCGCATAAGCAGAGACGTATAGCGATGCCAGAAGTGTTACGGTTCGAGAGGTGTTATGATGCCAGTGTGTCGTGTATGAGTACGGGCTTTCATGATGTTTGGTGAGTGTGTGTGTGTTCACCTAAAGCTCATCATTCCCAAAACCAAACTCTATCCCAAACATAATTCTGTTATAACTACTCCGAGTATCGCAAAATTCACCTCTGAGTCGACATAGGTGATCATCCATGTCCTGTCGTCCTGGCTGAATATAGGTGATCAGTCTATATTCACCCGAGGTTTAATGAATTTTGATATACCCGACTTAGTTATACTATCACCATGTCCTCTACATCCCAAATCATTCACAAGGCTACTACTAGTGTGCAAGCTCTAAGCTGGCTAATGAGATTACGCAAAGGAATTGCGTAACTCTGTAAAAGGCATAGTGCGTGCGTAAGCATGAGGACATACTTACTGGGCGTGCTTAAGCATGAGGACATGCTTTCTGTGCGTGTATAAGCATGAGGGCATACTAATAATGTGTGCATAAGCATGGGGACATGCTTATGGTGAACTGCTAAGATAGGCAGACTTAATCGTCTACTAACGAGGCACACATTCGACAAGTGTCTCATCAAACAAATCATCAAATAAGCCATAAACATCTCATCAATCATCTCATCAATCAATTCGTCTAATG
Source organism: Chrysanthemum makinoi (assembly GCA_910596185.1). Classification (NCBI taxonomy): domain Eukaryota; kingdom Viridiplantae; phylum Streptophyta; class Magnoliopsida; order Asterales; family Asteraceae; genus Chrysanthemum; species Chrysanthemum makinoi. The sequence continues at coordinate 190,018,137 of OU343217.1, forward strand.
TGTTCTCCACTATCTACACTCTTAAACTAGTCATACGCGAGGCTTCAGCTTGGAAGGCAGGCACGTGGCGGTCATAGGGCTAAGTTTTCGAAAAAGTGGTTATAGTCTAGGTTTTGAAATTACCCAGTTCTCTATAACCTTGGCTCTGATACCAATCTGTAACACCCCGAAATTTGCGTCCAGCGAAATCATACGAACCTTTGGGTGCTACAATCTTGGTATCACAACATAAGGGACAAAGAATGGTTTTTATCCCATTTATTTAGAATATGATTCATTAATTGAAAAACCATAAGTTTACATTAATGAAAGTATTGCGGAAATAGGCCCAAAAGATAATTAAAGCGGTCCCGTTTATTCATCAGAGTCGCCTATGACCATGCCCCTTGCCAAGCATCTTCCAATAGTGAGCTATCGCCTTAAACCTGAGAACACATGCTTAAAAGGTCAGCTTACGCTGGTGAGTTCATAGATTTTAGTTACAAAAGTAATAGTGAACATGATAGAGTTTAATTTCTATGTGCGACTAAGGCATACATATAATACACGTTCCAATCAACAATCAATCCAATCAATAATTCACAACACAATCAAGATCTCAGCGGGGGGCCCTAGCGACTCTAGCCAGCACGTTCATAGCAAGGCCTAGAACACAAGCTACCCTGGAATAGGTCGGTCTATTCTTAGCTAGGCATCGCGTTATAGCATAGAGATGCTACCCTAGTCTAAGTCAACAATTGCCGCATGTCTAATATTTCCTAGTCAACACATTAGCAATTCAAAATAGTAGTGGCAGGTCCAAAAATAGTTTGCAATCACAAAAACACATAAGATATCAACTCATAAATCAAATATACCAAACAACAATCATTCCAAATAATATTCACATATCCAGTTATAGTTTGTTAAAAGCAGCATGTATTCTCCCCCAAAATAGTTATGAAAACTTTAGAAAAGAGGGGCTATGAAACTCACCTTAGCCACAGCAATGCACTATTCACTATTGACACGACTAGCATCTAAAGCTAATCTTCAAGGCATCCAGATGAATGTACGACAAGTACGATAGAATAGAAGTGACGCAACCTAATGCGTTTACGATAATCTTAAAATATAGCTCATATGATCAAGAAGTTGATAAAAGTATTGTATCGTAGTCTTCGTGGATCATTCATGTCGTTACTTTCAAAAGTCCATTTTTGTTCCCAAAAATTTATAATTAGTATCTCAAAATTTTAGCTATAACGTTTCGTGTGGTGGTAAGAAACGTAGGCGCGACGTACAACTCACGCGAAAGAAAAGGAGACGTCAACATAGTCGAGACATACAGACCATAACTCACGCCAAAAAGAAAAGACATTAATAAAGTCAAGAAATACCGACAATACTCAAGCTAGTTAAAGACTAGAAAATGACGATATCTATCTATTTAAATATAATTAGATTAACTTTCGGTAATTTACCCATAATCCCAAATATACATGTTAGTAATAATAAATAAGTTTCCATATTTGCTTAAACAAATCAAGGTTTCACAATCGTTACCTGTAATTATTCAAGTTTATAATAAAATACTTTATATAAGTTATACCTAGGGGTGAAAACGAGCCGAGCCGAGCCCGAGCCTGCCAGAGCTCGAGCTCGGCTCGTTTATATATAAAAAGCTCGAGCTTGAGCTCGAGCTCATTTCGAACCTCACCTTTTGAGCTCAAGCTCGGCTCGTGAAATTTTTAACGTGCTCGAGCTCGGCTCGTTAACACAAGGCTCGAATCGTTAACACAAGGCTCGAGCTCGTTAACACGTTTATACGTATAGAAAATATATATATACGATATATTAGGGCTCGTTTAGGCTTGCGAGCCTAAACGAGCTTTTTGTATAGAGCTCGGGCTCGAGCTCGATTACTAAATGAGCCCAAACTTAGGCTCGAGCTCGGGCTCGAGCTCGTTTAGGCTCGGCTCGTTCGAGCTTTTTACCTATCCGATCCCGAGCTTTTCACGAGCGGCTCGGCTCGTTTCCACCCCTAGTTATACCACAAATTATTTTATAAATGAGATGCTCGTTTACTCAATGTTCCCCAAACCCTTATGATTCTAATAGATTGTCTTATCAAAATAGTCTTTCCGACGAGTTTATAAAGTTATCACAAGTTACTATTGTCTTTAATAATGGTTTATAATTAAATAAAACTATATCCGTTAATAACATATAGTTATATATCTTCATTATCAAATGTGTAATGGGGTACTTAGGCTTATTGCAAACCAAATATATTAAACTCACACCAAATCTATATATCAAAACGTTTAGTATGATACTACGTATAACCAATAAATCCAATGTACCAATGTTGTTCCAAGTTTATAAACCGTAGTTGATTCTTATAGCGTATAAGTAGTATTCGATATTGCTCATAAGTTTGCCTACTTAGTTCCCAATGTTTATCACTTTGCTTTACAAATGTATACTCGTCTTTAACTCAAGTTTTATATTGCTTATCCGAGTTCATCCGATAGTTCTATTCCGGTTGTCGTTGTATAGTGATGCGTTACCACATTTCGTTATTAAGTTTAACATATATATATATATATATATATATATATATATATCACAAGCTTACCCGCCAACGTATACTATTTACCACTTCTTTAGAATTCGTTACTTCATTTTAATCAACCATTTTCAATATGTAACTTTTACCGTGTCTAAATGAAATTGAAGCCTTTTTATGAATATTTAAACAAGTTATATGTTTGATTCTTATATAATAGAGGATATCCCGTATATATACCAAGACGAAGTAAGTACCAAACTATTATCCGGGCCAAACGTGACTCGAGCGCAACATGACACCTATATACATACCCTTTCGTGACCAACAATTATACCCATTAGACTCGGGGCTTTAACTGACCCAACAACACAACCATGTGGATCTTTGGACCCGACCCGGCTCATTACCGAGTCCACTGACCCGACTCGGTAGCTGAGTCCACTCACGCCAACAAGGACGACAGCACTTCATTTTTTTTTTCAGATTTGATCCCAACCATTTTACCACAAACATCACTACTAACTTGATACAACGAAATATAAGATTAAGTCGAGACCCAAGAATCAATTCACCATTCGTTTTACCCTCGTTTCACCACACGAAAATCAAGGCTATCATTTTTAAATCTTGTTTTTGTTTTAGTTATCCACGAAAAACAACACAATAAAACATATATATATATATATATATATATATATATATATATATATATATATATATATATATACGTCCGGTCAAGATAACGAAATATAGGATATGGTCATGCTTACCTTGAGAGAAAGAGAAGAAAGAGGGTTGTGATGGCATCCTTGTATGAGTACAACTCATATCAACCAAGCACGAGCATAAACTAATCGTTATCTTTGAAACCCTAAAGATTCGAAACTGAAAGTCTAGATTTAGGGCGCGTATGGGAGATTTAACGCGAGTGTGGCATGAAAATAGAACCACGAGGTCTTGATCTATCATCTAGGATAGGTGGTGTATGTTGTAGGTGTCGTCGAAAGTTGGCCGGACTCCGGCAACAGCGCCGGAACCCTAGGGTTTGGTGGCCGGATATTGTAGAGAGAGGTAGAGTGTTATGTGTGTGTGATTTGTAGAGAGAGAAAGAAAAGGTGCAAATGAGGAGTTTGTATGTAGGTTGGGGTATATATACCCCTGGAAGGACCACTCTTGTATAATAAAAACTAGAAGGGGTGGATGTGTAACTTATTACAAGGACCATTGATGTAACTTTCTAAAACTTGTGATATATTAGGTTCGGGACTCGTTTGGACTAGCAAACGAGGGATTCGTGACTCGAGAGTTACGCCAATGTTCTTAGAATATTATTTTCTATAAAAAAGATATATAATACGACTCATATCTCAAATTGGTTAAAACGATCGCTCTAATTGATGTTTCTCCCATTGCGACACATCGAGGAATTAAAGGGTTGTCACATAAGCCATCTGACATGTTCATTGAAAGCCTTGCTAATCAACTGGCCCTAATGGTTCAACAAAACAGAAAATTCACTCCCCACACCAACAACCATCTCAGAACCGCATCTAATCTACATAATCATGCTACTATAAAAGAAGGAAGGGTTGTGGTTCAGAATGTGCAAGGCAGGGAGAATGCGTATCTACCACATAATGCACAAGGGAATGTTGGAACTAGAGCTGGTTATGTGGGTGTTCAAAACCAAGGAAGGATCATAGGTCAGGGTCAAGGGAAACCAGTTAAGTGCTACAACTATGGAGGAGAAGGACACATTGCTAGGAACTGCACTCAGCCAAAACGTCCACAGAATGCAGAGTACTTCAAGGATAAGATGTTGTTGGTGCAAGCTCAAGATAATAGAGATGTGTTTGATGAGGAAGAGTTGTTTCTTGCTGAGGGGAATGCCAAAATATAGATGTAGATGTGGATGAACAACCGGTGCGTGGTTTGGCTCAGAACAATCCCAATGTTTTCCAAGTTGCAGATTATGATGCATTTGACTCTGATGTTGATGATGAACCAACTGCACATACCATCTTTATGGCAAATATTTCTCCAATGGTCTCATCACCTCAACAAGCCCGGTCCCTCCAAGGAATCAATCATATCAGAGGTACTAAAATTATATGATGTGGTTAATGCGCAAAAGTTTCACAACGAAGTACAATCAACAAAAGTCATTGAATCAGATATTGAAAATATGGGTAATAGCAATGTTATCCCATATGATCAATATGTGAATCAAGATGAAAGTCTTATTGTACCAAGTGATGCATCTTCTGCCATCAATGATGAATGTGTGTTTGATGAATACACTGAATATGTGCCTGATGATTCCATGACCACTAAGCTAAACATCTATAAGGATCAAGTTGACATCTATGAACAACGTGCTAAATTTGAGCAGACCACACGTGAGCAGGAAATGGATCGCCAAATGCGTACATTAATTAGAAAAAGTAATTTAAGGGAAGAAATATTAAAACAATAGTTAAATTCCTTACAAGAGAAACGTAATAAAACTGTTAAGCAAAAGCAAGAACCTCAAGAAAATGTAAAAGTGCTTAAGCAAGAGTTCAATGTAAAGGAATCTAAACTTTTAAATGATTTTTCCAACCTTAAAACTTTGAAGAACAAACTTGAAAACAAGTTGTACGTACAAGGCAACACCATTCAGACTGCTCACATGATCACTAAGCAAAGAATATTAAGTGATAAGCATAGTATTGGCCTTGTAGAAGACCTCAATCCTGCGTATATTAAGAAAGCAAAAACAGTTCATGGTGTGATTTATGATGGTAGTGACATTCTTAAGCCTAGACAAAAGCCAAATTATGTTGAGAACACTGAAGAGGACAAAGAGTTAGAAAATGCCTTTAGAGATAAAATGGAAACGAAATTAAAAGAAGATCCTTGGTGTGTGAATCATAATATAACGTTTAAAACTCCCAATTACATTAAGGATAACTGGATAGCCATTAATAAGTTTAAACCTCAGACACAGTTAACCCCTGAACAAGTGTTTTGGAAGTTAGATATAGAAAAGAGAAAAACTGATGAACTTGTTGAAAAGAATTCTCCCCTTAGGAAATTGCCTCCAGCTATAGTGTATCCTCCAAATACACCAATACATTTAGTGCCTAGAAATCTTTCCACTCAAAGTAAAACGTTAATCAGCTTATATGTAGTTTACCAGCTATTTGTTGACTTTGAGAAAACGTGCAAGAAGAGGATCACACCAACGGGAATTACTGAAGGGGAAAGGGGTTTCGAGTAAACTAAAGAATGTTATCTAATTGAGGTCATTCCATTCTTTAAACAACTAAAAGAACAATTCGAGGGTATTAAAAAGGCCATAGATACGGAAGTTAATGAAATGAAAAAGATGTTTAATGAAATGGAAAACGAGGTTAAAACATATGAATGTAAGCTTAAAAGTAATGAGATTGAGAGGAAGAATATTCACATCCTTAATGAGAATTTGATTTCTAGATGTATTGCTCAAGATGTGTTTTATACTGTCACGAATTATTCCATTACTGCTTCTCAATTTCATGATTTATCGATTGCTTTGAAAGTCTCACAAGATCGTGTCATTGAGCTTGAAACAAAAAATTCAAAATTGCATGACAAAATCGAAAGGGATGATCATGATAACATGGTCATGCATTTTTCTAAACTAGAAGTTGAATATCTTGATTTACAATTAAAATATCAACATCTTGAAGAAAGAATTCAAACTTCAAATGCCAAGACATCTTCGGATGCTCCTGAGTTTGATGCATATTATAACATAAGCTCTCATGATGAACGGATTCAAGCTTATTGCAACACGATCCGAAAGTTGAAAGCTCAAATTTCCCAATTGAAGGATAAAATGAGTGAAGTGATTGGCTCCCACATGCCTCCTTCTTTAGATTCTCAGAATTCTTAAAATTTCCATCTTCAAAACCTCATTGATGTATTACAACATGAAAATGAGTGTTTTCTAGCAGAAAATGAAAAGGTTAAACTGCATTTCAAAGAGTTATATGAATCAATTAAGGTCACTCGAACAATGAAAAGATAACGTCTTTGCAAAAGGAATTTGAGAATCTGAAGAGTCAGGTAAAAGGGAAAATGCCAATCACCAGTGGTGAGAATGTTGCACCAAAGGTGCATGCTTGTATTAAATATGTTGTGAATGTGAAGTATATTCCTCCTCATCTTAGGAATAATGAATTTGCATTTCAAACATATATTTCGTACATTTCAAACATATATTTCATACCTTAAGGATAATTTAGAGAGTCTCCGTGAGATTGTTGAAGAGGATAAGATAGAGAAACCACTTGATAATGCGGTTGGGCATGCATGCTTATATGCCAAACGATCTCAGGAACTCTTAGAATGTATTATTGCAACATGTCCTAAATCTGGTACTAGGCGAGAGAGAATAGTTATGCCCAGTTCTATGTCTAAAGTCAAGCATGTGACCTTTGATGTGCCCCCTAGATTCTCATATCCCAGCACTTCTAGACTAGAAATGCAAAAAGTAGTGAAACCAACTAATATTCTCGTCGTTCCTTCAACAGGAGTAATCAGTGACACTAAGGTCAATGGGTTAAAGCCTTCAGGCAATACAAAGCAAGATAGGACCACGTGAGCCAAGAGTGATCAAGTGAAGAAAGTAGATGACCACCCTAGGAATAATAAGTTTGAGTTGAATAAAATGAATCGTGTTGATTCTAGTATTAGCTATAAACGTACTGTAATTAATTCGAATTCTGATACTATTTGCAAAACATGTAATGAATGTTTGGTTTCTGGTAATCACTATGAATGTGTTGTGAATGATTTGAGAAATGTTGTTAAATCTCCGGTTAAATATGTCAGAAATGCTAAACAGGTTAAAGAAGTCTGGAAACCTACAAGAAAAAGGTTTAGTAATTATTGGAAGCCTACAGGGAGGAAATTTAGTAATGTGGGTTATCAATGGAAACCTACTGGCCATAAATTCAAATTTAATGAATTTTTTCCTAAGATGTCTAGATCTATGCCCACTAAGAAATGGAAGCCTACTGGTAGAATCATACCTTTAAGAAGTTGTCATACTTCAAATAGGTCCACTGCCACTACTAGTCTTGCTTCCACCACTAATGATGTCATAGCGTCTAGAATTGTTGTAGGTGTTCCAATTGCATGTACTAACCAATCGGAACCCATTTTATAATGGGGATTCAAAGCTTCCAGTTATCCATACTTGTTTGCGTTCAAATGTAGGTCGTACAAATCGTCCTTTGGTATTTGGACTCAGGCTGCTCAAAACATATGACTGGAGATCGCTCACGACTCAAGAACTTCGTGAATAAGTTCATCGAGACTGTTAGATTTTGGAACGACCATTGTGGGGAAATTATGGGCTATGGAGACTATGTGTTTCGAGATAGTGTGATCTCCCGGGTATATTATGTGGAAGGTCTTGGTCATAATTTGTTCTTTGTTGGTCAATTCTGCGACTTTGATCTTGAAGTGGCCTTTAGAAAGCACTCTTGCTTCGTTAGAGAATTAGATGGTGTTGAACTTTTAAAGGGAACTCGTGGCACTAATTTGTACACCATCTCTTTCGAAGACATGATGAAGTATTCTCCAATTTGCTTGTTGTCAAAGGCGTCTAAAACCAAGTCATGGTTATGGCACCGTCGTCTCAATCACTTGAACTTCGGCACCATCAATGATCTTTCTAGAAAGGACCTCGTAAGAGGCTTGCCTCGATTAAAGTATGAAAAGGATCATCTTTGTTCAGCATGCCAATTGGGCAAAAGCACGAAGTATGCCCACAAACCCAAACCTGCCAATTCCAATATGGAAGTTCTTCATACCCTTCACATGGATTTGTGCGGACCCATGAGAGTGCAAAGTATAAATGGGAAGAAATATGTGCTAGTCGTTGTTGATGACTACTCTCGGTTTACTTAGGATAAGTTTTTGAGATCAAAGGATGAAACTCCCGACGTCATCATCAAACTTATTAAAAAATTGCAGGTTCGGCTTAATAAAACAGTAGAATCATCCGAACAGACAATGGAACTGAATTTGTGAACAAAGAACTAAGTCTGTTTTATGAAAGCATTGGAATCAGCCATCAAAGAAGTGTTCCATGTACTCCTCAACTGAACGGTGTAGTTGAAAGACGAAATCGAACTCTTGTTGAAGCTGCAAGGACTATGCTAATCTATTCAAAGGCTCCAACGTTTCTCTGGGCGGAAGCCATTGCCACTGCATGTTACACCCAAAACCGTTCCCTAATACATAAAACTCATGGAAAAAATCCATACGAATTAGTTCACAACAGAAAACCGGATCTTTCGTTTCTTCGTGTGTTTGGAGCTTTGTGTTATCCAACTAATGATAGTCAAGATTTGGGAAAGTTAAAAGCTAAGGCTGATATTGGATTTTTCGTTGGTTATACACCTAATCGAAAGGGTTGCCGAATCTACAACAAAAGAACCATAGACATTATGGGAACTATTCACATTACGTTCGATGAGCTGACTGAGCAAATGGCTCCTGGACAATCCAGTTCTGGACCCGCATCTCAACTTTTGTCACCTGGACCCATTAGTTCAGGTCTTGTACATAATACTTCTCCTGCAGTTCCGTATGTACCACCATCTGAAGAAGATTTGAAGAAATTGTTCGATCCAATGTTTGATGAATACTATGAGCCTCTAGCTGATGATAATTCTGCACCACCAACTGTAGCTGCTCCTATTCCAACTAATTCAAATGGTCCATCCGTTTCAATGTCTTTATCTCAAGAAGCACCATTTACTGATCATTCATCATCATCTTCGAATCCTCAATCATCTTCTATGAATCAAGGTAATGCAGCTGCTAATTCTTTTGGAGATAACCCCTTTGCAACTCCCGAAGATGCTCCGTTTGAAAACATATTTGCCCCTGAACCCACACCAGAAACATCTTCACCAGGGGATCCTAACTATGATACATCAGTTCCTTACCAACAACCACATAAACATCTCAGAAAATGGACACATGATCATCCATTAGATAATATCATTGGGAATCCTTCTCGTCCGGTATATACTCGTAAACAACTTGCCACTGATGCCTTATGGTACTTCTTCAACTCTGTACTATCAAAGATCGAACCTAAAGATGTCAAAACAGCAATGTTTGAGGATAGCTGGTTTAGTACTATGCAAGATGAAATCCATGAGTTCGATCGTCTTGATGTATGTGAATTGGTGCCTGCTCCAGATTGTGCTATGATTATGCAAGATGAAATCCATGAGCACGGTGATGTTCTGAAGAATAAGGCAAGGCTTGTGGCTAAAGGATATAGTCAAGAGGAGGGTATTAACTTTGAGGAATCATTTGCTCTGGTTGCACGATTTGAGGCTATCAGAATCTTCCTGGCTAATGCTGCTAGTAAGAATATGGTGGTTTATCAGATGGATGTAAAGACTGCTTTTCTTAATGGAGATCTTAAAGGAGTGGTTTATGTTAGTCAACCTGAAGGTTTTGTGGATCTTGAACATCCTACCCATGTCTACCGCTTGAAGAAGGCCCTCTACAGGTTGAAGCAAGCTCCTAGGGCATGGTACGATACGCTGTTAAAGTTTCTTTTGGGAAATGGATTCTACAAAGGAGCAGTTGATCCTACATTGTTCACCAGAAAGGCAGGCAAACATTTAATTCATGTTCAAATCTATGTTGATGATATTATATTTGCCTCGACCGACCCTAATGAATGTGACCGATTTTCAAAAGAGATGGGCTCTAAATTTCAAATGTCAATGATGGGACAAATGTCATTTTTCTTGGGATTACAAATTTCACAAAGTCCCGGAGGCATTTTCATTAATCAATCTAAATATGCAAATGAAATTTTAAAGAAATTTGGATTTGATTCTTGTGACCCTGTTGACACTCCCATGGTGGAACGAACAAAGCTGGATGAGGACCACTCGGGGATCCCGGTTGATCAAACGAAATATCGTAGTATTATTGGATCCTTGATGTACCTCACAGCCAGTAGACCTGATATTCTGTTCACTGTATGCATGTGTGCTAGATACCAGGCTAAGCCTACCAAAAAACACCTTGAAGTGGTTAAACAGGTCTTTCGGTATCTCCAAAGAACCATCAACATGGGACTTTGGTATCTGAAGGACACCGATACGTCACTAACAGCCTATGCAGATGCTGACCATGCAGGGTGTCAAGATACTCGTCGAAGTACATCAGGAGGTGCTCAGTTTTTGGGCGATAAATTAGAGAGTTGGTCTTCAAAGAAGCAAATAAGTACTTCCATATCCTCTACAGAGGCTGAATACATAGCCATGTCATCATGTCGTACTCAAATCTTATGGATGAGATCCTAATTATCTCACTATGGCTTTGTATTCAACAAAATCCCTCTGTACTGTGATAACAAAAGTGCCATTTCTCTCTGCTGCAACAATGTCCAACACTCAAGAGCAAAGCACATTGACATTCGACATCATTTCATTAGGGAACAAGTAGAGAAAGGTGTGGTTGAACTGTGTTTTGTGAGGACTGAATATCAGTTGGCAGACATCTTAAAAAAAGCTCTTTCTAGAGACCGTTTTGAGTTTATCCTCCCACGATTTGGCTTGAAGAGTCTACAGCCGGAAACACTCAAACGTCTTCAGGATGAAGAAGAGGAGTAAAGAAGTTTCTTCACCTATTCTTTGTTAAAATCTTATCAAAAAGTAAAATACAAAAATATAAAACCAACAAAAGGAAAATGGAAAAATGGAAAATTTTCAAAAACCTATAAAAATTAAAAAATCATAAAAATACCAAAAATATTGTGTTTCTAAAGGCATGTCTTCTGGTATCGATAACATCTACGGTCTTAGAAATGTCATTCAACAATGGCATGAGACTTTAGATGAAGTTCGAGCAGAATGTGTAAATATTTTCTAAATCATGTCTCAATATTATGACTTACTGTCATTTCGGGCAGTAACCCGGGCTTCAAATAATGGCTTGCAGTTATTTCAGACTGTAACCAGCTTTTAATGAAAGGACAGAGCCATGCTAAATCAATTTTAAAATCTGATGCTCTGATCTTAAAAACAAAAGTTCATAAGGAACATCTGTCGCCAAAAAGACAAATGTTTCCTCACAAATGTTTTTCCTTCTAAAATATTCTTCTGTAAAATATTTTTTTTCTAATGAAAACAAAATTGCTTTGAAAATAACTCGGACTTAATTTTGAAAATCATCAGGACTTATCTTTTGTTAAAATCTCTATCACTCAATCAACAACTTTGGTCATTGATTGAGGGGGAGAATGATTTCAAATATTTCAAAAAGGTTATTTTTCAAACAATTGCGATTAAAAGGAGCAAGGTCTATATTTTGTTAATCAAAAAGAACATTTTATCCACAATTGGATCAAGACCAGGTTAACTTGAGTTTTCATACAAATGGTACAAAAAAACTGAACATTTTACATATGGTACCTGAGCATGTGAGAACAATGGAGATTACAATTTCAAAATCTGATCCTTATCAGTTAAGTGCTTTTAAACCTAAGTCACATTTCTCCTCAAAAAGCTTTCGAAAATAATTTAAATCAATTGGGATCACAAATCTCAAAGGGTTTGAAAATTGTGATCGGGGGGAGAATTTGTGATTTAAATCGGAAATAAACTGATAATTTGATAAATGGTTTTAGTAATACTATAACAGGCACTCCTTCCTACATGTGCCAAACGATTTCAAATTTTCCATGCACATGTTAAGGGGGAGCATTTATCTTAAACCAAAAAGGATTGAAATGTGATTGATTTGTCTCAAAGTGCAGGTTCTCTCTAATATGTGCAAAACTCTTTCGAATCTCAATGCACATATTGAGGGGGAGCAAGTAAAAGAAAACCACGTCCTTCCCCAAAATGTTTTATCTAAAAGTATCTAAATACTAGATTTGATCGGGGGAGAGATGGCGATCATTTTAGAAAATGTTATCAAGAATTGGAGTTTTCATTCAAATCTAACCTTTCACTGGATTCTCCCTCCATGTGCCAAAATGATTTCTAATACTTGAAGCACATGTTGAGGGGGAGCATTTCTAAAAGATAAAAAACAATTAAGGTACAAAATGCTTTGATTGTATATCACAAGTACCTTGATTGATTTTCAAATGGTTTTCACTTGGGTTTGAGGCGGAAATAACAATACCAAAAGACCGACAAACTTACTTTATGCATTGGAGTTATAAGGATGGTTAGGTTAGGTATTAGTTCCCATGATCTAGCCAGAACCGGAGGGATCTACCCAGGGACAATCCACTATTTAGTGTAGAAGTCCTTAGGTATGATGAAAAAAGGAGAAACATAAGAATGAGGGAAGAGTGCCGACTGAGACGGAGCTAGAACTGAAACAAACCCAACAAGGTTCTAGTAATGAAGTCTCGGTAAGCACTGAAGGGGTTGAAGAATGAAAAAGAAATGAAAATTGAAAGGGTGAAAATAAATAGCCCTCCAATAATTCAACCTTAGGGCAGAAACCGGGTTCAACTCATATGCTACAGGTGGTTACTAAGGTAATGCCGGTATTAAAGACAAAACGTCATGGAACCAGTGACGCACTGCACTAAAACTTCCCAAGCCACTCAAGTTCTCTTAAAAGAACTTGTTTCATTCTCACGGGGAACCTACATAATCTATCGACTTTCTCTTAGAGATGGTTGATATTGAAGAAGGAGACCATCTCCCTAGTCTCCGACATAGGAAACCAAATGTTCACAATTGAGTCTAGAGCCAAGAGATAATTCATAAATCTCATTAGGACACACTATTCTTGAAGACTTGTTGTTTCACACAATGTGGAAAGTAAGATTATATATTGAGAGTCCTACTCATTATCCTTGTGGTATTTTCCAGAACATCCGAGTGATATGAAAAATATTCACAATGAGATGGAAATCCTTCTAGAGTAAACATCAAACAAGATTTTGGTGGGTGACATGTGAGATCTTTTCAAAAGAACAAACTTGTGACAACTGGATAGAAACGATGGGCCGATTCACTCTTGAATCAACCTTGGTCCAAGAAATGGATTGACGGATACCTTTGAAAAATCATTCGATGTGCTCAACAAATTCTTTTCTCTAGTGCATCGAATGTGTATTAATTTTCAAAAATCAAAAGGGGTATTTATAATTGAAACTTGATTTTTCTTCTAAAACCTTCGTCATATTGCAAAACTCTTTCTCTTAAGCAATACGCGATTGTTTTTCAAATCATTTTTCATCAATCAGTGAATCTCAATTCGCTGGTTCACTCACTCCGTGTTGTCTACTTTGGGACATTCCGGTTTGAGAACGGCTAGATCAGCTGCGAAACCCAGTCAAGAAGATTCTTTGGAATTCTATCTGATCACAAGCACTATTTATAATGATCAACGGGGAACCGTGGTTCTTGGAACCGTATTCAATGAAAGTGAACAAAGACACTTTCGTGTGCTTTATTGCTAACTGCTGTTTGCAGGAACATCAGACGGTTGCAGCTGATCAGAATTGAGAAGTCAATCCATAACCGCATGCTCACACATCACACTTACGTTTAAAGAAATCATGATAAGTGAATGTCTACACTCTTTTGCTCAAAAATCATCATGAGACGTTTGCATTCACTCTGATACCATCATGCTATGCTTCCGCTACGCTAATGCAAATATCATGATTCAAAAAAACTTCCGCAACTCTGATGGAAAGATGTCATGATCCAATGATGTGAGCATGTCGGTCCAACGCCACAAACATCACATGAAGGCAACACAAAGGATGAGTCAAGAGATTTACTGTGGCTGATGATCTCTAAGAAGGCTCAAAGAACAAACAATCTGTGGATCAGTTAAAGACATCCACTTGAAGTACAAAACATGCGGAATATGAAGAATCAAAGATTACGAGCTACAGAGCAAAGAACTTAATCAAGAATTCAAGAAAACACAAAATGTAATATCTGTTTGTAATCGAGGTGACCTCCTTTAGGGGGAGATTGTTGGGATTTAGAAAATCCGGTAGTTAAAGACTTGATGTGCTCCGGTTGGTGCAAGTTTTAAAAATTTATAATCACGAATTAACCGAATAACCTATTAACACATACGAGCAAGTATACTCGTCCGCAATAGCAAAGTTTGGTAAGTCGAGATCGTCCCAAGGGATTTTTTGTTTGAAATAGATTTGATTAAAAAGTTTCTAACAAGAAAGCTTGTCAAGGCTTCCTCAAATAAATGTTCTAGAGAAAATACGAATCAAGAATATAAATATATACTTGTGTGTAGTCTTATAATCAACCATAGATAATGTTCATAAAGGTTTGGTGTATACTCTTAGTATGATGCACAAATCATAAGCAAATGATTCCCCAACCATGGTATTTGTTTGTAAAAATCATTCTAAGAACAAAAACATTTAGGTAATCCTTTCGGTCCTTATCCCAATGATTATCCTATAATAGTTCCATTTGTTTGCAACATGTTCTCATCAAATTTGTTCTTACGAATCTTTCGACCCTTCGTGATGAAAATGTTCCTAGTCTTGTTTTAATAAGCAAAACATGGTGGTTGTCAATCACCATATCCCCATACTAGTTTGTCACTACACTTTTTGGAATAAAACACAAGAGAAATCCTTTCGGTCCTTTTTCTTAAAACATGATTTATTGACAAATCAATCCAAGACTAGTATTTTTCCAACAAACTCATTTAAACAAGATCATATATACATGCATCACATTTTGAGAACACTATTATGATTAATCACATTCCAACACACAAGTATATCACAAACTACTCCATGAAAACAATCATATCTAAACACAAGTCATAACAAGGTAATTCAAACAATTCAAAAGAATAGATTTCCATAACAAAGTTCATAGAATACCTAAACTTTTATGATTACAAGAATTAGAAATCGTGGATTGTAGCAACCACGCGCCTCCAATCACCTAGGATCACCGCACAACTTCAAATTACTGAAACAATGGACAAGAATGGTTCCCTCCTTGCTCTGGGCGTTTCCAGTAAACACTAAGCTTTTGGGGTTGAAATAATAAGGGTAGTATTAGTTTTGGTGTAAACTAACACTCTTTGGTTGTGTCACACTTAGTATACAAGTATTAGGTCCATTATATAGCCAAAGCTCTCGCTTAACTGCCCAAAAACGTTCTCTCCAAGTTAATATCAAGAAATGATCGGACTCCAATGATTATGGGGAGTAAAGGCAACAATAAATGCGAATTTGTGTAACTGCAGTGCCAGAAACCGGATCGGTTTCTATGCCGACCGAATCGGTAATAGCTTTGACCAACTGCCCAGCCGGATCCGGTTGCGGGTTGCGACCGATCGGCTGGGTTTTGCTTATTTTGACTTTTTGCTGACTTTTTCCTTTGCGCTACATTCTTTGCTTACGTTGATGATTTCCAAAGCCAAACTTGATCTTTCCTTGCTATAAATGCTCCGAAATCATTATGCTTCCATATCATTGAATCCACAAGCTTCCAATCTCAACTTCCTTCCTTGAGAATCTTCCAAATGTGCATAAAAACTTCATTTCTTCATTATTCGCGATACCTGGCTACATATACATACAAAATACGCATCTTTGCACTTTTGCAACAGTTATGAGTAAATATAGCCGAATATCATGCACAAAACTGACAATAACGCTACTAAAAACATGTTCATTTTAGACGTTATCAAATTCCCCCACACTTAAGCTTTACTCGCCCTCGAGTAGGTCTAACATTTGCAAAGATTGATTTCAATGGTCCATAACTCCATGGTTTCAGAAAAATGTAACAATTACCAATAAAGATAATTATTAACATGCTTATAATATGTGAAAATCTTCTAAAAATGAACCAAACACTTTAGATAACATAACTAGGATACCTCACGAAATGGCTTTAAGATTTCACTCAACACTCATATATTGGTGGGTATATGTAAATCACTCAATGCCTAGTCATGATCAATGCTTTTTACCATAAGCTTGTACAAGTATCAAAACAAAGAAAATAAATTCATCAAAGAGGTCTTTTATTCGAGTTATAACGTTAAGGCTAAGGGTTCATAATAGGTATGGTTAAGGCATGGGATAGTTATGAAATTGGTTTAAAATAAAAATAAAATCAAGTCCAAACCTCCATGGTGCTAGTCATCATACAAACCACGATCCCGAAAAATGATTATTACTCCTCTTCTCATATCGATTCTCCGCAAAATATGTATAACTCAATTTAGCTCATTGGCTAATCAATATCCATCATATAGCACGCTGACTATAAAATAATAATAATTTTTTTTTTTGACTAATCCTTCTTCATACATCACATCTCCCCCACACTTCGTATAAGCATCACCACAAAAATACAAATAAGAAGTATGCATCCTTCTTCTTTGTCGGAATGGCACACATGAATAGCAAAGTGCGGCTAACTCATAATCATCAAAAACAATCCAATCATTCCAAACAACTAGCAACAAACCATTAGACTTGATAAGGGTTGGCTAAAGCTTAAAGGTGTAAAATACTGATTTGAAGAGAAAATCAATAATAAGAAGTTGTGTAGTATACGGGTAACTCAAACGTATTAGGTTTGAGCACCGAGATCGTTCCGAACGAGGGTTGAATGGAATTTCCAACTCACGTCTCAATAATCGGGATTCGAATAAGAAAAGGGGCATAAGATGATATTATCTAAACTACGGGATAAGGAAAGCAAATGGGACATATAATCTACGGGAAATCCTAAGAAATATGGCAAACTACGCAATTCTACGCTAAAACGCAAAAACGGGAATTAAACGAAACGCGAATAAAAAGCAATTACGACTAATCTAACTCCTAAAAATAACCTAAAACTAATTTTATGCTAAAAATGATATAAGAAAACTATTAATGAATTAAAACTATTTTTTTAGGAATTTTCTTGAATTTATTTTAACTAAAAACTAATTATTAACTAATAAAAATGAACTAATTATCTAAAAATTATGAGAGAGAGAGAGGGAAAATTATGGAATTACTTTCTAAAAATCTAAAATATCATAAAAGACTTTTAAAAACTATTTTTGTATTTTTCAGATTAATTTTCTATTTTCTATGAATTTAAATCTATTTAAATCTAATTAAAATTATGAAAAATACCAAATAAAAGGAGAAAAATAGGGAAAAATGTTTTTTATGCTTTTTATATTTATCTTAAACTATTAAAATTGAAAAATTATTTTTTAGAACTTTTTCTCAATTAATTGCAATAAAAGGTATTTAAAAATAAATAAAAACTGATTTTAATCTAGAAAAATAGTGAACAGTGACCAAAATTAATGAAAATTTCAGGGAAATTCTAAAACATTATTCTAAATCTATTAAAAATATAAAAAGAAGGGCTTATGTGAGGTAATCTGAAGCTGTAGTGCAAATGGAGGGAAAATAAGCACTATTTAATAAGCAAATAAGCAATACAGTGAACCAACTAATAACATAAGCTAAGGTATGCTAAAAATGAGCTACAAGCAACTTATATCACCTACTCCTAACACCTAAAGAGCATCTACCAGTGATTAAGCTTACTGTCACCAAAGCAAAAGCTGATTCTGTCCCTAAGTTTAAGCAGTAGCAACTGCTTATTTAATAAGCACAAGAGAAAACTAAGAATGTGGTTCTAAAAACCACCAACCAGAGATCAAATGCTCAAAGTTTCAGCTATTAAGGACCAGTATTGAAGACATGAGAGCTCAACAAAATCTGTCCAAAAAGTATCTAGACTGCTGATGCAGTACAGTAAGACAGATAAGCTAGTTGCAGACCTTAAGAAGCTACTTAAAAAGCTGATAAGTGAAATCCTAAGCTTGGTATCCTAAAGCTAAACTTGCAACCTACTGAGGGGAACAGAAACCAGGCCTAAACATCAGAGGATTAAGCAGATAAGCAGCTATGAAATGGGACAGACCTACCAGTACAGCAGAACAGAAAGACAGATCCAAAAACACTTTGCAAATTCAGTGAACACTACAAAAAAACTTCTAAAAGGTACTCAAGCTAAAAACAAGTTACCTAAGCTATCTAATCCATAAGTCAAAACACTTTAAATAGAATTTGAAACTGATTTAGATCTTTAAATTGACTGATGGAATGAAACATTTGGACAGAAAATGGACTTAGACAGTTTTGCTAAATCATTGAAACTACAATTCTTGGCTTGAAAACTTGAAAGTAAAACTAGAAATGACTTAGCAAACAATTGCAACAATCAATAACTACAAAAGCAACAATCAACTATAACAAATAGTCTAAGATTAAGCTAAAACCAAACACCCCTTTAAATCATGAAAATACATGTAGCAAACTGATCTAGAGGTAAACTTAGCATAAGCAATCCAAAACTGACTAACCAACACATTATTAAGCTAATGAACAGATGGGAACCATAAATCAACCCAAATCAGTTTGACTTTCCAAACCATGACCCGTTTGACTTTTCTTTGACTTTTATGCAAAACTGAGATTAGACCAAAGAGAAACCACCATAAACTCATGTAAGCTTATCCAAGCTTAAATGAGCTTAATGAAACAAAAACTAGCTAATAACATCAAAATTAAATGACAAGAGATTAAATGATGAAAGATCCTTATATTAATGAAAACTGGTTACAGATGATTAAAAGTAAAGATTTTACACTATTGAAAACAATTAAATGACAAGTAATTAAAAGGTCAAAACTCCTCTAAGACCTAAGGAATTGGACAAGCTAAAATGTGACTGAAAAGGTCTTTATATATCCGAGCTTGGGATGCCTTTGGAAGGATCTAGGACTTCTAATTTGAGCCATTGATCTTTCATCTTGTCATTCAACTCATTCTTGGCCCTTGGATCATGAGGATGAGGTGTTCCCACCAATGGGATAGCTTGGTTTGTCCACAGTGTCATTCCCATCACATAGATTGCCAGCTTGGCATCTTAGATGCTTAGTACTATGTTAAGCGTTTGGGATTGGTGATTGGGTGGTGTACGGGTGTGTTTGGAATGGGGAAGAAAGGGTAACAGAGAACAGGCGCGTTTGGTTTTAATATTATACTTTGAATTGTTTGACTTGGGTAAACGGGGCTTTGACCAGGGAAAGTTCGGGTATAAGGGTGATCCGGGTTGGGATAGTGTATAGCCGGGTTTTGTTTAATTATTTATTGGACGGGTTGTGGTAGAATTGGGGCCGGGTAAAGGATTTGTATTGGGCCAGGATGTAGGTTTTGGGCCGGATGGTGTTTAGTGGATTTAGGATTAGGATTTAAGGAGGATTTAAAGATTGGTAACCATTTATCATTAAGGACTAATCATGTATAAGATGAAACTAAAAGGACCAAGGTTGTATTTGTGAAAAGGTGAGGGGTGAAAATGGTAAAATGGGAAAGTTAAAGGGTTGAACGTGTAATTTAAGGAAACTTGAGGGGTAAAATGGTAATTTGTGAAAATGAAGGTGTAATGTGAAAAACTCCCAAACTATGTCCCGAACTTCGTAATTTGATCTTTTAAGCACCAAAATCTCTGAAATAGCATCCCTGGCATCGGCTTTTGCACTCTTCTCTCTCTCGTGCTCGGTTTTCTTCCGTTTTGGCTCCTTTTTGCGTGTTTTTTGCATATCCGTACCTGCACAAGCACAAACTCAAGAAAACCACAAATATTAGCAATAAACGGCTTTTCCTTGGTTGTTTTGGGTCTTATATTGATAAAGAAAAGGTATGTGTTTAAGCACATATCAAAAATACCCCAGACGAGACCATTGCCGTGTCCTCACGCAATGCAATCAACTCACGCTTCTAAAACCAAGGATTTCAATCTCTTTCTACTAAACCTATGAAGAAGTAGCAAAGATTCCTCAAAAGAGATTAAACATCCTTAATTCTAAAAACGCCCCGTTTACCTTTTAATTCACATGTAGATATTACGGTTAAGCACTTCAGATTATGAATGACGGTTTGTTGAACTTTCATGTCGATCAATAACTCAAACATTTTTCAAACAACACGTTAGGATCACGGAGTAGAAAACACAACACAGCGTGAAGTGACCATACGGATAGAATACATCGTCCCTGATTTTTCACAAGCTCCCAAACTAAGCGTAAAACCGAAATCATTGTTACATATGACTCTAGATGCTAACACTACCCATGGAAGTTACTTGTGTACTTACTTTTCGTTCCCGTTTTCCTATTTCCTCTAGATTTTTTTATTTTTGTGAGAAATGAATTTCTTCAAGTTCTCGTTTTGATAAGGATTATTCCGATAAAGATACAAAGCTAAGTCGATAATTAGTTATCCGTCTTCTCTCGAGAACCATTGTCGTAAAAATGAGGTCCACATCAAGGAATTTTATTACTAACTTTTGACTTTTTTCAATTTTCAACATTTTTTTTTTTTTTTTTTTTTTTTTTTTACTTATACTTTTACTTATATGAGCTGTGAACCACGGAGCTTCACGGGGTAATTCCAAGACTAAAGGCTTCATGAAATGAGGATCCCGGCTGGCTAGGCTAAGACCTCACTCAATCCCGGCTAAAGATCCAAGGGTCCGATCTCGACACCGCAGCTCACAACTTTACTTATTACTTTATCACTTATCACTGATTACTCATTTATTCATTACGGATCCCTGATGTGTACCCAATTTTTAAAACAAAGATTCTTTTAAGAAGAAAAAGAACTAACCATCGCCAAAAACTCGACATCTCTAATTATTTAGACAGATATGGGGTGAAACAATTTTGTGGGAACAAAAAGCCATAAGTACCTTCGATGGGTTCTAAAGAGAACCAACTACTCCACGCTTAGCATCTAAACTCATAAGTAACTCTATCATTTCTCGATCTCTGTAAATTTAAAATCCCAAATAATGAGATCCGCAGATGCTTAGCCGATAATTTTAAGATTACCTATGGTTAAGGGAACAAGCTAGGGCTCAACACGCCCGGTCAAGTCAGAATTCCATTCCTACTCTCACCAGCGGAAAGTCAATCAAGGTGTCAAAACATATATTAACTTAGCAATTGCTTCGTCTAATGAAATCAAGTTATGCATATTTAAAGTCACTCAGGGAAACTTGCAAAATCTTGGCCTTTTGAGCTAGAATTCACATTTTATAGCTTCTAATCTAAGAGACTAGCAAAACCTTTCAATCAAAAAGACTTAACAGAGGCTTACAAAAAATTTTAAAATTTTCTCATTTTTAGCACAAATTTTCATTTTCTAAGGAAAAACGGGGTTACGAGAGAAACACAACAAAAATAAGCAAGTGCGGTCAAATCAAATCGAAGATTACCCTACCCCAGACTAGAACGAAACATTGTCCTCAATGTTTAAAGCAAGGGTATCACGAAAATCTAAAAGCCGTTTATTAAGTATGCTCAAAGATAAACGTTAGTCGATAAGATTAGGATATCGGATTTCCATCAGCATCGATCATGAAACTCGAGTGGAGAAATGACAAACTTCGAGCACGAGAGTCTTCATATCGGGAACATCCTGAACACAACATCACAAACAACCAAACACGAGAAATCGAAGAGGCAGACCTCTTCACATCACTTATTAGAAAATAGAAAGAAGAGAAGGATAAGCATGGGGTGCCTCCCACGAAGCGCTACTGTTTTTGATCACCGAGTCGCTAGCCTGACTCGCCCCCGAATTCATTTGTCCTTGGGGAAGAAAGTGGTAGAGATACCAGGGTCAAAAACGGTGTCCTCATTCCCGAAGGAATGAGACTGGGTGGGTTGGGTGGTGAAGAAAGTGTCGAGCATCAACACATAAGGTATAACATGAAAGAATGATCCATCATCCGGTGGTTTAGCGGGTGGACGAAGGAATGACGGATCACAATGAGAAAACTCCAAGAAAGATGGGAGCTCATGGTAAAAGATAAGAGGTGTAGGCTCACAAATGAAGGCATCCAAGAGAGGATCCTTATCTTGAATAACGGTTTTAGCATAAAGCTCATCTGTGTCTAATATCCCGGGTTTAAAGATTTTGTCTTCACATGTCGGCTCAACGGGATAAAGGATGGTGGACTCATCAGAAGAAGGAGAGTCAAGAGAACCATCAAGAACAACTATAACATCCTCAATACCCGGTGGTATTGGGTCATCAATAGGTAAGTCGATTTCTTCCATATCAGAATCACGTGGCGGTTTATCAAGAATATCGTCTTCAACCATTTCAAAATCAATCTCCATAATCACCTCAGTGTCGGATTCAATACTTTCATCAACATCACATGACGGGAGAGAAAGGTCGGAACACAGAGGTGGGACAAGTGGTGTGCTCTGAGAGCTAGCAATATCCACCACTTCCGTTGTGGTCTCTGAATCGGACTCAAAATCTTGGTCAAAAAGAGGATTAACTTCACAAAAGGTGTAGTCATCACTGAACTTGAAAAGTGGATTTGAGAAAATCCCGGAAGTAACCTCGGAGATGTCAAGAGAATCACATAAAAGCGAATCACAATCACTATCAGATATATCCTCGGAATTGGAGAACATCTTATCATGATCATTCGATATATCAAGAGAAGGCTCATCACAAATATCAACAACCCCAGACTCTCTTGGGATTGGGATAAGGATCTCAGCATTAGTCTCTTCTGTTTCCGGAATAGTACTAAGATGCTCATCCCCCATTATGAGAGAATCAACGGGTGTAATAATGTCTGAAGAAATAGAATCATCGACCTCTTCCAAAGGAACATCACTTCTCTCAACCGGCGTGAGTGAAGGGGAAGGGTCGGAAATGCAAGGCTCAGAAACGGGAGTGGGATTGCCACTCGGAGGCGTATATTCGTCATCAGAATCAGAATCGTAATAATAAGTAGTAGGACGATGTGGAATCACTTTCGCGGCCTCTTCAGCTAATAATTCACGATAAGTTTTCTGACTAGGATCTCTTTCTTGAACAGGTTCATGAAGCAATTCCTTTAATTCTTTTAACTCTTGTAATATGTGAAGAAAACCTTGGTGAAATCCTTGATTATCAGACGGAATTTGTGGTTGAATTTCTTGGTATTGTGGAGGTGGGTTATAGGCATAATCGTAATTATCACAAGGAACTTGCTCGTAAGCAATCGGGTTCTGCATCTGACAATCGGAATTAACGTGCGGACCTCCACAATACTCACAACAGTATGATTGTTGTGATGAATACGGGTAAGGTTCATAACCAAAGGTTGAGTTGTTAAATTGAACTTGACAATGAAAACCTTGGTGAGGACCACCACAATACTCACAAGAGTATGAATCTGGCTCATGGTACAGAGGTTGGTTAGGAAAATTGGTTGGCTCATAATCAGGATTGTGGTGAAACTCGGTTCCTGATTTTCCATTGCTACAAGCAAGACAATTCCCACCATATTCGGGTCCGCTGCACCATATACACACGAGCTGATAAATTGAAGGATTATCCGTGATAGGCTCGGGAGTCACTTCGGGCTCAGAAACATATTCCATTTCCCTCACCGGAGAAGGAGTAGGAATCGAGGGTTCTCCAATTATGTCGTTATAAAGAGCACTCTTTTGTTCTAGCCGTGCATAAAGACGGGCGAGATCTGGATTTGGATTAATAAAATTATTGCATACATTACAAAATCCATTCCGACAATTATTTCCGCACCAATCACATATACATTTCAAACACCGAAATTGGTTCTCTTCCATATTGCTTTGGCAATGAAGGCAACGACGATAATCGATCGTATCCATGAGAATTAAACATATAGAGGGTTGAAGAAAAGAATTATCGGGTTAAGAGGATAAAAGAAGAATATTTTTGGGTTTTATAAAAGGGATATGTACAAATATCAACGATAACTTCACTCGGGGAAGGATCTTCAAATGCACACGATACGAGACGGAATACGAAAACTCGCTACAAGCCCTCCCCGGCAGCGGCGCCAAAAATTGATTTGAAGAGAAAATCAATAATAAGAAGTTGTGTAGTATACGGGTAACTCAAACGTATTAGGTTTGAGCACCGAGATCGTTCCGAACGAGGGTTGAATGGAATTTCCAACTCACGTCTCAATAATCGGGATTCGAATAAGAAAAGGGGCATAAGATGATATTATCTAAACTACGGGATAAGGAAAGCAAATGGGACATATAATCTACGGGAAATCCTAAGAAATATGGCAAACTACGCAATTCTACGCTAAAACGCAAAAACGGGAATTAAACGAAACGCGAATAAAAAGCAATTACGACTAATCTAACTCCTAAAAATAACCTAAAACTAATTTTATGCTAAAAATGATATAAGAAAACTATTAATGAATTAAAACTATTTTTTTAGGAATTTTCTTGAATTTATTTTAACTAAAAACTAATTATTAACTAATAAAAATGAACTAATTATCTAAAAATTATGAGAGAGAGAGGGAAAATTATGGAATTACTTTCTAAAAATCTAAAATATCATAAAAGACTTTTAAAAACTATTTTTGTATTTTTCAGATTAATTTTCTATTTTCTATGAATTTAAATCTATTTAAATCTAATTAAAATTATGAAAAATACCAAATAAAAGGAGAAAAATAGGGAAAAATGTTTTTTATGCTTTTTATATTTATCTTAAACTATTAAAATTGAAAAATTATTTTTTAGAACTTTTTCTCAATTAATTGCAATAAAAGGTATTTAAAAATAAATAAAAACTGATTTTAATCTAGAAAAATAGTGAACAGTGACCAAAATTAATGAAAATTTCAGGGAAATTCTAAAACATTATTCTAAATCTATTAAAAATATAAAAAGAAGGGCTTATGTGAGGTAATCTGAAGCTGTAGTGCAAATGGAGGGAAAATAAGCACTATTTAATAAGCAAATAAGCAATACAGTGAACCAACTAATAACATAAGCTAAGGTATGCTAAAAATGAGCTACAAGCAACTTATATCACCTACTCCTAACACCTAAAGAGCATCTACCAGTGATTAAGCTTACTGTCACCAAAGCAAAAGCTGATTCTGTCCCTAAGTTTAAGCAGTAGCAACTGCTTATTTAATAAGCACAAGAGAAAACTAAGAATGTGGTTCTAAAAACCACCAACCAGAGATCAAATGCTCAAAGTTTCAGCTATTAAGGACCAGTATTGAAGACATGAGAGCTCAACAAAATCTGTCCAAAAAGTATCTAGACTGCTGATGCAGTACAGTAAGACAGATAAGCTAGTTGCAGACCTTAAGAAGCTACTTAAAAAGCTGATAAGTGAAATCCTAAGCTTGGTATCCTAAAGCTAAACTTGCAACCTACTGAGGGGAACAGAAACCAGGCCTAAACATCAGAGGATTAAGCAGATAAGCAGCTATGAAATGGGACAGACCTACCAGTGCAGCAGAACAGAAAGACAGATCCAAAAACACTTTGCAAATTCAGTGAACACTACAAAAAAACTTCTAAAAGGTACTCAAGCTAAAAACAAGTTACCTAAGCTATCTAATCCATAAGTCAAAACACTTTAAATAGAATTTGAAACTGATTTAGATCTTTAAATTGACTGATGGAATGAAACATTTGGACAGAAAATGGACTTAGACAGTTTTGCTAAATCATTGAAACTACAATTCTTGGCTTGAAAACTTGAAAGTAAAACTAGAAATGACTTAGCAAACAATTGCAACAATCAATAACTACAAAAGCAACAATCAACTATAACAAATAGTCTAAGATTAAGCTAAAACCAAACACCCCTTTAAATCATGAAAATACATGTAGCAAACTGATCTAGAGGTAAACTTAGCATAAGCAATCCAAAACTGACTAACCAACACATTATTAAGCTAATGAACAGATGGGAACCATAAATCAACCCAAATCAGTTTGACTTTCCAAACCATGACCCGTTTGACTTTTCTTTGACTTTTATGCAAAACTGAGATTAGACCAAAGAGAAACCACCATAAACTCATGTAAGCTTATCCAAGCTTAAATGAGCTTAATGAAACAGTAAACTAGCTTTTAGAACTAATAACATCAAAATTAAATGACAAGAGATTAAATGATGAAAGATCCTTATATTAATGAAAACTGGTTACAGATGATTAAAAGTAAAGATTTTACACTATTGAAAACAATTAAATGACAAGTAATTAAAAGGTCAAAACTCCTCTAAGACCTAAGGAATTGGACAAGCTAAAATGTGACTGAAAAGGTCTTTATATATCCGAGCTTGGGATGCCTTTGGAAGGATCTAGGACTTCTAATTTGAGCCATTGATCTTTCATCTTGTCATTCAACTCATTCTTGGCCCTTGGATCATGAGGATGAGGTGTTCCCACCAATGGGATAGCTTGGTTTGTCCACAGTGTCATTCCCATCACATAGATTGCCAGCTTGGCATCTTAGATGCTTAGTACTATGTTAAGCGTTTGGGATTGGTGATTGGGTGGTGTACGGGTGTGTTTGGAATGGGGAAGAAAGGGTAACAGAGAACAGGCGCGTTTGGTTTTAATATTATACTTTGAATTGTTTGACTTGGGTAAACGGGGCTTTGACCAGGGAAAGTTCGGGTATAAGGGTGATCCGGGTTGGGATAGTGTATAGCCGGGTTTTGTTTAATTATTTATTGGACGGGTTGTGGTAGAATTGGGGCCGGGTAAAGGATTTGTATTGGGCCAGGATGTAGGTTTTGGGCCGGATGGTGTTTAGTGGATTTAGGATTAGGATTTAAGGAGGATTTAAAGATTGGTAACCATTTATCATTAAGGACTAATCATGTATAAGATGAAACTAAAAGGACCAAGGTTGTATTTGTGAAAAGGTGAGGGGTGAAAATGGTAAAATGGGAAAGTTAAAGGGTTGAACGTGTAATTTAAGGAAACTTGAGGGGTAAAATGGTAATTTGTGAAAATGAAGGTGTAATGTGAAAAACTCCCAAACTATGTCCCGAACTTCGTAATTTGATCTTTTAAGCACCAAAATCTCTGAAATAGCATCCCTGGCATCGGCTTTTGCACTCTTCTCTCTCTCGTGCTCGGTTTTCTTCCGGTTTTGGCTTCTTTTTGCGTCTTTTTGCATATCCGTACCTGCACAAGCACAAACTCAAGAAAACCACAAATATTAGCAATAAACGGCTTTTCCTTGGTTGTTTTGGGTCTTATATTGATAAAGAAAAGGTATGTGTTTAAGCACATATCAAATACTTTTGTATTTTTCTGGATGTAACAAAATTGAAAAGGAATGGCTCAGAAGGTGTAACTAGGGGTATCTAGTGCTAAAAATGAGCACTAATCAAAATGGGTCCATGTGGGTGGTTAACTAACCGATGTGGTCAGCTAATATATCATTAGATGTAAAAATGGAAGGCCATTTGGTTTAAATCCTAAAGTGCCTCTTATCACTTGAAAATATTTAGATCACTCGAAAGTGATTTTAACCGTAATGCATAACTAGTACAAGTTCTAGAATCGACATAATCACCGGCACACTCATAGCGAATATAAAACAAAAGATGTGTTTTATACAAAAAGAAACCTTACAAAAATGTGGGAAAAAGGCTATTATGCATGCTAGAAAATGCTATCGAATCCAAAATGAATTACTTCAGTAATTTGGTTCAAATCCAAAAAATTTTCAAAAACCTTATTTTACCATTAAAATCCCAAATTATGTATTTTAATTATCAATAACGCACGAAAACCATTAAACCATCAGGGGCGAATTTCTTCTAATCACTTGCATCCAAAAGTTATCTAAAAAAAATGCGTATCATTTTCCTATTTTCTTCCCTCCCCCACACTTAAGTTTTGCATTGTCCTCAATGTAATGAAAAATGAACTTCAAAGTAAAGAAAATGGGAAAAAAAATAGTTAAAAGATACCACGGGATAGAATATGCAATATGCACATTGAGTCATTAGCAAGCCTGTGAGTTATCCAACTCGAAACATTTGACCATCAATAAGCTTCCCACACATCCATCCTGCAAACAAAAACTGCAACACGAAATGCACAAAACAAAACAAAACTACTAAAAACTAGATAAAATCAAACAAATTACGCCAAACATCCTAAAGAAATGAATCAAAAGATAGAAATTGTTTAAAAACACATCATGACCATTGTTTTTGAAACCATAATTCACGAATGATCCATAATCACTCGTCATCCTCGCTCATGTCTTCTCCTTCTTCATCATCAAACTCATCGTCATCACTTTCGGTTACGTAGTTTTCGTCTATGATTTCTGAACGAACTCTCCTCTTTTTCTTCTTACCTCCAACTCCTGATGATGATCCTCCAACTTCAGGTAATCGACCATATGGGGGTATTGGATCAGGAAACGGTGCGTACCCAGGATATGGATACGGATAGGGTCCAGGATAAGAAGTGTAAGGAAAAGGATACGGTGGAACATTTGGTGGATTGTAGGGTGGCAACTCATAATTTGCTTCTCGAGCCATGTGTTGAAAGATAGGCATCGAATAATCATTGATGTAGTTGTTTCTTAACATCATCGAATCTCTCCACACATCCCTACATTGAATCTCATCTAGATGTTGGTTCCACTCTCCCCATCCTGAATCAAAACTACTGGACGTACCCATTTGCACGTTCTCCATTGGTATATTACCTTGCTGTCGTGGTGGTTGCTGTTGTGGTCTTGGTTCAATCCATAACCCTACGGTTCCCAGTCTCCTGTTCAAAGCATTACCAAAACCTTTCGCAGTCCACGTTTCACTATACTTTGGCTCTCCACACTTAGCCAATTCTTCATCAACATAATACCCAAGATTCTTCGCCAATCTTGTCACAAAATGTCCTCCACAAATGTTACTGTTGCTCTTGATTCCCGGGGCTCTCCTAGACAAATATTCGGCTATCTGCCAAATGGCATTACCGTCCTTAGTTTCTTCCAGCAACTTCATAATCCATAAGTCCGGTTTCTGACATTTGTCCCTGCTTCCAAATCTATTAAATGGCCCGGTCACAATCAACTTGTGAAGTATCCTCATCAATGGATTCCTGATGGTTGAAGCATTCCTCCTAGCACAAGTAGGATCTCCCACTTGATTCCAATAAGCGGGAATACTAGGGTAATCTTTTTCAAACCTCCGAAGTCTAGAAAAGTGAGTTTCAAATAACCGATGATTAACCTCATGTGGCTCATACAAACCAAGAGCTACGCCAAAAGCTGGCAACGTGTAAGCATGATCCTTTCCACAAAGTCTAAACCAAACACAAATCTCCGTCATCAAATTCCGAACATCCACCTTTCTTTCAAAATACATGGTTGAAAAGAATTCCATACACCATTCTCGATAGACCTCTTCATTGACACTGAATGCTCTTTCCCATGACAAATCATTGGACGAATCTCCATCTCCTGGATATACATAAGACGTTCGCATCATCCTTCTTAACTCATCTTCACACTCACATTCGTTAAATAAATCCCAATCAATCACCCTTGGAACCAAACATGTCCTATGTTGTAACTTCGACAATCTTTCCCGAAAAGCATGTTTCTCTCCATCGGTGAGATTTTTTAATTTTAAATTAGCATTTGCTTCCTTCTTCACACTATACTTAACCTTCTTCTTCTCGTTTCTTTCACAAAACTTCGTAACAAGCGGGTTAATTGGAATTTCCTCTCCACTCGAGCTCCCTACAATAATTCTCTGCAGAAATCACAAAAATAAGACCATATGAGAGTGTTAGAACAAACAGGAAGGTTAGAGAATCCTCTAAGATACATTTCAAAATTTCACAAAAAATCCTCACAGAAACCTCAACCGGATTCGGTTGGATCACCAACCGAATCGGTTTCCAATATGTCAGACACCAACCGTTCGGTTGCAATGCGCAACCGAATCGGTTGTGCAGACTGCATAAGGCATTCGCCTTCAAATCCTTATAATCTCGAACTCCTAACGCTCAAACCACTCTTAGATCGCATTCTATCATCCTCAATGATTCCCACATCCTAGAATTACTCTACTCTTGCTTCCAAATCATCAAACATCTAACATCTTAGAACTCATCCTATATTTTAAAATCATTAGTTCTAATAATGTGGCATCCATCACTCTTAAAAACATATAATCCATCAAAATTAATCACTAATTGCAACTTATCTCATTTCATAAGCACAACCCAACTAATTCCGAAAAATCTTATCATCTAAAATCCATTCTATGATGAATCAATCAATCAATCTCTTGTTGTAATGCACTCCTATATCAATTACCCACTCAATCCTAAAATATTACCACTTAATTCGAATTATAACAAAAACCCCCAAATTGGTGACCTAATATTCAATTCGAATCAAATGTTCTAATAAAACCTTAATTGAGTTAATTGAATGTAAATGCTTACTTGCTTGGGTGCCATGATGTTATCCTACAACTTAAACAACTTAAACAACTTTCAATCTGCTCTCTTGGATGAATTCTTGCAAAACCACCTGGAAAATTAGTGTGTGTGTGTGTGTTTTTGGAAAAATGAAATTTTTATACTTTGGTGCAACCGGTTCAGTCAAGGATACAACCGTTTCGGTATGCTTTTTGCCAAAGTTTGCTTTTTTATATGTTTAATATGTTACTTAGGCATTTACCCTCCAAGCAACATTTTTTTCTCAAAAATTCCTGCTAAATATTCACACAACATTCATTCACCAAATGAAATTTTGAACAATCATCCAATCTAAAAAACTCAACTCATCATATAAATGAACTAATCCAAACTCAACTCAAAACTCATAGTCATAATGCATTAAACCAAATTACCTCAATCATAAAATGAAAAATAAATAAGAAACAAAAATCATAATGCATCAAATCAAAAGAAATAATTCATGAAATTCAAGCAAATGATTGCTTGTTATTACGGTCTTTGCCTTTTCCTCAAAATTCCTCAAAATACTCTTGTCTAAGAATATCCTCGCTTTGAAATTTTCCGGTCAACTCACGGAACGTTTCAAAAGTTTTGAATTTTCTCATAAATCTTCGTCCGTCCGGGCATAATATATCAAACTTAACATGCCATGCTCCATCTTCGGTTTGTCTCTTGTAAGTCCCCGACCCTTCGGGTTTCCACTCCAAATTCTTAAGTTGCACCGGTAAAGATCCTAAAAAGTCGGTCAACTTCTTGTAAACTAATATGTTTTTGAATGGGTTATAGAAAGCTTCTATCGCGAATGCACGTTCCATTTCGTCCTCTATATTGAAATAAGGTGGAGTTAAAGGTCCGTACATTGGATTACCGTGGACATCACGTCCCACTTCAAAACAAGTTAAATCATCATTTGCATCTATCCATTCCAAATCTTCCATACATTCTAAAATTGGTCCTCTTGGTTTTGGGTAGTATGTTTGCCTCGAAATCCCATCGTCAATAGTCATGGTGCCTCTTCCCATGTCTATAATTGCTCCACAAGTTCGTAAAAATGGTCTTCCCAACAATAGCGGTAAACTCTTGTCCACCGGAATATCCAAGACAAGAAAATCTGCCAAATACGGTTGATAGCCAATTTGCACTCTTACATTCGTAACTTCTCCCATTGCCTTTGCTTGAGTGTTATCCGCCATAGTGAGCTTAGAATGATTAGGTTGCGGATTACTTAGTCCCAAAGTTTTGAACAATGGATACGGCATCACATTAACACTCGACCCCGTATCAGCTAAAGCATAAACTGGTGTAGTTCCATTTACTTTGATCGGCAACACAAAATTACCCGGATCCTTTTCTTTCCTTGGCATGCCTTTAAACAAAATTCGATCTCGCTGCTCATCCGTGAGATTCTTATCTTCCAACCTAGCCCTCGCTAGCATCAATGCATCCAACTTCTTACGGTAAAGCACATAATCTTGGAGAACTTCTATAACCGGCTTCTTTTCATTGAGCTCTAGAAATTTTTGTTCTAGATTTTCTAAAATAGCTTCTTTTTGGTTGTCGGTTAAGGGTTTGATAGTAGTGGTAGGTGACGATGGTGTGTAATCATTTTTGGTGGTGGAGGTTGTTGTTGGGGTTAATTTATTTGATGATGGTTTCTTTCGGTTTGCTTTTCCCATTTTAACCACTTCCACATTTTTCTCTTCCATGTTTGCACAAACTTCCACTAGCATCTCTTTGACTCCTTTTCCTTCTTCCAACTCAGTTATATTAATCCGCATTTCTCCCATACCAAAATCTACTTGACACTTGGTCGTGACAAGAAAATCTCGACCAAAACACACATTAGGTTCATCCGCATTTCCTTCTTCTAAAACAACAAAATCAGTTTCAAAGATATGTCCATGAATATTGACCTTCAGATTTTTGACCATTTTCCTTCCATATGCTTCATAGTCCATACGCACATGACCGATTTCGTCAAGAACCTCTTCCAAGATATAATTCTCTCCATAAGCCATATTAAGCTGTGCATCCCAAGCACGTACTCCTTCCACGCTACACGGCGTTCCAAATCTCATTATCGGTGAATCATACACCGTTGACGGTGCTTGTGTAAACACTACAACTCTTTTGTTTTTGGGTAGTTGAACCTTGTTTTCACATACTTCTTCCATATCACCCGTGTCAATTCCCAATTCTTTCTTGCTTTCCTCCAAAATTCCTCCAATCTTTTCTAATGAACTTCCGGTATCCTTGAACATTTCGTCCAAAGTACGAAGGTATTCCGAGATTCCGCTCAAACTATCCATGTTACTAGACAACTTAACAAAGCAAAACAAAACAAATCCCGAATGATTAGCGTTAAAGTTAGTAAAACAAGAACAAACTATAAAAACATATAATAAAACAACTAAGACATCTAACAAAATTAAAAACTCAAATAAAAAC
Organism: Chrysanthemum makinoi; assembly: GCA_910596185.1. Taxonomy (NCBI): domain Eukaryota; kingdom Viridiplantae; phylum Streptophyta; class Magnoliopsida; order Asterales; family Asteraceae; genus Chrysanthemum; species Chrysanthemum makinoi. The sequence continues at coordinate 190,051,551 of OU343217.1, forward strand.
TCAAAACCTAAAAATAAAAAAAAATCAACTCAGAAACTCCAACCGGATTCGGTTGAATCACCAACCGAATCGGTTGGTTAAAAAAATTTAAGACAGAAATACGAACCGGATCAGGTTGCGGGTTGCGACCGATCGGTTTGATCGAAAATTTAATTTTTTTTTTTTTTTTTTTTTAAAAAAATTATTAAAGCAAATTAAGTGACATTAAGGTGTACTAACTCCAGTTAATTAAATAAAACTCTTCATAAACTAATAATTAAATAACATATTAAATCTCATTAAAACCAAAATTAAAATTAAAACTAAAACTAAATAAACTACCAATAAATTCTATCATTAAATAAACTATAACTGAAAATAAAATAAAATTACTACCTAACCATTACCATTAATTATTAATATTAATTAAAACTCAACTAATAAATGACAAATGTAAAGAAAATAAAACAAATAAAAACAATAAATCTAAGAAATGATTAAACCACAAGAATTACTCTAGAAATCAAAACACAATAAACTAAAGAAGATAGACAACTAAATTCGAACCAAAAAAAAAAATCGACAGAATGTCTAACCGGATTCGGTTGGTTAACCAACCGAATCGGTTAGTTTGTAACAAAAACCCTTTTTTTTTTTAGATATTTCAAAACTACTAATTTCAAAGAAAATTAAAGAAAAATCCCCGGCAGCGGCGCCAAAAACTTGATGTGCTCCGGTTGGTGCAAGTTTTAAAAATTTATAATCACGAATTAACCGAATAACCTATTAACACATACGAGCAAGTATACTCGTCCGCAATAGCAAAGTTTGGTAAGTCGAGATCGTCCCAAGGGATTTTTTGTTTGAAATAGATTTGATTAAAAAGTTTCTAACAAGAAAGCTTGTCAAGGCTTCCTCAAATAAATGTTCTAGAGAAAATACGAATCAAGAATATAAATATATACTTGTGTGTAGTCTTATAATCAACCATAGATAATGTTCATAAAGGTTTGGTGTATACTCTTAGTATGATGCACAAATCATAAGCAAATGATTCCCCAACCATGGTATTTGTTTGTAAAAATCATTCTAAGAACAAAAACATTTAGGTAATCCTTTCGGTCCTTATCCCAATGATTATCCTATAATAGTTCCATTTGTTTGCAACATGTTCTCATCAAATTTGTTCTTACGAATCTTTCGACCCTTCGTGATGAAAATGTTCCTAGTCTTGTTTTAATAAGCAAAACATGGTGGTTGTCAATCACCATATCCCCATACTAGTTTGTCACTACACTTTTTGGAATAAAACACAAGAGAAATCCTTTCGGTCCTTTTTCTTAAAACATGATTTATTGACAAATCAATCCAAGACTAGTATTTTTCCAACAAACTCATTTAAACAAGATCATATATACATGCATCACATTTTGAGAACACTATTATGATTAATCACATTCCAACACACAAGTATATCACAAACTACTCCATGAAAACAATCATATCTAAACACAAGTCATAACAAGGTAATTCAAACAATTCAAAAGAATAGATTTCCATAACAAAGTTCATAGAATACCTAAACTTTTGTGATTACAAGAATTAGAAATCGTGGATTGTAGCAACCACGCGCCTCCAATCACCTAGGATCACCGCACAACTTCAAATTACCGAAACAATGGACAAGAATGGTTCCCTCCTTGCTCCTGGGCGTTTTCCAGTAAACACTAAGCTTTTGGGGTTGAAATAATAAGGGTAGTATTAGTTTTGGTGTAAACTAACACTCTTTGGTTGTGTCACACTTAGTATACAAGTATTAGGTCCATTATATAGCCAAAGCTCTTGCTTAACTGCCCAAAAAACGTTCTCTCCAAGTTAATATCAAGAAATGATCGGACTCCAATGATTATGGGGAGTAAAGGCAACAATAAATGCGAATTTGTGTAATCAGTGCCAGAAACCGGATCGGTTTCTATGCCGATCGAATCGGTAATAGCTTTGACCAACTGCCCAGCCGGATCCGGTTGCGGGTTGCGACCGATCGGCTGGGTTTTGCTTATTTTGACTTTTTGCTGACTTTTTCCTTTGCGCTACATTCTTTGCTTACGTTGATGATTTCCAAAGCCAAACTTGATCTTTCCTTGCTATAAATGCTCCGAAATCATTATGCTTCCATATCATTGAATCCACAAGCTTCCAATCTCAACTTCCTTCCTTGAGAATCTTCCAAATGTGCATAAAAAACTTCATTTCTTCATTATTCGCGATACCTGGCTACATATATATACAAAATACGCATCTTTGCACTTTTGCAACAGTTATGAGTAAATATAGCCGAATATCATGCACAAAACTGACAATAACGCTACTAAAAACATGTTCATTTTAGACGTTATCAATACTCGGTCACCTCAAGTATATGTATTCGTTAGAAAGCTCGTAGTCGTAGTCATTTAGTAATAGTTAGTAGTTAGTTAAGTAACACCGTGAAGGACGGACGGGTCTTTACCCACTGTATGCCTAGCAAGGCAATGGGTTTGAGCTTCATAATATACTTTTGTTTTCTCTTACTAGAAGTTCCCATTTCTCTCCACTTTCTCTCTCTAGTCAAACCTCATTCGAATTCCATAGTGTTATGATTGTGTGTTTATGAAAACCAATATGTTATATTTTTTGGTGATGATAATTCTGTACATGTTACCAATACGACCACAACACTTTGCCTAACCCACATCGCCCACTTCACTTGCATAATGTACTTGTCACATTTGATGATAGCGTACGGGTACTCTACTATCTATATTTATACTATATTATAAAGCATTTGAGACTTCTTATAAAAGAAAGTCTTAAATTTAAAGACAAAAAATATTAATGTAAAAATTAGAAAATTAATGTAAACATTGAATATTAAAGTCTCATTTAAATCATATAGTAACCCCTTCCAATAATGATATATTTTATTATAACTTTTTATAAAAAAAACTCACTAAACTTATAACCACCAATATAATGCTAAAGTTTGAAAAATAAAAGTGCTAACTATTTACACTATTAATAATTTAGACGTTCTACTTTTGAGAAACATATATCTACTACGATTATAAAGTATTTGGATAATGTTAAATAACAAAGGTTTAAAATTAAAAACATTTGCTCATTACAAAATAGACACTGGATACCCGCTGCCATATTATACGGGTACCCTTCTAGTAACTTATAATATGTGAATAATTTTGGGACAATAAAGTAAAGAATACTCAAGAAGTACAACAAAAGAAAGAGAATGAAGAAAATCGTTTTTACTTACCTCATCAAAAATTATATATAGTTACAAATACATTAAGATTTGAAGTATATCGATATCAGTCACTTTATTTTGCTTACTCATAAATCCATGCTTACCAACCATCTATCTAGTTTGATCTGAGGATTAATCTAAAATTTAATATAAAAACCTAAGTCCATATTTTTTTCTTGTCTTTTTGTTTTTTCTTTTTTATCTATATTTTTTTTGTCTTTTTTTTTTAATTCACGTTCTTTTTAAAATAACGATTTTTTTTTAATTCACGTTATTCACCTTTTTTTTTTAATTTATGTTTTTTTTCTTCGCTTTCATACGTTTTCGTCTGTTTTCATACGTTTTCGTCCGTTTTCATACGTTTTCTACCCGTTTTCATATTTTTTCGTTCGTTTTCATACGTTTTCGTCCGTTTTCATTCGTTTTCATATGTTTTCGTCCGTTTTCTTTTGTTTTCGTCCATTTTTCATACGTTTTCGTCCGTTTTCAGACGTGTTTTTACGCTTTCATACGTTTTCATACGTATTCATTCGTTTTCTTACGTTTTCGTCCGTTTTCATACGTTAGTGACTATCACAAGTGATATTCAGTGATATTCAGAATATCACTTGTGATTTTTTGAATATCATTTTGTGATATTCAGAATATCACTTGTGATTTTCTGAATATCACTTTATGATATTCAGAATATCACTTGGTGATTTTCTGAATATCACTTGGTGATTTTCTGAATATCACTTTGTGATTTTTTGAATATCACTTTTTCTGAATATCACTTTGTTATATTCTGAATGTCAATTGTGATTTTCTGAATACCACTTTGTGATATTCTGAATATCACTTTGTGATATTCTGAATATCACTTTTTGATATTATGAGTATCACTTGTAATTTTCTGGATATCACTTTGTGATATTCTGAATATCACTTGTGATTTCATGTTACAAAATATTAGTTGAAAATCACTTGTAATATTTAGAAAATCACTTGTTATACTCAGAATATCACAAGTGATATTTTGAATATCACAAATGATATTTTGAATATCACAAAATATCACTTGTGATCATATGAATATCAAAGAATATCACTTGTGATATTCAAAATATCATTTGTGATATTCAGAATATCAATTGTGATATTCTAAACATCATTTGTGATATTCAGAATATCACTTGTGATATTTTGAATATCACAGAATATTACTTATGATATTCAGAATATCACTTGTGATATTCTGAAACGTATGAAATGTCTGAAAACGGCCGAAACATTTAAAAGCGGATGAAAACGTATGAAAACGGACAAAACGCTAGAAAACGGACGAATATGTATAAAAATGGACGGAAACGTATGAAAGCATAAAAACACGTATGAAAACGGACGAAAACGTATGAATAACGGACGAAAACGTAAGAAACCGGACGAAACCGTATGAAACCGGACGAAAACGTATGAAAACGGACGAAGCGGATGAAAACATATGACAGCAGACAAAAATGTATGAAAGCCAAAAAAAAGGCGAATTAAAAAAAACGTGAATAACGTGAATTAAAAAAAACGTTAATTAAAAAAACTTGAATTTAAAAAAATAAGAAAAAAAAAATGAAATAAAAAAGAAAGACAAAAAAACAAGAAAAAAACATGAACTTATGTTTATCTATTAAATCTTAGGTTAATCCTCACCATTAGATCAAACTAAATAGATGATGAGGATTAGTTCATTAGTAAGCACTAAAATAATAATAAGCAAATAAAAATTCTTCGTATGGATATTCATTTTATATTTATCTATAACAACTACATAAGTGTATATAATTTCTAAATGTGATAGTTATTAGTAGATACTACTTTTTTTACTTTTACCCTATGTGGTGTTAAGAGCATTCCCAATCATAACACCATAACACCAATAACACCGTCCACGTCAGCGTCACATCAGCTTTAACATTTAACATTAACATTCCCAAAAAACACCCACAACAATAACATTTCAATAATATCAATAACATTCCCAACAATTTACAAAAACAACCCCTCATTTAGGGGCATAAATAAAAAAAGAAAAGAAAAAAAATAAAAATAAAAATAACGGGCGTTAGCCCTGTAACGCCCAGGGACTAACGCCGAAATAACGCCGGAGGTCCAAGGGTGATAACGGCATAACGCCGTTAATTTGATGCAAAACGCCGTTAGGGCGTTAAGGTTGTAAATGCTCTAATATGCTTTGTTATAGATATAAAAGTTGAACAATCCTTTCAATCCCACATCGTAAGAGGAAACAAAAGAAAGGAAATAAGGGGGGTGTTTGGTACGACTGAATCGTGAAGAATGGAATCAGAATAAAGAATGGAATCACAAAATAAAGGAATAAGTCTAGAGAAACAAAATTGATTACATTGTTTGGTACACGCAAAGAAACGAGATCAAAGTTATATCGTATTACTGAGTCTTTTGTTTGGTTGTGAAATGAAAATGTTGATGTTCCAAAATTAATTAACAAGATGTTCATTCGTTATTTTTTTTCCAACGTAGATTAACAAAATCACAACTGCATTTGTATTGCGTAAGAATAATGATGCTCTATCGACCATTTAAAAAGTAATGTGCAAACCGTATATAAGTATTTAACTAATTCTTAATTGAGTAGCATGCATCTTGACATGTGCATCTGATCGTAACAATCCATGGTCTTTTAATTCTTCGAGCCTTTTCATATATAGAGATTATAAAAACATATAAGAATCCATGGGTTATAATTGGTCATCTAATCCAAATTAGTATGTTTTGACGTCATGTTGACCATTAAAAACAAGTTCTTGGTATATAAACAGTAACAAATTGAAGAAGCATGTCCCATGATAATTTTATAACCCCAATTCATAAAAATCAAGATGTTAAGCATAATTGGACATTAAACCTCGAAATAATGTTGTGTCCGTTCATGTGTCATGGATTTTGAACATATAGCAGTGTTAGGGGTGAGCCAAAGACGAAGGAAACCTGGAATATTTCAAATTTTCAATAGCTAGAGAGAAGTCCATGGTAAGGTTTTTGTGATTTTCCCAAATGAGATATCATGTGCATTGCACATGCCTTTGCCTTTTATAACCACCATATGTTTACATTAACATCCGATTCTTAGTGGGAATGGAAGGGTGAATGAGTTGTGTAATTTTTTGATTCTCCCCATTCTTCACTTTTTTTAGAGAATAAATAAGTGGGAAAGAGAATGATATTATGATTGTCCGTTTCTATTCCTTATATCAAACAAACAACATAAAAGGCTCTCATTTCCTTTCTCATCTTTCCATTCCATTGTACCAAACATGCCCGAAATGTGTTATAAAAAAAAGCAAGCACGATGGAGACAAAAACTTGAAGCTTAACACCGATCTAATTTGACTAGTAAAGCTTGACACTCTCTATATATATGGTTTGAATTCAAAGTAATTATACTCGCATTTGCTAAAAATTACAAAATAGTCTTATAAATTGAATGTTTTGAATGTACGGCTCGTTTAGCTCGTCAAGTTCGTTTGACTCGTTAAACTCGTATAGCTCTTTTGGCTCATTCGACTCGATAAACTAAACGAGTTATCGAACGAATCGAGCCGAATATTAGTGTTAGAAAGCTCGGCTCGACAAATTAATAGAACACTTTTTTTTGTTCAAGCTCGACTCGAGTTAGATTATTTGCAAACTCAACTCGAGTTATACGAGCTCGAGTAACTCGATAAAAGATCGACTCGTTAAGACCCCTAGAAAGAGCCACATTTGTCGGGTAAGGGGAAAACCAAATTTCAAAAATCGAGTCGTTCTTAACAAACGACTGGCATGCTGTTGGCGCTCTAACGCGTCACCAGCGCGCCAAGTCCAGTTAAGGATCGTCTTGGTTTTTCGCTAATGTTTGTGAATTTATGTGTTGCAAAGGTTTATTTATCATCATTAAAACATAAAAGAGACTTAGTCAATGTCGCATCAACAACATATATGCCATTGTACTTACAAATACACGACCCGTGATCGCTTAGACTTTGTATTTATGCTTCCACATGTGAACTTGTTAACGTGGTTGCTTATTTACCTCTTTTAACGTACCATTTCAACGTCTGCAACACTAACATATACAAGCGTCCGCAGCAACGCGCGAGTGAGAATCCTTGTTTCTAACATTTACACAGACCAACAAGTTTCAATACTAACATGAGAACATTTCTGACAATGTTTCTAACATGTGTAAAAGTTGAAAAGTTCATTTCTAATTTATAGACTTTACCGTAATCATTATTAGTTTATAGAAGAGTTTTTAAATACGTTTTATTTTTAGAATATAAACTATTTGTTAAAAAAAATTAATGGTGAATAATTGAACATCTCTGTATATGTAATTACGTTAGGTTAATAGATAAAGAATATGAATTGCATTTTAGTTATATAAAAATGAATAAATATCAAATTATATAGACATATGCAATATTTTTATGTAAAAAAAGTAAAGTAAGTAAACGGTTTTGAAGTGAATATATCATAAAATTTTTACTCCATCTGTCCAAATATTTTGTTCACATTTCCTTTGTGTTTTGTCATGAAATAATTATCCATGCCTAAATGTTCAAGTTGAAATTGTTTCTTTACTTTATACCCATAGGAAGTGGAACCACTAACGCTCAGTTCTCGAGTTTAAATGGAAGAGGAAAGTAAGGGAAATGGAAAGTTTTTTGTGTTCTTGAGTCTTTTTTAAAGGAGGAAAGGGAAAGGGAAAGGAAATAGGGAGGAAGATTTGTTAAGTAAATCTTCCTCCCACTTTTGGGAGGAAAGGGAAAGGAAACGGAAGTGTAAGTTGTATAAAGACTAATATACCCTTTTTAAAACATTTGACATTAACAATTAAAGGACATATATGTAATTTGACCAAGTTATTTTCCTTTTCCTCTCACTCAAGAACATGATTATAATTAATTTCCTTTTCATTTCCTCTATCTCAAGAACATAACAACTAACACTTACTTTCCTTTTCCCTTTCCTATTCTTTTCCATTTCCCTTCCTTAAAAACTCGAGAACTGAGCGTAAGAGTAGAAATAAAAATAAAAATAATGAGAAATATTTTCAGTCACACATTTCAAATGAAGAAGGAGAATTTCATGGGAGGTGCATATCTTTTTCTAGGTGCATCTGAAATGTGCGGCTGTGTATTTCTCATCATTTTCATTTTTCTTTTATTTCTTATTTGATCCTTACTCCATACCTTTAATCAAAATAATTATTTATAAATTTAAAAGAAACCATTATCTAATACATAGTTAAAAGATAAAAATGTCTATTAATAGCTTTTACAATAATTAAAACAGTAGAAAAAGCATTTTTTTAAGAGCAAATTGCATAAAAATATTCTCATTTTAGGTCCAATTTCAATTAAAAGCACTACTCTATTTTTTTTCTTAATTTAAGGTACCAGACTTTTTTTTTGGTCGATTTAAGTTTTTTTCTAACTTTCGTTAACCATTTTGTTAGTAAATTACATGTTTGGTCATTGAGTTTGTATAGGCATCTCATGTTTGGTCCATTTTCGTCCGTTTCCATATGTTTGCATACGTTTTAGTCTGTTTTTATACGTGTTCGTCCGTTTTTACACATTTTAGCGCGCTTTACACGTTTTCGTCCGTTTTGCACGTTTTCGTCTATTTTTGCACGTTTTCGCCCGTTTTTACACGTTTTCGACCGTTTTTGCACGTTTCCGTCTGTTTTTGCACGTTTCCGTCTGTTTTTACACGTTTGCGTCCGTTTTTGCACATTTCCGTATGTTTTACACGTTTACGTTCGTTTTTGCACGTTTTCGTCTGTTTTTACACGTTTTCGTCTATTTTTGACGTTTCGTCTGTTTTTGCATGTGTTCGTCCGTTTTTACACGTTTTCATCCATTTTTACACGTTTTCGCCCATTTTTGCACGTTTCAACCCTTTTTTGCACGTTTTCGTCAGTTTTTACAAGTTTCAGTCCGTTTTTACACGTTTTTTTTTTTTTTTTTTTTTCGTTTTTGTTTGTTTTCGACATTTCGTCTGTTTTTATACATTTTTATGCAAACATTTGTAAACGTTTTTATACGCGAGTATAAAAAGTGTAAAAACGGACGAGAACATGTAGAAACGAACGAAAACGTGCAAAAACGAACCGAAACATGGAAAAAATTATGGAAACGTGAAAAAACGGACGAAAATGTGCAAAAACGGACGAAAACGTGCAAAAAACGGACGAAAACGTGTAAGAACGGGTCGAAACGTACAAAAACGGACCAAACGTCGAAAACAGACGAAAATGTGTAAAAACAGACGAAAACGGAAGAAGGGTCGAAAACAGACGAAAACGTGTAAAAATAGACGAAAACGTGCAAAAAATGGACGAAACATCGAAAACAGACGAAAACGTGTAAAAACAAACGAAAACGTGCAAACGGACAAAAACGTGTAAAAATGGTCGAAAATGTGTAAAAACGGACGAAAAAGTGCAAAAACGGACCGAAACGTGCAAAAACGGACCGAAACGTGCAAAAACGGATGAAAACGTGTAAAAACAAACAGAAACGTGTAAAAACGGACGAAAACGTGTAAAAACAGACGGAAACGTGCAAAAAGAAACGAAAACGTGTAAAAACGGGTGGAAACGTGTAAAAACGGACGAAAACCAGCAAAAACGGACGAAACGTGTAAAAACGGACAAAACATGTAAAAACGGACGAAAACGTGTAAAAACGAACGAAAACGTATAAAAACGAACGAAAACGTATGCAAACGTATGAAAACAGACGAAAATGAACCAAACATGAAATACCTCTACAAACTCAGGGACCAAACATGTAATTTACTAACGAAAAGAGTAACGGAATTAAAGAAAAAACTTAAATCTGCCGACAAAAAAAGTCGGGTACCTTAAATTGAGAAAAAAAAATAGTACCTTAATTGAAATTGGACCTAAAATGAATATTTTTTTATGCAATTTATATATTTTTTAATATATATATTTTTTATCGATTAATAATAATTAAAAAAAAAAAAGTATCAAATAATATACTCTCGTAACTCGTCGATATTTTATTTCTCGTTAGTTTCACTAAATGTCAAAACAAATATTTATGGTTGGTCAAATTTTATTCAATAAAAACTCGTTTTTAACTTGTATCTAAAGATGTAATTCTTTTATTTAACAATATATTTTTATTTTATAAAATTCTTTTTTTTTTCTGGTATTAAAAAATAAAAGCCTGTTCAAACTTGAAAAATAAATTAAATTAGAAAGAAGGCCACAATCTCATGCTTTCTTATTTTTTTTCTTTTAATTTCACCCCCACCTTAGATTTCAAACCCGAGTGCTCCATGCCTCCTTTTTCTCCGGAATACCCCACCAACTCAATCCAATCCACTTCATAAACCCCTTACAAATCCGTTCCTATAGCGGACGCCAAGCCAATATTCCATTCCACTTAATAATTCAACCAAAGTCCACCTTCGTAGTAGTAGACTAACCGGGAAACCGGCTTACCCAGTCACCACAGTCTCTCACCTAAAGCCCTTTTTACCGACACTTCCCGTCCCCACTCTCCACTAACAATAAAAACCTTATTTTTATTCTTAAATTAAATCTCATTTGAATTTCACTTGCATTTCATTTATCTCAAATAAGTTACCTTCTCCGTTCAATAATTATTCTCAACTGTTTGATTTTTTAATTTTTTACCTTTTTATTTTGACCTTAAATATTTTTACTTATATTTTACTTAATGCAAAATACATGAATGGATTGATTATTAAATGTATTTTCATCGATATAATTTTCATTAAATATAATATAACACAAGTAAAAATATTTAAAATTAAAGTTAAAAAATAAAGACTTCAAAAATTTACAACAACAACAACAACAAACCCAATCCCGCCTAGGCAGGGTATGGGGGAGGTAAAATGTAGACAGATCCTACCCCTACACCAGGGTAAACCCTTGTGTAGAGATTCAAAAGTTTACAATGAACAATAATTATTAAAAGAACGGAGTACATCGTTTCTTCGAAGAGATATGCTGGAATAACAAATGATTCACAAAAAATATCCATACAATGACATTTCCTCTAACTTGTAGTCTCTCTTATATACATCCACAAATAAATATTTATAGTTCTAGCATTTCTCGTCTTTGAATTACCCCTTTTGACCTTTTGGGTAACACGTCGGACGCTTCATCAAAACATTTAATTTTACTCGCCAATTTAAAAACTCATCTTTCTCATGACTCAAGGTAAAACATTTATTTAAAACTCACCATTTTTATTTTATGTTACATTTTTTCAAGCCAACTAATTTATCATCCACTAAATTTAAAAATAGTTTATATAAAATATCTTACAAAAAAAAAAAAAAAAAATCACATTACAATTATACTACAAGTACTAGTTTCTATATAGATTTCATAGTTTAAGATTTCATAGTTTAAGGATATAAACTAAAAACTTAAGAAAAACATATACGGCAAGAAAAACATAAAAACCCTAACACAAATAGCAAATTTTAATAATAAAAAAAATGGTTTTGGCTCAAGCCAATGAACTGGCGTCGCTTTGGCTTCGATTAGTATCGATATGGTGGTATCGTTATGACGTCGTGCCACGTCAGATAACGTCTTGCAAATATTACGACACTTAGAGCTTTTGTTCTTGTTTAGTCTTTTACTTTCAAATTATATGTTTATTCTTTCAAATTAGTGCCAAATTAACTAGGTAGCAAAATTTGATCGGGTTAAACAAAACACGTGTATGTTATTATTTTTATAATAGTTTAAGAAAACATTAATCAATTTTTAAATATACAAAGTTGTTACTTCATTCGTGTTAAAATACATGCTCATTTTTTTCAAGAATTTTAAAGTAAATATTCACTTCGCATTTTAACAAGTAATATTTCTTTTATCAAGACACAAATTATATTTGATTATGAAAAATATATTGCTAGTAATAACTACTAAAACTTTTTGGAATCTGGAAGTGATCATTTGTTACTGGGAATTGATTTGTACATTTTGAATATTGATTGAGACACTTCAATTGTACATGAAATAATTTTACAGTTTTAAACGGTATGCTTCACCTGCTTGTACTTTGAGTGTGCGAATAACCTTTTAAAATATGCAAATAATTAGCCTTTGTTATTTGAACGAAGTAAGTACTTTATTACGAGTACTAAACAACATTAATTATTACTCAATTTATTTCAAAATTATTATCCATCAACAAAAATCATAAAATCCTGTTAAAAAAAATACACTTATTACTGTTTTTAAGTCCATAAAAGTAACAAAATGACAATTTTACCTTTTGATAATTCTTTTTCATTTAATTATGTTATAAATTTTTATTAGAGATAACATGACAAACTAAAACAATTTAAACTTTTATAGATTTAGTAGTGGATTACCCAAAAAAGAAACTTTAATAATAATATTTGGACGGAGTGAGAGTATATTATTTTAAGAACAAATTACACGTTTGGTCCCTGTGGTTTGCCCAAAATAACAACTTTAGTCCTTAAGTCACTTTTATTACACCAGCAATACCTAATTTTGAAATTATGCACGCTTTTAGTCCCTATTTTGAGAAATAGGGACTATCCGCTAATAAAAAAAACTGTAAATAGTACACAGATAATTCCCTATTTCTCAAAATAGGGACTAAAAGCGTGCATAGTTTCAAAATTAGGTATTGCTGGTGTAATAAAAGTGACTTAGAGACTAAAGTTGTTATTTTGGGCAAACCACAGGGACCAAACGTGTAATTTTTTCTTATTTTAAAGTGTGTTTTTTTCTGTTGTTGATAGATAAATGTAATTTCATTTACATTTGACTTGCATTTTCATTCACATCTCAAATACGTTATTTTTTCTCTCTCCAACTTACCTTTCAATCCTATATATTTTATAAATAAAAATAAAAATATTTGTGGATGGATGGATATATAAATACGAAAAAAACATAGGTTGTATCGACAAGTATCTGAATCAATCGTTATCGAGTGAGAAAGAAATTAAATGGAGTTTGAGGAACTGATTATTTGCTACCACTTTTTGTTCCTATTATCATAAATCTTCTTTTTTTACATTTTATTTAACAGATCTGGGTTTCTAGATCAGCTAACTAATTTTTTCTCGGTAAGTTTTTATATTTTTTGATGTTTGTTTGACTTGAATCTAAGCGGTTAAAGATGCGATTTTTATGCTAGTGATTCTAGGATGATTATCCATAGATTCAATCTTATTTGTTGACTTATTTTTCAAGTAATATATATTTTTTTATCTTATATTTATGTGGATCATTAGGTAATAGTGTTTTTTTTTTGAAGTTGCATGGATCTATTGTGTGATTGATTTAGTTTATATTTTAGAAAAATGATAAAGATTGATTTTTTTTTATTAAGTTTGTTACACAAAGATGAAGATCTTTATTTACTTTAATCATTCTTAGATAGGTTAGATTGTATATATTCTTATACTTGATTAGCCTTAGATCATTTAGATATTAGTTTTGTTTAATATTGTAAAATGAAAGTTATGTTATCTGATTTTTTATATGTTTTTTTTTGTTGTTTCTTATATATTTAGTTTTGTACTAGTGTTGAATGATGTTTGTGTTTTTGTGTATGCAGTGTATTGTTTGAAGAATGTGTAGTGGCCCTGAAGAGAATAATAATACTGCTTCATAACGAATTAACAACAGATAAGAAAAAATCTAACAAGATGGTCATGAGTCCACTAACCGTGGAGACCGGAGATTCTTTTTCGAGTTTACTTGAGTACGCAGCTAACAATGACTTCGAGGGTTTTCAACGCTCTATTGAGAATGATGACTCGGCTATTGATGAGGTTGGGCTTTGGTATGTAAGGAAGAAGGGGTCGAAGCAGATTGGGTTAGAGCATCGGACGCCGTTGATGGTTGCTGCTACTTATGGGAGTTTGAGTGTTTTGAAGCTGATTGTGGAGAAATCCAAGGTTGATGTGAACTTTGCGTGTGGGCCGGATAAGTGTACTGCGCTTCATTGTGCGGCGTCTGGTGGGTCTGTTGATGCTGTTGAGGTTGTTAAGGTGCTTTTGTCTGTTGGTGCTGATCCGAATATTGAGGATGTTAATGGGCATCGTCCGGTTGATGTGATTATTGTGCCTCCGAAGCTGTCGGGGGTGAGAGCTTCGCTTGAAGAGCTGCTTATGAGTAATGCTTCGGATGGATCACTTGGTGATTGTAAGCTGACTGTATCCGTGGCTACGTCAAGCTCATGGTCCCCGACACTATCGTCTTCACCAGAGAACGGGTCTCCTTGCTCTCCTTCAGAGTTAGTGTCGTCTCCAACTATGTCAAAATTCAACGAGACTCCTGTGAACTATACTTCAGAGAAAAAAGAATACCCGATTGACCCGTCTCTTCCGGACATCAAAAACAGCATTTATTCTACTGATGAGTTCCGGATGTTTTCATTCAAGGTCCGACCTTGTTCACGAGCCTATTCTCATGATTGGACCGAGTGTCCATTTGTTCACCCGGGAGAAAATGCACGACGAAGGGATCCGAGGAAGTATCATTATAGCTGTGTGCCGTGCCCTGATTTTAGGAAAGGTGCTTGTAGACGTGGGGATATGTGTGAATACGCTCATGGTGTGTTTGAATGCTGGCTACATCCTGCTCAATACCGTACCCGTCTGTGTAAAGATGGTACAAGCTGTGCTAGGCGGGTTTGCTTCTTTGCACATCTTCCAGAAGAGCTTAGGCCGTTGTATGTGTCTACTGGCTCTGCTGTCCCGTCTCCCAGGTCGTCTGCTGCTGGTGCTAGTGTTATGGATATGGCAGCAGCTTTGAACCTTCTGCCTGGTTCACCCTCGTCAGTCTCGATGATGTCTCCTGGTTTCAATCAACAGATGTCCCCATCGGGAAACGGGGGTCCACACTCTCCGGTTGGTTGGCCTCAGCCAAATGTCCCAACACTCCATCTTCCGGGTAGCAACCTGCAGTCAAGTCGGCTCAGATCTTCTCTCAGTGCTCGCGATATTCCACCAGATGATTTGAGCATGTTGCAGGATTTCGAGTCTCAGATGTTAAATGACTATGCATGTTTCTCACAATCACGGCCTGGTTCACTCTCCTTAAACCGCTCTAGCCGCTCTAAAACACTTGCTCCTTCAAATCTTGAAGATTTGTTCTCGGCTGAGCTTACTTCTTCACCGCGATACTCTGACCAGGCTGCATCTTCTGGTGTCTTTTCACCGTCACACAAATCAGCGGTTCTCAATCAGTTTCAACAGCAGCAGAGCATACTTTCACCTATAAATACAAATGTGTTCTCTCCAAAGAACGTTGACCATGCTTTATTGCAGGCTTCTTTTGGCGTTTCATCACCTGGAAGGATGTCTCCACGAAGCATGGATCCAATATCTCCAATGGGTGCTCGTCTTTCTGCTTTTGCACAGCGTGAGAAGCAGCATCAGCAGCTGCGTAGTCTCAGCTCAAGGGAACTTGGAACTAACATTCCTTTTAATGTCGGGTCTCCTGTGAATAATAATAATAATAATAATATTTCATCTTCTTGGTCAAAATGGGGATCTCCAACTGGGAAAGTGGATTGGTCTGTTAACGCAGATGAGTTTGGTAAATTGAAAAGGTCATCTTCATTTGAGCTTAAAAATGACGGTGCGGAAGAGCCTGATTTGTCATGGGTACAATCACTTGTGAAAGAATCACCACCCGAGATGATGAAAAACAAGTCTGCTGATGCACCACCGGCTTCCGGTAATAATGGTAATGGTGGTGCTGGTGGACCATCCGGTGAGGACCTTTCACGTGGTGAAACAACTGATCATTCAGTAATAGGTGCGTGGCTCGAGCAGATGCAACTTGATCAGCTCGTAGCCTAAGCAAAGAGATGAATTCATATTCATTTTCACTTAGATATTGACGAAACAAACTTATTTCTAGATATAAGTATATATTCTTTTGGGGCGTTGGTTCGTTCTTTCATGTGGGTTGGTGGTATAACGGGCAGGTGGGAAATGTTTTGTTGCAAAACATGTTCAAATTTTATATTCTTTTGGGTTCAAAGATAATTTGGAAAGCTTGTTCTAATGGCGGAAAAGCAGAAGAATGAAGAAGAAAGCAAGGCCTATAAGATTTGGGTATCGTTTCTTCCATCTCTGTTATTTCATAATTCTAGCACATTTGTTTACAATTTTTATATGATATTTCATTCATGTTGAAACAATTTTCAATTTTCATTAATATTTCCATTTGTCTAAACCAAGTACTGATCTCAAAAGACTCTTATTATCGGGGATGGATTTTGTGCTACTTAATTTGTATTGTGGCACAAACAATCCACCTTTTTATTATGTAAAACATATTATAGCTATTATTTTGTTTCTTCCATCGTATGTATATTTGGTGACATTGTACGTCGTTTATATAGTGGTCCCGGCGGTTAGCATTTGGCAATCAAATTGGTTGTTTAAAGTGAAACCATGTGGGATATCCTCAGTAATCAAAATCTGGCAGGTTGTTTAGATTTTTGTTGTATGTGACGGGGTTACGTGATATTTGTTTGGAAGAATGCATCTGGCCCGTTTTGAATTGTCAATTCTGAATACTTGGCTGTGTTTGTCATGGCTAATGAGTTGGTGTCTTTTAGCTATTGTGCATAACAAGTTTAGAGTTGCATTGGTTTTTGTTGGAATTCGTTAACAGGTCTCCTGAACTGGTTAGGATGTTAGATATAACGGGTCTCCTGAATTATTACGGCGTGTTGGGAGTTATGGTATTTTGGCTTTCTAGAATTCTAGGCCAAATCTTACTGCATATCTGATTAGTGCTTTATTGGAAGTGTACAAATTGTTAAGCACAGGTATTATGTCTGCATAATTACGTTTGAAATTCTCTTGATGCGATAATTTTTTGCTGAGTTGGTTTATGTTCACAACATGGTGTATTTATTTTTGCGACAACTCTACGAGGAGTATTTAACTTGGTTTCCATAAGAAATGTTTATTTATTTATTTATTATTATATTTTTTTTGTAGACAAGTCACAAACCCAGTTTTCCTATTTAGGTACCAAACATATCATGTGGTTTAGGGATACAAAAACTACATTTAGGTAAGCAATGGTGTACATCATGAACATATCATGTGGTTCCTTTAGGTTTTATCCTCCCTCTCCGCAGTTGCCACGCACCACCAACTTGGGCAACATTTTTTTCCTTCTTTATATCCAAGTATTTATAGGCATGGTCTAGTTCTAAATTTCTTTAGGAGTTTTGAGTATTTTCTGGCACTCGCGTCATCGATCACACCAACAACTTCAAAGCCACATTGACCGCACCAACTTTCTAGTCTGGTGCAGCCCTGTCCAGAAGTTCCTTCGCCACATGTTGTTCTCTCATGCTGGCGAGACCCAACCACCTTCATAACTAATATATATCACAATATCCGTTTGTCATGATATATTTAGAGCAAATTTTCTAAATGCCCAAGTCGCCCAAATTGTTTATCATTTCTAGAAAAAAAAACATGACTTCTCAAAATAGATGAGACGACTAGGGCGATTAGTCGCTCAAATAAAATGTTGATAGGTGTACTTTGGGTGACTTTTTGTGTACGGTACTTTTTCAAGTCGCTCAAATAAAATGTTGACAAGTGTCTTCTGATTGTACTTTGGGTGATTTTTGAGCGACATTTTATTTGAGCGACTAGTTGATCAAGTCCTCTTGTCTATTTTGACTTTTTGAGAAATCATGTTTTTTTGTTTAAAAAAGATGAACAATTTGAACGATTTGATCATTTAAAAAATTTGCTCATATTTTTACATGTTGATTATATCATGATAAGAAAACCCATCTAATAAGAGCACAAGGTGCCATAACTAACCAAAACTCTTCATTCGAGGCCCACGGGTGCCACATCACTATAACAAACCTCCACAACAAACCTCCTCATTCACAACCAACCTCAACTTACTCATTTGGGTCCCACATACACATTTATTCACACACACAACTACAATAAATAAATAATTAAAAAAAAAGAAAAGTACAAAATGTCAGACACATTACCTCGTCGTGCAGACGAAGAGTTTTTGAATGTGGAGCAATAGCAAGGGGAGGGGGGGTGTGGTGGCTAAGAACGGCGAGCTGCCATGCCATGATGGCGAGGTATGGCAAGCCTCATGCCGGAAGCTCTAAGACACGACCCCATTTTACGACCCCAAGAGCTAGAAGTTTGGGTACCTAATTGACTTTCATCCTAAAAATAAGTCTAGTTCGATACTGACACAATTCTAGAATAGTACAAATATGCTCTGTTAACCAATCAAATGTTTTAATTTGGAAAAAAAAAATTATCTTTTAAAGAATTATGATAACAATGCTAAGAGCATGGGGTACGGTAGCTGATGGCTTGAGCTATTGCCAAAAACGCGAGTCTACGGCACGAGATACCATACCGCAGCTGGGCTGGTACGGCCTGGCGCCGTGGCCACCAGCTCACGCGGTCGGGATTCCTTTTTTTTTTTTTTTTTTTTTTTTAAATTTTCAAGTGGTATTGTGTTTGTGAGTAAGGTTTTGTGTTTGTATTTGTGTGTGTGAAAATGTTTATTATGTTTGTGTTGATAGTATTTATTTTTATTTTTGTTCTTTTTAAAAGTTGCAGGTGGGCAAAGAAGGAAGGAAGAAGATGTCCGCAGTCCCCTCAACATTTATACATTTTTTATTTTATTTTTTCAATTTAAACCTTATTGTTATACAAGTTTACATTATTTGCTTTGTTAATGTTTTTCTTGCACCATTAGTCCCCATTTTATTGTCATTTTATATACTTTTTTTATTTGATACTCTTTTAAAGTTTTAAGTTTATGTAATATGTTATATTAATGAATTTGAATTTTAGTTAAAAAAATGAAATAAAAAAACCTACGGCACCAGAAAAGTGGTGTGATCGTTATGGAAGGGTGTTTTGGTGCCATAAAGAAATCTGGTGCCATGAAAAAAATATGCTGAGGTGGCACTACTTTTTTCACGGCACCACCCACGGCACCAACGGTACCCAATGCTCTAACATTTATTTTATTTTGAGATGAAGTGGATCAAAGAGGTGATTTATATACTTTTTCCTTTATTAAAAGAACATGTATTTTGACTATGTTGCCATCCGCATAAGTCAAGGTGTTTGTCTTTTTACTCTTTTCTTCCGTTTTATTCTACTCACCTAATCAATTCATGAAGTTATTCATTCTTCCATGTTTTTAGGCATTGCCTTATCAGTTATCACCTATATAATTTTCCTTTTCATAGTCAAAGGGTTGTTCCCGTTTCACAAATAACTAAAAACAGTTATTAAAGACTAAGTGTGAATCATGACTGAAGTAAAGTACATATAGATAAGTTTTAACAAGATAAAACACAGATTAATTTTTCAACGTTTATATTCTTTATTAAAACGAATAAAAAAAAATACATTACCCAAGTACTTGCGGAATAGTACTTGGGATTAAAATGACAAATATGGTGTAACTCCTCACGAAGCTTAGGCTAAGTCTAAGCACAACTATTCAGGTACCACTGAGCTATCTCAGAGACATAGTCGTATTTGAAGGAGTAAAAGATGCTTGTGTGTGTTTTTCACAATTAGTGCACAAGCTTAAATCTTTCACTCATACCTTATGGCTATTTATACAAGTATGTTTTTAACTCTATCCTAGAAGACAACCGACAAGGTTCTGAGAAGACAAAATACTGATGTATTTTGTCTCACATAATGGCTATATTGAGTAAGTGACAAGGTCGTTTTCTTCTTGTCGCTGATGACACCGATCCCGGTTGTTAGCGTTTGGAAAGTTTGACTTTGGGTTGATAAGGACTTCGTCCTTATCTGTTCAAACTTATCCCGCCTTTGTCCCGCCATTCTTCGCTCTTCTTAGCCTTCAGTTTTAATCACCGCCTTGTCTTCTGATAGTAGTTGGTGATGAGTTTTGGGATTCAGTGAGTTATTGTCATCACTCACTGAATCCACCATCTTCTTCTTGACTCAGTCTTCACCCCTTGAGTTCCGCCTCACTGAGTGGAGTGACTTTACTTCTTAGTCTCGTACTGAGTATCCTGAAGATAGCTCACTGAGTAGCTATGCGCTCAGTGACTTGTTAGTGTTTAAGGTTATAAACACTTAGGGTGTTTTCTATTCAAATCCTAGAGTTAAGGGGTTTGAGTATTCACTGAACCCAACAGTCACCCCCTATTTGGATATACAAATAGCCTAAGTGTTTTGATCAGTGTAAGTGAGCAAGAGGCTCCTTCTTACACTGAATGTACTAATAAACATAATAAGGAACACTGATCTTTATAAAAAAAATACATTGTTTATTCATAAGACATTACAAGGTCCTAACTAGTACAAAAGAAGTAATGATAGATATTTCAGTGATGCCAATCAATGTGGATTCCCAAGGCTTCAAGCTTCGGCTTCTTAGACAGGAGAGTTGCTTTGTCAGGATGATCTCTTACTTTGGCATTTAGGTTAGAACAAAACGTGATGTTTGCAGGAGAGTGAATTTGAGAGGCCACTGCCAAGTAACTCAAAGATCGTGAAGCCACGCCAGCCTGATCGATGTCGCTCCATCTTTGGAATGCCTGGTTTCCATAAACATCAATGAAGAAGAGTCCTCTTTTAGGCTCTTCAATGACCAAGCAGTTAACAAATTTCACCCCTTCAGGTAGCTCTCTGTTGCAGTCAAAACTAGGGACCTTGGCTTCAGGCTCAGATTCAACTCTCTTTCTTTTTCTTTGTGATGACTGAGGTTGAGTGCCTTGAGCTTCAGGGAGAGCAGATTGTATTCCAAGCTGAGCTGGTGCATCCCTTAGTCTTTCATATCTTTTGCTAAAAGCTTTCATCAAATCCTTGACTACCTGATTTTTCTTCTTTTCAATGATGGGACCAAGTTCACCAAGTTCAGCGATCCCAAAGTCGGTGAACTTCAGGGGATCATGAACCTTAAAGTCCCTTTTGTCTTCTCCCCTGTAGACGTTCATTGCAACAGGCTTGGATATGGGGATGATATAAACATCAGTTATTTGCTCAGGGGCTCTCCTGCTGGTCATGGTCCAGTTATAGTGATCGATCCTTGCCTTTCTTATCTCAGCAGTCTTCTTATTCTTTTCATACTTTTTCTTTCTAAGGGCTGCCATCTCAGCATCCTGAGCTGCTTTAAACTTCAGGCCAACTTGTCCTTTTTCAAGCTGCTTAGGATCGATCCTCAACTTCTCAGCTTCTTCAATAACTACCTTGACCAAGGCAGCTTTGCTTCTTTGCTCTTCATCAGCTTGTTTCTTGAGCCTGTATTCTTTCTCAAGATATGCAGTTAGTTGTTCTGGACTGAGCAGATACTTCTTATTGCCAATCATAAAAGGAATTTTGACCGGCTCTGGTGTTATCATTATGCTCTCGCCCTTGTCCTGAGGAGGGACTGATGAAGAAGTTGATGTTGTTGTCACTGGTGTTGTTGTTGTTGTTGTTGTTGATGAAGTGAAGATTGGTGTTGATGTTGGTGGGATTGAGGAGATGGGCACTGCAGTCACTGCTGGAGTTGGCTCCCCCTCAGTGTGAGAGGGAGTCTCTTCAGTGGATCTCTCCCCCTCAACTGTTGTCGGAGCGTCAGTGAGAGCAAGAGTTGCTGGAGTTGTTGAAGCAGCAATCTGACCCTTAAAAGCCTGGTAGATCTCAGAAACCATTGATTTGATTTCTGAGGTGTCTTGTTGAAGATTTGTGACTTTCTCCCCAAGAGTTGCCTGAGCAGATTCCAGTGCAGTCATTTTTTAGGCCCGAGATTCCAGGCCATAGAAGAAGATGATTTAGCCAGATCAACAACCTTTATATCCAAAGAGCCTAGAGTGGACTGAATAGCCTGAACGGAAGTGGCAAGACCCTGGACATTGGAGTTGTTAAGTATTGTCATCAGTTCAGTGAGGCTGGAAGAGTTCTTCATGTAAGTTTCCGTAGCCTCAAGCACTTTAGTGTTTAGTGCAGGGTCTTCCTTGACAGATTCCTTGATGTCATCAAGCTTGGTATGAGCATCCTGAAAGGTTTTGAGAAATTTCTTCAGGTGATCATCCAGCTTGTCAAGATGGTCATAAATGAGATCCCTGTGCTCATCATTATTTTCCTAAGTAGCAACCACTTCAGCTTTGAGATCAGCTTAGCTTGCAGCAGCTTCAACATGTTGATCCCATAGACTATCAGTCACTCCAGAATAGAGCTTCTGTGTAGCCCTTTTTAACCACATCACCAGTTGTCTTTCAGTGAGAGGAAGTACATTGTCATATTTCTCCAGTTCCTCAGGGCAGGAAGAGGTAGAAGAATCAGAAGAGTCAGATGAGTCATCTTCAGGTTGGAATGGTGACTCTTCAGGCTTTGTTGGACCAGGATGATGTTCTTGATCTTGTGGTTGAACATCAGCGTCCATTTCTTCACCAGCAGAAAAAATTTCCTCCTCACTGTCAGCATTAATCCCTTCATTAGAAAACAATATTTCTTGAACCTCAGCAACAGTTAGAAGACCAGTGGGGGTTATGGGTTCCGTATCAGCGGGTGGTTTTTGTCCCCCTGATTCTTTGTCCCCTAAGGACCCCTCAGACACTGATGGGTGTTTCCCAGTGTCTTCTCTGGAGTCAGAATTGGTTATGAGTTCCATATTAGCGGGTTGTTTCTTTCCCTCTGAGTCTTTGTCCCTCGTTGCTCCTTCAAGCACTGGTGGGAGTTTCCCAGTGCTATCCTTAGAAGCAGTGGCAGTAAGATTCCTATCAGTGGGTTGTTTGTTTCCCTTGAGTCTCTGGAATAAGTAGTTGTGCCTTCAGACAAAAGCTTTGATTGGTGAATGTCTTCATCAGGCTTGGTGGAAGGCGCTCCCCTACCAGCGGGTTGTGTGTTTCCCTCTGGATCTTGGGGAGTAGTCTCTGGGACCAAAGGCACTGTTTGTGATGTATCAGTGTCCTTCATTGTCACCGGGGTGGATGTTGCTTGGTCCCCCTTAGGTGGCTTGTCGGTCTGGGGCTTTTTGTGCCTTTTAGGCTGTGTTCCAGAAGCCTCAGGGCCCTAAGACTTGGGTTTAGTCTTAGTCCCATTCTGAGACTTCCCCTTTCTCTTTTTGGGAGCGAGTTTGGAGACACTGAGTCCCTCTCGGTTGTTTACAAAGAACCATATGGGCCGTCAATTCAATTTCGCTGACCGGGGATGGGTTTTTGAAAATTTGATTGACTCAGGGTGGCTGGTAAAGCGCCAAATTTGAAATCCTGAGTATAGTTGCAACCCAGTAACACTTGTAAAGCACAAGAGACAAACCTAGGGTATGAAACGTATTTCACCCTAGTTTTGCTCTGTAGCTTGGTTACGAGATCACTTTAAATGATCTCCCCTATGTCGACATGATTTCCAGTCATCAAACAGTAGGCCATCATCAAATGAATAGAATTAATCTGTTCAATGGATGAGTGGTTCCCGCCGAGAACCTGAATCACAAAAGTGAACAGGATCTTCCAAGCCACGGGAAAGGAGTTCTTGGTGACTGGGGTTTTGTCTAAAAGTTTTAGATCTAAAGCAATTTTACCTAACTCAGCCTTAACAGTGGTTGGGTTAGGGTGAGCAACATAATTTCCCTGATTGTAGTCAAGCCCTGTTGAAGAGCAAAAGGTTTTATAGTCCAGAGTGACTATTTGTTTCCCATTTAAAATTGAGAATCTGATGAGAAACTCCCTAAGGGGTCTAAGGTAAGTCTCATCAGTGGAGGGTGTTGGGTCATAGGCCACTGCAGTTGCCCAAAACTCCCTGAGGAAGTTATGGTACAGTATAGATGGGGAGTTTGTAAAGGCCTTTTTCAGTGGGCAGTTTAGCAAAAATTTCATGATTCCCTTATAGGCTGGGACATCATGCGGGTATTAAAATTTG
Source organism: Chrysanthemum makinoi (assembly GCA_910596185.1). Classification (NCBI taxonomy): domain Eukaryota; kingdom Viridiplantae; phylum Streptophyta; class Magnoliopsida; order Asterales; family Asteraceae; genus Chrysanthemum; species Chrysanthemum makinoi. The sequence continues at coordinate 190,075,828 of OU343217.1, forward strand.
CCTATAACATTGTTTGTTTTAAATTCAACATTATCGAGACCTCCTACCCACTGTGGTGCAAATTAAAGACTTTGAGTTTTTGCCATTTCCATTCAGAAAGATTTAGGTTTTTTTTACAAGAACAATCAAAGAAGGAAATTCCTTTTAAAGTTTGTGGTGAAAAACTTTTGTATATTGTTTGCAAAGATGAATTTTTGCTTAAACTGGTTTTAGAACAAAGAACACACAATTATTTCTTGATTTTGAAAGTATTTTGATAGAGTTTGTTTGCAGAAATCAATTTGTGTGTGTGTTTTTGAGTTTCTGAGAAGGGTATTTATAGAGTGGTGAAGGGGTAATTTTTGCACATGTGAGGATTTGTAAAGTCATTTTTGAAAACGTTTCATTTACCTCATTTAATGCAGCCACTCCATTACCCGCAGTTTTCTCCCGTTTTTCAAAGGAACAGTTGCAGTGCACAGTAAAAGTGCATATTTTTTGTGAGAGAAGGCATTTGGTTCCAAGTGGGATGAGGTAAGGTTGATTAGGACCCATGACATGGATGACAGAATGGTTTGAGACATATATTCCTATATTAAATTGGTGTGTTTACCAACCTAGGACATTAAGTAACTGAAATACTTAGAGCATTTAGTTACTCATTCAATGCTCTTTATCCAATATCAGGGACCCTGAATTAGTATTACTCATTCAGTGAGAGGATGATTTTGGGGTTTTATTTAGGGATCAGGGACCTTTCCAGAGAGAACTTCTGAGATCAGGGTTGGTTATCAGGTTGCTGACTTTCAATGTCAAGCATTCCCAATTCAGATTTCAGTCTCCTGAAGGTAGGTTCATCCAAAGGTTTGGTGAAGATATCAGCAAGCTGATATTCAGTAGGAATGAAATAGAGTTCTATGTCTCCTTTCATGATGTGGTCCTGATAAAATGATATCTGATATCAATGTGTTTGGTTCTTTGGTGAAGGACAGGGTTGTTGGAGATTGCAATAGCACTGATGTTATCACAAAAGATGGGTACCATCTTGTAATGGATGTCATAGTCACTGAGTTGACTTTTCATCCATAGCACATTGGCACAACACCCTGCAGCTGCCACATATTCAGCTTCAGCTGAAGACATAGCCACTGATTGTTGCTTTTTAGTACTCCAATAAACCAGTTTTCCTCCAAGAAATTGACAGGACCCTGAGGTACTCTTTCTGTCCATGTTGCAGCCAGCATAGTCTGAGTCAGAATACCCTTTGAGGTCTAAGCCTGAACATTTAGGATAATAAAGTCCAAGACTTGGGGTACCCTTCAAGTATCTGAGGATTCTTTTGGCTGCAGTGAGATGGGATTCCTTAGGATTAGACTGATATCTTGCAATCAGGCATACTGAGAATTGTATGTCTGGTCTAGAAGCAGTTAGATACATCAGTGATCCTACAATCCCTCTGAAATGTGTTTGATTGATTGATTTGCCAGTAATATCTGGTCCAAGGTTATTTGGGGGGACCATTGGAGTCTTCACTAAGGTACAATCAGAGATTTCATATTTCTTCAAGAGATTCCTGGTATATTTCTCTTTACTGATGGTGATTCCTTTATCAGTTTTCCTGATTTGTAGTCCAAGGAAGTATGTGAGTTCACCCATCATGCTCATTTCAAATTTCTTTGTCATCAGTTTTTTGAACTATTTGCAAAGAGTATAATTTGTTGAGCCAAAGATGATGTCATCAACATACACTTGGACTAGTATCACATCTTGTTTTATCCTATAGATAAACAGGGTGTTGTCTATCTTTCCTCTGACAAACTTGTTTTAGATCAAGAAGGCTGAGAGAGTTTCATACCATGCTCTAGGAGCTTGTTTCAGTCTATATAGGGATTTGTCAAGCTTGCAGACATAGTCAGGGTATTCACTACTCTCAAAGCCTGGGGGTTGATGAACATAAACATCTTCTTTGAGTTCACCATTCAGGAGGGCATTTTTGACATCCATTTAGTAAACTTTGAAGTTCATGTATGTTGCATAAGCAAGAAAGATAATGATGGCTTCCATTCTTGCAACAGGAGCAAATGTCTCATCATAGTTAATGCCTTCTTGTTGACTGTAACCTTTGGCCACAAGGCCGGCTTTGCTTTTAATGACAATGCCATTTTCATCAGTTTTGTTTATGAAAACCCACTTCATTCCTATGACAATGACATCCTGAGGACATTTGATTAAGGTCATGACTTTGTTTCTTTCAAATTGTTGAAGTTCTTCTTGCATGGCCTGAACCCAGCTAGGATGTTTTAGAGCCTCAGTGACACTTTTGGGTTCAAATTCTGAGAGAAAGTCTGCATACAGACACTCATTAGCTGAAGCTACTGATAACTTAGCAGCCATGCTCCTTGTGAGCATGCCTTCAGTGGGTTCACCAATGATATTCACAAGCTCAATGTCTTGAGATCTTGTCCACTTATTTTGTGGTCTAGGATATGAGCTTGATGAGGTCACTGGGAGCTCAGGAATTGGTTCAGGGACTGGAGCAACAGAAACGTGAGGATCATTTGATGAGGTGGTTTGTTGTTCAGGTTGGGGTTCATGAATTACAGGTTCCTAAACATTTGGTTCAGTATTACCTATCCCAGTAGGGATTGATGGAGTATCAATGAATTCACTGATGGTGGGTTGAGGAAGGTTGTGAGGCAAAATGTAGTATGAGATGTCAGCATCAGCTTGATATGAGGAATTATTTTCAGAGTTGAACTCATCAGGAGGGTATCTAGATGAGTCATCAATTCCTACTTCTTCCACTGAAGTATTGGTGAACCTGATGCTTTCAGAGCTCTCATCAAAGGTGACATGAAAGGTTTCCTCAACTTGTTGTCTTCTGGTGTTAAACACTCTGAAGGCTTTAGATATCAGTGAGTAACCTAACAAATATCCATCATCAGCTTTTGCATCAAATTTGCCTAAGTGATCCTTGTGATTGTGAATGAACACATGACACCCAAACACATGAAAGTAGCTGATATCAGGAAGTCTTCCTTTGAAGATCTCATACGGGGTTTTGTTATGCCTTTTGACAATGATTGATCTTTTTTGAGTGTAACAGGCTGTTTTAACAGCTTCAGTCCAGAAGTGCTTTGTGAGTGCTAAGCCATTTAACATGGTTCTAGCAGCCTCAATGAGAGTTATGTTTTTCCTTTCAGCTACCCCATTTTGTTCAGGGGTATAAGGGGATGAGAAATTTTGGGAAATTCCTTTCTCATCACAAAAACTCTCAAGCTCTTGATTTCTGAACTCAGTACCATTGTTAGTTCTGATTTGTTTAACTGTAATATCATTCTGGTTTTCAATCTTCCTTATGAATGACATTATGGTTTTAGCTGCCTGACTCTTTTTGAAAAGAAAGTATACCCAAGTGTATCTTGAGAACTCATCAACAATGACAAGTGTATACTTCTCATGCTGGATTGATCTTGGACTGACAAGTCCAAAAAGATCCATATGCAGGAGGTGAAGGCAGCTTTTGATGGAGATATTCTATTTTATTTTAAATGATGCTCTGTGATGTTTGCCTTTTTCACAGGCTGAGCATGGTTTATCTTTTGCAAAAACCAGTGATGGTAAACCAAGAACTTTGTTTTGTTTTGCCAAGTTATTTATATTTTTGAAGTTCAAGTGAGAGAGTCTCTTGTGCCACAGCCAGTTGACAGTTTCAGTGGCTTTGGCAAAGAGACATGTTCCATTCTGAGAGAGAGTTGACATGTCAAGTACATATACATCATCTCTTCTAGGAGCTATAAGAACAACTTCTTTGTTGGCATTGGAAATAATACCTTGTTTATCATTGAATTGCACTATGTATTTTGCATCACACAACTGACTGACACTGATAAGATTGTACTTCAGACCATTGACATAAGTTATTCTAGAGAAAACTATTCCATTACAGTTTACTGAACCATAACCTTTAGTGGGACATGATGAGTTATCACCAAACATACCTTCGGTCCTGGTTCCTTTACGTACTTGTGCAGATATGTAGCATATTGGATTTCATAAACACATCAAATCATATTCAAATGAGGCGTATGAATTAAGTTATAGAGTGAGAAAGTAAAGAGAGTTGGGAACTTGGTGAGATAAAGAAAAATGATATTATAAAGCTCCAGGGAGGTAGAGGGTATTTATAGTTTCTTATAAGACATGCCTCCTACGGGCTGTGGATCAGGAATACAGTGGGTAAAGACCCGTCCGTCCTCTACGGTGTTACTTAACTAACTACTGTTGGGATATGAAAGTCTTTGAAGATATCAAAGTAATGAAGATATCAAAGTACTGTAAGTTGCAAAGTACTGGAAGAAGTTAAAGACTCAAAGTACTGTTAAAGACAAAGTCAAAGTACTGCAATATGAAGTCAAAGTACTGCAAGAACAAAAGAACTGTTATATTCGTTTATGGAAAGTATTGTATTCTATGTTTAGATTACTTGTCGTACAAGGTTATCAATTGTAAACCGACTAGGATATCCTTGAGCCTATAAAAGGACTCCTAGATTGGCATTAGAGATATGACTTACGATTTTAGAATTAGAGTTTTAGAGAAAAGTTCGATTATCTTAGAGTTGTATTAAGAGTATCTGCATAATAAGCAGATTTAGAGTTTATAATAAAGGTTATTCTTCTTAGCTTTGTTAAGTAAATTCCGCGTACTTAATAAAGATTACTCAGTGTTTCTTTGTTAATAACTTAGGATTTATCCGAGGTTATTAAACCTTAACAAGCTAGTTAAGATAGTTTGATTAAAGTATATCGATCCAACAAGTGGTATCGGAGCTTGTGTGGAAACTCTGACTAGGAAGAAACCCTACTACAACAATATTCAAGATGTCGATTGAAGCTGCATCAACTCCTATCACAGAGGTATGTTCTAAGTGTCATGATTTTTATCATAAATTACTTAGCAGTTATGTGATTGAGAGAGATAATTGTGTTAAGGCTAGGGTTGAGGTAGCAGGTTATCAAATAACCTTAGAATCTATGGAAGCCAAAATTTTAGCACATGAAACTAATGAAGTAGCTTGGGCTGAAAAATATGCCCAACAGGATTATCAGTTAAAGCTTAGTGAATGGAAATTAAACTGTAAAATTGCTGAAATTGAGAAATTAACTAAGGAAAGAGATGATTTGTTAGCTAAGTTTCTTTGTCTTGGGGTGAAGGGTGCATGTCACATGTTTCTTATGTTCAAAAACAACAAAGAGCCTACCTTAAAACTGGATTAGGTTTTGGTATGGATTTTAGTAAGATAGAAGAAAACCAATCTAGTAATCGGGATGAAGGTGAGTATGAGGATATAACCACTAGTGATGAAGAACTCATTAATTATGTAGATACATCTAGTAATGATGGTTCAATAAGTGACTCACCTCATGAATATCATCTTTGTTCCACATCCTACTGGCATTCATCAACCCCTTAGGCCTGATGTTTCTCGGTTTGGAGTAGACAGTCTAGAGTTTAGGAAAAAGCTAGTTGCTAAATCTAGGTCTGAAACACCCAAAGAAACTGTTGAATACGGTGTTCAAAACCAAGCAGTACCTTTAAATCAAAGTACTGCTTCACAAGCAGTACCTTCTTCAAAATCTTTTCAAAACAGTACTGCTAAACCTTTTTGGGATAATTTTGGTCAAAACAAGTGTAATCACTCACCAAGAAGGCACAATAATTTTGGGCATAGACATAGAAGAAATCACTTTGGTCATATGGGTCAAAAACTGTGTTTTGTGTGTTATAGTCCTACTCACTTAATTAAGGATTGTGAACATCACTCAAAATACCTTAGAAAATTTCCAAAGAACAGGACTGCCAACCAGAAACCTAGAGAGTACAAACCAGTTTGGAATAATTAAAATAGGGTCAATCACAGAAATTTCTCACCAGATCATAGATACCCACACCAGCGAAAACCTTTTTCAAAACCTTCAGTATCTCACAAGTACTTTCCAAAGTATCTGTTAACTCTGCCCATACTTTCACAAAGTACTGCTCGGACAAAACAAGGTACTGATCACAATACTTGGTATAGAAATTCTAGGCAATCTCACTATCAACCTAGAAGGTATTCCAATTCACATAGGAGATTTAGATCGGAGGAACCAAGTGTTAAAAAATCATGGGTTAAGAGGGAAAGTACTGCAGAGGGACAGACAGTACTTTCAACCAAAAGTGAATCGATGTTTTGTGCTACAAAAAAAAGATATTTGTGTTGAAAAACCAGAAAGTTTTGAAAATCCACATGTTTTGAATAACAAGATAATACTTGATCATGCTTTAGAAAACAGTGGAGATTATGTACTCAAAGAATGTGAGTATGTCACTCCACAAGGGGAACACAAGTCGCTAATGGCTTGGGTTCCTCAAAGCCACTAACTTTTTCATCTTATTAGACAGGGCAACCCGAAGAGGAGCTTAAAGATCATTTTTATAGTGGTTGTTCTGTGAGCATGACAGGAGACAAGGAGTTTCTGTCATGTGTTTTGGAGTATATTTAGCTACTAAGCTATGTTTGAGGGGAGGACAATAAGGTGTTAGTATAGTCCTGTGTATTGCTTGAGGGGAGGATGCTTGTATATACTTAGTTTCTATGGAGGAATTTGGCAAAGTACTGTTTTTCGAAAGTACCGCTTGGAAAGTACTTGCTTTGGGAAAATCTGCATACGTGGAAAGTAATGTTTGTCGTATTAAAGTACTGTTCCAACGGTTATATTGAGGGGTAATTAATGCTAACGGTTATTTTATTTTGGGCAGTGATTTTTCAAATCTCTCCTATAAATAACTACTTTCCGATTTTCCCTCTCATATTATTACATTAGCATCGTTTCCAATCAGAGGAACATTCACCTATTCAAAGAGAGGCTTCACATACCATACCTCCTGATGATATCACATTGGATAACTATGTTTTGACAAGGGAGCGGTAAAGTTAAAAAGATTCCGAGGTTCAAGCCAAAAAGGTAAAGAAATTAAAACTGAAGTTTCGAAGGCTAAAGATTTTTGTGTGGCCATTAGTTCAAGAATTTCGTGTATGGGTCAAAAACAAAAATAAGGCGCACAAGCAGTCTAGGAAACACAAACGCCAACAGGTTCATCAACCATCTTCTGTCCAATTGGGGAGGAATTTAGAAAAAGAAAATTTGAAAGAAGATGTTACAAAGAAGAAAGAACCTGAAGGTACTGAAGAAAAGATTATTTCAGATACTGAGGAACAACAAGAACAAGTTCAAGTTCAAGGTACTGATGATCAAGGTACTGAACATCAAAGTGTTGCTTTTCAAGATACTTTTTCGCAAGAGGTAATAACTCCAAGGGTATTGAATTTTGAAGAAGAAGCTGGTCCTTCTACATTTGTTATAGAAGAAGAGGAGGAATCCACATTCATACCTATTCATTCTGCTAGTGATGATGAATTCATTGCTACGATTTTAGGAGATTTATCACAATCTAGAGGTGGTGTTACTATTAGAGATGTACAAGAAGAAGAACAACAAAGAACTTCTCAACCTGCAATTGATCCTAAGGATAAAGGGAAAGGTGTTCTGGTTGAAACTAAGAAAAAGAAACTAACTTTGGTAGAACTTAGAGCAATTGAAGTTGCTAGGAATGAAGCTGCAGCTAGAAAAGTTCAAGAAGAGTTAAATGCTAAAGATAGAAAAGATCAGGAAGCTCAAGAAGCTCTGAATAGAGAAGCAGCTCAAAAGGTGCAAGATGAATTAGATCTTTGAAGCTCTTGAACCTTTACAGTCTTCTACACCTGTTAGATTTATGCCAAGAAGACCTAATTTAGCTAAGGACAGAAATGCTATGATGGCTTATCTGAAAAGTCAAGGGTATAAAGGATTACAGAAGTTTAATTATCTTGAGATGAAAAGATTATATGATCTTTGCTAGGGAGGATTATAAGAAGAATGTTGCGGCATCAAAGATTTTAGAGAAGAAACTACCGGTGAAAAGCGAAAAGAAGAAGAGTTTAAAGAAAAGAAAACTGAAGTTACATATGTTCAGTTTTCAAAGAAAGAAAAGGTAGAATTAAGATCTGAGACTAGTGATGAATTGAAGAATTATCTCAGAGTGGTAGATTTTGATTATTCAAAAGAAGATAATGACATGAAGATGAATAGATCAAAGATCAGTGTTTTTAAAGTTGAGAAATCCAAGAATAAAGATTACATGGTTTTTCATAAGGAAGATGAAAGTTTTAAAGTTTTCAAAAGGTTATGGGATTTCTTTGCATGTTATTGATAGAGTAGACCTATTCTACTTATATCATGTTGTGAAGGCTTACTTTGAAAATAATCCATTGGAAGGGATTGGTTTGGTTTTACATGGTGATCTCATAACTATATGGGAAACTGATGAAGAGAGCACTGATGATATCTGGAAGAATCAAGAAAGCTGGGAAATAGTTTCTTTGGAGATTCTTTGAATAAATCTGGAGTTCATGTTTTGGAGCTGGAAAATGGAACAATGATACACATGTTTGCAGAAAGAAGATACCCTCTCATAGTTGAGCTCATGAGAAGAATGCTAGAGCATGGATTGGAAGTGGAAGAGGATAATGAAACTGCTTGCATGGTTATCAACTTGTTTATAAACCGGACTACCATTGCTGAGGATGATCTATAAGCGGTATAAATTTTATTTGAATAAATACTTTTGATATATCAGTACTTTTATTCAAAGTAATCGCTGATCAGACAGTACTTTCATCAAAGTCTGTTCTTTGAATTAAACCAGTTAAATACATTTTAGAAGAAACCTTGTTGCTAAGTAATAAATATTTTGAAATAAAGGTTTAGTAAATGGTTTTTGTGATGATAACATCAATAGGTTATCAATCCACCATGGTTACAAAAGGATTGACTAATTGTCACACCCCCAATTTACCTGTTTTGCAGCGGAATGGAATTCCTGGGGCTTGACTGTCATAGCACCACATCACAGTTATATTGAACGACCTAAAGTGCCGTTTTAAAACACATCGTTGGATATTATAATAAAACATTCAGAGTACAACATCGGTCCCAAAAGGTTTACAAAGTTTGCGGAAATACAAATATGTTACAAATCCAAACGATGTTTTGAAATAAAGTGCCATAATGTACATAATGTAAGTCGACACCGCGACTCAAAATGTAGGTCCCTAAACCATGTCATGATGATAATGCCTCAATTACCTGAAAATACATTGCTAAAAACGGTCAACAATAATGTTGGTGAGAAATCATAGGTTTATATAAATGTTTTATACGACTACACAAGTATCTATCATGCATGACCATCAAGTCACGTAAAAATAATGTTACAATTGCTCTAAGCCCATGACCCCGAAACTAGACTGTTCAATCATGTATGCCCCTGCAGAGTGTTTGCCAGACAACTCCGTAATGTGATCAAATGAAATGCATCCGTTTTCCTGGTTGGGATTCACCAACCCGGATGGAGGCGTCACCCTCGATAGATCTATCCACTCATCCTCGCTCCAAAGATTAACGGTTCATGTTCAAGAAATGGGGACTTTCAATTTGGCAAATGCGGTAACTTAAGCAATGTAATGAATTTAACATACTTGGTATCGCACAAAGAAAAATGTAGTGCAATGTATTCTCCCCCGTGGGTTTGAAAATAATCGAAAGCATGTAAAACGGGGCTATGAAAACTCACTTGGATAAACTGGAATAATGGCAAAAGTGAGTACACCGAGGTTTAATGTGATGCGTTAACCGGGACCTATTATCAATGATATGATATGTCATGAGTTGCAATGTAATGTTATGCATGCACTTGATATGTTATTTATACCATTTATGAGTTTTGAAAATATTACTCGACGTCGAAAAAATACTCTTTTGACGTCTAGACCCTTCAAAAATGACTTTACATGTTTATACGTCAAAATGTCATCCTACAATGGTTTTATAATGATTTTTAGTGAAATTACAACTTTTCGTCGCAAAACAATGTCGTCGGAATTTTTATGAAAATAACAAAAATAGCTTTGGAAAACTAGTCGTAAAACAGTGTACGTCGATCGTTAGAGAACGAACTCGACGGTTTTGGAAAGTTTGTATCGATATCTAAAAGTTTCAGTTCAGGAGTTTTCGTCCAAAAGGTCTCGAACATAAAGATAATAAGGGTTAAAGATGGTGGTTTTTGGCTAATTGAGTGCAGAAAAATTAGTTACGGCAAGTTTATGAAAAAGTGCATATCTTTGTCGTTTCAAATCCGTTTTCTACGTTTAATATGTCCTTAGCTTCGTATTGAAGTAAACCAATATATTTTTGAGAAGTCGAAATAATTTGTGAAGCTTAAGGCTCGTTTTTGACCCGTACAAAAGAAAAACAGCAAAGCTGAAATTTCAGAAAATAATATATTTCGTCGTCAAACTTGTAAAATCCATAACTTCTTCGTTATAAGTCCGTTTTTATCCGTTCAAGCGGCCACGGATTCGTTTTAAAGTATATTTTCTAAAAATCAAGGCCAAAATGTCGTGCCTACTGTCGGATTTTCCAGAAAAGCAAAACAAGGACAGAACATAAAATATACTTATCGAAAATAGTTTTTCTCGGACAAAACCTATTCTAATCCCTTCAAATCAACTCCAAAACTAATCTAATCCTACCATACACCTTCTTAGGGTGTCATGGGTTCCTAATCACCATCAAGACCAACCAATACCAAGGGGATAATTATAGGATGACCATATATATATATATACTCTAAAATCATGAAATAAATGGTATAAATCACATATCATGCATATAAGCTCCAAAAATGAAAAGAAACATATGAAAATGAAAAGGAAACATGAAATTGATAAAACATGCTTACAAGTGATAGTGATGAGGTGAAAGTAACAAGGATTAACTTAAATATCCTTGGTTTTTATTTCAAAACCATATAAAGGATATAAACTAGATTGTATAAACACTTGCTCTTGAAAATCTTGATCCCTTGGTGATACCCCTATGTGGCCGGTTTTGTGAAGCCCCAAAAAGAGAGAAATATTACTTCTAACACTTTGAGAAAATGAAGTGAAAATGAATGAGTAGAAATAAGTTAAGTAGGACTTTATGTATAAGTATCAATCAATGCAATCAAGAAAACCATACACATTTTAATGCAAGCCCTCCCCTATGGCCGGATTTAGGGGAGTCTTGTTTCCCAAGATATATTTTTTTTTTTTTTTTTTTAAAACATTTACTTGCATGTATATATTTGTAAGACTTGTATTATTTACAAAGAAAAGTGTAAGAATTTGTGTAGAAATGTACAAGTAAGTTTTTAATAGGTTAAAATATAATGTAATGAGATGATAAAAATTGTAAAAATACTTTCCTTGTGAAAATTGAGTGATAAAATAATTATCGTACAATTTTAAGAAAGCGACGTAATAATTAAACTTTAACGATTAAAATGCCAAATGAATTTGAAACACTAGGAAAACTAAAAATATAGTTTTTATAAACTAAATGTAAGTTTAAAAATATGTCGGGATCATTTTTGAAAGTAACGGATTAAATGTTAAAATAATAACTCACGCGATAAAGATTATAAAACATAAAAATTACGCGTAAAATATGAAATGAAATGTCGTGAATGAACTAATGAGATGCACATGATGACAATGAAATGTAGACTAATCATAGTCCATATGAAATGTACGTGATGTCATGATCATGAATTCGCCGCTAAACCTCCAAGGTTACGCGAATTTGAAACAAGTAAACCAAGTTTACTAAAATTGTTGAAATAATGAGACATGAATTGTGTCGAGAAATGACCTGAAAGTACGGATTGTCACACTAATCCATGAGCAAACGGCTCTGGTAAAGATATATCAAATCCGTTTTTAGTTGACAACTTGCTAATAAGTTGGATGGTATTCAACTCACCTTATCAGTAATGTGAAGAGTTGGATAGCCCACAAGAAAATGGCTTGTGGTAAAGGCAGTGGAAAAACCATTATTGGTAATTAGTTCACCATTAGATAGAAGAACTAACTAGTCCAGAAGGGTACAGCTTTTGGTAAAGACAAAACAAATCTGTTGATAGCTGGTGGTTTGCTAAAAATCATATGGTTATCAATGTACCATGGTCTTACACACCAAAACATTTGGCTACTCCAGAGATAATGGCTTTGGTAAAGAGATCTAAATCCATTAATTTTTCAATGATTCACTTGGAAGTGATGAGAATAGTATGCAACTTAAACTAAATTAAATGTACAAATTGTCATATGTTGCTGTGTTGCTTTGAAAAGATGGAGCTTCTGGATGCTGCCAGAAAGAAAACAATTCTAAGAGATACTTTGACAAGATGTTACAGAGATAAAAGCTTAAAGACTAAGAAACAATCCGTCTTTAAAAGATGAAGCTGTTAAAGATATATTCACAAAGGAACTTGAAGTCAAGCAAGTAGAATTCAAGTTAGGGAGGATTGTTGGGATATGAAAGTCCTGAAGATATCAAAGTACTGAAGATATCAAAGTACTGTAAGTTGCAAAGTACTGGAAGAAGTTAAAGACTCAAAGTACTGTTAAAGACAAAGTCAAAGTACTGCAATATGAAGTCAAAGTACTGCAAGAACAAAAGAACTGTTATATTCGTTTATGGAAAGTATTGTATTCTATGTTTAGATTACTTGTCGTACAAGGTTATCAATTGTAAACCGACTAGGATATCCTTGAGCCTATAAAAGGACTCCTAGATTGGCATTAGAGATATGACTTACGATTTTAGAATTAGAGTTTTAGAGAAAAGTTCGATTATCTTAGAGTTGTATTAAGAGTATCTGCATAATAAGCAGATTTAGAGTTTATAATAAAAGGTTATTCTTCTTAGCTTTGTTAAGTAAATTCCGCGTACTTAATAAAGATTACTCAGTGTTTCTTTGTTAATAACTTAGGATTTATCCGAGGTTATTAAACCTTAACAAGCTAGTTAAGATAGTTTGATTAAAGTATATCGATCCAACAACTACTTATTAACATAACTTGACTACGACTACGAGCTTTCTAACAAATACATACACTTGAGGTGACCGACTCTTTAACTAACGGATTTTCTAAATCCTAACAATCTCCCCCTAAGGGAGGTCACCTCAATTTACATTGAATACAAACAGATATTACATTTTGATTGTTCTTGGATTCTTGATTAAGTTCTTTGCTCTGTAGACCGCAGCCTTTGATTCTTCATGTTCCGCATGTTTTGTTTTACTCAAGTGGAGGTCTTTAATTGATCCATGTGATGATGAGTGTTGAGCCAACTTTTAGATCATCTCACACTATAATTATCTGACTCATCCTTTGTTGTATCGCCATTATGTGAAGTTGTGACTTTTGGACCGACATGCTCACATTCTGGATCATGATAACTCCTCATCAGAGTTGCGGAAGCTTTTGTTGATTCATGATATTTGCAGCAGCGTAGCATAAGCATGGAGTGAAAATATCAGAGTCGTTGATGAAGTTATGCACTTATCATGAATTATTTAGATATGAATGTGATGTGTGAGCACGCGGCTATGGATTGACTTCTCAATTCTGATCAGCTGCAAACGTTGGGTGTACCTGCATACAATAGTTAGCAATAAAGTGCACGAAAGTGTCTTTGATCACTTTCGTTGAATTGAGGTACACGCCCCACGGTTCCCCATTGATCAGTACAAGTACTGCCTGTGATCAGGTAGAATTCCTAAGAATCTCCTTGACAGGGTTTCGCAGCTCCTCTAGCTGTTCTCAAACCAGAACGTCTCAAAGAAGACAACACAGAGTGAGTGAACCAGCAAATTGAGGTTTGCTGATTAAAGAAAATGATTTGAAAAACAATCGTGTATTGCTTATCAGAAAGCATTTTTGCAATACACAGAAGGTTTTATATTGGAAATCAATTTTCAATCACACATACCTTTTGATTTTGAAAACATACTACACAGTCGACGTGCTAAAGAAAAGAATTTTTGTGCACATCGACTGGTTTCAATCCAGTTGTCACAAGTTTGATCTATTGTATAGATCTCACATGTCACCTACCAAGAGCTTGTTTGATGTTGGTTCTAGAAGGTTTTCCATCTTCATCGTGAATATGTGAACATATCACTCAGATGTTCTGGCAATACCATAAGGATAATGAGTAGGACTCTTAAGATATATTCTCACTTTTCACATTGTGTGAAACAGTGAGTCTTCATTGATTGTGTCCTTAATGAGATTTATTGATGATCTCGTGGCTCTAGACTCAATAGTGCACTTTTGGTTCCTATGCCGGAGACTAGGGAGAGGGTCTCCTTCTTCAATATCAACAGTCTCTAAAAGAAAGTCGATAGATAATGTAGGTTCCCCGTGAGAATGAAACAAGTCCTTTTAAGATGAACTTGAGTAGCTTGGGAAGTTGTAGTGCAGTGCGTCACTGGGTCCATGACGTCTTGTCTTCAATACCGGTGTTACCTTGGTAACCACCAATAGCATATGAATTGAACCCGGTTTCTGCCCTAAGGTTGAAATAATGGAGGGCTATTTCTTTTCACCATTTTCTCATTCATTTATTTTTCATTTTTCAACCCCTTCAGTGCTTACCAAAATTTCATAACTAGAACCTTGTTGGGTTTGTTCTAGTTCTAGCTCTATCTTAGTCCGCACTCTTCCTATTTCTCACTTTTCTCCTTTTTCCATCATACCTAAGGACTTCTACACTATCTAGTGGATTGTCCCTGGGTAGATCCCTCCGGCTCTGGCGGGATCGAGGGAACGAATACCTAACCTAACCATCCTTATAACACCATGAATAAAGTAAAATCGTCGGTCTTTTTGGTATTGTTCTTCTACCATTGAAACCAATTGAAAACCATTTGAAAATCAATCCAGGTACTTGTGATACATGATCATAGCATTTTGTACCTGAATTGTTTTTGATATTTCAGAAAAAGCTCTCCCTCAACATGTGCATCATATGTTTGAAATTGCTTTAGCACATGGAGGCAAGAGGACTTGAGAATCTCAGATTAAGAATAAAGAATTCACTTCTTTGATCAACATTTTCTAAAAATATCGACATCACTTTCCCGATCAAAATTAGTATTTTAACTACTTTGTTAAAGATATTTTGGGAAAGGATGTGGTTTTCTAAAAGTTGCTCCCCCTCAATATGTGCATCGAGATTCGAAAGAATTTTGCACATATTAGAGGGAACATGCACTTTGAGACAAATCAGTCACGTTTCAATACCTTTTGGTTTAAGATAGATGCCCCCCCTTAACGTGTGCATGGAAAATTTGAAATCGTTTGGCACATGTAGGGAGGAGAGCTTGTTATGATATTTCTAAACCATTTATCGAATTATCAGTTTATATCCAATTTAAATCACAAATTCTCCCCCGATCACAATTTTCAAATCTTTTGAGATTTGTGATCTCTATTGATTTAAATTAATTTTGAAAACTTTTGAGAAGAATAGTGACTTGCATTTGAAAAATATTATACCTGATGAGGATCAAATTTTGAGACTTTAAACTCCATTGATCAAACATGCATAAGTATCATATGAAAACACAACCTTGGTCTGGATCCAATTGTATAAAAAACAATGTAAGACATTGTTCTTTTTGATTTTCCAAAAGTAGACCTTGTTTGATTACGTGCCAATTGTTTGAAAAATAACATTTTTGATTTGATTGAAATCATTCTCCCACTTAATCAATGACGTAAGTTGTTGATTGAGAGATAGATATTTTGACAAGTGATAAGTCCGGATGATTTTCAAAAATAGAGTCCGAGTTATTTTCAAAGCACTTTTGTTTTCATTAGATGACAAATATTTCTCAGAAGAATTTATAGAAGGAAAAATATTTGTGAGACGCATATGTTTTTAGAATCAGAGCATGAAGATTTAAAAGTTAATTTAAGCATGGCTTTGTTCTTTCTTTTAAAACTGGCTACTGCCTGAAATGACAATAAACCATCATTTTTCTCCATCCCAATTTTATATATATATATATATATATATATTTGAAAGGTTTATGTACAATCGAACTTCATCTAAAGACCCGTGTCATTCTTAGAGTGACAAATCAAAGACGGTGGATGTTATCGAAGAATAGAAAAAGATGGAAAAAAAATATTTTTGAGCTTTTTCAAAGATTTTATGATTTTTTATGGATTTTTGAAATTTTATAATTTTCTATTTTCTTTTTTTGGGTTTTATAATTTTGTATTTTTTTTTTGAATAAATATGTACAAGAGATGGATGAAGAAAAGCTTTTACTCCTCGTCTTCCTCTTGAAGACGTATGAGTGTTTCCGGTTGTAGACTCTTTCGACCAAGTCGTGGAAGGATAAACTCAAAACGTACTCTAGGAAGAGCTTTGGTGAAGATGTCTGCTAACTGATATTCAGTCTTCACAAAATATAGTTCCACCACACCGTTCTCCACTTGCTCCCTGATGAAATTATGTCGAATGTCGATATGCTTTGCTCTTGAATGTTGAACGTTGTTGCATGAGAGAGCAATGGCACTCTTGTTATCACAATACATAGGGATTTTGTTGAATTCAAAGCCATAGTCAGATAATTGGGATCTCATCCTTAGGATTTGAGCACAACAAGATGACATGGCTATGTATTCTGCCTCTGTAGAGGATATAGAGGTACTCATTTGTTTCTTTGAAGACCAGCTCACAAGCTTATCACCCAAAAACTGAGCACCTCCTGACGTGTATCTTGACACCCTGCATGGTCAGCATCTGCATAGGCTGTTAGTGACATACTGGTGTCCTTCGGGTACCAAAGTCCCATGTTGATGGTTCCTTGGAGATACCAAAAGACCCGTTTAACCGCTTCAAGGTGTTTTTTGGTAGGCTTAGCCTGGTATCTAGCACACATGCATACAGCGAACAGAATGTTTGGTCTACTGGCGGTGAGGTACATCAGGTATCCAATCATACTACGATATTTAGTTTGGTCAACCATGATCCCTGAGTGGTCCTCATCGAGTTTAGTACGCTCTACCATGGGAGTGTCAACAGGGTCACAAGAATCAAATCCAAATTTCTTTAAGATCTCATTAGCATATTTAGATTGATTGATAAAAATGCCTCCGAGACTTTGTGAAATTTGTAATCCCAAGAAAAATGACATTTGTCCCATCATTGACATTTGAAATTTGGAGCCCATCTCCTTAGAAAAACGGTCACATTCATTAGGGTCAGTCGAGGCAAAAATAATATCATCAACATAGATTTGAACATGAATTAAGTGTTTGCCTGACTTTCTGGTGAACAATGTCGGATCAACTGCTCCTTTCTGAATCCATTAGAAACAAGAAACTTCGATAGCGTGTCGTACCATGCCCTTGGAGCTTGGTTCAAACCGTAAAGGGCCTTCTTCAAGCGATAGACATGAGTAGGATGCTCTGGATTCATAAAACCTTCAGGCTGGCTGACGTATACTACCTCTTTCAAATCTCCGTTAAGAAAAGCAGTCTTTACATCCATCTGATAGACTACCATGTTCTTACTAGCAGCGTTAGCCAAGAAGATTCTGATTCCTCGATACGTGCAACTGGAGCAAATGATTCTTCAAAGTCAATACCCTCCTCTTGACGGTATCCTTTCGCAACCAGTCGAGCCTTGTTCTTTAGCACATCACCATGTTCATCATGTTTTACTTTGAAGATCCATTTAAGAGAAATGATCATAGCACGGTCAGGAGCAGGTACTAATTCCCATACATCTAGTCGATCAAACTCATGAATTTCTTCTTGCATGGCATTGAACCAGCTGTCTTCAGTCATGGCTGTTTTGACGTCTTTTGGTTCGACCTTAGATAGTGCGGAGTTGAAGAAGCACCATAAGGCATCACTTGCAAGTTGTTTACGAGTGGATACTGGACGAGAAGGGTTCCCAATGATGTTGTTCAATGGATGGTCATGTGTCCGTTTTCTAAGGTGCTCATGTGGTTGTTGTTGAGGGACTGAAGTAGCAGAGTTTGGATCTCCTGATGAAGATGGTTATGAAGTTGGTTCAGGAGCAAATATGTTCTCAAATGGAGCATCTTCGGGAGTAGCAAAGGGGTTATCTCCATCATAGTTGCTAGAAATATTTCCATGATGTACACTCGATGATTGAGGATTTGATGATGATGATGAGTGATCTGCAGTAGGCGCTTCTTGACTCAGTGACATAGAAACTGAAGGGTTATCTACGTTGATTGGGTTAGGGGCAGCCACTGTTGATGGATTAGACTCACCATTAGGAATAGGTTCATAGTATTCATCAAATATCGGATCAAACAATTTCTTCAAATCTTCTTTAGAAGGAGGTACATATGGAACTGCTGGTGAGGGGTTTTGTACAAGAGAAGAACTAATGAGACTACTTAATGAATGTTGAGATGCGGGTCCAGAACTTGATTGTCTTGGAGCCATTTGCCCAGACAGCTCATCGAACGTAACGTGAATAGTTTCCATGATATCTCGAGTTCTTTTGTTGTAGATTCGGTAACCCTTTTTGTTTGGTGCATATCCCACAAAAACTCCAATGTCCGCCTTAGCTCTTAATTTACCTAAATCTTGACCATCATTCGTTGGATAGCACAAAGAACCGACCACACGAAGGAAGGAGAGATCAGGTTTTCGATTGTGGACAAGTTCATATGGAGTTTTTCCATGAGTTGTGTGTATAAGGGAACGATTTTGGGTATAGCAAGCAGTGGCAATGGCTTCAGCCCAGAGAAACATTGGAACCTTTGAATAAATTAGCA
This sequence comes from Chrysanthemum makinoi, assembly GCA_910596185.1. NCBI lineage: Eukaryota > Viridiplantae > Streptophyta > Magnoliopsida > Asterales > Asteraceae > Chrysanthemum > Chrysanthemum makinoi. The sequence continues at coordinate 190,094,617 of OU343217.1, forward strand.
TTGTTCTTGCAGCTTCCACAAGGGTCCGATTTCGTCTTTCAACTACACCGTTCTGTTGAGGAGTACGTGGAACACTTCTTTGATGGCTGATTCCAATGCTTTCATAAAAATGACTTAGTTCTTTGTTAACAAACTCAGTTCCATTGTCCGTTCGAATAATTCTAACAGTCTTGTTAAGTCGAACCTGCAGCTGTTTGATAAGTTTGATGATGACATATGGAGTTTCATCCTTTTTCTTCAAAAACTTAACCCAAGTAAATCGAGAGTAGTCATCAACAACGACTAACACATATTTCTTCCCATTTATCGTTTGCACTCTCATGGGTCCGCACAAATCTATATGAATAGTATGAAGAACTTCCATAACTGAGTTTGCAGATTTGGGTTTGTGGGCATATTTCTTGCTTTTTCCTAATTGGCATGCTGAACAAAGATGATCTTTTTCATACTTCAATCTGGGTAAACCTCTTACGAGGTCCTTTCTAGACAAATCATTTATCGTTCCGAAGTTCAAGTGAGTGAGACGACGATGCCATAACCATGACTTTGTTTTAGAGGCTTTAGATAACAAGCAGATTGGAGAAGACTTCATCATATCTTCGATAGAGATGATGTACAGGTTTTTTCCACATTTTCCTCTTAAAAGTTCCACACCATCAAGTTCTCTAACGAAACAGGTATGTTTTCTAAAGGCCACTTCTAGATCAGAATCACAGAATTGACCGACAGAAAACAAATTATGACCAAGACCTTCAACATAGTATACCTGAGAAATTACACTGTCACCAACCACATAATCTCCATAACCCATAATTGCCCCAAAATGGTCGTTCCCTAATCTAACAGTCCCGATAAATTTACTCACGAAGTTCATGAGCATGGCGATCTCCAGTCATATACTTGGAACAGCCTGAGTCCAGGTACCACAGAACGATTTGAACGACCTGCAGTTGAACACAGACAAGAATGGATGACTGGACAATTGGGATCCCCATGCAAGAATGGGTTTTACTTGGTTAGTAAATGTGATTGGAGCACCCACATCAGAAGTAGAAACAATGATGTCATTAGAGGTAGATACTGGGATTATAGTAGCAGTATATCTATTCAAAGTATGTTCACTTCTCAAAGGTATAGTTCTACCAGTAGGCATCCATTTCCTAATGGGCATTGATCTAGATAAATTAGGGCACAACTTATTAAGGTTGAATTTTTGGCCAGTAGGTATCCATTGATAACATACATTACTAAATTTTCTTCCTGTTGGTTTCTAATATTTTCTAGCCCTCTTCCACCTTGATCTTCTGACCTTCTTATCCTGTTTTCTAGGGTTAACATTTTTTACTGGAGATTTGACAGCATTACTCAGATCATTCACAACACATTCATGATTAATACCAGAAATTAAGCATTCATTACATGTTTTGCAATTATTAGCAGAATTTGAATTAATTATAGTACACTTATAGTTAATACTAGAATCAACACGATTCGTCATATTCAACACAAACTTATTGTTCCTAGGGTGGTCTTCTACTTTCTTCCATTGATCACTCTTAGCTTGCGAGGTCCTATCTTGCTTTGTATTGCCTGGAGGCTTTGACCCGCTTGCCTTAGTGTCACTGATTACTCCTGTAGAGGGAATGATGGGAATATTAGTTGGTTTTACTACTTTATGCATTCCTGATCTAGAAGTCTTTGGGATCTGAAGTACTTGTAGGCACATAAAAGTTCACATGCTTGACATTCAACACAGAACATGGCATATCATGGGTTGCATGCTTAACACTAGGCATAGAGCAAGGTATAACGACTTTATCTTTCTTACAAAAGGATTTATGGCATGTTGCTCTTAAACATTCTAAAAGTTCCTGAGATCGTTTGGCATATAAGCATGCATACCTGATATGTGTCTAAAAACACATATATTTTATACTATTTAAACCCACAAAAACAACCAAAAACACACAAATGACTCTCAAAATGATACAAATTCATAAAAATGTGTTTTATGTGATTCAGGTACAAAAGATTGAAAAACAAGTGAAAATTGATCAATTTCACAACAAATGTCGTTTTCAGTCCCTGAAGTTACTCAAATTGTCAAAACTAGTCCCTAAATGTTTTAAATGATAGAAAAGTCAACTTAAGTCCTTGGGAAGTCAAAAATATTCACAAATAGTCCCTGGATGTAAGTTTACACAAAATGGCAACTTTTACCCCTCAAGTTACAAAATTGGCAAAAATGGTCCTTGGGTATTCTAAACTTGGAATTTTACAAATAATACCCTTGTACTATGCATGATTGAAAATTTGGAATATATTGATAACTTTTGGGAAATTTACAAGTTTAGTCCCTCAAAATCCAAAAATGACAATTAAGGTCCTTTTAACTTTTAAAATGAAATTTTATGCAAAAAGGGTCCTTGTTCTATTCAAGTATGGCAAGTTTAGTCCTTGTGAAAGTTTGGAATAGTTGATACTTTCAGTCCTTGAGGTTTGGGAAATTTGCACTTGTGGTCCTTGTTGTTAATACTTAACCAAAACGGATCCTTACTATATTAAAAGCCCAAATCCAATCCTCTACCCAGCTGGCCCAAACCATGACCCGTTACCCTTTGATATTACACCCGGTCAACCAATCCCCCAAGTCAAATAAACACACCCCTTGGCGCCACTTTTTCTCCCCTCCCAACTGCTTCTCTGCTACTATCAACCACAACCATACCCACAGCTCACTCCTTCAACATCTTTGTCTCCTCCACCTCTACACAAAACAAAAAAACATTAATGATCCTTTCCCCTTATCACTCAATCCTTCCATCTGTCAAAACCATGTTTCCCGCCAAAACACAATCAATGGCCAAGATCATATTTCCTCATCCAATGGCTAAGGAAAAAGGTGGGATATGCTCTGAAGTCAAGAAGGAAGAGAGTTTGGGTATAAAAGAATGGAGAAAGAGAGGAGAAGGCACTTTGGCCTTAAGCCTTAGTCAAGTAGTTGTAGTTTTTATTGTTTTCTTAGTTAAAAATGTCTTTTAATCTTGCAAATGTTGTATTTTATCTTTAATTAGTGTAATGAAACCTTTATTTCAGTTTAATTCCAGTTAAATCTCAGTTTTAAGTTTTTGCTTATTTCCTTAAATTTTCATGTTATTCGAATTCTAGTTAACTAGTTGTTTTGTGGATTCTTTAAGCTCCATAAGCTTCTGACAAAAGCTCACTAAGCTTTTAGATTCATTAAACTAGTCTTAGTCTTTTAAATTCAGAAAAGTAAAAAAAAAAAAATCAAGAAAAATAGTTGAATAATCAAAAATCAGATTTATGAAGAAGATGATGAAGCAGGGTTGGATTTGGAATGCTATGGGGTATTAGGAGCTTATTGGGAAGCTAATAGGTGTAACCTTGTCCTTGGTTTCTATGTCTCAATCCACTTTCTCATTTGTAAGCATTTTTCTAATTTTTGCAATTTACTGTTCCTATTTATTATATGTTGTGATTTCTGTATCTTTATGCTTATTTGTTGTTATTAAGTGTTTTTAAACTTTAACATTGTATGTTTATGTTTGGTATTTCAAAGTTGCTAAGATTTCATTTTTTTACTATATTAATGGATCATGAGTAATCTTTGTTGGATTGTTGTTGTTAGTGTTGTTTTACTGTTCAATAGTTATTGTTATATGTTAATATGATGTTTGAAATCAGGTTCAAATGCTTTTTCATTGAAAACCTTAAAAATCATGTGACAAGTGAAATTTAAGGGACTGTTTGGATTTGCTTTGATTCAGGGTACTGAGGATGTTAATGATGTTTAATCTTGTTCTTGTATAACCAATATGCTATTGAAGGGTTTGACACCCCTTTAGGTTGATTGGTTATGTCTTTTGCAGTTTTACTCATTTGCAAATTGTTTTCAAAACTCACTGTTTGAATGTAATACAATATTGGTTAGAGGTCATGTATGTAGTTGTTCTTGTTTTATTGTGCTTCACTCTTGGTCCTATAACTCAGTTAAATACTCATTACCAAGCTTTGTTTAGTATTTAGTCAAAATCACTTTTTAACTGTCTTAATTTTGTGTATGTTATAAATTACAAGTCCAAATCTTTATTATGTGTTTAAAAGTTGTTTATCTTTGTTAGTTTCATGTTCTTGTAACTTATTTTAACTTATTTAGTTCTTAAATTCAGATCAAAGTTGATCAAAGTCAACTTTGATCATAAACTTAAAAAGTCAAAATTTTCAAATAGTCGTTTTTGAATAAAATGTATAATTTTACTGTGTGTTCATTATTTATAGTTAGCTTAAGTACTTTTGGGAAATTAATATTTAGTTGCTCAAGAAAAATACAAAAATATTATTTCTCTGTAAATCAGTTGTTTAAGTGCTTAATTATTGGCTTATTTTGGTGCCTAGTCTGAAAACAGTGCCCTGTGCACAGTTGTGGTACCTTGTTTCATGAGCTCTTATAGAGCTTAATAGTTATCACTAGCTTATATAATCTAGATTTTAGAGTAGCTCACCTAGTTGTCTAGCCACTCCAGTGCTCATTTTTTATTTTGAAGCTTATTTAGTGGGTCTGCTTATTGATATCAGTTTTGTCCATTTTTACTCAAGTAAACCAGTCAACTCAGTGTTCTTCAGATTTTTAAAAGCTTCTCAAGAGCTTAATTGTGAAAGCTAAACTTTGTAAATTAGTTTTTTGAAAAGCTCACTTGGTCAACTAGTCAATTGCAGTTTTTATTTTCATTTTGTAGCTTATTCAAGTGCTTAATTAGTAGCTAGAAAGTGCCTAGTGATTCATAGAGTAAACTGAGTAACAGTGCTTATTTTTGCTTATTTGTGCTTTTTCAGTGCTTATTCATGGTTATTGTGCTTATTCAGTGTTCATACTAGCTTATTTACATGAGCTTAACTTGTTTCCATCATACTTGTGCTTATTCAATAGCTTAAAAGTCATTTAGCTTAAGCCTTTTGCTTATTTCATTTTTTTGCTAACTGTTGTGATCTTTTGCTTATTCAGAGCTTATTGTTGGTTTTTATAAAAAGTTGTAGTTGTATAAAATGCTTATTTTCATGTGCTTAATAAGTTGTAAAAAGAAAAACCAAAAAATAAAAATGTTTTGCAAAAAGGGGGTAGGCAGGCTCGAACCTGAGACCTCCCCCTTTGGAAGAGCGTTAGTGTGTGTACCTGTAACCATTGCGCCCTTGGGTCTTTCTCGGTTATGGTTTACACAATCTAGTATATAAGTACTCTTGGACAGTTTAGCTTATACGAGAGTTTAGCTTATTTGTAGCTTATTCGTAATAGCTTTTACCAGTTTTCTAATTTTCATAAATCTGTATTAGTATAAAGTATTTTCTATAAAAGTTTCAGATTTTTATCATTAGTTTTAGTATTTTTAATCATTTAATTTGTGTAAAATCTTATTTAAATCATAATAAAAAATATAAAAAGCAAAAAAAATATAAATCTTTTTTCTAAAATTTTCTTTTGTCATATATTTTGTAAAAATATTGTTTTCACACTTGTAGGTCTTTTATTTCTTAAATTTTACTTTTTATCTTGCGCTCCAGCGTAATTTTTATACATATCGCTCGTTTTCATTTTAAGTTACGTTTTTAAATAATTTGAGTCTACGTTTTAGTTAATATAGTTTATTTGAGTCATTTTATTTTATAAATATCATAAACGTTCATCATTTTAAATATAGTGATAGCGTTTATTTAATATCTTTTATCTTTTTAATCTTCTTAATTTGTATTTAAGTTGCTTTTATTTATTATCTTTTTCAGTAGTGTAATATTCCATCATATCCTTTCCGATCACTATCATTAGTGATCATTCCATCGTCTGAATTGGTTTTGACACACCATTGAGTCTCCGTGGGACTTAACGACCCGGGAATTCACTATATTCTCTGATCCTCATTGCATTTGTGTTTAAGCTGTTTTAAGTCTGTTTGACTTGACTGTTTAGCACAGATCAAATTTTGGCGCCGCTGCCGGGGAGGCTTTAGCGTGTGTTTAACCTTTTTCAGACCCATTCTTGTGCATATACCACCATTTTGTAAAAAGTTTTTTGTAAAGTTAAAAATATTTTCCTAAGGTGTTAATAGCACCAAAAACAATATAAAATACAAAAACATTTTTTCCTTTGCACACAACTTGCCCAGTTTGATAAGTCCCTCAGTTACAACATTTGGTTGTTGGCTGTTTGAAAACAATTTGGTAGACGTTACAAACCTAGATTCCCTTTTAAGGGGCGGAAACGCGCAGTTTGTTAACTCCTCTATTGAGAACGTTTGATCGTTCGGTTGTCGGATTCCAGTTTCTTCGAGCTCTGTCAGACCCAGATTCCCTTTCGAGGGGCGGTTGTTAGGAATTTCTTTTGTACATATATATATAAAACTTTAAAAATCCAAAAATATTTTCCATTTCTTTTTATAAAATCAAAAATTAAAAAGATTCTTCTCGCCTTTTCTAAGTTTCTTTCTAAGATTCTTAGACTCATCTTAAGTGATGAATATTCATAATTCTGTGAGTGGCAATCCCACTCCAATTTCTCACCCAATCTCTTAGTGGCAATCCCACTCAGCTTCCCCATGAACCAATTTAATTCGGGGTCGAGTCAAGCTAGCGACTCGGTTATCAAAAACAGTAGCTTCCCCATGAACCAATTTAATTCGGGGTCGAGTCAAGCTAGTGACTCGGTAATCAAAAACAAGCCACACTATATGGGTTTTCACCCATATTTCTGTCTTCTTTCTCTGTTCTACCACCTAGTGTGGGGGTAATAACCCACCTGTTGTATATATAAAAACTTTGAAAATTGTAAATATTGAAAAATAAAATAATTGTTGTGTTACCTCACTTAGCTTTGAATATTGAGGACAATATTCATTTCTAAGTGTGGGGGGGAAATTCTGGCGAATTTGATCATAAATGTGCCCTTTTAGTCCCTTTTTCTCCAAAATGGCCAAATTTTAAAATTTTTTTAGTGGAAGTACTATGTACTAAACACAACAAATGGTAATCAGTCCACCATGTTTGACACACAAAAGGATTGGCTAATCCAGGAGCAAACGGCTCTTGGTAAAGATATTCCAAATCCGTTTTTAGTTGACAACTTGCTAATAAGTTGTATGGTAATCAACTCACCATATCCTAACAAGTGAAGAGTTGGCTAGCCCGCAAGATTATGGCTTGTGGTAAAGGCAGTGGAAAATCCATAATTGGTATTCAGCTCACCAAAGATAATTCTGATAATTTATCTAAGAGTTGGCTAGTCCGAAGGGTACGGCTTCTGGTAAAGACACATCAAATCCGTTTACAGCTTATGATTTGCTCAAAATTATTTGGTTATCAGTGTACCAAGGTTCTTACTTGAACTAAAACATTTGGCTACTCCAGAAGTGATGGCTTTTGGTAAAGAGTTTTTAAAATCCATTAAAGTTTTAAAAGATTGCTAGGGACTAGCAATAGTTTAGTGTGGGGGATTTGATATGTGTCTAAAAACACATATATTTTATACTATTTAAACCCACAAAAACAACCAAAAACACACAAATGACTCTCAAAATGATACAAATTCATAAAAATGTGTTTTTATGTGATTCAGGTACAAAAGATTGAAAAACAAGTGAAAATTGATCAATTTCACAACAAATGTCGTTTTCAGTCCCTGAAGTTACTCAAATTGTCAAAACTAGTCCCTAAATGTTTTAAATGATAGAAAAGTCAACTTAAGTCCTTGGGAAGTCAAAAATATTCACAAATAGTCCCTGGATGTAAGTTTACACAAAATGGCAACTTTTACCCCTCAAGTTACAAAATTGGCAAAAATGGTCCTTGGGTATTCTAAACTTGGAATTTTACAAATAATACCCTTGTACTATGCATGATTGAAAATTTGGAATATATTGATAACTTTTGGGAAATTTACAAGTTTAGTCCCTCAAAATCCAAAAATGACAATTAAGGTCCTTTTAACTTTTAAAATGAAATTTTATGCAAAAAGGGTCCTTGTTCTATTCAAGTATGGCAAGTTTAGTCCTTGTGAAAGTTTGGAATAGTTGATACTTTCAGTCCTTGAGGTTTGGGAAATTTGCACTTGTGGTCCTTGTTGTTAATACTTAACCAAACGGATCCTTACTATATTAAAAGCCCAAATCCAATCCTCTACCCAGCTGGCCCAAACCATGACCCGTTACCCTTTGATATTACACCCGGTCAACCAATCCCCCAAGTCAAATAAACACACCCCTTGGCGCCACTTTTTCTCCCCTCCCAACTGCTTCTCTGCTACTATCAACCACAACCATACCCACAGCTCACTCCTTCAACATCTTTGTCTCCTCCACCTCTACACAAAACAAAAAAACATTAATGATCCTTTCCCCTTATCACTCAATCCTTCCATCTGTCAAAACCATGTTTCCCGCCAAAACACAATCAATGGCCAAGATCATATTTCCTCATCCAATGGCTAAGGAAAAAGGTGGGATATGCTCTGAAGTCAAGAAGGAAGAGAGTTTGGGTATAAAAGAATGGAGAAAGAGAGGAGAAGGCACTTTGGCCTTAAGCCTTAGTCAAGTAGTTGTAGTTTTTATTGTTTTCTTAGTTAAAAATGTCTTTTAATCTTGCAAATGTTGTATTTTATCTTTAATTAGTGTAATGAAACCTTTATTTCAGTTTAATTCCAGTTAAATCTCAGTTTTAAGTTTTTGCTTATTTCCTTAAATTTTCATGTTATTCGAATTCTAGTTAACTAGTTGTTTTGTGGATTCTTTAAGCTCCATAAGCTTCTGACAAAAGCTCACTAAGCTTTTAGATTCATTAAACTAGTCTTAGTCTTTTAAATTCAGAAAAGTAAAAAAAAAAAAATCAAGAAAAATAGTTGAATAATCAAAAATCAGATTTATGAAGAAGATGATGAAGCAGGGTTGGATTTGGAATGCTATGGGGTATTAGGAGCTTATTGGGAAGCTAATAGGTGTAACCTTGTCCTTGGTTTCTATGTCTCAATCCACTTTCTCATTTGTAAGCATTTTTCTAATTTTTGCAATTTACTGTTCCTATTTATTATATGTTGTGATTTCTGTATCTTTATGCTTATTTGTTGTTATTAAGTGTTTTTAAACTTTAATATTGTATGTTTATGTTTGGTATTTCAAAGTTGCTAAGATTTCATTTTTTTACTATATTAATGGATCATGAGTAATCTTTGTTGGATTGTTGTTGTTAGTGTTGTTTTACTGTTCAATAGTTATTGTTATATGTTAATATGATGTTTGAAATCAGGTTCAAATGCTTTTTCATTGAAAACCTTAAAAATCATGTGACAAGTGAAATTTAAGGGACTGTTTGGATTTGCTTTGATTCAGGGTACTGAGGATGTTAATGATGTTTAATCTTGTTCTTGTATAACCAATATGCTATTGAAGGGTTTGACACCCCTTTAGGTTGATTGGTTATGTCTTTTGCAGTTTTACTCATTTGCAAATTGTTTTCAAAACTCACTGTTTGAATGTTGTACAATATTGGTTAGAGGTCATGTATGTAGTTGTTCTTGTTTTATTGTGCTTCACTCTTGGTCCTATAACTCAGTTAAATACTCATTACCAAGCTTTGTTTAGTATTTAGTCAAAATCACTTTTTAACTGTCTTAATTTTGTGTATGTTATAAATTACAAGTCCAAATCTTTATTATGTGTTTAAAAGTTGTTTATCTTTGTTAGTTTCATGTTCTTGTAACTTATTTTAACTTATTTAGTTCTTAAATTCAGATCAAAGTTGATCAAAGTCAACTTTGATCATAAACTTAAAAGTCAAAATTTTCAAATAGTCGTTTTGAATAAAATGTATAATTTTCTTGTGTGTTCATTATTTATAGTTAGCTTAAGTACTTTTGGGAAATTAATATTTAGTTGCTCAAGAAAAATACAAAAATATTATTTCTCTGTAAATCAGTTGTTTAAGTGCTTAATTATTGGCTTATTTTGGTGCCTAGTCTGAAAGGCCCGTGCACGTTGTGGTACCTTGTTTCATGAGCTCTTATAGAGCTTAATAGTTATCACTAGCTTATATAATCTAGATTTTAGAGTAGCTCACCTAGTTGTCTAGCCACTCCAGTGCTCATTTTTTATTTTGAAGCTTATTTAGTGGGTCTGCTTATTGATATCAGTTTTGTCCATTTTTACTCAAGTAAACCAGTCAACTCAGTGTTCTTCAGATTTTTAAAAGCTTCTCAAGAGCTTAATTGTGAAAGCTAAACTTTGTAAATTAGTTTTTTGAAAAGCTCACTTGGTCAACTAGTCAATTGCAGTTTTTATTTTCATTTTGTAGCTTATTCAAGTGCTTAATTAGTAGCTAGAAAGTGCCTAGTGATTCATAGAGTAAACTGAGTAACAGTGCTTATTTTTGCTTATTTGTGCTTTTTCAGTGCTTATTCATGGTTATTGTGCTTATTCAGTGTTCATACTAGCTTATTTACATGAGCTTAACTTGTTTCCATCATACTTGTGCTTATTCAATAGCTTAAAAGTCATTTAGCTTAAGCCTTTTGCTTATTTCATTTTTTTTGCTAACTGTTGTGATCTTTTGCTTATTCAGAGCTTATTGTTGGTTTTTATAAAAAGTTGTAGTTGTATAAAATGCTTATTTTCATGTGCTTAATAAGTTGTAAAAAGAAAAACCAAAAAATAAAAATGTTTTGCAAAAAGGGGGTAGGCAGGCTCGAACCTGAGACCTCCCCCTTTGGAAGAGCGTTAGTGTGTGTACCTGTAACCATTGCGCCCTTGGGTCTTTCTCGGTTATGGTTTACACAATCTAGTATATAAGTACTCTTGGACAGTTTAGCTTATACGAGAGTTTTAGCTTATTTGTAGCTTATTCGTAATAGCTTTTTCCAGTTTTCTAATTTTCATAAATCTGTATTAGTATAAAGTATTTTCTATAAAAGTTTCAGATTTTTATCATTAGTTTTAGTATTTTTAATCATTTAATTAGTGTAAAATCTTATTTAATTCATAATAAAAAATATAAAAAGCAAAAAAAATATAAATCTTTTTTCTAAAATTTTCTTTTGTCATATATTTTGTAAAAATATTGTTTTCACACTTGTAGGTCTTTTATTTCTTAAATTTTACTTTTTATCTTGCGCCCAGTAATTTTTATACATATCGCTCGTTTTCATTTTAAGTTACGTTTTTAAATAATTTGAGTCTACGTTTTAGTTAATATAGTTTATTTGAGTCATTTTATTTTATAAATATCATAAACGTTCATCATTTTAAATATAGTGATAGCGTTTATTTAATATCTTTTATCTTTTTAATCTTCTTAATTTGTATTTAAGTTGCTTTTATTTATTATCTTTTTCAGTAGTGTAATATTCCATCATATCCTTTCCGATCACTATCATTAGTGATCATTCCATCGTCTGAATTGGTTTTGACACACCATTGAGTCTCCGTGGGACTTAACGACCCGGGAATTCACTATATTCTCTGATCCTCATTGCATTTGTGTTTAAGCTGTTTTAAGTCTGTTTGACTTGACTGTTTAGCACAGATCAATACCTAACTTCACTATCAAGTGGTTTATTTATGCTATCCTCTTCGACAATCTCACGGAGACATTCTAGACTATCCTTAAGGTACGAAAGATATTCTTGAAACACAAGTTTGTTATTTCTAAGATGAGGATGAATATACTTTACAGTCACAGCATACTTAGAATCCGCAGATGCCTTTGATATAACATTCTTATCACACACAAGTGGCATTTTCCCTTTTACCTGACTCTTTAGATTCTCAATTTCCTTTTGTAAAGAAGTTATTTTTTCATTGTTCTTGTCATGAATGACTTTCGTCGAATCATATAACTCTTTGAAGTGTCTTTTAACCTTTTCATTTTCTTCTAGAAAACTCTCATTTTCTTGTTGTAATACATTAATGCTGTTTTGAGAATACTGAGAATCTAAAGGAGGAGGCATTTGGGAGCCATTCACATTATTCTTATCACCTTTCAATTGTGAAATTTGGGTTTTCAATCTTTAGATCGTGTTACTATGAGCTTGAATCTGTTCATCACGTTTGCTTAGTTCAAAAACTGCATCAAACTCAGGAGCATCCGAGGATGTCTTGACATTTGAGGTTTTAACATTTTCTTTGAGATGTTGATATTTTAATTGCAAAGCAAAATGTTCAACTTCTAGCTTAGAAAAATGTTTTACCAAGTTGTCATGATCATCCTGTTTTATTTTCTCATTCAGTTTTGAGTTTTTGTTTTCAAGCTCAATGACATGATCATGGGAAACTTTCAAAGCAACAGATAATTCATGAAATTGAGAAGCAGTAATAGAATACTTAGTAACAGTATAAAACACATCTTGAGCAACACAACAAGAAATCAAGTTCTCATTTAAGATATGCAGATTCTTCCTTTCAATTTCATTACATTTGAGTTCACGTTCATAATCATTGACCTCAATTATCATTTCATCAAATTCCTCTTCCATTTCTTTAATCTCAGAATCTATCCCTTTATGAAGACTTTCAAATTGATTTTTTAATTGTTTAAAGAAAGGCATGACCTCAGTTAAATAACATTCTTTAGTTTGCTCAAAACCCATTTCTTCTTCAGTTATCCCTGTAGGTGTGATTCTCTTCTTACATGTCTTCTCAAAATCAACGAATAGTTGGTAAACAACATATAGGCTGATTAAGGTCTTGCTCTTAGTGGGAAGAGTTCTAGGCACTAAATGAATTGGTGTATTCGGAGGATACACAGTAGCTGGAGGGACTTTACTAAGGGGAGTGTTTGTTTCAACAAGTTCATTAGCTTTTTGCTTATCCATATCTTTTTTCCAAAAAACTTGTTCTGGGGTTAGTTGAGTTTGAGGCTTAAACATGTTCAAGGAAATCCAATTTTCTTTAGTGTAATCATGGGGATTAATCGTTATATTTTGCCTTTTACACTGAGGATCCTTTAGCTTCTTTTCTATTTTCTCCCTAGAGGCATCTTCTAATTTTCTATCCTCTTCAGTGCTTCCAATACATGATGGTGTTTACCTAGGCTTGAGAATCTCATTACTATCATACACTATCTTATGATAGGCTTTAGCCTTTTTACAAAACTCGGGATTTGGCTCCTCTACAAGAGGAATACTATGCTTATCGCTTAAGACTCTGTGCTTAGTGATCATGTGAGCAGTCTGAATGGTGTTCCCTTGTACGTACAATTTTTTTTCAACTTTGTTTTTCAAAGTTTTTAGATTGGAAAAGTCGTTCAAAAGTTTTGATTCCTTATCATTAAATTCCTGTTTAAGCACTTTAACATTTTCTTGAAGTTCTTGCTTTTACTTAACAGTTTTAGTAAGCTTTTCTTGTAAGGAGTTTAACTCTTGTTTTAACATTTCTTCTTTTCTAATGACTGTACGTATTTGGTTATCCATCTCCTGCTCACGGGTGGTTAATTCAAACTTGGCACGTTGTTCATAAATGGCAACTTGTTCCTTATAGGCATTAAGTTCAGAGGTTATGGAATCATCAGGGGCACATGCAGTGTATTCATAAAAAACATAGTCATCATTGACTACTGAGGATGCATTACTTGGTACACATTCACTTCCATCTTGCTTCACATATTGATCATATGGGATAATATTGCTATTACCCATATTTTCAATATCTGATTCAATAATTTCAGTTGATTGTACTTTGTCATGCATCTTTTGCACATCAACCTCATCGTATAATTTTAATACCTCTGAGATGATAGATTCCTTGGAGGAATTGGCCTGTTTTAGTGAAGAAGCCCTTGGAGAGACCATTGGTGAGATGCTAGCCATGAAGATGGTCTGGGCAGTTGGTTCATCATCAACATCTGAGTCAAATGCATCACGTCCGCTACTTGAAATGCATTGGGATTGTTCGACCCATACCGCGACCGGCCGTTCATCCACATCAACATCATAAGTTCGGCATTTCCTCAAGAAGAAATAGCAATTCTTCCTCACTCAACACAGCTCCACTGTCTTGAGCTTACACCAGCAGCATCTTGTCCCGAAAGTACTCTGCATTTTGTGGGCGTTTTGGAAGAGTGCAATTCCTTGCGATGTGACCATCTTCACCACAGTTGTAACACTTGATAGGCTTTAGTTGACCCTGAGCCATATTCCTTCCACGATTTTGATTACCCACATATCCTCCACCTATACCAGCATATCCGTGACCCCTTCCTGCCATTCCTTGTTCATTCTGTCTTCCTTGCACATTTTGCCCCACTATCTTTCCTTCTTTGACAGTTGCATGATTGTGGAGATTGGAGGCTGTTCTGATATGATTGTTGGTGTGTGGAGTGAGGTTCAAGTTTTGCTTAACCATTAGAGCCAATTGATTGACAAGGTGTTCCATAAATGTGTCTGAATTTGGATGCTTATACCCTGGATGTGGAATGAGTTTGTGATTACCATTTCCAGTAGGTATGACTTGAGATGCCTTGGTAGTTATACCCACATTAGTGTAGAATGCAGTTGAATCATTGGAAGAGCTAGCATTTCCAGCATTGTTGCTAAACTTTTCAAGGATCATTCGTTCAAACACAGCATGCTTCTCATTTTGGAGCAAATAAGCATACAACTGCTCATAATTGGTGTTCTTCAAACCTTTGTTTAGCTTGACTGCAGTGACAAATTTGTGCCATTCGGGATTCATGTCATTCACAAACTTTGAATTAAGCTGAATATTTGGCATTGTCATTTTGATATTCCTCATATCATTCACAAGTTTGTGGAATCTTACATGATATTCAGTGACACTTTCCCCTGGATTCATTTTAAAGTTCTCAAAGTCATCATACAGCTGAGACTCCCTGTCTTCTTTAGTCAATTTAGAACCAGAGAGAAGCATCTTAACATTGTCCCATAATGCCTTGGCTTCAGTGTTGTGATTGATCAACTTGTAAATGTCCTTAGGTAAACCCTGAAGTATGATGTTTGAAGCCCTAATGTCAGCATCGTATCTCTTCTTCTCCTTATCAGTAAGTTCATCATATGTCTTTGGTCTATCCAATCCTAATTTCACGAGCCATCGCCAGCAGCTTTCAAGAATGTATCTGGTAGTCTCAACTTGATAAGGTCCTTCATCAATTGACTTAAGTATGTTAACCCCATTTTCTTTTGCTAAGCAATACATCGATTCTTTGAGCCCAAGAGTCATAGTCGGTTCTATCCAGCATGGGAGGACGAGTATCAAATCCTGCAGCTTGAACGTCGTCCGCAACAGAAGAAGTGATTGTAGACATGATTGCAGATTCTACGGGATTTTACTATTGTTTGATTAAACCGGGAAATAGATTCTTTCACGGGATTTTACTAAATCAAAAGAAAAACCGTAAAATGTAACACGACGAAATGACAATTCTCAATAGACAAGTTGTATACTTGACAAGTCGCACTCAAGTCAACTCGCACACAAGACAACTCACACCCTAGTCAACTCGCTTTGATGACAATTCTCTTAATAGACAAGTCGCATGAAACACAACTCGCATAAATAGACAACTCGCTTAATAGTCAAGTCGCATAAAACACAACTCGCATAACCAGACAACTCGCTTAACAATCAAGTCGCATACAACACAACTCACATAAATTGACAACTCGCTTTAGGCACTACTCACATAAGACAACTCGCTTCAGTAAGCAAGAGACTCAACTCGCATAGGGGACAACTCGCTTCACAAATCAGGACAACTCGCTTACAAGAAATGTACTCTGAGACTCAACTCGCATCCAATCCAATATTCAAAAACCACCACTTTTCAATCCAAAACAACTCAACCACGATGATTCAAGCCTTCCAAATCAAAACCTAAGCACTTATAATGATTCTAAACACAAAAGTACAATCAAAATCCAAACTTTAACACAAGAAATGATCCAAATGATGTAAACTACTCTAAACTCATTCAAACCCAAAAACCTTATGAAAACCACTAGAAATCCAAGGACATGAAAGATGAGTGATCAAACCATGGCTCTTGATACCATTTGTAGCATATTGGATTTCATAAACACATCAAATCATATTCAAATGAGGCGTATGAATTGAGTTATAGAGTGAGAAAGTAAAGAGAGTTGGGAACTTGGTGAGACAAAGAAAAATGATATTATGAAGCTCCAACCCTCTACCTTAGGAGGTAGAGGGTATTTATAGTTTCTTACAAGACACGCCTCCTACGGGCTGTGGATCAGGAATACAGTGGGTAAAGACCCGTCCGTCCTCCACGGTGTTACTTACTAACTACTTATTAACATAACTTGACTACGACTACGAGCTTTCTAACGAATACATACACTTGAGGTGACCGACTCTTTAACTAACGGATTTTATAAATCCTAACAAGATACTCCTTCACACCAGTCATGCTCCTTGAACATCCACTATCTAGATGCCAAATAGGCTCCCTGGCATGTCTCTGCAAAAATAGTAAACTGAATTAGTTTCTCTTGCTGACCCATTTACTAGTGGGCTTCGGTCTGATGGTCTTCTTAAACTTAGCAATGGATTCATGGTCAGTGGTTGAGTGAAGTGTGCTACCACAGATTTTGCATTTGCTTACTGAGGAAGACTCAGTGATGCGGGGTTGTTTTGAACTTCTCCTTGTTTGAATGACCCTATCATGCTGAGATGTCTCATGAGCTGGATTTCCACATATTTCACAGCAAGAGTTCAGGAGACAGTCATCAGGATGATGATCATTCAAGCCACAATGTGGGCAAGGAGGAAAAGGTTTTGCTTTAAGCCTTTGAGCCTGCTTAGAGGATGAAGCGTACCGATGACCAAGATTGGTATGACTTGCTTCACTGAATGATCTTACATACTGTAAGTGATCAGAAGTTCCGTGATCTTCCTTTTTGCAGATCATGCAAAAAAGGATTCTGTAGCAATTATCAGTGGAATGGCTTGTATAATGGCACAAATCACACTTCTGTTTGGGCTTGGAGTTGCCTTTAGACTTTGAGGAACTTGAGATTGACTTTGGTTCACTGACTTTTGAATCAGGAACCTTCTCAGCTGAGTTCATCTTATCACTCAACTTCCTCACTAGTTCAGTCAACTGCTTGATTTGGTCTTCTTCAGTAGGAACTGAAGATGTGGAAGTCTCAGTGGGGACTGAATCTTCTTGGGTTGGTTTTGCTGGTCTTTTCAAAATTGTTCTACCAAGCCCTGACCTTTATTTTGGAGAGTGAGGGTTGAATTGCAGAGGAGTAAGCTCAGAGCTAGGTGCAGCACCTTGAAGAGATTTCAGAGGTGGAAGCGGTGCTTGAGATTCAGATTCAGACTCAGAGATGTGTTCAGTACTACTGGGTACATCAGGGAGTCTAAGCATGCTCTTGAGAGCCTGACTTTCAGGCTCAAGTATCCTTTCAGAATCAAAGTTTGGAAGCTTACTCTCAGGGTTTACCCTTTTAACCCAATCATTGGATTTTGGCAATAGCTCCTTTTTGGAGAGCATACCAGCATGCACAAATGGTTTGGGACTTTGATCATCACTGAGAGTATCAGTGAGTTGATATTCACCTATTACTCTCTATTGCTACTGGGGGCTTGAACAGTATCAAAGACTCTAGGGTTCTTGGCAGTCCAACTTTCAATGATTTGTTTTTCCTTATTGAGTTCTTCTTGAAGAGCTTGATTACGTTTTACTAATTCAGTGTTTTGAATTTGTAGTGTAACAGCCTCAAGTTTGGCCTGTTTTAAAATAAGCAATTCATCCCTACACTTATTTAATTCAAAACTTAACGTGTTATACTGGGAAAAAAGATTCGATCATTGCTCTTCTACGAACTTAAGGTCAACATTAATATAATTCATGAAAGATTGCCAATCGAAATCATCATCCATAGAAAGTAAATTTTTACCTTCTTCATTGTGATGTTAACCCATTCACCATTCCTAGCATGATTCTTTCCAACAGTTAGCTTGTCCTCTTCTGAGAGAGCCATCAGTGCACTGACTTGCACCATTTCATTATCTGAGGAGACTGGCTCTTCATCCCAGTCAAAGACTTCAGCTACCAGGCCCTTGTTTTTACCTTGCACAGATTAAACATTTTGTGTTGTTTCTGAGGAAGTGGCCTCAAGAATAGCTAGTTTAGCCTTGGCTTTCCTATACTTAGCTTCAAAATCAATAGCTTTGTTTTGATTAGATTTGTTTTGGAAATTTTGATGAGACTGAAAGACTTTTGGTTGAAATTTGCTAAAACCTAAGGACTGTTTTGGCCCTGAGGGTTTGTAAGAGGGTTCATAAATAGTTTTTGAAAAAAAGTCTTTTGCAAAATGACCATTTTTGTGACACTTAAAACACTCAGTGTCCTCATTAGCTTTAGCATTAGAAAAACTTTTTTTCCTTCGTATAAACCTTTTAGAGTTAGCAAGGAGTGCCATTTCCTGAAACTCAATGTTCAAGTCATTCAGGTACTCCTCGCTTGTTCTCTCATCACCTCATCGTCGAATTTTCCTGAAAATCCCGAACCACACCGTTTGAATAAAAGGCGTAGAAATTGGTGTTGAAGTGGTTGTCGGGACTTTTTGACTTTCTCGAGACTTTTCAAGTTAGGGTATCGTCTGTTGATGAGGTTATCCTCATAGACAAATTTCCCTTAGATTTCAGGAAGTTCAAGATTCTAAATATGATTTGCATTTCTAAGTCCCTGAGAAAAATTCAACCACTTCTCAGGGAGACTGTTAACAAAACCAACATTGATTTCATGTTTGGACAACTTGACACCATCATTTGACAATTCATTTAACAAAGTTTTATAACGGGTGTAAGTTTGAGAGAGGGTTTCTGAGTCTTTAGCCCTGAAGGTATTATACTCAAGTTTCAGGTCCATAATCCTGTTTTCCTTGGTATCTGAGGGACCTTCATACCTGTGGACCAGGTCATTCTAGGTTTGTTTGGCTATACTACAACTTATGACAGACTCCATTACATCAACATGAAGACAAGATATGATGATGCTTTTGAGTCTTTGGTCCTGGTTGACCACCCTCCTTTCATCATGAGTCAACTGAGCTTCAGGTTTAGGTAGACCTTCAACAGTCTTTGGGACAAATGGACCTTCATTAATACACTTAATTTAGTAAGGTTCCATCCCAGTCAAGTAGTAAAGCATTCGCTTCTTCCACTTGTTGAATTTGCTAACTTCGAGTCGAGGGGCAACAGCAGCATAGACTCCACCCTTTTTGTCGACAAGTTGGGGTACATCACTTTCAGCCATATTTGGATCCTGATTTTAAAAATGTTTTTGAGAGGCTTAAAAAGGGTTTTATAAATCAGCCTGCTCTGATACCACTTGTTGTTCCCGTTTTGAAAATAGCTAAAAACAGTTATTAAATACTAAGTGTGAATCATGACTGAAGTAAAGTACATATAGATAAGTTTTAACAAGATAAAACACAGATTAATTTTCCAACGTTTATATTCTTTATTAAAACGAATAAAAAAGAATACATTACCCAAATACTTGTGGAATAGTACTTGGGATTGAAACGACAAGTATGGTTTAACTCGTCACGAAGCTTAGCCTAAGTCTAAGCACAACTATTCAGGTACCACTGAGCTATCTTAGGGACATAGTCGTATTTGGAGGAGTAAAAGATGCTTGTGTGTGTTTTTCACAATTAGTGCACAAGCTTAAATCTTTTACTCCTACCTTATGGCTATTTATACAAGTATATTTTTAACTCTATCCTAGAGGACAAACTGACAAGGTTACAGAAGACAAAATACTGATGTATTTTGTCTCTGTTTACAATGGCTATATTGAGTAAGTGACAAGGTTGCTTTCTTCTTTTCAGTGATGACACTGATCCTGGTTGTTAGCATTTCAAGGAAAGTTTGACTTTGGGTTGATAAGGATTTCGTCTTATTTGTTCAAACATCCCGCCTTGTCCCGCTCATTCTTCAGTCTTCTTAGCCTTCAGGTTTAATCATCAGTCTTGTCTTCAGTGATAGTAGTTGGTGAGGAGTTTTGGGATTCAGCGAGTTATTGTCATCACTCACTGAATCCATCATCTTCTTCTAGACTCAGTATTCACCCATTGAGTTCCGCCTCACTGAGTGGAAAAACTTTACTTTTTAGTCTCATACTGAGTATCCTGAAGATAGCTCACTGAGTGGCTATGCGCTCAGTGACTTGTTAGTGTTTAAGGTTATAAACACTTAGGGTATTTTCTATTCAAATCATAGAGTTAAGGGGTTTGAGTATTCACTGAACCCAACACAAAGACACTATATCTCCCATATTAATATTTGACTGAAACATTATTTTAACAAAAAGGGTTACCACTACGTTAATTGGTAAAGACTGCCAAATGCTTTGTAAAAATGTTACCAAGCTAAAGCTCGGTCAAGTTGTTCAATGAAATAACTTGGTTACACAAGTTAAGAAGTGGGAGGTCCTATGTTTGAAACTCCTTTTATGTGATTAATTTTTTCTAGGGTCGAGTTGGTTACTCTTTAGGGAGTGTTGCATGTTTTAAGCTCGTATCGTGCCTTGTTCTCTTTCAAAACAAGTGCTCAAAGCTTGTATATCTACTTCCAAAACTCAGAACGGAAGTCTTCAAACTTAGTTTCCCAAAGAAAATACCCTTGTTAGTACAAAACAAGTCTGGTATAACGGTAAAAATTACTACGTTAACGCATTCAAGGGGCATAACATGAAGATATCTTCTTTTGGATTGTGCCTGAGATAATGATTTTATCCTCCCTCAACGCACCATGGGGAGACCATAAACGATGATGATAGTGACATGTGTTCAAATATTCTTAGCACATTGTATGAACTTATAAAAGGTGTTATGACCATTTTTTTGAGTGTATTGATTTTTAATTGAAAATTTTGTTTTTTCCTTTTTTTATTTTTTTATTTTTATTTTATTTTGATCTACAGAAATTTTAAATAGGTTTGGTTCTAATTTATTTATTTATTTATTTATTTATTTTTTTTAATTCTCTGGTCATTTTTAACAATGATCACACCAACTTTGCAGTCACCGTCCGCCGCCACCTCACCTCCAACTAGGGGTATTCAAAATAACCGAGGAACCAAAAGAACCGAGGAACCGTACCGGTACCGACCGGGAACGGGACCTTATATTAGAACCATGGTACCGTTCTTGGTTCCTAAAATCCCAAAATTTCGGTTCTCGAGACGGTTCGAGTCGGAACCGTCCGGTTCCGGTACTTTCCTGAAAGAACGACTTTTATGAAAATATGTAATTTTATAGGGTTTATTTGGGATATTGTGTACATGCAGCTATGTGGCCTTTTAAAAAAATAGAAAAAACCCTACCTAAACCTAAAACCCATAAACCTTAACCTTTAATCCATTAATTCAATTCAAAGATTCAAACATCATTCATCAATTGACTTAAGTATGTTAACCCCATTTTCTTTTCCTAAGCAATACAGTCTGATTCTTTGAGCCCAAGAGTCATAGTCGGTTCTATCCAGCATGGGAGGACGAGTATCAGATCCTGCAGCTTGAACGTCGTCCGAATGCAAGAAGAAGTGATTGTAGACATGATTGCAGATTCTACGGGATTTTACTATTGTTTGATTAAACCGGGAAATAGATTCTTTCACGGGATTTTACTAAATCAAAAGAAAAACCGTAAAATGTAACACGACAAAATGACAAGTCTCAATAGACAAGTTGTATACTTGACAAGTCGCACTCAAGTCAACTCGCACACAAGACAACTCACACCCTAGTCAACTCGCTTTGATGACAATTCTCTTAATAGACAAGTCGCATGAAACACAACTCGCATAAACAGACAACTCGCTTAATAGTCAAGTCGCATAAAACACAACTCGCATAACCAGACAACTCGCTTAACAATCAAGTCGCATACAACACAACTCACATAAATTGACAACTCGCTTCAGGCACTACTCACATAAGACAACTCGCTTCAGTAAGCAAGAGACTCAACTCGCATAGGGGACAACTCGCTTCACAAATCAGGTGAACTCGCTTACAAGAAATGTACTCCGAGACTCAACTCGCATCCAATCCAATATTCAAAAACCACCACTTTTCAATCCAAAACAACTCAACCACGATGATTCAAGCCTTCCAAATCAAAACCTAAGCACTTATAATGATTCTAAACACAAAAGTACAATCAAAATCCAAACTTTAACACAAGAAATGATCCAAATGATGTAAACTACTCTAAACTCATTCAAACCCAAAAACCTTATGAAAACCACTAGAAATCCAAGGACATGAAAGATGAGTGATCAAACCATGGCTCTTGATACCATTTGTAGCATATTGGATTTCATAAACACATCAAATCATATTCAAATGAGGTGTATGAATTGAGTTATAGAGTGAAAAAGTAAAGAGAGTTGGGAACTTGGTGAGACAAAGAAAAATGATATTATGAAGCTCCAACCCTCTACCTTGGGAGGTAGAGGGTATTTATAGTTTCTTACAAGACACGCCTCCTACGGGCTGTGGATCAGGAATACAGTGGGTAAAGACCCGTCCGTCCTCCACGGTGTTACTTACTAACTACTTATTAACATAACTTGACTACGACTACGAGCTTTCTAACGAATACATACACTTGAGGTGACCGACTTTTTAACTAACGGATTTTCTAAATCCTAACAAGATATTCCTTCACACCAGTCATGCTCCTTGAACATCCACTATCTAGATGCCAAATAGGCTCCCTGGCATGTCTCTGCACAAATAGTAAACTGAATTAGTTTCTCTTGCTGACCCATTTACTAGTAGGCTTCGGTCTGATGGTCTTCTTAAACTTAGCAATGGATTCATGGTCAGTGGTTGAGTGAAGTGTGCTACCACAGATTTTGCATTTGCTTACTGAGGAAGACTCAGTGATGCGGGGTTGTTTTGAACTTCTCCTTGTTTGAATGACCCTATCATGCTGAGATGTCTCATGAGCTGGATTTCCACATATTTCACAACAAGAGTTCATGAGACAGTCATCAGGATGATGATCATTGAAGCCACAATGTGGGCAAGGAGGAAAAGGTTTTGCTTTAAGCCTTTGAGCCTGCTTAGAGGATGAAGAGTACTGATGACCAAGATTGGTATGACTTGCTTCACTGAATGATCTTACATACTGTAAGTGATCAGAAGTTCTGTGATCTTCCTTTTTGCAGATCATGCAAAAAAGGATTCTGTAGCAATTATCAGTGGTATGGCTTGTATAATGGCACAAATCACACTTCTGTTTGGGCTTGGAGTTGCCTTTAGACTTTGAGGAACTTGAGATTGACTTTGGTTCACTGACTTTTGAATTAGGAACCTTCTCAGCTGAGTTCATCTTATCACTCAACTTCCTCACTAGTTCAGTCAACTGCTTTATTTGGTCTTCTTCAGTAGGAACTGAAGATGTGGAAGTCTCAGTGGGGACTGAATCTTCTTGGGTTGGTTTTGCTGGTCTTTTCAAAATTGTTCTACCAAGACCTGACCTTTATTTTGGAGAGTGAGGGTTGAATTGCAGAGGAGTAAGCTCAGAGCTAGGTGCAGCACCCTGAAGAGATTTCAGAGGTGGAAGCGGTGCTTGAGATTCAGATTCAGACTCAAATATGTGTTCAGTACTACTGGGTACATCAGGGAGTCCAAGCATGCTCTTGAGAGCCTGACTTTCAGGCTCAAGTATCCTTTCAGAATCAAAGTTTGGAAGCTTACTCTCAGGGTTTACCCTTTCAACCTAATCATTGGATTTTGGCAATAGCTCCTTTTTGGATAGCATACCAGCATGCACAAATGGTTTGGGACTTTGATCATCACCGAGTATCGTGAGTTGATGTTCACCTATTACTCTCTATTGCTACTGGGGGCTTGAACCGTATCAAAGACTCTAGGGTTCTTGGCAGTCCAGCTTTCAATGATTTGTTTTTCCTTATTGAGTTCTTCCTGAAGAGCTTGATTACGTTTTACTAATTCAGTGTTTTGAATTTGTAGTAATGTACCTCAAGTTTGGCCTGTTTTAAAATAAGCAATTCATCCCTACACTTATTTAATTCAAAACTTAACTTGTTATACTTGGAAAACAGATTCAATCGTTGCTCTTCTACGAACTTAAGGTCAACATTAATATAATTCATGAAAGACTGCCAATCGAAATCATCATCCATAGAAATTAAAATGTTTACCTTCTTCATTGTGATGTTAACCCATTCACCATTCCTAGCATGATTCTTTCCAACAGTTAGCTTGTCCTCTTCTGAGAGAGCCATCAGTGCACTGACTTGCACCATTTCATTATCTGAGGAGACTGGCTCTTCATCCCAGTCAAAGACTTCAGCTACCAGGCCCTTGTTTTTACCTTGCACAGATTAAACATTTTGTGTTGTTTCTGAGGAAGTGGCCTCAAGAATAGCTAGTTTAGCCTTGGCTTTCCTATACTTAGCTTCAAAATCAATAGCTTTGTTTTGATTAGATTTGTTTTGGAAATTTTGATGAGACTGAAAGACTTTTGGTTGAAATTTGCTAAAACCTAAGGACTGGTTTGACCCTGAGGGTTTGTAAGAGGGTTCATAAATAGTTTTTGAAAAACAGTCTTTAGCAAAATGACCCTTTTTGTGACACTTAAAACACTCAGTGTCCTCATTAGCTTTAGCATTAGAAAAACTTTTTTTCCTTCGTATAAACCTTTTAGAGTTAGCAAGGAGTGCCATTTCCTGAAACTCAATGTTCAAGTCATTCAGGTACTCCTCGCTTGTTCTCTCATCAGCCTCATCGTCTGAATTTTCCTGAAAATCCTGAACCACACCGTTTGAATAAAAGGCAGTAGAAATTGGTGTTGAAGTGGTTGTCAGGGACTTTTTGACTTCCTGAGACTTTTTCAAGTTAGGGTATCGTCTGTTGATGAGGTTATCCTCATAGACAAATTTCCCTTAGATTTCAGGAAGTTCAAGATTCTAAATATGATTTTCATTTCTAAGTCCCTGAGAAAAATTCAACCACTTCTCAAGGAGATTGTTAACAAAACCAACATTGATTTCATGTTTGGACAACTTGACACCATCATTTGACAATTCATTTAACAAAGTTTTATAACGGGTGTAAGTTTGAGAGAGGGTTTCTGAGTCTTTAGCCCTGAAGGTATTATACTCAAGTTTCAGGTCCATAATCCTGTTTTCCTTGGTATCTGAGGGACCTTCATACCTATGGACCAGGTCATTCCAGGTTTGTTTGGCTGTACTACAGCTTATGACAGACTCCATTACATCAACATGAAGACAAGATATGATGATGCTTTTGAGTCTTTGGTCCTGGTTGACCACCCTCCTTTCATCATGAGTCAACTGAGCTTCAGGTTTAGGTAGACCTTCAACAGTCTTTGGGACAAATGGACCTTCATTAATACACTTAATTTAGTAAGGTTCCATCCCAGTCAAGTAGTAAAGCATTCGCTTCTTCCACTTGTTGAATTTGCTAACTTCGAGTCGAGGGGCAACAGCAGCATAGACTCCACCCTTTTTGTCGACAAGTTGGGGTACATCACTTTCAGCCATATTTGGATCCTGATTTTAAAAATGTTTTTGAGAGGCTTAAAAAGGGTTTTATAAATCAGCCTGCTCTGATACCACTTGTTGTTCCCGTTTTGAAAATAGCTAAAAACAGTTATTGAATACTAAGTGTGAATCATGACTGAAGTAAAGTACATATAGATAAGTTTTAACAAGATAAAACACAGATTAATTTTCCAACGTTTATATTCTTTATTAAAACGAATAAAAAAGAATACATTACCCAAATACATGTGGAATAGTACTTGGGATTGAAATGACAAGTATGGTTTAACTCCTCACGAAGCTTAGCCTAAGTCTAAGCACAACTATTCAGGTACCACTGAGCTATCTTAGGGACATAGTCGTATTTGGAGGAGTAAAAGATGCTTGTGTGTGTTTTTCACAATTAGTGCACAAGCTTAAATCTTTTACTCCTACCTTATGGCTATTTATACAAGTATATTTTTAACTCTATCCTAGAGGACAAACTGACAAGGTTACTGAAGACAAAATACTGATGTATTTTGTCTCTGTTTACAATGGCTATATTGAGTAAGTGACAAGGTTTCTTTCTTCTTGTCAGTGATGACACTGATCCTGGTTGTTAGCATTTCAAGGAAAGTTTGACTTTGGGTTGATAAGGATTTCGTCTTATTTGTTCAAACATCCCGCCTTGTCCCGCTCATTCTTCAGTCTTCTTAGCCTTCAGGTTTAATCATCAGTCTTGTCTTCAGTGATAGTAGTTGGTGAGGAGTTTTGGGATTCAGCGAGTTATTGTCATCACTCACTGAATGCATCATCTTCTTCTTGACTCAGTATTCACCCCTTGAGTTCCGCCTCACTGAGTGGAAAAACTTTACTTTTTAGTCTCATACTGAGTATCCTGAAGATAGCTCACTGAGTGGCTATGCGCTCAGTGACTTGTTAGTGTTTAAGGTTATAAACACTTAGGGTATTTTCTATTCAAATCATAGAGTTAAGGGGTTTGAGTATTCACTGAACCCAACACAAAGACACTATATCTCCCATATTAATATTTGACTGAAACATTATTTTAACAAAAAGGGTTACCACTACGTTAATTGGTAAAGACTGCCAAATGCTTTGTAAAAAATGTTACCAGTGCTAAAGCTCGGTCAAGTTGTTCAATGAAATAACTTGGTTACACAGCGTTAAGAAGTGGGAGGTCCTATGTTTGAAACTCCTTTTATGTGATTAATTTTTTCTAGGGTCGAGTTGGTTACTCTTTAGGGAGTGTTGCATGTTTTAAGCTCGTATCGTGCCTTGTTCTCTTTCAAAACAAGTGCTCAAAGCTTGTATATCTACTTCCAAAACTCAGAACGGAAGTCTTCAAACTTAGTTTCCCAAAGAAAATACCCTTGTTAGTACAAAACAAGTCTGGTATAACGGTAAAAATTACTACGTTAACGCGTTCAAGGGGCATAACATGAAGATATCTTCTTTTGGATTGTGCCTGAGATAATGATTTTATCCTCCCTCAACGCACCATGGGGAGACCATAAACGATGATGATAGTGATATGTGTTCAAATATTCTTAGCACATTGTATGAACTTATAAAAGGTGTTAAGACCATTTTTTTTTGAGTGTATTGATTTTTAATTGAAAATTTTGTTTTTTCCTTTTTTTATTTTTTTTATTTTTATTTTATTTTGATCTACAGAAAATTTAAATAGGTTTGGTTCTAATTTATTTATTTATTTATTTATTTATTTATTTTTTAATTCTCTGGTCATTTTTAACAATGATCACACCAACTTTGCAGTCACCGTCCGCCGCCACCTCACCTCCAACTAGGGGTATTCAAAATAACCGAGGAACCAAAAGAACCGAGGAACCGTACCGGTACCGACCGGGAACGGGACCTTATATTAGAACCATGGTACCGTTCTTGGTTCCTAAAATCCCAAAATTTCGGTTCTCGAGACGGTTCGGGTCGGAACCGTCCGGTTCCGGTACTTTCCTGAAAGAACGACTTTTATGAAAATATGTAATTTTATAGGGTTTATTTTGGATATTGTGTACATGCAGCTATGTGGCCTTTTAAAAAAATAGAAAAAACCCTACCTAAACCTAAAACCCATAAACCTTAACCTTTAATCCATTGATTCAATTCAAAGATTCAAACATCATTCATCAATATGAAAGTAAGGTTTTTCTAAACTGGAATATCGAGTATGCGCATAGCCGCATATCGAACAATTCTGTATTGCTCAGTAACAACTAACAAGAAGTTGTAATTAACTATTGGTGTTTGCTGTTCATTAAACTTAATGATAAAAGTCGAGAAACAATTAATGATTATGGCGTCACTGCATGATATATTGTCACCATGTAAGTTATTGTAAGCTAGTCACCATGATTGATATATAATATTCTCAACGAGTTTGCAATTATTTTCGTGGATCGTGAGTTTGCTATTACCGGATATATGTTTTTTTGTTTGTTTGTAAGTCAAGTTGTGGAATACTATTAAGGTTGTCAACTTCTTTCGAAGTTCTACGAACC
Source organism: Chrysanthemum makinoi (assembly GCA_910596185.1). NCBI lineage: Eukaryota > Viridiplantae > Streptophyta > Magnoliopsida > Asterales > Asteraceae > Chrysanthemum > Chrysanthemum makinoi. The sequence continues at coordinate 190,122,728 of OU343217.1, forward strand.
GAGTACCGTAAATTCACATCCATCCAAACATATTTTTTTAACACTTTGGTACTCATGGGAATTACCAAAAATTCCCGTACCGGAACCGAGTACTGTACCGGAACCCACCAAAAAACTTGGGACGGTTCTTGGTTCCACTTTTTCCTTATTTTCGGTTCTCGGTTCTTTCGGTTTGGTTCCGGTTCGGGATGGTTCTAGTACCATGGACACCCCTAGTACCACCCCTCTTCTCCCCTTCAGTAGCTTCATTCCTTCAGGCCGCCTGGTGCCAGAAGCTTCTTCGCAGCCTGTTCTCCAATGTAAGCTAAATCCGACTGCTTTCAAAACTCAATACATCGCAGTAGTACTTTTTTTTTGACAGCAAGACAAATCGCGGGAAGAAATTACTAAAATAACTCTAAAAAATACGCAATAAATGCGTGCGTACTCTGTTAAGTCCCGGAGGTCCTTTTCTACCTTTGGTAAAACCGGAAGCAGCCTCTCTACCTTAGGTAGGGGTATGGCTGTCTACGTCTTAACCTCCCCCATACACCGTGAAAGACGGTATTGGGACCCATAACCCGTGGAAGACGTATTGGGAGTTATTTTACTTTCGTACTCTGTTAAGTCATTGATATAAAGAGTGATTTGTACACCAGTTTTTATTCCAGGCACCACTAACATTTCTTGATTTTACCACCGTTCCCTCAACCGCTTCTATGTACATACTTTTAGTGATGGTAGAAAATTCAAAATATTGGTGTGAAGCAAAAACACCTCTAACTAACTAGTCCCAGCTGGAATGTGCTGTACTTGGCGTAAATCTGCTGTACTTAGTCCCAGCCGGAATGTGAAGCGAAAACACCTCTAAAAAGTGGACTTGGCGTCCCAGCTGGAATATTTGGATGACCGCCTTGGTTCATACCATGACTAGCCTTTTGTTTGATAGGGAAGACATTAATTAAAGGCCATCGTGTCCAGTCCTAAACTTTTGACTAGATCATGCAGAATTTGTTTTTATATGATTTGATGAGCTACTTAAGTTAAAGATGTACTTTTATAAGAATAGGGAACAGAGAAATGCAAATCATCCAACTTCTTTCGATACTTGATGAAATCGAAAGAAGAGTTGTATGGTTGGGTCAATCAGATTGGCAAATTATATTGTACATTGAAACATACTTTGCACAACAAGCTCATACATTGAACTAATTACTCTTCTCAACAAATCATCGAGTCTTTCCTTTGACCATTGGCTGTACACATTCATTCTTTCGTTGACAATTTGGTTCAGTTTAGTACATGATAACTGCAAGTGTACAGTTTCAACTTTCTAAGTCTATATTTTTGTTACTAGCTTCGTTTCAACTAACAATAGTACCAGTACCTATTAAACATAAGACACAACTTTATTTACATAACAGCATAACAATATTAGACTACAAGTTTACTATTACCAATCGCATATCTTACAAAAGTGTAATGCATAAAAAAGATCTCTATACAAACAACCAATGATGGATACGATCGTGATAGGAAATCTGTACGAGCAAGAAACAAGGTGCTATGGAGACTACTCAATGATTTCCATATCCTATGAAAATAGCCAATCCTGTAATCAACAACCATCTTTTACTTCCTAAGAAACGACCATGGACCCGTTCCTGTTCCCATCCTACACCCCAGATACAAACATATCAATAAACCACATTATCAAGTTTTAGTTTTAAAAACTTATGTCACGATCGATATAAAATTCAATATGATTAAAAAAAGTTACCTCCAAATGCCTGCAATGGCACGTAAGCCCATGAAAATGGATAGAGCAATCCATATTCCGACAAAACCAGCAGCTTTGTATAATATAAACAGTGACCCAATGCTCCCAATCGCCACGAGGATCTAATAAAAGGAAATGTACATAACTAAAGTTAACATAAGTATAATGCAGGAATAAATAATAGTGTCTTTGAACAAGAATGGTAAATTCTGACCATGGAGTATGCAGAATAAGCAAAATCAGATGCACCAAAGTTAACTCCATCGAATATGAATGCTATTGAATTGATCGGCTGCGTGCCAGCAACAAACTGATCGGAAAAGAGAGACAATGAAATGTAAACATGAAATATAAAAATTAAAACATTTTAGATGTTTAAAATGGTTGGATGCATACCGGGATTCCTATGGTAATAATGTGCTTAACATTTATGTCTTTCGTGAATACCCCAGAACCAAACTGCAACCCGAGTCCAACAAGAAGAGCAAGTCCTAGACCCATTACACATCCCATCTGCAAATATTATAACAACTCTTTAAGAGTTTTTTCATGAATACATAAACTAAACAAATATCGTACTAGGTTAAAATCATAATATAGAACTATAAGAACTCATTTTAGTGACTAGTGCGCAATAGAATATCTATATCATTCTACACTTTTCCTCCACGATGCACAGTAAGTATACCTGCAGCACTCGAGTTGCCGCTGCTGTTGCCTTCTCAAAGTTCTTTTCAGCAAATGATGTAGCAATTATTGCCTACAGATATCCATGAGCAGATATATCCATTAACACTTGTCTTAAAATCCATGTATAGACTTCTAGCATGCAAAACATGACAAAAGTGGAATCTACCTGTCCAGCAACTGCCAAGCCATCAGCAAGAAGTGAAGATGTTAACCAAACCTGCAAACACACTTGGAATGCAGCCATAGGTGTTGGACCCAATCTTGTAGCCAATGATGCAGCCAACGTCACACAGCTAGTTGCAGCTAATACCTTAAACAACAAGAGAAAACCTGTCGAAGAAACAAAAAAGATGAATTATTACTAGATTATACCAAATAGTAAAGTGCGGGTTCATGTTTCTAATTTATGGATACTATTGAGTATTAACTGTTGAGACTCATGACATACCATTTTTAAAAAACCGGCTAAACTGCAAAGCTTTCATACTTGGAGGTAGTAGGTCAACTTGTTGCATCAATTTGACTAGCAGGATTATCGATATCAAGTACCTGCAAAATAATAATCAGCATTTAATCACACGAACACTCCAGTCATATGTTTTAAATTTGAACAGGATTGGAACAATTACTGGGAAAGAATGTGTGCAATAGCTGCACCACTAACACCCAACTTGCAGACAAAGATAAGAATTGGATCCAAAATTATGTTTGCCAGATCTCCTGCAACTGTGTTAGGAGCCAAAAAATTTGTTAGCTAGAACACTAAGTAGCCAAAGTAGTTGTGTCATCAACATGATGCTAGGATAAAAGTGAAATACCCGTGGCATATAATGGAGTTTTTGTATCTTTGAAACCACGAAAGACACCTTGCATGGCCAAAGAGAGAAGAACTGCAGGAGCTCCGAGTGCGCGTAATGTTAAATATTTATGGGCTGGTAATAACATTTTGTTACCCTGTTCAACAAAATAAAGGTTGGAGTCACATAATCGTTATACTAAACATATTTACAACACTACTAGAATGAGAATACTTACATGTCTCACGCCCATCAAACTTAAAAGTGGTTCTGCAAGAAAGACAAGAAGTACGGTTTCAAGAAGACCAAGCACTGCACCAAAAAGAAGTGCGGTTGATGCTGATGGAATATTTCGTTTTTCTCTTTTAAGCTTTAACATCTTTGGGGTGGTTTCAGTGACAATCAGATGCCTGCCTGAACTTGTTTTGAAACCTGATTAAATAATTAAGATCATGAGCATTACTAGCTTTTTATTTTGATGTGAACAAAAATGTGAAGAAAAGAAAAAGAACAAAAACATACCATCTTCTAGTGCTAACTCTTTTTTCTCGTCTGGTATTTTTGAACCATTTTCCAAGTTTTCAAGTTTAACATCGTCCTTCATCAGTTCTTGTGTTTCCTCTTTAATCATAGAAGTCTTCTTCATGTTCTCATCTTTTGGTAATTTGCTATTCAGTCTTTCTATAGTCTCTTCTTCAGCGACAAAGGAAGTAGTAATACTAACAAGTGGGAATATGGCTACTTTTGAAACTTGATTGAAAATGGCTATAGATACTCCAACAGCAGCGATTTCCACTGGGCCTATTCAGAAGCATAAATGCTCTAAGAGAGTACAATGTGCAGAAAATAATGCCACTTCATACTTTCCATAAATGGAAATTATGCATACCTATATGACCAATGAATGCGGTGTCAATTAATGAAGCAACAGGATCTGCAGCGAATGCCATGGCTGCAGGTACGGCAATAATAAGTATTTCTTTTCCAAGTGAATCCATCTTTAGTACTAGCCTACAAAATCGTTTCATATGACCATAAGAACTACAATCATGTATTAACTTACTCCAAATGGAAAACAACATGAAATCTCAACAAGAAAGTTGATAAAGTATATGCACAAAATCAAGAAAAATATTTCTTGATATGGAAAGTATCTACCTGACATCTTGGAAGAAAATAAAGATCGGATGTTTCCATTTTCTCTCTACAGAAGCTACAGCACCGTCCTCGGCCATAGTTTAATGAAGAAAGATATGTAAATTAACACTTCAACAGGCACGTGAAAAGCTTCAACTCTTATGCATGCAAGATACAAGATCTGTATAATGCATATATGAGTCTGTTAAGCATATTGATTTGACAATGAAGCTCTAGCAAATGTAAATAGAATGGATATATAAATCAGGGTAGTCAATGTGGTACATAAACTAACAAAATACACGTAAACGTTCTATTTAAAAATGCAGCAAACGTCAAACAAAGCTCAACTCATACCTGGACTTATTAGAAGCCTCTATCAGTTTTCTAAATATAAATAATAGCAATGCAAAAGACAAATCCAAGGAGAATATTGTAACACCAGGCAGAGGTACACTGCTTAATGACAAATTCAATATCAATTTAAAGAGTTCTAAAGCACATAAAGCCTCCCCTAGTTATGGGACTAAGTTAGAGAACTATGGTCTCCTATTGACTAGCGGTCTCAAAACGATACTTCCAACGAAACTTCCTACAAGTTCTCCACATCAAGTTAGTTCGTTTCGGTATTAATTAATATCTACATTTCCAAGAATGATGAACCGGCACAGATCGTTATGTCTTGCTTAAGTTAATAAAACCGTACAAGTATACATTTGTAACTTATAATTCATATTACAAACACTCAGTTCTAGTGACACGGAAAAGCACTAGCAGTATATACGCACAATGCAACAAATACAATTTTGTGAGCGATATTGATATATTATTTCAATTACACATAATATATCAGCAAGGTCTGGACTAGCCTGGCGTTGGTCTCATGCACATGTGTCAATCGCTCTTTGCCTTTGGATTTTACTAATGTTTACTACTACTTATCAATTAAAATAGTCGAAAAAGTGACTCACAAGTTCTTGATATCTAAACTAATGGCGTAAAACAAGTATACCTCCCCCACTCAACATTCCCTGTTAATATAGATTAATACATAAGATGATATAATCTTGCAATTTATGGATATGCAAAATTGTCAGAGTGAAGCCTGCACAATTATGGGACACTGATACTTAATATCTTAAATAATTGGTAACATATTCTCCACCAGATAACACCCAATTCAAGTAATTTACTTGAAATGAAAGGAACAGAAGCATCATACTTGCCTAGAAGCTCACAGGTTTCGTTAATAATTAATCACTAAAAAACACACAATTGATCCCCTTATGACTCAAAGCTGCCAAATGTTGATTGCTACCATAACTTGTTATATACTTTAGTGTCTCTAGCTACTTTATCCTTTTTCTTTTAGTCATGTACTCAATCTACAAATTAACTTGCAATGGGTTCACTAAACATAAAATGCCGGTTAAAAGATCACTTTGTATGTTGTGTACTATTCAAGTGCTCGCCTATCGCATGACACCTTGCATTAAACTTCTACTATCAATGAATCTTTAATAAACATTTATTTTTTTATTTTTTTTTTTTTATTGAAAGTAACTGAGTAACATACTGTTGTATATTTGTGTCTCTTGTACATCATTGTGATAGATGATTTGAAGGTGATATTGGTGTCATGATTTGATTTAGTGTTCATCTCTACGTAAATAAGGGTACCTGTATGTAGTAGGCTTAAACGGTTTGTAATGAGAAGTGATTACATATAGCATAATATGATTATTTTGTTGGACTATTAATGTTATAGAAGCAAAGTTAATGGTAGATTAGTATATTTATGTTATGTATTAAGTAAATTTCGGTGTAAACCGAAATTGTGTTTAGGCTGGGTCATAAGAATAAAACGGTATATTCCGTTATTTAGACACTACTACAAAAAAGGCTTTTTAGACCTTCTCAAAAGGGAGGTGATTTGTACACTCCCAATATTAATTGGGACACTCAAAATATGAGTGTTTGGACATTTATACCTTCATATTATTTTTAGTTATGTTTATCCTGTAAGGGTATAAATGTCCAAACACTTATATTTTGAGTGTCCCAATCAATATTGGGAGTGTACAAATCACCTCCCTTCTCAAAAAGACCCCTTTTTCAAAAACACAGGTATAAATGTCTCCTTTTGCATGCTGGAACTTATATAGACCCGTTCATTTAATACACACGGGTCTAAAAAGGAAAAATACTTATAAACCGGTCAATATTAATATCACCGGTCTTTAAGATATTATATTTTCCGGCTCCTTTAAAACCCGGTTCAAAAACAAGAGTTTTCACTTTTGGTTTTAGATGGCCATTTGGATCTCAAATTTTCACACAGCCACCAAAGTCAAAAACAACAAGGCACTAATCTCATCCCTATGGTAAAGATAAATAACAATCCACGGGTATGGCTCGAATCCTTCAATATACTAGTATGTAACATCGAATCTATCTTCAATTGATTTTGTTTCTTGTCAAATTTTGAGGGATTAGATCTGAAAACTTGAGCCGGGTCGGTTGAAACCGGTTGAAGTTATTCATGACGGGTGACTCACTACCATCATCTACCAGAAAACCTTGCCCATAGCCGGTGAGTCGATGTGAATCTTGCATTTTTAATTCCCATTTATTTATTATAAATAAAATTTAATCATATGAAATTCACTTGTTACAAAACCTAGTGTTAATTGTGCTTGCTAGCCCTTTATTGTTTGTGTAGCTTTACCTTCTTAAAATTAATCTATGTGACAGTACTAGTATTATTTTGTTTCCTTTGTCTTTTATCTCAATTTCTTTTACTTGAAACGATTTCATATATTTATTGTGGATGTTAAGTTAGTGACTGGACTTGTATGTGATGTTCCACTAGGTTGTTTGTTTTACTTTGTTTACATTACTGTAATGCGTAATGCTTGTTTGTTGAAATGCCCTTGGTGGAGTATAATCAAATGGTAATATGAAATCCAGTATAATCAAAGGGACATGATATTTACATGGAGGAAAATGATTCGTACACGGCAGTTTATTGGGAAAAGTCTAATATGCCCTCACAATCTCATTTGATGTTTTCCACCTGGTTCTCCTTCCGCTGTTAATTACAATGAATATATTATCTTTCGCCACCACACATTTAATTGAGTCAGATGTCGGTGTCTCGGTTCCACCCTTCACCACGGAGTTCAATTTACGATTTTGATGCGCCATCATCTAAGAGGCTGATGTTCAAGGTCAAGCAATCGATATTAGATTTAAATTTTTTTTCAGTGTTTCGTTGGTTGTACTTTTCGGTCTTCGTACCCATTAAAAGACTTTAACACCAGTGAAGTAGGTGTCCATTAAATAGTAAGAATGTGATCAACATTGAATCAAATCCAAAAAGTAAAAAGTTGGGTTCCAAGTTCAGGACCATCCTCATGTGTATGTATTATGTAATTTGTATATGAGAGGAAATAAAATTTGTTGGGAATTGCCGATTTGAAGATTACAAAATCACGAGCAAGAATGAAGAAAGAAGAAACAATGAGGGACTTATATGTTATTTAGGTAGCTTTGTTAGTAAGCTACAATTAGGGTTTGTTAGTGACCTCCCTCTACTATATAAAGAGGGTAGGTGTAGTAGTTTTTGATCATCCCTTTCCATTATTCTTTTCCATTATCCATTCATTTCATTTTCATAGTATTCATCTCTAATGAGAGTCTAGACACACGATCATAGCGTGTGTATATTAGTAGTTGTAGTAGTTTATTTGTTTTAATTAATAAAGAAAACCTTATTAGTGATGTTGATTGTGTTATTCTTATTCCGCATTCTTTCAATCAATCAATGCTACTCATACCCTAGTTGACTCCGGATCTTGGATTCTACAATTGGTATCAGAGCCTCGTGGCTCTCGATCAAGGGTTTATAAGGTTTTCCAGTAATTAGGGTTTTATAGTAGCAGATGTAAAAGAGGCGATGTATAAAGGGGTTTTTGGTGAAGAGCAGATCTGAAGAAAAGACAGATTCGTTTGTTTTTCCTGAAGATGTGGGAGTCAATTGTTGCTGCTGATTTTCACTGGTCCCACTCGTTTAAACGATATCACAATTCATAAATGGTACTGATCCCTGGTCCCACTCATACATGATATTGATTTTATTATACACCATCACGTGACTAGTATACAAATATCTGATCATTCTGAGTGTGGTTGTTTTATTTGTATTTATTCGATGGGTTCCTTTTCTGATTGGATGTCGTATGTTGTCATTGATATTCTGACTTCATGTACACATGATTGGTCGGTGTGAATTGATCATAATGGTCACATAATTTTAGTGGGTACCTCGGTTAAAGTTTGATTGGTTTGTATGGTGAATGTACATGAGTTGATAGGTTTTAATTGGTCGGTGGTGGTATGATAGGTCAACGCATTGCTGCTGGTCAATGCTGCTGATTGATGCTCACATGGGGTTGATGCTGATAACGTGACATTGCTACTGGTCCACTAGTTTGATGTTACTATATTCTAATCGATTAATGTGTTCACATGGGTCCTCGGTTCCAGTTGGTTATTGGTATATTTTTTAGATAGCTTATGTTTGGGACCCACGAGTGAGGATTGTTTGAATTTATTTGATGTTGGGGTCACCGTTCAATAATGGTCACGTGGGTACACATATGTTGCTGTTGATGATTCTTATTCACGTGGGTATGTCTTGTACTGCTCACATGGTCAAGATAATTTGATTGGTTCATATGGGTACACACACAATGGACAGCAGCGAGTGGTATATTATTTTTTTAACTGATTACGTAGGACTGCACACATGACGAGGCCCACTGATGAAACTGGTTTATTATTTATACTGTTCTCTTTAAACTGATATTCACGATGCATCATGTGTTCCTACTGGTTGGGTACTGTTCGTATATATGGTTTATAATGGCAGCGTGGGAACTTAATTCCGGTCGTCTATAATTTATACTGCTCATGATCGATTGTTGTATATGCTAATTCTGGTCTTGACAGTTAGTCTTCTAATGTTTTACTAGTCTTGGCGAGTTGAATTTTTATTCAACGATGAACCCTAGTAATTAACATATTTTAGGCTTGATTTGATGTTCCTACTGCATGCATATTCTGTTTTGCTTTGGTTCCTACTGGCTGTTCCCACTTACTGGTTTCTGCTGGTAGTATCGGTTGCTGCTGATTGGTTCCTACTGATATTGGTTACTGATGGTCGGTTCCTGCTGTCTGGTTCCTGCTGGTAGTATTGGTTTCTGCTGATCGGTTGCTACTGTTTGTTCTGGAGTTCCTACTGGTTGATCAGGTGCGTGTCTTATCATATCTCAAAGTGAGCAGGAACACTTTTGAGATAACTTGTCCGTACGTTAATGGTGTGACAAAGACTTGATAAATCTAGCGAAGGGGTGAGATCTACGACTAAATGTACTTAATGCGCATATTTGCTAACACTTTAAGGAGTTACGTTGTAGTGCCTGTTAGTGAAGGGGTGTGATATACGTTGAAGGTGCTTAATGCTCACATTTGCTATCACTTTAAGGAGTTACATTGTAGTCCTCAGTGTCTCATATTATTTGAGGATTTATCAAGATTTGGAGTCACATGGATAGTGCAAGATATAAGACGCCTACATTGATGTTTCTACTGGTTCTCCGTTCCTACTGGTAGACTATTTTGATGCTGCTGCTAATTTGACTTCTCTGCTGTTACGCTTTTTTTCTTTTGTTTAGTTGTAAAAAAAAAAAGAAAAAAGAAAAAAAGAAAAAAAGAAAAAAAATGATGGTTAGTATAAGGGGAAGCTTATTTACTTACCATCTACATGCATCACTTGAGGGAAAGTGTCTACGAGTTGCACAAGGCCCCTATTAGAAAAAGGGGAAGAAGATTCATAGTGTGTAGCTTATTATTGTGATGACATGTTTTAGCATTGTTTCTTCATACATGTTGTTTTGTACTATCAAGAAACTGGAACTTAACCTAGTCAAATTCCAGTTAAGGGGAAGATTGTTGGGAATTGCCGATTTGAAGATTACAAAACCACGAGCAAGAATGAAGAAAGAAGAAACAATGAGGGACTTATATGTTATTTAGGTAGCTTTGTTAGTAAGCTAGAATTAGGGTTTGTTAGTGACCTCCCTCTACTATATAAAGAGGGTAGGTGTAGTAGTTTTTGATCATCCCTTTCCATTATTCTTTTCCATTATCCTTTCATTTCATTTTCATAGTATTCATCTCTAATGAGAGTCTAGACACACGATCATAACATGTGTATATTAGTAGTTGTAGTAGTTTCTTTGTTTTAATTAATAAAGAAAACCTTATTAGTGATGTTGATTGTGTTATTCTTATTCCACATTCTTTCAATCAATCAATGTTACTCATACCCTAGTTGAGTCCGGATCTTGGATTTTACAATTCTTGTAGGATCAGTCCCAGATAGATCTTAAGGGCCTTAATGAACGTATAGTAAACTTGTGTAATCACAAGCAAACTATGGAGAACCTCTATAAAACTTATGCTTACACGGAATATAAACACAAGAGTTTAAGAAGATAATAAACACAAATTACTTGATCCCTATGGATCTAAATTGGATTACTAATAATGTTATTGAGAAGCGTACATAAACTCTAACCGCAGGTTTCTTTTATACTACTAGAAACCCTAATTCTGCAGCTTACAAAACACGTAAAAGATATGCATTATCTCTTCCTAAATTAACTCATGCATATCCTAACTAAATACTAATAATACGGAAACTACATATCCACAGAAACAGAAATAACTATCAGCAGTAACTGCACTATCAGCAGAAACCTTTATTAGCAGGAACCCACTTTTACAATAATTCCTAACAATCCTCCCCTAAACTTGAATTTGACCATGTTAACTTCAAGTTTCCAGATAGATCTTGAACGTGCAAGAGGATTGAAGACCACAACAACTGAAGCAATAATATGAACCGGCAGAACACCTAGAACCACCTAAGAAAGATGAACATTAAAGATCCATCACAGCCCTATGCAGAAGATCAGAATCCAACAAAGAATAGTAACCTGGTAGATTTGAGGAGTCCTTACCAAGTAGCTACTACTCTTGGCGCTAGATGGTTCTTTGGTGGAATCATGACATCACCCTGGTGAACCAATAACTAGTCCAACACTTAGAACGTGAATCAACGGTGTGTTGGAAAACCTTAATGGTTTTTGGCAAACCATCACAGCCACCAACGGATTTGACTTGTCTTTACCTAAAGCCGTGAACTCAGGACTAGTCATGGTATTCCACTGCCTTTACCACAAGCCATGAACTTGTGGGCTAGCCAACTCTTCATCTATGAGGACATGGTGAGTTAAGCACCATACAATTTATTGGAAAAATTGTCAACCATCCAACGGATTTGATATCTCTTTACCAGAGCCATTTGCTCATGGAGTAGCCAATGTTTGGTGTGTGAGACCATGGTACATTGATAAACCTCAGATTTTTAGTAAATCAGCAACTATCAACGAATTTGAGGAATGCTCACCAGAGTCGTCATTCCCCATGGTGAGTCAAATCTTTCTTGTCAAAGACATGGTGAGTTGATTACCATATATGTTACACAACTATACAACAAGATCCTCAAAGAAAATTTAGTATGCACACAAATATATACAAAATAGTTTTTTTTTTACACAATATAACTGAATAAAATAAAAGAAAGAAGAATACATAAATACATACCAAAGTCAAGAAGATGCAACAACAGTGGCCTCAATTATTTTATCCTTAATGCGCTTAACCAATTTCTCAGCATTAACCATGTCATTACCCACTGGAGTAGTGGAAAATACCAACTTATGTGACAACATTTGCTCCATCATCTTCACAAAAAGTGGGTAGCGCAAATCGGAAAACATATAAATGTACACCCCAGACCAAGTCTGCACCACATGAACATTAGACAACGGATAGAACTTCCACTGATACACCTGCCACTCATTCTGACCTTCCCAAACATGAAACCCTTTACCGTCTCCGATAAAAGAGTCAAATAAGATTTGAAGATCACCAAGTAGAAACATTCCAGCATCAGTAGCAGGATGAGATTAAAAGTACTGAGACACCAAACCATAAAGTTTAAACAAATCTTGTCTATCCACAAAATTCAGAATCTCAATAAGAAATGTAAAATGTCTGATAGACCCATCCTTTCTATAAATAGTATTCATAAACCCCAAACCACCCAACCCAGTAGGTGTAAGCTCCCAACGATCAAGCATAGACCATACAACAATCTCCTCATCAGAGTCATCCTCCTCAAAATCCTTGATGAACGAACGCTCAGAAGCCTGAAGATCAAGTGGCTTAACCACCTTTTTCTTGGCAATGCTCTTCTGTCTTTTACCAGGAGTGGAATAAGGAGAAGAAATGTTAGAGCTTGGAGCATATGGAGTATGCATTACTGGAGTAGCATCATCAGAGGGAATAGGTACACTAGTTGAAACAGGATTCTCCTTCTCAGTAGAATCAGGTTGGTCAACAGCAGCAACAGTAGAACCAACATCAGAAGCAACAGGTGGTGTGGTCTCAGTAGGAACTACCTTAGGTGTATCAGAAGGATCAACATGAAGGTTATCAGTGGGAATGCTCTGAGGTTCACTAGCAGGAATAGAAGGAACACCTTCAGAAGGATTAGCCTGAGATGCAATAGGTTGCCCAACAGGTGTGGAATGCTGCTCAATTGTCTCTTCAGCATGAACACCAACATCTGCAGTGGTGAGCAGTATCTCTTCAGAAGGATTAGTAGATTTCAATCTCTTGACTTCAGGTCCTTCCAAGGAAGACTGATGTCTGTTCATCCATGCATATGGGTTAATACCATCCTTTTCCAATCTACTGAGAATTTTGTTATACTCTATCACCAACTGTTCATCTGTTAAAGACTTCACATAGGCCATAGTCCATCCAGTTGTGTATACAAAAAAACTCGTATTTTTCACAAACTCCCTCATATGTTGTCGTTGTTCAGCTTGAGTAGGAGGTCGATCCCTTTTTGCCTTAGCTTTTCTTTCTGCATCACCTTTCTTCCTTTTATTAACCAGTGCCATCAGATCAGCAGCAAAGTTATCAGAATCAAAAGTACCCCCTAAGATGGACTAAGCAAGAGATGTGTTAGAAGTAACACCAGCCACAATTGATTCCAATGTGGCATCAGAGAAGTGTAAAGCCGCCTTATCCAATTCTTGCATTAAAATTCAGCATCATATGAGGCTTGAACTTTCTCTACGACCTCCCTATCACCCTTTTCAAGCTCATGAAGTCTAAAAAGCCTTTTCTGTTCAACCTTTAAAGCAGCATGATCCACTTCCTCTTCCACCATTGGAACCTTCCCCTTATCTACTGAAGAAATACCCACTTGAACATCTTCAAAAGCAACTTAGGGATCAGAAGGAATATATGCTGGTATCTCAGAAGCAATGGATGGAGTATCATCATGGATAGGCTTAGCAGCAGGATCAGGGACACTGTCAAAAGGAACTGGAATCTCAGCAGTATCAGAAGAAACCTTAACCTCAGCACCCTTGTCAGAAGAAACGGATTCAGGTTAAGATTGCACTAGATCAGCAGCAATAGAAGAACCAGGAGGATCCACATAACTAGTCTTGAGAACATTAAGATTTAGATAGTTCCTCCTTCGAGTCCTTCTCTTGTTAAAAACCTAAACTTCTGGATCTTTCTCGAGTCAGTCTTCCCAAAGAAACAGAGGCCAAAACATGAAGTGCATCCAGATCAATATGTGTCCTCTCTGTATCTTGTTCCTCTTCTGAATCAGAAAAAACCACCCTGCTCCACTGCTTGTTGAGTCTAACCTCCAAATCAGTCACCATTTTAAGCAATTTAACAAGAGCACCACCCAAAGTCTGCTTGGTTTCCTTAAGCTCATTCCTTGTTTCAGTTAGCTGAGCCTCCAAGTCATCAACCTTCTTAGAATATCTGTTGAGCAAGCTAGACATGTTCATTAAAATATCAGGATCCTCAGCTCCACAAACAGGATTTCCTGAGGTATTAGGAGCATCATTAGACCTGGGAGGAGACACATAAAAAACATCACCAAAGTTGGTGTCATCCTCAAAATTATGCCTAGGTGGACTAGAAGGTTGGACAAATGGTTGGTCAACATTGTCCTCAGTCTCAACAGGAGTTTGACCCTGTGGATCAGAGGCAATGACAGGCTCCTAAGGAGCAACAACCCTTGGTGATGGTAGGGAAACAGGTGGAGGAGATGGGGTTACCGTCATCGGCATTGAGGCCCCAATATCACTGGAATCGATGCGAGGCACCAAAGATTGGGGTCTGATGACATAGGGCCACCAAAAGCCTCAACAATGTTGGGCTCTAAGCCACCAGCAGGAAAACCTGCACCAGCAGCTACATTGCCACTTGGTAACATAGAAGGTAACAAGGGTCTGTGTTCTCCAGCAAAATTGGTTTTCATGGTTGCAAACAGCAAGTGTGCTTAATTTGCTTATTGCTTTTGGGGTTTTATCAGAGGGTTCAAAGTTTAATATCATCTGAAGAAATCAAGGATACATTAAGAATTTATGTTTGGTATCCTTTATATTTCTAAGCATTTCCTCAAAGATATATTTTGAAAAATTATAAGTTCTCCCCTGAGCCAAACAAATGATAGCAGTTGCAATAGAGCTAGAGAACTGATCCCAACCCCAGACTTAGGACTAAGACACTGAAGGAGAGTGTGGACCAAAAACCTCCATTTAGGAAAAAAATTATTTTTATGAATTTCCCATCAGTGGGATACCCAATACTTGCTAAGCCAGTAATTATTTCATCTCTATTATTTTCAAACACACCTCCTTCATCGTTTAATTGTAACTGAGTCCTTATTAGAGACTCAGTGACTACACACTCTTGTCCATCAATGGTGGCCACAATCTCCTTGGGTTGAACCTCAGGAGATCTCTCACAAGCTGTGGCCCAGAATTGCTAGACTAAAGAGTCGTAAACAATAGATGGACAGAAAGTTAGGGCATACCTGAGCTTTGAATGCAGAAGGAAGTTTACCATTTGATCATACACATCACTCCCTTTTGCTCTTTCCAAGAATGCGACTTTATTGTGATCGATTTTGAAAGCCAATGATGCCATTGAATGATCCAAGGAAGTTTGAAGATGGGTTTGGTTTCAAAATGAGAGGAATTGTACAATTAGGTCGAGGGATATTAGTAATTGGTTATTTAAGTAAGTTACTTAAAATAACTGTTGAAATCGGCAAAACATTCGCATAGAATCTTTAACCAATTTTGACTATAATTAAATCCCATATTTAATTCCCAAATTTATGAAATCAGCAGCAATGAAAAGTCAATCAGCAGGAACGACAGAACGTTTGACCACTGTTTCCATATCAAAGCTGCCAGCAGAAACCATTGCCCCTCAGCAGAAACAATCATGTTACCAGTAGGAATGGAGAATAAATTCTTCTGTACTTATCTGTGCATCAACAGTCACCATACTTAACCTTTATTTATTCAAATACCAACCAATTAATTACAGCCATAAATTTTACCAACCAAAGATTCCATCTTTACTATGCCTATTTAACCAACCCCTTGCCTCATTAAACACACATACAAACCAAATAACCCTAACACAACCAATTTACAGTCAAACCACAATGAGTAACTCTCCTAATCATCCAATCAACATCTCTTCTGACTCAGAGAGTGAGCCATCCAATGACGGATGGTTAAACTACTTTCCTCGTGGTTACTTCATCGTAACTTACATGTGTATAGACCATCCTCGTACATCACTGTTAGGTTCCAATTTATGTAACACAAGCATCAATAGAAGAAATAGAGAAGAGATGATCGGATGAACACTTAATCAAGACACACGTATGGATATGAGAAGAGTTATGCGTAGAGTGAAATGACTAAGATGAACAACCAACCCTCAAGTGAGGGTTTACAAGGATTATTTATAGGTCAAGGAGCTAGGGCAACACTACTAGCATCCTTCCCTTCTTATGGGCTTGGGCCAAGGCTCATGGGCCTTCTACACAAGCCTTAGCTTAATAACTAACATAAAGGCCTAATGAAGCTAACTATTACATATTAATCACTAACACTTGTAATCTAGTTTAGGAGTGATTCCAACAATCTCCCCCTAAGTGTTGGTGATGAATGAAGGAGTGATAAACGTTGTAGGTGCTGATGTAATAGTAGCTTTGACGTCTTCTAATAATCTTCTTTTTGTGAGAAGAAGTGTTCTTAATTCAACAATCTCCCCAAGGGATCTTGTATCTTTTGAAGTATTTTGCTTTGACATCTTTTGGTTTCTTTGTTCTTAAGTTCTTTGTTCTTTGTGGTGAAAGTGATAGTATGTTGAGGTTGTCTGCATCATGTCCGCTTCGTTGCTCTAGTGTCTTCACGTCTTTCTCCAACATGCTCACACGCTTTTTAACGTTGGATTTCAGCTTTGATGAAGTTCTTTTATTCTTTAAACTTTGTAGATTCTTTGTTGATGAAGAATCATTATGACTTTGTGTTGCCTTTGAATATGAGAGAACTTCTTTGATGATGTAGTTGGCATGAGCATCTGGAGAATCTGCACGATCTCTTTCTCCCGTGAGCATCCATAAGAGGAAAACATAAAATATGGGTTAGAAAGAATCCAGCGCTTACAAGTTTGAACTTCGAGAGTGTTAATAGCATAGTGTGAAAACACAACTCTAATTCTCACAAAGGCTGTTCCTGAACTGGAGTCCCACAAGTGAGATAACGCGATGTACCGAAGTACCTACAATTCAGATGAGTCGCTGAGGTACACCGACGCATCACCCCACGACTTTAGAGTGTTTGAGACACACTAAGCGTAATCCACGGGGAGTTACCGAAGTGACCTGCTGTCAGGGCTGTTTGATGTTGACCCTGGCAGGAGTTTCCATTCAATCACTGAGGATCAGAAATGTGAACCTCTCATAAATGTTCTCGACAGATTGCTAAGATCTGTGAAGGACTCAATAATGTATCACTTGCGTCCTTATTGTTAAACGACAACCGATGAATTTTCAAGTGTACCTAAGAGATCTTTTGATGAATCTCATGGCTCTAGACTCAATAGTGCGCTTTGGTTTTCCTGAGCGGAGACTAGGGAGAGGGTCTCCTTCTTCAATACCAACAATCTCTAAGAGAAAGCCGATAGTTTACGTAGGGTTCCTGTGAGAATGAAACAAGCTTTGGTTGAGAGAAACTTGAGTGGCTAAGAAGGTTTAGTGCATGCGTCATCGGGTCCATGACGACTTTGATCTTCAATACCGGTGTCATCAAGTGACAACCAGAAGCATATGAATTGAACCCGGTTCCGCCCTAAGTTGAATAACTGAGGGCTATTTCTTTTCACCTTTTTCTTTGCATTTCTTTTAATTCTTCAACTCCTTCTTTCTCCGATTCTCATTTTCTCCTTTTTATAATCATACATAAGGACTTCTAATTCTAACTATTGGTGGTGCCCTTGGTAGATCCCTCCGGTTCAGGCGGATCATAGGACGGTTATTCCTAACCTTAATCACCTTATAACTCCATTGTCACAAAACCAATTTGCATGAAAATCTCTCAAAGTATTTATAAGTAAGAAACATTTTGTAATACTTTGAGAGTTTTATATTTTACATAAATACTCCCTCCACACGTGCTTAAGAGTTTTGACTGAAATCTACACGGTGATAGAAGAGTGCGCACTTTCGAATTGATCAACTCATGATAGACAATCCCCCGTGAGACACGGTTACGTTGCATAGTTAAAGAGTTACATTGTCAGCTTTTAGGTGACAACTAGCTCTAATAACTACCTTGAAGGTGTGGACAACCTCGAAAGGTTGTCAAACCCGTCAAAGTTCATGTCTATCAAGAGTTTCTCGAATGGTACATTCTACTCGGACAAGTCCTTTGCGAGACACGTTTACATCACTAGCGAACTAGTTTGAAATTATTACCCGTCCGGGACAAGTCTTTTCGAGTTACTAACATTTCAGAGTTCATCAATTCGTTGGTTAAGTCTATTCACACGATGATTCTTTTGCAAGTTACAACATATTTCTTATCACATAATTTTTCCCCCCTCAAAAATGGCATATAAATGTTATTTTTGACGAAATTTTGATATCGAATATGTCCATTTCGAGTTTTGGGAAGATTAACACAAAGAACAATTTGTGAACAAAGTTTTTAATCAAATACCCCTCAACAAGTGATATTAACTGTTTGAGGTTTTGAAAACATAAGGGGAAGTACTTGTTCTTTTGAGCAAAACTTTGAGAATGAAAGTTTTGATTAGTTTTACTCAAAAGTAAGAAGCTTTCGCTCCTTTGCTAGGATTGTGGCAATCAAGCGCACTATGGGTCCTTTAATTACAAGAACGGGTTGTATAATCGTATATGTGCACAAGCCATGAATAAGTCAAACACACAAAATCACAATCAAGAAAGTTAATAGTGTACCCAATGATTACGCATGACCTAATTTCTCGAGGATGTTGGGATGTCGAATCGAAAGCATGGTCTTCCTTCCATATAGCTCTCCAACCGTTGCATCTGATCCGATGAATCAACCTTTCATCAATTCTAGATAGACCAAGAAAATCCTTGCGATTCTTTGAATTCCAACTCTTCGTCTGAATTATACCCAACTCAATGTCCTTCAATCGATATGCCAATCCATCTCGAACCATCTTCAGGGTGGCGTCATAGAACTTGTGAATTTCATCGAAAGCCATGAAGCAAGTATGATGATTCTCACTTCGGTAGACAAACCTAAACTTTGGTTTATGAACATTTTGTAATGAGGTTCTTGATTGATTTCATTGAAGTGTAAAAGTGATGCAGTGATATTTGAGTTGTTATGGTAAGATTTGACCCTGAGGTGGAGATCTTCAACACGCTCTTAGATTAGATGCGTATGAAAACAAGGAGTGCAGAATGTACTTGATCCGACTCTCGGTTGAGGTTCAGTTGGGGCTCAATGTCATGATCCTCACCACCGTATGTAAAGTGATTACCGTTTTCTACATTGGTGGTGTGGTTTCAAACCCTTGGTTGATCAGATGGTGGTGGCTGTGTAGCTTGTTGTGTAGTGGTTAAAACCTGCTTAACCATTTGTCGAATCATTGGAAGGAGTTGCCTTCTTAACATATTTTGTTGTTGACTTAGTTGTTTCTTTTGTTTATGGAGGTGATGATTGAGATGATGATTTTGGTGTGGTGGAAGTGTCAAAAGGTGGTTCAGAAGACTGTTGAGGTATGTGTGTTGGATTTTCAACTATGTAGTTGTCTGATTCCTTCTTTAACTTTTCTTCTTCACTCTAGCAGCCTTCTTCAACTTTTTGCATCATTTCCACTTCACCACCAAATTATCATCATCAGTGACTCTTTCATCCTTATCATGATCGTAATATCCTTCGTCAGATATTTCCACATCTTCACCATGCTTTCTTGCTGTTTTAGTTGTTGTTGTGGTTGCTTCATTTCAACAGCTTGTAGAGAAGTGACACCTGATTCTTACCGGGTTGATTAACCGGATCGGATGGGGTAAGAGTTGTTTGCAATGCATCTTCCATAAGTGGAGGACTACTGCTTGACCCTCCTGCCCCACCAGGTTGATTAACCGGAAAGGTTGAAGCATGGTATTCCATCCTTTTCTGCTTTAATGTCTTACGAAATTGTATTTTCTCATCCATTGAATCATACTCATCATCAAGATGACTTTGTGAGCATGAATTTGAATGGATGTTGCAGAAGGATGTCCACAGCAATTCTGCAAGATGATTCAGAGCGTATGAAATTGTTGAAGACGACTCAAAGATTGTTCTTTCCAATTGTTTTGTCGTATCCAGCTGGGAATGTGTTTGCCATCGAGAGCTCAGCTGGGGCATTAATGTTTGCTTGATTTGCAACCATTTTGTGATCTGAAAGACATTAGAAAAAAAGACAAACATATGGAAACATAATGTGTTTGTTTTAGTCTGATTTATTATCTAATTCCTTGTTTTATGGTAACATGTTTCAGTTAGTTACAAGTCCTAAGTCACATTTGTCCAATTGTTTGAAGTTGATGTGATAAGTTACGTGAACGTGTTAATTTTGAAATTTCAAAGTCCAAATCTTCACTTTACACAAAACATGTTAACTTTTGTAAGCATAAGCATAACATTAGACATTAGTGACTTATGAGTAACATTTAACAAGTAACATATGCGTAATAGGCCAAAATGTAGTGAACAGTGATTTATGTGTAACAAGGATCCTTATGCGTAAGAAAGGAGCTTATGCGTAAGAGTAAGCTAAAGCGTAAGACCAAGCTTATGCGTAAGAGTTTCTTACGCGTAAGACGAGTTCAAAGGCTTTAGGCTTATGCGTAGGAATAAGCTAGATGTTATGCGAAAAGTTTACTCGTAAGAGTAAAGCTTATGCGTAACAAGCCTTGTTTACGAATATCTTTCCAATCTACGCAAAATCCACTGTAGACCTCTTATGCGTAACGTGTTAAACATAAACATGAAAACATGATTACGGTTTATTCCAAACATCTTATAGATCACAAAACAAGCACAAGAACATATCAGATACACACACAAAGACTTAGGCGTAAAATTTCTTAAACCTTAAACCCTTAATCTATGCGTAAGAGATATAGCCACACAAATCAAACAAGAATGTTTCGGGAGTGTCCTAGATGTCATATGAGTGCAATGGAACAAGATTTAACACATTTCCACCACAAAATCAGAAGATTCATGGGAGATGAACCCTAAAACCTAAAACTTAAATTCTTACAGTTTAGATGTTTCTGGGCTAATTTAAAGGTTCAAATCATGCATATATACTTATTCTAACACTTTTTTGACCACCTAATAACATATCACAGAATAGAAAAAACCCTAGATGAGCGTAAGAACCCTAGAATTCAAATTAATGAAATTTAAGATTCTGGATGGTTTTGGACGATTGAAACAAGTTTAATAGACACTAAGAAAGGTTTTAACATAACTCATTTCAATCCAAACACTTTAATGCATAAACACCCAATTCGTTCTAGTGAACAATTTTCCAAAATAATTTTAAAGAGTTTTAACCGTTGGATTTGAAAGATTTTTGAAATCCTTGTTTAGAATCTTGATCAAAACAATTTAGAACTTACAGATTATGAACAGCTTGAATGGATTTTGAAGATTTGATTTGGGCCGTTTGATCTTGGTGGTTTAGGAGTAAATGCACATGAAGTGGTGCATTGAATGTGTTAGGTGAATGATTTTGTTAAAATTAATTTGCCAAGTAGACACATTCAGTCCCTCAACCTTAAAGAGGTTCCAACCAAGATCCTTTAACTTCCGTTTAGGTTAGACAAAACACTTGTAAGGCAAGAAACTTAACGATACTCCCCCTCGACTTTTGAAATAATGAATTTTGAAAAACATTTGAGTCCGAGGAGAGTATTTGACAAGAAACGTATCCACCATTTTAGAAGAAACAACATATTTTAGGTAACATGCAAGTACAAGGTTTTATGAAACAGAAAAATACTTACTTTCTCCCCCTCAACACTTGTTCGGGAAAATAATGAAAGTTTTGATAAAACAAGGTGTTGACGGAAGATTTGTACTTGCCTTGTTGAAAGAAATTAGAAAGGATAATATTTTTTGAATTTTATCAGATTTTATATTTTTGTATTTTTTTTGAAAATATTTACAAAAGAGGTTTTGGTGTTTGACTGGTTTTAAGAATGTTTTAAAAGTTCATCCAGTTCCTCTGGAGTCAAACACCTCATACCAATCCGGTGGACCAACTCATTAAACCTAGCAGGAGCTAAGGCTTTGGTGAGGAGATTTGCCAGTTGGTATTCAGTACCCACAAAGTATAATTCAACAATACCCTTTTCCACGTGCTTCTTGATGAAATGATATCGAAGATCGATATGCTTTGATTTTGAGTGTTGAACGGAGTTGCACGAGATCGCAATAGCACTTCGATTGTCGCAGTACATCGGGATTTTGTCAAATATGTAACCATAGTTTTTGAGTTGTGTTCTCATCCAAATGACTTGAGCACAACACGCTGACATGGCTACATATTCTGCTTCTGTTGAGGACAACAATGTACAATCCTGCTTCTTCGATTGCCATGACACCAGTTTATCACCAAGAAATTGTAATGCTCCTGAAGTACTTTTCCGTGAATCTAATCATCCTGCGGATCGCGTCTGAAAAAGCTATTAGTTCAAAACCAGAATCCTTCGGATACCAAGATCCCCAAGTTAATGGTTCCCTTGATGTATCGGAGGATTCTTTTAGCCTCTGAGAGGTGAGTTTCAGTTGGTCTCGACTGATAACGGGAGCAAAGATATACCGCAAAAACAATATCAGGCCGCTAGTTTGTTATATACATGAGAGACCTAATGATACTTCGGTATTTGGTAGGGTCCACCAATTTCCCATGTAAATCAGCGTCTAGTTTCTTGGTATGTGCCATTGGTGTGGCATAGGTGTCACAGGTTTGCATTCCAAATTTGGTTAAAAGTTCAAGGGCATATTTGGACTGACTTAAGAAAATACCACGGGGTGATTGATGAACTTGCATTCCAAGAAAGAATGTGAGTTCACCCATCATTGACATTTCAAAATATTTTGTCATTAGTTTTGCAAAAGCATTTGAGTATTTTAAATGTGTTGATCCAAAAATGATGTCATCCACATAGATTTGAACGATTAAAATGTGAGCCCCGTGATATTGTATGAAAAGTGTAGGATCGACCGAACCTTTGGTGAAATTATTGGCAATGAGGAAGGATGATAACTTATCGTACCACGCTTGAGGAGCTTGTTTGAGTCCATAGAGAGCTTTGTTTAGTTTATGCGTGGTTCGAACTTTGATCAACGAAACCCTTCGGCTGGCTGACATAGACTGTTTCTTTCAGTTGACCATTCAGAAAAGCAGTTTTGACGTCCATCCGAAAGACCGTTATATTCATATGAGCCGCGAACGCCGAAATATCGAACAAGACCTCAAGATGAGCAACCAGAGCGAATGATTCTTCAAAGTCAATACCCTCTTCCTGTCTATAACCCTTAGCCACCGACGTGACTTGTTTCTGATGACGGTTCCTTCAGCATCCAATTTGTTTTTCCAAATCCATTTGAGACCAATGACGAGACTCCTGTTGGTCTTTCAACCAATTCCCATACTTCAAGGCGTTTAAACTGATTGAGTTCTTTCTGCATGGATTCAATCCAGTTGTCTTTTGTCATTGCGTCTTTAATGTTTTTAGGTTCAGATTGGCGACACCGAGTGCATAAATGCAACGTTCACCATCTGTGTGAAGACGTTGTCGCGTTACGATTGGTTGATTCGGGTTACCAATAATATTCTCTAGAGGATGGTCTTTTGTCCAACGATGAGTGGATGGTTGATGTTGATATACATTGTGCAGATTGGGAGGATTCAAATGACTTGTAGATGATTCCGCAACATCAGGTGCAGCAGTTTCATTAGCAAACGGGTTGAAGAACGATTTGGATCAAAATCTGTAGGTGGGGGTACTTCATTGTTCGAACATCATCGATGGTTCGTCGTTGGATGCAATTTGTTCAACTGTTGTTGTAGAGTCAACTGGTGGTGCTTCTTCAACAGTAGTTGTTGTAACATGTGTATCAGGTATTGGAATATGATCAGGTTGAGCAGCGGAAACATTAGATACACCTGAAGTACGTTCATCAATATCATCACTAAACAGAGGAGCAAATAGCTTTTCCATTTGTTGACGAGTAAGCTGGGAGCTTGTGTCAGCTGATGATGGGGTACGAGGGAAGTTTAAACGGTTGTGACCGGGTTCCAAGTTGTTATACTCAAAGCCAGTGAATATAAATGAGATTGACGGTTTCAATCAGTTTCCCCCTAAACTGACAACTGTCTTTAGCAGATTTGAAACTTTGATGTAGTAGACATTTCTTCTAACTTTTGAAGTTTTCAGTATCAAATGGAATTTGTAGAAGAGTAGTAAACCACACAAGGTGAATCTGACTAATTGCGGAAAATCCGTTCGAGGGTAACATGCCAGAAATCAACAAAATCTTCTCACGTATGTAGACGCATCACACCAAACAAACCACGAAAGACAAAATGAAACGACTTTCCCCTGAATGTTGTGGTCTTTTGGAATACTAATCACATGTGAATATGCAATAACTCGATACCAAGACCGTGTGTGAGGCATCACAACATCATATTTAGGTAACTTTACACTAGATAACCCATGAAAGTGAGATGATAACACCAACTTGAGAAATTTTAACCACAGATTGTCTCATTTCTTCCCTCTAATTGAAGAAATTCATGAAGGCATTAGGTTTTCGCAAAGAAGCATGTGGTCAAACAAGGAAGCAATGATCACCTACACTCTCTCCCCCTCGATGTTTTCAATGAATCAGAATCATACACCACGTATGTTGATGAGGAATTGAAGACATCGAAACCATGTATAAGGAGACAGCGAAACCATGTATGAGGAGACAACGAAACCATGTATGTCCAATTGATCAAACAAGTGTGAAGTACCAAAAATATTTCGAGTGAGTCAACTGCTGATAAAACTTCTCTATACATAATGTTGATCATCACCGTGTCATTGTTGTTGGAAATAGTTTGATCGTCTGTCATCAAAGATTCGATAGGAGGTGCATCTACAACAATAGTTGTAGTTTCAGAGTGTATCCAAATTAGAATATGATCGGGTTTTGCGGCGCGGAAACATTCGATACATCTGAAGCACGACTTGAAAGACTCTTTAACTAGTGGAGCAAAAAAATTTTCCAATTCATGACGATTAAGTACAATGTTGGTGCAGCTGATGGATCATGATATTTTTGACGGTGAGAAACGGGTCCTACGCTGTTTTGCAGTAGAGGCGATTGCTGTTGTACCTGTATAGAAAATAGAAGGAGGGCAAGAAAGAAAAAACATGGATCCCCAAGTGTAACTGGGTTCCAGATGTTAGAAGCATAAAGATGTAGTGTCAATTATCTTCTTGACACCTGAATATGCTATTTTGATGATTTCCTTTCCTACCTCAGGGATGGATGTAGAGGGTTTCCTTTCCTACCTGTAGGAATCCACCTAAGACCAACAGTTTTGAAAACTCTACCCGTTGGAATCCATCTAAGGTTAGATCTAGGGGATGTTGAAACTTCTTTTGGGAAGAGTCTGCGTCCTATATTGATCTACCTATTAGATTTCTGAAATTTTATTTTTAGATCATCGGGTTTATTTCTAACTGTTTGTTGAGTAAACTTAGGTTTTGGTTTGCTACTACAAGCAGTGTTCAGTAATACACTCGAAGGTGATACACCAGGTCGTGAACCTAAGATTCCATCCTTTTGGAGTAGTGCCCTTTTCCTACCCTTTTCTAGATCATAGTTCTTGTGCAAGTCATTTGAATCATATGAATTTTTAATTTTAATGCTCGGTTTAGACACAGTGTTTGAACTAATCCTAGACAGGCCAGGTGCAACTACTTGTTGATGTTTAACAGAAACAGATTTAATAGAAGCAGGTTTAACAGAAACAGAAGCATTATTCTTAGGGCATGAATGTGGAGTGACTGGTTTTGACAAAAGATTATTCTCAACAACATGGGAGGCAAACCGTGGTTTTGAAGATTTAGAACGTTCAGATTTAAATGCAGTAGTTTGTCTAACTACTGATTGTTTTCCGAAAGGATGTAGAGACGATTTCCCCAAGATTGTTGGTTTTGCAAAATTAGTATCCACACTCTTGTCAGTTAATCTTCTCAGTTTGTTTTGTAAAGCAACATCCCTTTGCTTGAATTTGAGCCTTTAAATGCTCATTTTCTTTTACTAATGTTTCCACACGATTACTTTGTTCATTTGAATACTGACCATTGTGTTCTGAAGAAAAAGATTTGTTTTGTAATTTAAGTTCAAGAGAGATGCAATGTGCCTCTAGTTTTGAAAAATCCTTATGAAACTGAGCAATGGTCTTTTTGAGAAGAATGTTTTCAGATTCAAGAGTTTGATTTGACGTTTTAGTTGAATTGTTAACAAGTAAGGGCTCAGACATGAGATAATTGTTCTGAATTGTGCAACACACTGGTCAACCTCTCCTTCATTTCTAAATTCGGGTTGCTCGGTATGTTTTGTCGCATTTGCAATGTCGGAATATGATCAACATTAGATAGTACCTCAACCATTTGTTCTTTGTCAAAGGTCGGCTTTCATAGATGGGTAAGATATCTTCCTCAACCATTTGTTCTTCATCAAAGTTGGGCTCGGTGTCATAGTTAAGTATGATATCTTCTGCAGATCTGCTGTTGTCATCCTGCTTTTCCAATGCTACAAACTCATTGTCCGCATTACCGACAGATGCAGTAATCACAACATTCTCAACATCCCTTTGAGCATTCCTTCCATGTACATCAACTCTTTCACCTTGCACGACTGCAGGATTTCGCGAATTTGATGATGTCTGACGCTTGGAATTGTTAATTGTTGAACACATCTTAGCTAGAGCCATGTATCCTTCTTTTAATGCCACAAATGCAGCTTCATCTTCAGAATCCATTGAGTTAAACACTCTCTCTCCCCTGCAGAAGAATCAAAGAGAAAAGGTACGAAGTCGATATAGCACACAGAAGGCCGATATAGTAAATTTCAATTTCCCTCCAAAAATAATTTTGAAAAAAATTTTGACTCTCAAAATTTGAAATTCACTATAAAATTCAATTCTAAGGTTGTAAGAAAAATTTGAGTTATGGCAATTTTGACGCTAAATTTGACCCGAAAAATTCAAATTTGGGCCCTAAAATTTGAATTTTTGACCAAAATTTTCACAGTTAAACCAAAATTTAT
This sequence comes from Chrysanthemum makinoi, assembly GCA_910596185.1. Classification (NCBI taxonomy): domain Eukaryota; kingdom Viridiplantae; phylum Streptophyta; class Magnoliopsida; order Asterales; family Asteraceae; genus Chrysanthemum; species Chrysanthemum makinoi. The sequence continues at coordinate 190,150,039 of OU343217.1, forward strand.
ATCTCGCGTAACAATTGAACGTTTAGTCTCCTGTAGAAATTAAATTTTACTCAAATTTTCCCGCCAAAAACTTGTGTTGATGATGGATCTTTGTAGTCGAATGAAACTTGTTGTTTGTTGAAGAAGTGCTTAGGCGTAGAAATCAGCTTATGCGTAGAGGAAACCTTACGCGTAGAACCTGCTTATGCGTAGAAAGTGCCTTACGCGTAAGAAACCAACCTTACGCGTAGGAATTGAACTTACGCGTAGGATAAGCTTACGCGTAGACTTGAGAAGACCTTAGCTTAGGAGTAAACTAAAGGCTTAACAGTAAGAACCTTATGCGTAAGATTTCCTTAGGCGTAAGACGAGCTTATGCGTAAGAAATGCTTAGGCGTAAGATGTTTACTCGTAAGCTTTTATGCTTAGGCGTAAAACTAGGTTTTTACCCAAAAATCCTTTACACTTATTCCAGTGTAAAGGATATCCAAAGTCGAAGTGTTTTCAGGCTTATCCAAGGAAGAAAACACTGAGTAAACCAATTTCACTGAAGATCAAACCAAGGAAAGCTTACGCGTAAGTTTAGGGTTTCGCTAACGAGTAGAAAGTACCAAAAATCACAAAAACTGATTTTATGCCCAAAAGTGTTTAGAAACTTGATTTTTATGATGAAATAGCTTCAATATCACCAAAATAACAAGAAAGTTTAAAACTTGATGATCCAAAACTCTTTATCACCTTACGCGTAGAAAGAAGTACACGAATTAAATCAAGCTCAAAAACAATGCTAAACACGTAAAGTTTCAAACTTTTTGCCAAAAACTGAAACTTTATCACCAAATAACCTTTAAAGTACAAGAATCTTGAATTTTAAAGTCTAAAAAAGAAAGCTTTTTGCGTATGAAAGATTGAAAACGTGAAACTTATGCGCATGAAAAAAAAAACTTTCAAAAAACAAGAAACGTTTCACCCAACTATTTGGCGAATGATACCACTGTTAGGTTCCCATTTATGTAACACAAGCATCAATAGAAGAAATAGAGAAGAGATGATCGGATGAACACTTAATCAACACACACGTATGGATATAAGAAGAGTTATGCGTAGAGTGAAATGACTAAGATGAACAACCAACCCTCAAGTGAGGGTTTACAAGGATTATTTATAGGGCAAGGAGCTAGGGAAACACTACTAGCATCCTTCCCTTCTTATGGGCTTAGGCCAAGGCTCATGGGCCTTCTACACAAGCCTTAGCTTAATAACTAACATAAAGGCCTAATTAAGCTAACTATTACATATTAATCACTAACACTTGTAATCTAGTTTAGGAGTGATTCCAACAATCACCATTTGTTGCGACTTCTTCAGAGGATCTGCCTACCCCACTCTCAGGCTATGGATATAGTCACTCTAGTTCTGACACTGATGATGACCATGGTGGTTCTTCCAGACCAGTGATGAATGTTGCTCCTCTTGCCATTGTTCCACCTCCTCCTGTGCAAGTTGTAGGTCCTTCAGCTCCAAGACCAGGACCCACCACCTCAAACCCTGAGAAGAGAGCTCAAGTGGTTGGTCTAGCTACGAAGCCAGTATGGGAGTTCATCAACAGGTGGGGAAAGGAGCATCAGAGGATGCCAGAGTGGGGAAAGAGGAGGCCTGAGTAGGTGCCTGGAAGATGGAAGCTGTAGTATGAAGGAATCTTTTGTGAAGCTTGTTAGGATGGAATCTTGATGTAATCAGCAGCAGTAATGAAAAAGTCTTGTAATGTTACATTGCATCTAAGAATGTAGTATTTTATATGAATAATAGACTTTTGTAGTTTAATCTTTTGCTATCTTTTGCCACTGGTTGTGTGTTTGATACTAGATCTGCAAAATGGTTAGTAGAACACAGAACATACTAAACAAATATATACACATATATACAACATAAATCCTCCCCTTAATCCAGAAACCTCCCCTTAGGCATAATCCTCCCCTCAAACACAGCAATCAGGGGTTGATCATGCCTATATGGACAACCAAAAATTGAAACCTTGGACCATCAAAAGCTTTAGTCAACAAATCGGCGACATTTTCATCTCTATGAATTTTAACCACTTGAATAAGGTGTTTTTCATTAGCATCTCTGATAAAGTGGTGTCAAATTTCTATGTGCTTTGTTCTTTGATGAAAAACAGGGTTTTTTAACAATGCAAATTGTACTTTGGTTGTCTATAAAGATCTTAGTGTTCATAAAATTGAACCCATAATCCAATAACTGATTTTGAATCCAAAGTACCGACCACAACAACTAGCAAGCACAGAACATATTCAGCCTCAGTAGAAGATGTAGCCACTATGGTTTCTTTCTTGCATTGCCGGAGATTAATCTCCTTCGAAGCCACTGACAACCCCCAGTAGTGGATTTGCGATCAAAGTTTGCACCAACATAGTCATTATCACTATAAGCTTCCAGCTCAAATGAAGACTCTCTAGGATACCAAAGACCCAACTTAGGTTGACCTTTGAGATACTTGAAGATTTTCTTGACTGCAATCAAATTGGAAGTCAATGACTGCAAACATAATATCAGATTTTCTTGACTTGATGCCTGGAACAGGCACTGACTGCAAACATAATATCAGGCCTTAAAGCAGTCAAATACATGAGTGAACCAATCATAGATCTGTATAGGTGAACATTGACAGCAGGATCTGGTTCATTATTTGACTTAGACTTTGGGGCTTCATAGGGAGTAGTTGCAGTCCTAACAAGTTCCATATCAAACTTCTTGAGGATGTCATGCACATATTTCTCTTGATGGATGAAAATACCATACTTGAAGGCCCAAAAAGAATGTAAGCTCACCCATTGCACTCATCTCAAACTCACTTTTCATCAACTCCTCAAATTCCCTGCACCAAGATTCTTTGGTAGAACCAAAGATAATGTCATCCACATAGACTTGGACAAGAATGATATCCCTGGAGTTCTTCTTGATAAAGAGAGTCTTATCAATAGCACCTCTCCTGTAACCATGCTTCAGTAGGAATGAGGAGAGCCTAGCATACCAAGCTCTAGGTGCCTGATGAAGTCCATCGAGTGCTTTAACCACTTTGTAAACCATATCTTGATTGTGAGGGTCTACAAATCCATTGGGCTGAGTGACATACACTTCTTCTTCAATTTCACCATATAGGAAAGCACTTTTAACGTCCATCTGATATACCATGAAGCCCATGTAGGAAGCAAAAGCCAAGAAGAGTCTGATAGCTTCTACTCTAGCAAATGTGAGCAAAAACTTCATCATAATCAATCCATTCTTCTTGCTCTGTCCTTGGGCAACCAACCTGGCTTTATTCCTCACCACAATCCCTCTTGCATCTCTCTTACACTTCAGAATCCACATTGTGCCAATGGCATACTTGCCAGGAGGCAACTGAACAAGCTCCCAAACATTTTGATTTAAAAACTGTTGCATTTCTTCTTGCATAGCAGCTACCCAATCATCATCTGCCAAAGCCTATGCAACACTGGTAGGTTCAACTTAAGATAGGAAACAAACAAATAGACAATGATGATAGTCTATGTGATTGTTTCTATGTTGATCCTGAATGTAACTGAGAAATGTAGATTCACCAAAACTTGTCTTCTTCACCTTGCTTCTTGTTTGCACAGATGAAGTAGGATCACCAATAATTAGAGATTGTGGATGTACTGTGTTAATCATCTTTGTAACATTAGGACTAACATCAACCTGATGTGGCCGATTATTGATAGTAGGACCAAAGTCATCATCATAGGAAGAAGAATCAAAAATGCCTTTTCTTGACAAATGGTGAATGCCATCCAATTTAGTGCTTGAATATTGTAAATTGGCTAAGTCAAATGGACTTGGAAATCTGGTGGGAGTAATATCTAAAGCCAGAGTATCAACAGATGGAGTAGTGGAGGGAACCGCAGGAACAACATCACTAGCAGGAGAAACAGGAACACTACCAGCAGAATCAATACCAATAGCAACTGAACCATACCGTGAATTGACATCATCAAACTTTCTGACCGCCAGGGATTAGTCACACCACCAGCAGGAATAGATACATTATCAACAACATCAAAATTCCTGCGGGCTTCAAGAGTTGCCTGCCTTAAGAGTTTCTCTGTTTCTTTGGAGAATTCATAACCATTCTTTTCAGCATCATGCTTTGCTGCATGTTCTTGGAGTTGAAGCTTCACAAGTTCTTCTACATACCCTAAATCACTTGAAGTTACATCAGAAGAATCTGTGGCCTTGGTACCTGAAAAGTGATTAGTAGGAAAAGAAGGAACAACAATAAGTTGTTCACCACAATCTGAGTCTGATTCATCATCTGAAGAACCTGCAATGTTAGTTTGAGAAGCTTGCGGTTCTGCAGAAAGATTAGATTTATAACGAGTATAACCTAAGTGATCAGTTAAATAGTCAAGATCAAAGTACCATTCTTGACCTGCTCCCTGAACATTAGGCTTGTCCTCCAAAAATCTCAGATTTTGTGTTTCTTCTATCCTCCTTGTAGAGATGTTATAGACCCTGTAAGCTTTACTATGAACAGAAAATCCTACTACAAAACCCTCATCAGCCTTTCTTTCAAATTTACCCAAATGATCACTGGTGTTTAAGATGGTCACATGACAACCAAAAGGCTTAAAGTAGCTTATGGTGGGAATCTTGCCAGAAAAAAGTTCATAAGGTGTCTTATTGTGAGAATGAGTTATCAACACCCTGTTCAAAACATAACAGCAAGATCGACCGCGCTGGTCCAAACATGGTAGGTAACTTTGAATCAGCAAGCATAGACCTTGCTGCTTCAATAAGGGTTCTGTTCTTCCTTTCAGCAACTCCATTTTGTTGTGGAGTCCTGGCATTGCTATAATCCCTTTTTATCCCCTTAGAAGCACAAAGCTCAATTAATTTGGCATTCTTGAACTCTGTCCCATTATCACACCTAATGGCTTTAACCTTTTTATTCAACTGATTCTCAACCAGGGCAATAAAGTTTTGAAGAATTAGAAATGTTTCATCCTTAGTCCCCAAAAAGAATGCCCATCAATACCTACTGTAGTCATCAGTAACCACCAAACAATAGTACTTGTGATCAATGCTTCTGATGGATGTGGGACCAAAGAGGTCCATGTGTAGAAGCTGCAAGGGATCTGAGATAGTGCTGACACCAGTAATGGATTTATAGGAAGCCTTGTGCTGCTTTCCCTTGTTGCAGGCCACACAATTGTGTTAATTAGTAAAGAATTTGGAAGGAAGTCCATGAACTAAACCATGTTTTGCCAGCTTGTTGATAGTTTTGAAATTGACATGAGCCATCCTTCTATGCCATTTATTAGATTCATCCAAGGATGCTTTTGGCACCAAACAAGCTAAATCTCCTTCAGGCTGAACATCATTGAGGTTGAATGTATACAAATTATGTTTCCTAGGTACCTTCAGCACAACTTGACTGTCATCACGATGAAGTCTTTGAAAGTACAAGACATTCAGTATCAGTGAATAAAACACAAATTTTATTGTCACAGCTTTGAGACACAAAAAATAGATTAAAATTTCTAAGTTCTTCCACATAATACACATTCTCAAAGTCCAGCTTGGAGGTTCTAATGGTTCCCTTCCCTGTGATTTTGCCATCTCCACCTCCAAATGTAATAGTACCTCCATGAAGGGATACAAAATTATGCAATCTATCTCTGTTCCCTGTCATACTCCTAGAACATCCACTATCAACAATACTTAAATCTTTATTTGTATGAGGATCATCCTACAAGTTAAAAGATATACAACAACATTAGTATACATGGAGACCCAAGTCATTATGACTTGGGCACATTGTGAATCATTTTGAAAACCTGCAGATTGATGAGATCCACCATTGTTCTTGGAATCCTGCATGAATGATGGTCCATTTTGTATCCAAGAGCAACCTGCTGAGGGCTTAACAACAGTATCCCTCCTTGCCTCCCTTTTATTCAATGGGTCATTATTAACAAGCCTATATCCATTTTGAAAATAAGTACTAGTAGGTCTGATTAATGGCCTAGGAACATTTCTTCTCCAACATGATGAAGATGGTCTATCGGCAGAAACTGGGATACCAGCAGGAACTGGTCTACCAGTAGGAACAGGTTGTTAGATATAGGATTTCACAAACACATTAAACCATAACCATATGGGGCGTTAACTATGTTTAGAGAGAGAAAGTTCTAGTGAGAGAAAGGAAGAGAGTTGGGAACTATGTGAAACAAAGAAAATGGTATTGAAGCTCCAACCTTCTACCTTGGAAGGTAGAGGGTATTTATAGTTTCTTACAAACAAACGCCACCTACGGGCTGTGGATCAGGCATACAGTGGGTAAAGACCCGTTCGTCCTCCACGGTGTTACAAAACTAAATAATACTAAACATAAAGTAACTGCGACTACGAGCTTTCTAACGATTACATATACTTGAGGTGACCGACTCTTTAATACCTGGAATTTCTAATTCCTAACAGTCTCCCCCTAAGGGAGGTCACCTCAAACACACATTAAAATTACATTGAATACAAACGAATATTACATTGAGATTGTTCTTGGATTCTTGTCCATGTTCTTTGTTCTATAGCTCGTAGTCTTTGATTCTTCATAATTGCATGTTTGGATAACTGGTGGAGGTCTTTAACTGATCCACGCATGATCTGAGTTTTGAGCCAACTTTGAGATCATCACCACATTAAATCTCGACTCAACCTTTGTGGTAATTTGATGGTGTGACTTTTGGACCGGCATGCTCACATTCGATCATGATTTATTCTTATCGAGTAGCGGAAGCTTTCGTTGATTCATGTATTGGCGGCGTAGCGAAGCATGGAGTGAAAATATCAGAGTCATTGATGCACTATTCATGATTTCTTTAGATATGAATGTGTTGTGTGAGCATGCGGCTATGGATTGACCGCTCCATTCCGACATTTGCAATAAACGCCGGGGTGTACTGCATAAGACGCTTAGCATAAAGCGCACTTAAAGTGTCTTTGATCACTTTCGATGAATTGAGGTACACGCCCACGGTTCCTCGCTGATCGCTATAAGTACCGCCATGATCGTATAATTCAAGAATTTCCTTGTGGTTTCGCAATGCTCTAGCCGTTCTCAAACCGGAGCGCCTCAAAGAAGACAACACGAGTGAGTGAACCGAATAGAGATTCACCGATTGATGAAAAGTGATTTGAAAACAATCATGTATTGCTCAATAGAAAGTGTTTTGCAATACAACGAAGGTTTTAATGAAAATCATTTATCAATCATAAACACCTTTTGATTTGAAATAATTGTACACATCGATGTGATAGAGAAAAGAGTTTTAAGCACAACGATCGGTTTTTCAAAGGTATCCGTCAATCCATTTTCTTGGACCTGGATTGATTCAATTTTTGAATCGCCTAATCGCATGAGGTCCATATGACGCAATCAAGTCTTAGCAATACCACAAGGATAGTGCGTAGGACTCATAAGATATAATCTCACATTCCACATTGTGTGAAATAGTGAGTCTTCAAGAAATAAGTGTCCTAAAGAGATTTATTGATGATCTCGTGGCTCTAGACTCAATTTGTGCATTTTTGGTTCCTATGCGGAGACTAGGGAGAGGGTCTCCTTCTTCAATATCAACAATCTCTAAGAGAAAGTCGATAGATTATGTAGGTTCCCGTGAGAATGAAACAAGCCCTTTTAAGAGGAACTTGAGTAGCTTGGGAAGTTAGTGCAGTCGCGTCCTTGGGTCCATGACGTCTTGTCTTCAATACCGATGTTACCTTAGTAACCACCCGAGTATATTGAACCCGGTTTACGCCTAAGGTTGAATAATTGGAGGGCTATTTCTTTTCACCCTTTTCTCATTCAATTCTTTTTCATTCTTCAACCTTGATTGCAAGCTTACCGAGACTTCATGACTAGAACCTTGTTGGGTTTATTCCAGATTACTAGCTAAGTCTCGGTCCAAGACTCTTCCCATATCTAACATTTCTCCTTTTTTCATCATACCTAAGGACTTCTACACTATCTAGTGGATTGTCCTCGGTAGATCCCTCTCGTTCTGGCGGATCATTGGAACTCAACCTAACCTTATCATCCTTATATCACCATACATAAAGTAAAGTTGGTCGGTCTTTTTGGTATTGTTCATCTGCCATTGAAACCAATTGAAAACCATTTGAAAATCAATCAAGATACTTGTGATATAGAATCAAAGCATTTTGTATCTTAATTGTTTTGATATTTTAGAAATGCTCCCTCTCAACATATGCATAATATTTTAGAAATTGTTTTAGCACATGGAGGCAAGAGATCTTTGAAATCGTTAGATTGAGAATGAAAGGTCCAATCTTTTGATTAACATTTTCTAAAATGATCATCATCATCACTTCCCAATCAATTTGAGTAGATAAAACATTTTGAGGAAGGATGAGGTTTTCAAAATTTTGCTCCCCTCAATATGTGCCTCAATTTTGAAAAGAATTTTGCACATATTAGAGGGAACACACACTTAGAGACAATTCATCACGCTTCAATAATTTGAGGTTTAAAATAGATGCTCCCCCTCAACATGTGCATGGAAATTTGAAATCGTTTGTCACATGCGGGGAGGAGAACATGCTAAACACTTATGAAACCATTTATCGAATTATCAGTTTAAATCCAATTTAAATCACAAATTCTCCCCGATCACAATTATCAAATCATTTGAGATTTGTGATCTCTATAGATTTAAATTGTTTTTGAAAGCTTTTAAGGAGAATTGTGACTTGATTTTGAAACGCTTTAACTTATAAGGATCAAATTTTGAGACTTTAGACTCCAAAGATTTAAACATGCTTGAATATCTTTTGAAAAAAACCATTGTTTGAAAAAAAAATACACTTTTTAATTAAAAATCATTCTCCCCTCAATCAATGACATAAGTTGTTGATTGAGAGATAGATAGTTTTAACAACCGTTTAGTACAAATGATTTTCAAAAATTGACCCCGAGTAATTTTTCAAAGCAATTCGTTTTCATTGGATAGTGAGAATTTTTTATAGAATCAGAGCATGAGATTTGATAAAACAAGATAAAGCATGGCTATGTTCTTTCTTTTAAACACGGGTTACTGCCTGAAATGACAATAAACCACCATTTTTCTTCGCCTCATTTTTTATTTTATTTTATTTTATTTTTTTTTAAATTTTTAAAAACTATGTATATTCGATGAACATCTAAAGACCCGTGACATTCTTTAAATATCAACACAAAGTCCGTAGATGATATCGAATCGAGAAAAGCATGACAAAATGACAATATTTTTGAGGATTTTTTGAATTTTTCACATTTTTATGGATTTTTGAAAGTTTTATAATTTTCTATTTGATTTTTGAAGGTTTTGTAATTTTGTATTTTGCTTTTGAATAAATATATACAAAGAGATAGATGAAGAAAGACCTTTACTCCTCGTCTCCTCCTCAGAAGACGCTTGAGTGTTTCTGGTTGAAGGCTTTTCAAGCCAAGTCGTGGAAGAATAAACTCAAAACGCTCTCTTGGAAGAGCTTTGGTGAAGATGTTCGCTAACCGGTATTCAGTCCTCACAAAATAGAGTTCCACCACACATCTTTCCACTTGTTCCCTGATGAAATGATGTCGAATGTCGATATGCTTTGCTCTTGAGTGTTGAACGTTGTTGCATGAGAGAGCAATAGCACTTTTATTATCACAAGATGTCTGAGGGATTTTGTTGAATTCAAAGCCATAGTTAGATAATTGAGATCTCATCCATAGGATTTGAGCACAACAAGATGACATGGCTATGTATTCAACTTTCTCATAGAAATAGAAGTACTCATTTGCTTCTTTGAAGACACAAGCTTATCACCCAAAACTCCGCACGCATTGACGAGTATCTTGACACCTCGCATGATCAAGACCGTCGTTAGTGACATACCGTGTCCGGTACCAAAGTCCCATGATGGTTCCTGAGATACCAAAGACCCGCTTAACCGCTTCAAGGTGCTTTTGTAGGCTTAGCCTATCTAGCACACATGCATACATCGAACGTAATATCGTGTCTACTAGCCGGAGGTACATCGTGGATCCAATGCTACGATATTTTGTTTGGTCTACCATGATCCCTGAGTGGTCCTCATCCAGTTTAGTTCGCTCAATCATGGGAGTGTCAACAGGGTCACTAGAATCAAATCCAAATTTCTTTAGAATCTCATTTGCATATTTAGATTGATTTATGAAAATGCCTCCGAGACTTTGTGAAATTTGTAATCCCAAGAAAATGACATTTGTCCCATCATTGACATTTGAAATTTAGAACCCATTTCATTTGAAAACGATCACATTCATTGGGATCGGTCGAGGCAAAGATGATATCATCAACATAAATTTGAACGTGAATTAAATGTTTGCCTGACTTCCGGTGAACAATGTTGGATCAAGCGCTCCTTTGCGGAATCCAGAGAGAAGAAACTTTGATTGTGTATCATACCATGCCCTTGGAGCTTGCTTTAAACCATAAAGAGCCTTCTTCAAACGATAAACGTGAGTAGGATGCTCTGGATTCACAAAGCCTTCAGGGTTGACGAAGCGACTTCTTTAAGATCTCCGTCGAAATGCCGTCTTTACATCCATCCGATAGACTACCATGTTCTTACTTAAAGCGGCATTAGCCAAGAATATTCTGATTGCCTCGATTCGAGCAACTGGAGCAAAAGATTCTTCAAAGTCAATACCCTCCTCTTGACGGTATCCTTTAGCAACCAATCGAGCCTTGTTCTTTAACACATCACCATGCTCATCAAGTTTCACTTTGAAGATCCATTTTAGAGCAATGATCATAGCACAATCTGGAGCAGTACTAATTCCCATACATCAAGTCGATCAAACTCATGAATTTCTTCTTGCATGGCATTGAACCACCTGTCTTCATTCATGGCGGTTTTAACATCTTTTGGTTCGATCTTAGAGAGTACGGAGTTGAAAAAGCACCATAAGGCATCGGTTGCAAGTTGTTTCCGTGTGGATATTGGACGAGAGGGATTTCCAATGATGTTGTCTAATGGATGATCGTGAGTCCATTTTTGAGGTGTTCATGTGGTTGTTGTTGAGGACTGACCAGTAGCAGAGTCGATGTCTCCCGAAGAAGATGGTTCGATGATGATTCAGAGCAAATATGTTTTCAAATGGAGCATCTTTGGGAGTAGCAAAGGGATTGACTTCATCCTTGCGGAATCGAAGCATTTCCATGATGTACACTTGATGATTGATGATTTGTTGATGAAGCAGATTGGTCCAGTGGCAGAGCTTCTTGGCTTAATGATATAGAAGTTGAAGGGTTAACTTCATTGACAGTGATAGTATGTACTCGTTGATTGAATTGTCATATCATTGTTACTTGGCTCAAATTGTTCATCAAACATTGGATCAAACAATTTCTTTAAATCATCTTCTGATGGAGGTACATATGGAGTTCTTGGATGAGGAGTTTGGTACAAGAGATGAACCAATGGGACTTTGAAGTGCGGGTCCCGAAGCTGGATTGTCCAGAGCCATTTGACCGTCACTCATCAAACGTGGCGTGAATTGTTTCCATGATATTTCGGGTTCTCTTGTTGTAGATTCGGTAATCCCTTTTTGGGTGCATAGCCTACAAATACTCCAATGTCCGCTTTAGCTCTCAATTTTCCTAAATCTTGACCATCATTAGTTGGATAACATAAAGCACCAAACACACGAAGGAATGAGAGATCAGGTTTTCTATTGTGGACAAGTTCATATGGAGTTTTTCCATGAGCAAGGTGAATCGGGATCGATTTTGGGTGTAGCATGCAAGATGGCGTATAGCTTCACCCCAGAGAAACATTGGAACTTTTGAGTAAATCAAGATAGTCCTCGCGCTTCCACAAGAGTTCGATTTAGCCTTTCAACTACACCGCTTCGTTGAGGAGTTCGAGAAACACTTCTTTGATGACTGATTCCAATACTTTCATAAAACTCACTAAGTTGTTTGTTAACAAACTCAGTTCCATTGTCTGCGTCGGATGATTCGACCATTTTGTTAAGTCGAACTCAACTGCTTGATGAGTTTGATGATGATATCCGAGTTTCATCCTTTGTCCTTAAGAACTTTACCAGTGTGAATCTAGAGAAATCATCAACCACAACTAACACATATTTCTTCCCAAAGATATTCAGCACTCTCATGGGTCCACATAAGTCCATGTGAATTGTATGAAGAACTTCGGTGACTGAGTTTGTAGGTTTGGGTTTATGGGCATACTTCTTTCTTTTTCCCAATTGGCATGTTGAACAAAGATGATCCTTTTCATACTTAAGTCTAGGTAAACCTACAACTAAGTCCTTTCTGGAGAGATCATTGATGGTGCCAAGTTCAAGTGATTGAGACGACGATGCCATAACCATGACTTTGTTTTAGAAGCCTTTGACAACAAGCAAATTGGAGAAGACTTCATCATATCTTCGATAGAGATGGTGTAGATTTGAACCACGTGAACCTCTTAAAAGTTCCTTACCATCAAGTTCTCTAACAAACCAAGTATGTTTTCTGAAGGCTACTTCTAGATCGAGAATCACAGTGGAATTGACCAACAGAGAACAGGTTATGACCAAGACCTTCCACATAATATACTCTGGAGATAACACTTTTACCAACAACATAATCTCCATAACCCATAATTGCACCAAATGATCATTCCGAATCTAACTCGTCTCCGATGAATTTGCTCACGAAGTTCATGAGCCGCGACGGTCTCCGCCATATGCTTGGAATGACTGAGTCCGTGTACCATAGAACGATTTGAACGATCCGCAGCTTGAACACGCACAAGAATGGATAATCTGATAATTGGGATCCCCATGCAAGAATGGGTTCCACTTGGTTAGTAACAAGAATTGGAACACCCACATCGAAATAGAAACATCCATATCGAAGTAGAAGCAATGGAATCATTGGGAATAGATGCAATCTGGTTATCAGATTTGACCTATTCAAAGTATGTTCACTTCTTAAGGGAATAGTTCTACCAAGAGGCATCCATTTTCTAGTGGGCATAGTCTTAGCAGTTTGAGGACAAACTGATTACTCTTATGGCCAAAAGGTATCCAATAATAACCTATCTTTATAAATGTTCTTCCTGTGGGTTTCCAATGTTTTCTAACAATCTTTCGCTTTTGCCTTTTAGCCTTCTTTGCATGATTATTAGCATTAACAATTTTAACGGGCATTTGACAAGATTAGACAAAGCATTCACACCACATTCATGATTAGCAACATAATTCAAGCGGACATCATTACAAGGTTTGCAAATAGTATCGAATTGAATTAATTACAATACGCCTAAGGCTAATACTAGAATCAACACGATTCGTTTTATTCAACTCAAACTTAAAGTTCCTAGATTGGTCTTCTACTCTCTTCCAATGCACATTCTTAGCTTGCAAGGTCCTATCATTCCTTGTATTGTCTTGAGACTTTGACCTCGCTTTAATGTCACCGACACTTCTGTAGAGGGAATGGAAACATTAGTTGGTTGATCTATTTTTTGCATTCCTGAACTTGATGTGCAAGGATCCAACTACTAGAAGGCACATTAGTGTTTCTTTCTTAAGACCGGATTTGAGCTATTTGTAGGCACACTAAAATTCACTTTCTTAGCACTAACATATCCGAATCGAACTACTTGAAGGCACATTAGTGTTTACTTTCTTAAGACTAGGCATAGAACGGATTTCATGCTTGGCACTAGGCATAGAACAAGGCATCACAGCTTTGCCTTTTGCACCTAAGGATTTTGGACATGTTGCAATTACACATTCAAGCAACTCTTGAGATCGCTTGGCCCGAAGGCAAGCAAACCTAATATCTCTATCAAGAGGTTTATTAATGAAATCCTCTTCAACAATCTCACGGAGACATTCTAGACTATCCTTAAGGTGAGCACAATAGTCATGAAACGCATGTTCATTATTCCTAAGATGAGGAGGAATATATTTAAGCACACAGTGTATTTGCAATCTAAGGGTGACTTTGAAACAACATTCTTATTAAAACAAGTGGCGCTTTCCCATTTTCCGACTTCCGATTCTCAATTTCCTTTTGTAAAGACGTTATTTTTTCGTTGTTTTGGTCACGGTGACTTTTATTGTATCATATAACTCTTTAAAGTGTCGTTTAACTTTTTCATTTTCTTCTAGAAAACTCTCGCTTTTCTTTTGTAAGGCATTAACTAAGTTTTGAAGATGAAAAGTTTGAGAGTATTGAGAATCTAAAGGAGGAGGCATTTGGGATCCAATCACATTGTTCTTTTCACCCTTTAATTGAGAGATTTGGGCTTTCAACTTTTTGATCGTGTTACAATGAGCTCGAATCGTTCATCACGCTTTGCTAATTTCAAAAGCGCATCAAATTCGGAGCATCCAAGGAAGTATTGATATTTGAGGTTTTAACATTTTCTTTTAGATGTTGATATTTTAGTTGTAAATCAAAATGTTCAACTTCTAGTTTAGAAAGATGCTTTACCAAATTATCATGATCATCCCGATCAATTTTCTCATTAAGTTTCAAATTAATCTTTTCAAGCTCAATGACACGATCATGGGAGACTTTCTGAGCAACAGATAATTCATGAAATTGAGAAGCATTAATGGAGCAATTAGTAGCGTAAAAACACATCTTGAGCAATACATTAGAAATAAGATTCTCATTCAAGGTATGCAAGTTCTTCCTCTCAATCTCATTATATTTTAATGCTCGCTCATAGTCACTAACCTCAACTATCATTGCATCAAATTCCTTTTCCATTCCTTTAATATCGAACTTATCCCTTTTAAGACTCTCAAAATGATCTTTTAGTAGTTTAAAGAAAGGCATGACCTCGGTTAGATAGCATTCTTTTGTTTGCTCAAAACCTCTTTCCCTTCGCTTATCCCAGGGTGTGATCCTTTTTTTACAAGTTTTCTCAAAATCAACAAATAGTTGAAGAATAACATATTGGCTGATTAAGGTCTTGCTTTTAGTGGCAATAGTTCTAGGAACTAAATGCATTGGTGTATTTGGAGGATACATAGTCGCAGTAGGCATTTTCCTAAGGGAAGGGTTTGTTTCAACAAGATTTTCAGCTTTTAGCTTATCTAAATCCTTTTTCCGTAAAACTTGTTCGGTGTTAACAACGCGAGGCTTAAATTTGTTTAAGGAGATCCAGCTTTCCTTCTTGTAATCATGGGGTTTGATCGTGATGTTATTCTTTTTGCATTCAGGATCTTCTAGCTTCTATTGTTCATTTTCAGATGCATCATCTAATTTTCTATCTTCCTCTGCACTCAACGCAACTAGGTTTCGCCTAGGTTTAAGAATCTCATTGCCATCTTAAATACATTCGAGCCTTAGCTAACTATCTTATTGGGTTTATCTATAGGAATTTCATTTTAATCATGATAATGCATATTTACCCAACATGCTTTAGCATTGTAAATCATGCATTCCTTGTATTTTGGGTATATGACTTCATGTTAGATGGTTGGTATCTATCTATAATGGGAATACTATGCTTATCGCTTAAAACTCTATGCTTAGTGACCATGTGAGCAATCTGAATGGTATTCCCTTGTACGTACAACTTATTTTCAAGCTTGTTCTTCAAAGTTTTAGATTAGAAAAATCATTCAAAAGTTTTGATTCCTTGGCATGAAATTCTTGCTTAAGCACTTTAACATTTTCTTGAAGTTCTTGTTTTTGCTTAGCGGTTTTAGAAAGCTTTTCTTGTAAGGAATTTAACTCTTGTTTTAACACTTCTTCTAAAATTACTTTTCTAATAATTGTATGCATTTGGTTATCCAACTCCTGCTCACGAGTAGTTAGCTCAAACTTAGCACGTTGTTCATAAATAGCAACTCGTTCTTTATAGGCATTAAGTTAGAGACAACGGAATCATCAAGGGCACATGCAGGTGTATTCATCAAAAACATAGTCATCATTGCTGCGGGGAGATACATCACTAGATACAATCACACTTTCACTTTGTTTCACATATTGATCATATGGGACAACATTGATATTACCCATATTTTCAATATTTGACTCAATGATTTCAGCTTGATTGTATTTATGTTATGCATCTTTTGCATATCAACTTCATCATATAATTTTAATACCTCTGAGATGATTTTGTCTTTGGATGGTCCAGCCTGTGGTGAAGAAGAGACCTTAGGAGAGACCATTGGAGAAATGCTAGCCATGAAAATTGTTTGTGCAAGAGGTCCATCATCAACATCGAGTCGTATGCATCACATCTGACTTGAAGGCATTATGATGATTGTGACCCATCTCAGGTTGGCTGCTCATCCATCGCATCATAGGTCTTTGCCCTCGGTGAGAAACAACAACTCTCATCCAAAGCGACTCCATTGTCACGAGCACTAGCAACATCTTATCCACGAGTATTCAATTACGTGGCGTTTTGGAGATGTGCGGTTTCTAGCAATGTCCCTCACCACCGTTGTAACATTTGATAGCTTTGCTTGTTCTTGATTTCCATCTTCATTCTGATTTCCTCCATAGCCTCCACCAACTCCACCCCTTCTCGATCATCTTGCCTTTCTTGGTGGCTGCACCATAACCTTTCCATCTCTGGTAGCTTGATTGTGTGGGTTAGATGCAGTTGAGGGGTTGTTGGGTGTGTGAGAGATTCATGTTTTGACTAATCGGAGAGCAGTTGATTAATGAAGTTACCACGTGTGCATCGGCATCGCTTGTTTGAAATTGGATCGGGAATGAATTTATGAGTTCCATCACCCATGGGTATAACTTGTGAAGCTTTAGTGGTAATCCCAATGTTTGAGTAGAAGGCAGTTGAATCATTTGATGAGCTTGTCTCTCCCGGATTTGTTTTGAATTGTTCAAGAATCCTCTTTTCAAACATGGCATGTATCTCATTCTGAAGAAGGAAGGCATAGAGTTGCTCATAGTTTGTATTCTTCAATCCTTTGGTTAGCTTCACAGAGTGACAAACTTGTGCCATTCGGGATTCATGTTGTTCACAAACTTTGAGTTCAACTAAATGTTTGGCATAGTCATTCGGATGTTCCTCATGTCATTAACAAGCTTGTGGAATCTCGTGTACTCATAGACACTCATCTGGTTTCATCTTGAAGTGCTCAAATTCATCATAGAGTTGTGATTCTCGTCTTCTATGGTTAATTCAGAACTGAAAGAAGCATCTTGACATTATCCCATCTGCCTTTGCTTGTGTTGTGATTGATAAGCTTGTAGATATCTTTTGGAAGACCTTGAAGTATGATGTTAGAAGCCTAATATATGACATCGAATCTCTTTTCTCTTATCATCAGCTTCATCATATGCCTGGTATGTCTATTCCATAGATCATTGTTCCATTAGCAGTATCAATTAAGTCTCTAGTAGTCTCTTCGATCACGGTCCTTCATCAATGGATTTGAGAATGTTGACCCCATTTTCCTTTCCAAGACAGTACAAATCTGATTCTTTGAGCCCAAGAGTAATAGTCGATTCTGTCAAGCATGGGGTGTAGACCTGGTTGTCACCAAACGGCGGTGAGATGATAGTAGGAACGTTGGTAGACATGTTCAAGCTCTACGGGATTTCTTTGATTAAACCAGGAAATTGATTCTTTCACGGGATTTTACTAAACCAAACGAACAACCGTAAGAATGTATCACGAAGAAGTAACAAGCCTAAATGAACAAGTAGCTAACAACAAAACTAAAGCAATTATCAACTTGCTTAAGCAATCAACTCGCTAAATAGCCAGTCGCATTAGCATCAACTTCGCAACACGTCAAACGCGCAATGAATCAAATTAAAACAAATAGCCAACTCGCTTTGTATCAGCTTCATAACCACAATCAACTCGCTGACACCAAAATTAAAACTAAATCTAAGCTAGCTTTACAACTCGCTTAATAGCTAAGTCGCTTTAGATCTCAAGTTAAGCAAGAACAACAAACTTAGACGGTAGCATAAAAATCCTCATAAGCGATAAGTCGCTATGTACCAACAGCTCCAATAACAACTTCGCTTTGAAGAAAAAGCTATCTGAGACACAACTCGCTTTCAAACTTCAAAATAACCACTTTATCAATCAAAAACAACCAAACCACAATGATTTAAGCCTTCAAATTCAAAACATAAACACATATGATGATCCTAAACACAAAAGTACAAGCAAAATTCAAACCTTAACACTAGAATTTGTCCAAATGAATCAAACTCTCCTAAACCTTTAATACAAAAACCTTATGAAATCATCAAAACAAAGCATGAAAGATGAGAGATCAAACCATGGCTCTTGATACCAATTGTTAGATATAGGATTTCACAAAGACATTAAACCATAACCATATGGGGCGTTGGCACTATGTTTGAAGTTTAAAGTGAGAGAAAGGAGAGAGTTGGGAACTATGAAACAAAGAAAATGGTATTGAGCTCCAACCCTCTACCTTGGGAGTAGAGGGTATTTATAGTTCTTACAAACAAACACTCACGGGCTGGATGGGGCATAGGTGGGTAAAGACCCGTCCGTCCTCCACGGTGTTACAAAACTAAATACTACTAAATATAAAGTATCTGCGACTACGAGCTTTCTAACGATTACATATACTTGAGGTGACCGACTATTTAATACCTGGAATTTCTAATTCAACATGTCTAGAGGGCTGGTCTACCAACGTGGTTTACCAGATTCTGGGTTCGGAGGGAACAAATGGAGGAATTTTGGTCACATCCTTCCATGGTCTATTGATCGTTGATTAGTACAAACACCCATTTGCTTCTCATTAAAATCAAATCTTTGATAAGATGAAATGTACTACCACAAACAAAACATAATTTCTTCTTAAAATGCTTGTTCATACAGGGAAGTATTCTCATAAACAAACTTATTCAAACCACAACCAAAACCGTAATTGTTTGTAAAGATCAAAAGAACAAGAAATGTTTTAAAATAAACTGTCTTTGAAGGTAATTCATAAACAACTCTTGGGGTAGGGTGAGCAATTTAAGACTTGGGAGAGGCGGACTTGGGAGTTTGAGACTCTTCACTTGAATCACAAGCGGCATAGTCTTTAGACAGGGTCTCTTAGGTCCTATGCTTTGGAAGAACAAGAAACAAAATCATTAGTTTCACCCGGTGTTAGATAAGTCATTGACTTTTGGCCATAGGTCATATGTGATTCATCAAGTGAGTCTAGGTGAGGGTGGTCTAACAATACCATTTATTGAGGAAGGAACAACATGCATTTCACCTTGTTTTACAAATTTAACAGAGTTTTCTATATTTTCTTCCTCTTCATCGAATGACAAGATTAAAAACACTATATTCATTAGGTCATAAACCTCTATACGACCAATATAGTCCTTGAAGCTGACCCCTTAGTTTTTCACGACATAGAACTTTCCACAATTTGTCTAGATTTTAAGACTGTTCTTGCCACTCTTTATGTCTAGCCACCTCTGTATCTAAATTTGCCTTTAGACCCTCTTTTCTATATTCTTTTTACATATTCTTTCTCAGAGAATTTTAACAAGTTAGTGGTGTTTTCTAAATCCCTCTCTAAAACCTTAATTCTTTCTTCAAGAGGCAATTGATTTTGTTGGTACCAAACCTTTTGCTTTCTAAAGTTTTAACAGTTTTCTTATAGGCTTGGACCTGAATAAAATTTTCTTTATATTGGCCATTAACATCATCAAATTCACTTTTAAGAGCATCATATCTAGTATTACAACCAAAAATACAATTTTGTACACGTGATGTGATGCCCAGTCAAGGCCGAACTAAACAACATCGACAACCAATCAACCGAGGATTTTCATCCCGAACTTCATTCACATGAGCATCCCGGTTAACCCTTGAGTCGAGAGATAATAGAGCTTTAGGTTTCAGATCCTCAGCTTCCTTGTTCTTGAATGTAAATACCTTCTCTGTCACTTCCCTTCTTATCCGGGCATTCTCTAAAGTGACCCACTTGGTTGCATTCAAACACGATCTTCTTCTTGTCAAACATGGTTGCTTCTCTTCTTCATAGTCTATATGCTGAAAAATCTGTGACTTTTACAACAAGCATAGCCATCATTTGATGTCCAACTCCTCCAAATCCCATTTATCCATCATTCAAAATCTTCATAAATAATTTGCTATTGGTCTTGGTCTGGCAACAAATGAGTAAAGCACATCCTCTATCCTTTGTATTAGTCTTTGTTGATTTACTTGCAGAAGAATTGTGTTCTCGTTGTGCGATGAAGGACTTCGGATATGACACCATTGTGTTAGCACTGGTAGTACTAACAAAAGCTGAGTTTGATGAAGTTGGAGAATAGGTAGAATGACCCTCGATATCGATTTCAAGAGTTCTTAGCTTATTGTATAAGTCATCGAAGCTTAAATAATCAAGGCCTCCCTTTTCCTTGAGAGTGAGAGAAACCGCTCAAGAAGAAGGTAAAGCCGCAGGAACTTGATGTTGCACTCCTCATTGTCGGGTTTAGACTTCATTTGATTAAGGCTGCTCAAGATTTTTCTGAAACTTGTCATACCCCTTGTATATGCCTTCCTCTTGAAATTGTGAACTCCTGGCTCCTTCACATAGAATTCCTCATCTTCTTAGATTCTTCGTTACTTCAAACCTTGCCTTGATAGCCTTCGGATCTCTTTTGCATCATCAAGATGATGAAAGTCACTCATATTGGAGCAAGGTAGTCCTAGCCTTTGTTTCCTACGAAGAGCAATATGTTCTTTAGTTGATGATCTTTGGAAAATTCACATTACCATCGGTATCTCTACCAATCTTCTTCTTATTTCGCTTTCGAACAATGTTCGAGATGGTAGTCATTGTTGGTGATGTAATTTTCCATCTTCATAGCCCATGTCATATTCGTCATTCTTCGGATAAGGAAACTTTGCATTGTTGTTAGACATGGTGGTAAAACTTCTTGAATAGTCCGAGGTGACACTTGATGACTGAACTTGTCCTATCATTTAAGTCGAATGGTTTGATGATGTCATTGTTAGAGTGATTAGGGTTTTGAAAGAGAGAGTAAGGATGTTTTCTTAGAGATTCTCACCAGTCCTCACGATACCACTTGTAGGATCGGTCGAGATAGATCTTAAGAGACTTAATGAATGTATAGTAAACTTGTGTAATCACAAGCAAACTATGGATAACCTCTATAAAACTTATGCTTCATGAATATAAACACAGAGTTTAAGAAGATAATAAACACATATTACTTGATCCTCTATGGATCTAAATTGGATTACTAATAATGTTATTGAGAAGCGTACATAAACTCTAGCCTTGGGTTTCTTTTATACTACTAGAAACCCTAATTAAACACAAAAACACGTAAAAGATACATTATCTTCCTAAATTAACTCATGCATATCCTAACTAAATACTAATAATCGGAAACTACATATCCATGAAGCAATAACTATCGTGGCACTATCGTGAAAACCTTTATCGGCGAACCCTTTTACAATAATTCCTAACAAAAATGGATGATGATATATCAGTGAAAGAAGACGGAGAAATTGCAGCTCAGATTCGTTCTATCAAGGAGGTGAGGCACCCAATATTAATTCAATTAGAAAATCATATGTGAGATGCAATTGGAGCTTTGGATTTAGGATTTGGGAAGAAGCAGCAAAACAGGATAAAAATTTAAGGTAAGGGTATAAAAGTCATGCGATAATTTTACGTGGAAGAAGTAAATTCCTCCATGTAAATATCAACAGCCATAATCAAATGGTAATATGTAGTTTCCAATTTATATTTGTAATCGTAATAAGTTTGTTCACTTTATTGTTTAGTCTAAATAAAGGTTCTTTACCCTTTTAATGAATCTATTTTCTATTCTTGATGTAGTAATGCCCAAAAGAATGGTATTAAGTAAAAGAATTCCAAATTACACGAAAAAAGAGCTCGATTGATTTTTTATTTTCATTTGTCACCTTCATGAAAACGAACCGGTCTTAAAACCCATTTTGTAGACCGGTGCCTAGACCGGTCTTTATGTTCAAAACCTTTTAGACCTCCCCCATTTAGACCCCCGAGAAAACCGGTCTAAAAGTCCTTTTCAACCGATCTAAAAGACAATTTTTGTAGTAGTGAAAATAGGTGTGTCGTTTATTGAATCGTTGTATCCCTTTTGTTCTAGGCATGATGGCAGCGATTCATATAGTATAAATAGGTTAGGTTCTGTAAACAAAAATCACAAGTAAATTGATCAATCAATACATGTTTCAGTGTTTTTTTGTATACAAGTTCTATCAGTGATTTGGTATTGATATACTTTGGGTATAATCTGTTTACAAGTCGACTGTCCTAAACAATCAGTTCCATTCAAACCGATTCAAAGAAAGTTGTTTAATCGAAGGCCATTAATCAATAGTGGTATCAGAGAAAGCGTTAATTGATCCAGGGAAGAACGAGTGCAAGGGGCCATTGATTGAAAAGCAAGAATAAATGGCGAATGGTTGTTGTACAAACTTTGTGTGTAACAACCGGAGGAAGAAAGCAGTAAGAAAAGAAAGAGGGGATCGAAAGTTTGCCTAATTGCAGAAGGAAGAAACGGTTTTGGTTCTTTTATGTCAATAATAATCAGAAAGAAGATTGTAAGTGATCATTTTTTAACTAATTCTCGCTTTCACTTTATATATTTCAATATTAGAATTAGAATTATATAAATAGGTTAGAAAGTAAGAAAGTACGATTAAGTCTTGTATATTTTTTATTTTAAAAGAAACATAAAAACATTTTTTTATATTAATAAACTACAAAACTAGAAGTAAGAATCCGAATCCTTGTGGTTCACAAAGTAAGAAGTAAGAAAGAAACCTAGTGTTTAACGAAATCTTGGTGTTTCAAAGTAAGTCAGAAAACTCTAGTGTTTCCAAAGTAAGTAAGGAAAACGTTAGTGTTTCAAAGTAAGTAAGTGCAAACTCTAGTATTTTCAAAGTAAGTAAGTAAGAAAAAACGCTAGTGTTTCAAAGTAAGTAAGTGCAAACTCTAGTGTTTTTCAAAGTAAGTAAGTAGGAAAAAACGCTATCAAGTTTCAAAGTAAGTAGAAAGATCAATTTGTGGTCAAAGAGACACTTTAGTGTTTCATAGCAAGTAAGAAAGACCAATCTTGATCAAAGTAATAGAAACCTTTGTGTTTCAAAGCAAGTACGAACCGATCATACGATCACAAGTAAGAAAGAAAGGAAGCAAGTAGGAAAGCAAGAAGGATGAGAACTGGGGAACCATCCACAACTACACATGACCAAAACATAGTACTTCAATGTCCAAAACTAACCGAAACAAACTACATAACATGGGTAATTATGATGGAGACAATTTTGAAGGCATATGGTATTTGGGAAACGATAGTTGCAAAAGAAGGAGAATCAACAAATGAGAAGAAGGAAAACACATCAATGGTAATGATCTTTCAAACATTGCCGCCATATGTTTTAATGCAAGTTGCACAATACTCGACTGCAAAGAAAGTATGAGACTCGATCAAAGTCAAGTATTTGGGAGTCGATCTTGTTCAAAAAGCACAACTACAAACCTTGAGGAGTGAACAAGAGACGCTAAGGATGAAACCAAACGAAAAAGTAAGTGACTATGGAGGAAAGTTAAGTAGTATAAAGGCCAAGTTTAAAGGCCCAGGTGAAACATTGGAAGATAAGATGCTAGTAAGGAAACTACTTAACTCTGTTCCTGTTAGGAATTAGAAAATCCAGTCGTTAAAGAGGCAGTCACCTCAAGTATATGTATTCGTTAGAAAGCTCGTAGTCGTAGTCAAGTTATGTTATTAAGTAGTTTGTTAAGTAACACCGTGGAGGACGGACGGGTCTTACCCATCATGCCCGATCCACAGCCCGTAGGTGGCGTTTATTTGTAAGACACTATAAATACCCCTACCTCCCAAGGTAGAGGGTTGGAGCTTCATTACCATTTTTCTTTGTTTCACATAGTTCCCAACTCTCTTCCCTTTCTCTCTCTAGAACTTTCTCTCTCTAAAACATTGTATACGTCCTATATGGATTTGGTTTGATGTGTTTGTGAAATCCTATATCTTACAATTGGTATCAAGAGCCATGGTTTGATCACTCATCTTTCATGCTGTTTGTTTTGGTGGATTTCATAAGGTTTTTGGGGTTATAAGTGTTTAGAAGAGTTTGAATCATTTGGTCAATTTCTTGTGTTAAAGTTTGAATTTTGATAGTACTTTTGTGTTTAGGATCATCATATGTGCTTAGGTTTTGAATTGGAAGGCTTGAATCATCGTGGTTGGGCTGTTTTTGATTGTTAAAGTGGTTGTTTTTGAATATTGTACTAAGCGAGTTGAGCCACGATAAAACGTTTCTTGGAAGCGAGTTGCTTTGTTATTATGGAAGCGAAGTTGGTTTACGACATGGCTATTGCGAGTTGATTCTTCAAGCTTAATTTGATTTCTAAAGCGACTTGGCTATTAAGCGAGTTGTATTAGCAGCGAGTTGGTTTATGCGACTTGGCTATTTAGCGAGTTGACTCTTTATGCGACTTGGGTTAGTTTTTCGAGTTGTTTCTTTGGGTTTAACTTATCTTTGAAGCGAGTTGACTGTTTAGCGAGTTGATACTAAAGCGAAGTTGATGTTTAGCTACTTGTCTATTTAGACTTGTCACTTCTTCGTGCTACATTTTTTACTTGTTCATCTTGGTTTAGTAAATCCGTGAAAGAATCAATTTCCCGGTTGAATCAAAGAATAGTAAAATCCCGTAGAACTTTGTAATCATGTCTAACAACGTACCTACTATCATTTCATCAGAGATGAACGTTCAAGCGTACTGATCCGATACTGGTCCACCTATGCTTGACAAAACTGATTATGACTCGTGGGCTCAACGAATTAGGTTGTACTGTTTGGGAAAGGAAAATGAGGTTAACATTCTCAAATCAATTGATGAAGGACCTTATCAGATTGAGACTACAAGCGACACACTTGAAACTGCTGCAGATGGTACAGTGACCTTAGGATTGGACAGACCAAAAACATATGATGAGCTCAGTGATAAGGAGAAGAAGAGATATGATGCTGATATCAGGGCTTCAAACATCATACTTCAGGGTCTTCCAAAAGACATCTACAAGTTAATCAATCACAACACTGAAGCCAAGGCAGTTTGGGACAATGTCAAGATGCTTCTCTCTAGTTCTGAATTAATTAAAGAAGACAGAGAATCACAACTGTATGATGACTTTGAGCACTTTAAGATGAAACCAGGAGAGAGTGTCACTGAATATTACGTGAGGTTCCACAAGCTTGTGAATGACACGAGGAATATTAAGATGACTATGCCAAATATTCAGCTAAACTCAAAGTTTGTGAACAACATGAACCCCGAATGGCACAAATTTGTCACTACCAAGTTTACTAAGGGTTTAGGGACACTAACTATGAGCAATTATTATATGCATTCCTCAAGTAATGAGAGACATGCTATCTTTGAACGAATGATTCTTGATCAGTTCAAATCTAAACAGGGAGAGGCAAGCTCATCTAATGATTCAACTACATTCTACACCAATGTAGGGATTACTACCAAAGCTTCACAAGTCATACCTAACGGAAATGGTAATCACAAACTCATTCCCGATCCAAGGTTCAAGCAACCCGACTCGATGCGTCATGGAAGATTTCATCAATCAACTAGCTCTTATGGTTAAGCAAAACTTGAACTTAACTCCACACACCAACACTCTACACACTAACAATGAAATCAGAACTGCATCCAATCTACACAATCATGCTCTTGTTAGAGATGGAAAGATTTTGGTGCAAACCAACAAGAAAGGCAAGATGAACAAGGAAAATGTGGAGTAGGTGGAGGATATGTGGCTAATCAGAATCGTGGAAGGAATGCCAATCAAGGACAAGAGAAGCCAATCAAGTGCTACAACTGTGGTGGTGTGGACACAGTGCAAGGAACTGCACATCTCCAAAGCCTCAAAATGCGTACTTCAGGGACAAGATGTGCTGGTGCAAGCTCGGACAATGGACCGCTGGATGAAGAAGAGTTGTTGTTTCTTGCGGATGGTAATGCCAAGACTTATGATGCTGATGTGGATGAACGTACCAAGGGACATGGGTCATCAATCATCCTAATGCATTTCGTAGCCGATTGTGATGCATATGAATCGATGATGTGATG
Source organism: Chrysanthemum makinoi (assembly GCA_910596185.1). Lineage (NCBI taxonomy): Eukaryota > Viridiplantae > Streptophyta > Magnoliopsida > Asterales > Asteraceae > Chrysanthemum > Chrysanthemum makinoi. The sequence goes on from OU343217.1 coordinate 190,176,287, forward strand.
ATGAACCAACCGCCTAAAACCATCTTCATGGCGAGCATTTCACCAATGGTCTCTCCAAAGGTTTCATCACCACAACTGGCTGGTCCTTCCAAGGAATCTATCATCTCTGAGGTATTAAAATTATACGATGAAGTCGATGAGCAAGAGATGCATAACAAAGTACAATCACATGTAACTAATGAATCAGATATGGATAATGTAGGTAATAGTAATATTGTCCCATATGATCAATATGTGATACAAAGTGAAAGTGAGATTGTACCAAGTGATGCATCTTCTCCGCAATAATGACTATGTTTTTATGAATACACCCATGTGCCCCTCGATGATTCTCGTATCTCTGAATGAATGCCTATAAAGAACTAGTTGCTATTTATGAACAACGTGCTAAGTTTGAGTTAACTACCCGTGAGCGGGAAATGGATAACCAAATGCGTAAAATTATTAGAAAAAGTAATTTTAGAGAAGAAGTGTTAAAACAAGAGTTAAACTCCTTACAAGAAAAGCTTTCTAAAACTTAAGTAAAAAACAAGAACTCCAAGATAATGTTAAAGTGCTTAAACAAGAATTTAATGCTAAGGAATCAAAACTTTTGAATGACTTTTCCAATCTAAAACTTTGAAAACAAGCTTGAAAATGTTGTACGTACAAGGAATACCATTCAGCATCTCACATGATCACTAAGCATAGAGTTCTCAACGATAAGCATAGCATTCCCTCGTAAAGGAACCCAACTCCATATGGTAAAGTGGCCAGAGAAGCTCCGAAGGTAATATATGATGGAAATGAAATCCTTAAGCCTAGGCAGAAACCTAGCTGCGTTGAGTGCACTGAGGAAGATAGGCAATTAGATGAAGTCACTAGGGAGAAAATGAATAAGAAGCTAAATGATCCTGAGTGTAAAAAGCAAAACATAACGTTCAAACCCCGTGATTACACTAAAGAAAATTGGATTTCCCTGAACAAGTTTAAGCCTCAAACTCTATTAACCCATAACAAGTTTTTTAGAAAAAGGACATAGATATGCAAAACGCTAATGCACTTGTTAAAACAAACACTCCCCTTAGGAAAATGCCTCCAGCAACAGTGTATCCTCTGAATACACCAATGCATTTAGTTCCTAGATCTATTCCCACTAAGAGCAAGACATTAATCAGCCTGTATGTTGTTTATCAACTATTTGTTGAGTTTGAGAAGACATGTAAAAAGGGATCACACCCACGGATAATGAAGGGGAGAGGGGTTTTGAGCAAACTAAAGAATGCTATTTAACCAGGTCATGCCTTTAAATAATTAAAAGGTCAATTTGAGAGTCTTCAAAAGGGGATAGACTCAGATATCAAAGAAATGGAAAAGGAATTTGATGCAATGATAGTTGAGGTCAATGATTATGAACGGAAACTCAAATATAATGAAATTGAAAGGAAGAATCTGCAAATCTTAAATGAGAACTTAGTATTGAGTTGTGTGGCTCAAGATGTGTTTTATACTGTTACTAAGCATTCTATTACTGCTTCTCAATTTCATGAATTAATGGTTGCTTTGAAAGTTTCCCCTGATCGTGTCATTGAGCTTGAAAACAAAAACTCAGAACTAAATGAGAAAGTTGATCAGGATGATCACGATAATCTGGTAAAACATCTTTCTAACCTAGAAGTTGAACATTTTGATTTGCAACTAAAATATCAACATCTCAAAGAAAATGTCAAAACCTCAAAAATCAAGACATCCTCAAATGTTCCAGAGTTTGATGCACTTTTTGAAATAAACAAACGTGACGAACATATTCAAGCTCACTGTAATCGATCGAGAAAGTTGAAAGCCTATATTTCACAATTAAAGGGTGAAAAGAACAATGTGACTGGCTCCCAAATACCTCCTCCTTTAGATTCTCAGTACTCTCAAACTTTTCATCTTCAAAACTTGGTTAATGCTTTACAAAAGGAAAATGAGAGTTTTCTAGAAGAAAATGAAAAGTTAAACTACACTTTAAAGAGTTATATGATTCAATGAAAGTCACCGTGACCGAACAACGAAAAATAACGTCTTTACAAAAGGAAATTGAGAATCTGGGTAGTCGGAAAAAGGGAAAATGCCACTTGTCTTTAATGAGAATGTTGCATCAATGTCATCCTGCATTCTAAATATACTGGATCTGTTAAATACATTCTTCCTCATCTTAGAAATAACGAACTGGCATTTCATAACTATTTCGTTCATCTTAAGGATAGTTTAGAATGTCTCCGTGAAATTGTAGAGGAGGATTTCATTAATAAGCCCCCTGATAGTGAAATTAGGTTTGCTTGCATTCAAGCCAAATAATCTCAAGAGCTGTTAGAATGCTTAAGAGCAACATGCCCTAAATCCGATGGTAAGAAGGATAAAATAGTTGTGCCTTGTTCTATGCCTGATTTTAAGAATGCCAATCTTAACATGCCTCACTCAGTGCCTAAAGTTAAGCATGTAAGCTTCAATGTGCCTTCAAGTAGTTCAGATCCCAAAGACTCTAAACCTAAAATGCAAAAGGTAGCAAAACCATCTAATGTTCCCATTCCCTCTACAGGAGTAAAAAATGACACCAAAGCGAGCATGTCAAAGCCTCAAGGAAATACAGAGCAAGATAGGACCTCGCAACCTAATGGTAATCAATAGAGGAAAGTAGAAGACCACCCTAGGAACTTTAAGTTGGAATTGAATAAAACGAATCATGTTGATTCTAGTATTAGCTTTGCTGCATCTGTAATTAATTCAAATTATACTACTACTTGCAAAACATGTAATGAATGTTTGATTTCTGGTGTTAATCATGAATGTGTTGTGAATGATGTGAGTAATGGGGTTAAATACCCAGTTAAGAATGTTAATGCTATCAAACAGGTTAAGAAGGCTAGAAAGCAATGGTGGAAGAAGGTTAGAAACATTGGAAACCCACAGGAAGAAAATTTAGTAATGTAGGTTATCCGCCGTGAAATTAAGTCTTAAAGAGTTATGCCCTAAATTATCTAGACCAATGCCCGCTAGGAAATGGATGCCTACTGGTAGAACTATCCCTTTAAGAAGTGAACATACTTTGAATAGGTCTAATGCACACACTAGCTCAGCATCTACCCCTGATGATTCCATTGTTTCTACTTGTGATGTGGGTGTTCCAATCACTGTTACTAACCAAATGGAACCCATTCTTGCATGGGGATCCCATTATCCGTTATCCATTCTTGTTCTGTTCAATTGCAGATCGTTCAAATCATTCTCGTGGTACCGGACTCAGTCGCTCCAAGCATATGATGAAGACCGGTCACGCTCATGAACTTTGTGAGTAAATTCATCAGATGTTAGATTCGGGAATTATCATTTTGGTGCAATTATTGGTTATGGAGACTATGTTGTTGGTGATAGTGTTATCTCCAGGGTATATTACGTTGAAGGTCTTGGTCATAACTTATTCTCGTGGTCAATTCTGTGATTCCGATCTAGAAGTGGCCTCGTAAAACATACTTGTTTCGTTAGAGAACTTGATGGTAGAGAACTTTTAAAAGGAACACATGGTTCAAATCTATACACCATCTCTATCGAAGATATGATGAAGTCTTCCAATCGCTTGTTTTCAAAGGCTTCTAAAACAAAGTCATGGTTATGGCATCGTCGTCTAAATCACTTGAACTTTGGCACCATAAATGATCTCTCCAGAAAGGACTTAGTAATAGGCTTACCTAGACTAAAGTATGAAAAGGATCATCTTTGTTCAACATGCCAATTGGGAAAAAGCAAGAAGTATGCCCACAAACCCAAACCTACAAACTCGGTTATGGAAGTTCTTCATACCATTCACATGGATTTATGTGGACCCATGAGAGTGCAAAATATTTACTGAAGAAATACGTGTTATTTGTGGTTGATGATTACTCTCGATTTACTTGGGTTAAGTTCTTAAGGACAAAGGATGAAACTCCAGATATCATCATTAAACTTATCAAACAGCTGCAGGTTCGACTTAACAAAACTGTCAGAATCATCTGAACAGACAATGGAACTGAGTTTGTTAACAAAGAACTTAGTGAGTTTTATGAAAGTGTAGGAATTAATCATCAAAGAAGTGTTCCACGAACTCCTCAACAGAACGGTGTAGTTGAAAGACGAAATCGAACTCATGTGGAAGCCGCTAGAACAATGCTGATTTACTCAAAGGTTCCATGTTTCTCGGTGAAGCCATTGCCACTGAATGCTACACTCAAAATCGATCCCTAATTCACACTTCTCATGGAAAAACTCCATATGAACTTGTCCACCATCAAAAACCTAATCTTTCATTCCTTTATGTGTTTGGTGCATTGTGTTATCCAACTAATGAGGGTCAAGACTTAGGCAAACTTAAAGCTAAAGCGGACATTGAAGTATTTGTAGGATATGCACCAAGCGAAAAGGATACCAATCTACAACAAAAGAACCTGAAATATCATGGAAACAATTCACGCTACGTTCGATGAGCTGACCGGTCAAATGGCTCCAAGACAACCCAGCTTCTGACCCAGATCACAACCTTCATCAGTAGTCCCATCAGTTCTACTCTTGTACACGATTCTTCACAAAGAACTCCTTATGTACCTCCTTAAAAATATGATTTGAAGAAATTGTTTGATCTAATGTTTGATGAAAACTATGAGCCAATTTCTAATGATCTGTCAAATCCATCAACAGAGGTCGCCATATCCCCGCAATGAAGTTAACCCTTCAGTTTCTATGTCATTAAGTCAAGAAGCGCCATCACTCTGCCTCATCAAGAAATCATCAATCATCAAGTGTACATCATGGAATTATTTCTGGCACCTATGATGAAGATAATCCCTTTGCTACCCCCAAGATGCCCCTTTGAGAACATATTTGCTCCTGAACCATCATCAGAACCATCTTCATTAGGAGAAAATGACTCGCTACTTCAGCCTCAACAACAACCACACGAACACCTTAGAAAATGGACACATGATAATCCATTAGACAACATCATTGGAAATCCCTCGCCTAGTATCCACTCGTAAACAACTTGCAACTGATGCCTTATGGTGCTTCTTCAACTCAGTACTATCCAAGGTCGAACCAAAAGACGTTAAAACTGCAATGAATGAAGACAGCTGGTTCAATGCCATACAAGAAGAAATTCATGAGTTCGATCGACTAGATGTATGGGAATTAGTACCTGCTCCTAACTGTGCTATGATCATTGCTCTAAAGTGGATCTTCAAAGTAAAACTTGATGAGCATGGTGATGCATTAAAGAACAAGGCTCGATTGGTTGCAAAAGGATACCGTCAAGAGGAGGGTATTGACTTTGAAGAATCATTTGCTCTAGTTGCTCGTATCGAGGCAATCAGAATATTCTTGGCTAATGCTGCAAGTAAGAACATGGTAGTCTATCGATGGATGTAAAGACAACTTTTCTTAACGAGATCTTAAAGAAGTCATACGCAGCCAAACTGGTTTTGTGAATCCAAGGCATCCTACTCATGTCTATCGCTTGAAGAAGGCTCTTTACGGTTTGAAGCAAGCACCAAGGGCATGGTATGATACGCTATCAAAGTTTCTTCTATCTACTAGATTCAGAAAAGGAGCAGTTGATCCGACATTGTTCACCGGAAAGTCGGCAAACATTTAATTCACGCTCAAATCTATGTTGATGATATTATTTTGCCTGACCGACCCCAATGAATGTGACTTTTTCTAAAGAGATGGGCTCCAAATTTTCAAATGTCCAATGATGGGGACAATGGCATTTTTGGGATTACAAATTTCACAAAAGTCTTTAGAGGCATTTTTATTAATCAATCTAAATATGCAAATGAAATTTTAAAGAAATTGGATTTGAAGACTGTGACACCGTTGACACCCTATGGTGAACTGCACCAACCTGGATGAGGACTCCTGGGATCTAAAGTGAGATCAAATGAAATATCAAGTATGATTAGATCCCTGGATGTACCTCACACAGTAGACCATATACGCTTGCATGTGTGCTACGCATACCAAAGCTAAGCCTACCAAAAGCATCTGAAGTTAAACGGGTCTTTTCGGTATCTCAAGGAACCATCATTGGGACTTTGTACCCGGGACATCGGTATGTCAATGTAAACCTTGCGTGATGCTTACCATGCAGATGTCAAGATACACGCCGGCACACCTGAGGTGATCGCTTTAGGGTGATAAGCTTGGAAATGGTCTTCAAAGAAACAAATGAGTACTCTGGTATCCTCTACAGGAGGTGAATACATAGCCATGTCATCTTGTTTTGCCAAATCCTATGGATGAGATCCCCAATTATCTCACTATGGCTTTGACTTCACAAAATCCCTCTGATTGATAACAAAGTGCCATTGCTCTCTCTTGCAACAACGTCCAACATTCAAGAGCAAAGCACATTGACATTCGACATCATTTCATTCGGGAACAAGTGGAAAAGGTGTGGTAGAACTCTATTTAGTGAGGATCTAATACCGCTTAGAAGTGCATCTTCATCAAAGCTCTTTCTAGAGAACGTTTTGAGTTTATCCTTCCACGACTTGGTCTAAAGAGCCTACAACCGGAAACACTCAAACGTCTTCAAGAGGAAGACGAGGAGTAAATGGTTTTTTCTTCATCTATATCTTATATATATTTATTCAAAAAGCAAAATAAAAAATTTCAAAACCCAGAAAAGAAAATAGAAAAATATACAATTTTCAAAATCCATAAAAATTAGAAAATCTTGAAAAATACCAAAAAAATATTGTTATTCTGTCATGTTTTTCTTTATTCGATATCATCTACGGACTTTGTGTTGACATTCAAATAATGTCACGGGTTTTTAGATGTTCTTCGAATGTACATAAATTGCTTTAAAAAAAAATGAGGCGGAGAAAATGGTGGTATATTGTCATTTCATGCAGTAACCCGTTTTAAAAGTAAAGAACAGAGCCATGCTTAATCTTATTTTTCAAATCTCATGCTTTGATTCTTAAAACAAATGTTTGTCACCAAAAAGACAAATGTTTTCTTTCCAAATATTTTTCCGTCTAATGATTCTTCTGAAAAATATTTGTCATCTAATGAAAACAAAATTGCTTTGAAAATACCTCGTACTCTATTATTTTTGAAAATAATCTGAGCTTATCATCTGTCAAAATCTCTATCTCTTAATCAACAACTTGTGTCATTTATTGAGGGGGAGAATGATTTCAATCGAATTAAAAAGAGTATTTTTCAAACAATTGGCACGTAAACGAGCAAGGTCTACTTTTGGATAATCAAAATGAACAATGTTTAATACAAGTGGTTCAAGACCTTGGCTATTGTTATGTTTCATTAGATAATCAAAGCATGTTTAATCCGTGGAGTTTAAAGTCTTAGATTTGATCCTTATCGGTTAAATGTTTTCATAAGCAAGTCACAATTCTTCTCAAAAGCTTTCAAAAACAATTTAAATCTATAAAGATCACAAATCTCAAATGATTTGAAAATTGTGATCGGGGGAGAATTTTCAAGTCCTCTTGCCTCCATGTGCCAAAACTATTTAAAATTATGATGCACATGTTGAGGGGGAGCAGTTTCTAAAATATCAAAAACGATTCAGGTACAAAATGCTTTGATAATATATCACAAGTACCTGGATTGATTTTGAAATGGTTTTCAATTGGTTCCAATGGCCGATGAACAATACCAAAAAGACCGACCAAATTTACTTTATGTATGGTGATATAAGGATGGTTAGGTTAGGTATTCGTTCCCACGATCCCGCCAGAGCCGGAGGGATCTACCCAGGGACAATCCACTAGATAGTGTAGAGTCCTTAGGTATGATGAAAAGGAGAAAATGAGAATATGGGAAGAGTGCGGACAGAGATAGAGCTAGAACTGGAATAAACCCAACAAGGCTCTAGTAATGAAGTCTCGGTAAGCACTGAAGGGGTTGAAGAATGAAAAAGAATTGAATGTGAAAAGGGTGAAAAGAAATAGCCTCCAATAATTCAACCTTAGGGCAGAAACCGGGTTCAATTCATATGCTACTGGTGGTTACCTAGGTAACACCGGTATTGAAGACAAGACGTCATGGACCCAGTGACGCACTGCACTGCATCTTCTCAAGCTACTCAAGTTCCTCTTAAAAGGGCTTGTTTCATTCTCACGGGGAACCTACATTACCTATCGACTTTCTCTTAGAGATAGTTGATATTGAAGAAGGAGACCCTCTCCTAGTCTCCGGCATAGGAACCAAATGTGCACAATTAAGTCTAGAGCCACGAGATCATCAACTAAATCTCTTTAGGACACTGACAATGAAGACTCTCTGTTTCACACAATGTGGAAAGAGAGATTATATCTTAAGATTCCTACGCATTATCCTTGTGGTATTGCCATAACATCCGAGTGATATGCAAACACATTCACAATGAAGATGGAAAGCCTTCTAGAGCCAACATCAAACAAGCTCTTGGTAGGTGGCATGTGAGATCTATCCAATAGATCAACCATGTGACAACCTAACGAAAACAATGGGGCTTATTCAAAATTATGAATCAATCCTGGTTCAGGTTATGGATTGACGGATACCTTTGAAAATCGGTCGTTGTGCGTAAAATTCTTTTCTCTAGCACATCGACTGTGTATTAATATTTCAAAATAAAAGGTGTTTATGGTTGATAATTGATTTTCCTTAAAACCTTCGTTGTATTGCAAAAACACTTTATTAAGCGTACACGCATTGTTTTTCAAATCTACTTTCATCAATCAGTGAATCTCAAATTCGCTGGTTCACTCACTCCGTGTTGTCTTCTTTGAGACGCTCCGGTTTGAGAACAGCTAGAGCCGCGAAACCCCGTCAAGGAGACTCTTCGAATTATACTGATCACAGCAGTACTTGTACTCGATCAATCGGGTAACCGTGGGCCGTGTACCTTAATTCAACGAAAGTGATCAAAGACACTTTCGTGCGCTTTATTGCTAACTGCTTTTATGTAGGTATCCCGACGCTTGAAGTGATCGTAATGAGAGGTCAATCCATAACCGCATGCTCACACAACACATTCATTTCAAAAGAAATCATGATAAGTGCATCAACGAATCTGATATTATCACTCCATGCTTCGCTATGCAAATATCATGAATCAACTAAAGCTTCCGCTACTCGATGAAAAGAATTCATGATCCGAATGTGAGCATGTCGGTCCACCGTCACAACATCACACAAAGTCAACATCACAATGGAAGAGTCAGAGATTTATGCAAGCTAATGATCTCAAAGCTGGCTAAAAACTCATCATCACGTGGATCAGTTAAAGACCTCCACTAGATTTATCCAAACGTGCAAAACATGAAGAATCAAAGACTACGTGCTACAGAGCAATGAACTTAAACAAGAATCCAAGAACAATCTTAATGTAATATATGTTTGTATTCTGTGTAATTTGAGGTGACCTCCCTTAGGGGGTGATTGTTAGGAATTAGAAAATCCAGTAGTTAAAGAGTCGATCACCTCAAATATATGTATTCGTTAGAAAGCTCGTAGTCGTAGTCAAGTTATGTTATTAAGTAGTTTGTTAAGTAACACCATGGAGGACGGATGGGTCTTTACCCAATGTATGCCTGATCCACAGCCCGTAGGTGGCGTTTATTGTAAGACACTATAAATACCCTCTACCTCCCAGGGTAGAGGGTTGGAGCTTCAATACCATTTTTCTTTGTTTCACATAGTTCCCAACTCTCTTCCCTTTCTCTCTCTAGAACTTTCTCTCTCTAAAACATTGTATACGCCCCATATGGATTTGGTTTGATGTGTTTGTGAAATCCTATATCTTACAGTTCCAAAGAAGTTTCTACCTATCGTGGCGTCTATTGAACAATGTCAAGATTTAGACAGAATATTCTTTGAAGAAGCCGTTGGAAGATTAACTGCTTTTGACGAACGCCTCAAAAGTTAAGACGAACATGAAGAAAATTATCAAGACAAAATTTTGATGGAAAGTTCAAGCAATCAAGGAAGAGGAAGAAACTTTAACAAAGTAGGAAAAAGACGAGAAAGAGATACAAGGCAAGGAGAACAAAGCAAGAATAAAATGAGATGCTATGAATGTGGTGATTTAGGTCATTTTTTAACAATGCACCAAATGGAAGAAGTAAGACAAGAAAACAAGCACATCTCATTTATGAAACCGACGATATGAACCTACATTGTTGTGAAGTTAAGAAAAGAAGACTCGATTGCCGTAACATTAGTGAATGTTGGACCATTAATGTTATTGAAGCAAAGTTAAGGGTAGATTAGTATATTTATGTTATGTATTAAGTAAATTTCGGTGTAAACCAAAATTATGTTTGGGCTGGGTCATAAGAATAAAATGGTATAAACCGTTATTTATAATAGATGTGTCATTTATTGAATCGTTGTATCCTTTTTGTTCTAGGCATGATGGCAAATGATTCATATAGTATAAATAGGTTAGGTTCTGTAAACAAACATCACAAGTAAATTGATCAATCAATACATGTTTTAGTGTTTTTTTGTATACAAGTTCTATCAGTGATTTGGTATTGATATACTTTGGGTATAATCTGTTTACAGGTCGACTGTCCCAAACAATCAATTCCATTCATACCAATTCAATGAAAGTTGTTTAATCGAAGGCCATTAAGCAACATATTTCTACAATTACTGTTAGGTCACTAGTTTTACAACACAAGTTTACAAGAAAGATAGAGAGGCGATTGACCAAGTATCCAAACACACACACGATATGCTTATGACCGGTTATGCGTAGGGCATGAGTGAAAGAAATACTTGATCAACCAACTCTCAAGTGAGGGTTATTATATAGTATTTATAGGAGGGAAGCTAGGGCAACACTCGTAGTCCCTTCCTTTCTCCTATGGGCTTGGGCCTAAGCTCATGGGCCTTCTACATAAGCTTAAGGCTAATAACAAACATAAAGGCCATAATAAGCTAACTATTACATATGAGTAACTGACACTTGAATAAGGTTTAGGAGTGATTCCAACAATCTCCCCCTCAAGTGTTATTACATATGAGTAACAAACACTCAAGTGTTGGTGATGAAAAACGGTGAAGGCGTTGATGTAATGTTAGGAATTATGTGAAGTACGAATTATGCTGTTATTTCTGCTGAATGGATTCTGCCGAAGTGTATGGATTCTGTCGAAGACATAGTTCTGCTAAAGAATAGTTTTTTTCTGCGGAAGTTGTTATTCCGTGTTTAGTATATTTAGTTTGGATATACATGAGCTTTATTAGGAAGTGATTGTGTATATCTTATTTAGTTTTATGTTTATACGTTTCTTGGGAAACGGTTTAGGGTTTTATTTAGGGTTCCTTGTCTATAAAAGGAACACAATAGAATGAATTATGTATTAGACGTTTACATATTATTAATATAACGATCCATAGAGGATCAAAGAGTTCTTAGTTATTTGTGTTTTATAGTTGTGTTTATATTCCGCTAAAGAATACAAGTTGTAGAGATTTTCTTTTAGTTTGGTTGTGATTACACAAGCAATAGTAACGATCTACGAAGCTCAAGATCTATCAAGGTCTGTTAGTTTTCAACAAGTGGTATCAAAGCCTCGTGAGAGTCTCTACGATACTAAGGACAGGTTTTTCTAAACACCAATACAACCAAAACAAAACTCACAATGCCTGGATCGGGACGTTGATGCTGAAATCACCAACAACCAAACACCACTCATCTCTGCAACACCTAAGGCTCTCTAACAGCAATGCTAAGTTTCCTTACCTAAAAAGGGAGGAGTATGATCTTTGGGCGATGAAGATGCAAAACTGGATCTCCAACATTGATTGGAATCTATGGGAGATAGTATGAAGGGAAACATTTTGAAGAAAACTACCATAGATGCCGCCGGTAAGATGACTTATGTTCCTCCCAAACTGCCAAGAGTTACCTGGCAGTTGAGAGAAACCAAGGTTAAAACCATTCTTCTTCAAGCTATTCCCGAGGATCACTTGAGTGATTTTCACTTCATGCAAGATGCCAAGGACATATGGTTAGCAATTAAGGCTAAGTTCGGTGGGAATGAGGAGTCTAGAAGAATGAGAAAGTCCATGTCTGCGACAACAGCTTTCAAGACTTTCAAATCTCTAAAGAGGAAGGAATTCACAAGGGCTATGACAAGTTTCACAAGATTTTAAGTCAGTTAAATTTTGCAGGAAAGCCAGATAATGATGATTGTAATTCTAAGTTCTTGAGATTATTACCTCCATCCTGGCTACAAGTAAGCATTGCTTTAAAAGCTAACGGTGGCCTAGATATGCTTACTTTTGATGAGCTGTACAACAAACTTAAAGCTCTTGAACATGATGTAAGAAGTCCTTTTAGATCATCATCTACTACAAGTCACACAGCATTCGTTGGAGCCTCTACCCCTAAGATGAGTAATGGTCCAAGTCCAGCTTACTCATCATCATCTTATACTACCACTCCATCAAGTTCTCAATCCGGAGGTATAATGAAAGATGTGCTTGGATCCTTCTTTTTGTCGATTATGATCCTCAGAACTCCGCCTATGAGGATTTAGATCAGGTGGATCCACTGGAGATGGAAGAGATGAAGCTGAAGTGGCAAGTGGCTATGCTGTCCATGGATATCAAGAATTTTGAGCGCAAAAGTCGGTGGAAGGTTTGGCTTCCAAGGAAGAGATCCAATGAGGTTTGACAAAAGGAAGGTCAAGTGCTTCACATGTCAACAGATGGGTCACTTCTCCAGAGAGTGCAAAGATAGAAAGCCGGTGATGAGACGAGATACTCTACTTATCGCAGAATCGAGAGAGTCTGGAACTTCAAAGGGATCAGCAGCTTTGGTCACTCTTGACAGCAATGTGGGCTGGAAGCTACATGAGCAGAATAATGATGGTCCTGATAATGTTGGTTTGATTGCAAGCGTACTTCCGGAGAGGATAGGCATGATCAGATTGCCTTGATGGGCATCTCTCGTACAAAACTGCATGCTTGGTTGCAATAAGCGTTATAATGAACTCAAAGAAGCTTATGATATTTTGAAACCTAAATATAATGAATGCTTTGTAGAAGTTGAAGCTTATAAACAGGCTTTAAAACCACTAGAAAGACAAAAGGTTTGGTTTCAAAAGAATCAAATAGCTTATGATGAGAAAATAAGTGTGTTAGAAAGAGATCTTGAATGTGCTAAAAATGAGTTAAAATATTCTGAGAAGTTAAGAGCAGATGTAGTGTCAGAAAATCTAGAGCTAAAAGTGAAACTAGATGAGGAAATTGCTAGGCATAAAGAATGGTTGTTAAATGGAAATAAGTTAGCTAGTCACATCTATGCTAGTCAAACTCCAAATACTTCTATAGGATTAGGCTTTAAGAAGTATGTAGGGTTAGAAGCTAGGGATGACACACGCAAATCTACACCAACATGCCTAGCTAATTATGTGAAAGAAGGTACCCTACATGCAGTACGTGGACCTATTAGAGGTGAGCACATGCCCATTAACCTTTCCATTACTGTTGACTTTGATGGATCACATCATCTCTATGGAAAAAAGTCAAATGACTTGCACCACTGATACTTCTTCTAATGACTTTGTCTCTTGTGTTACAGTGACAAGTCCTCCGAAAGCAAGGATCTATAGAGTGTGATTCAAATGACAAGTCGACCTTTCCAAGTCTTCACCCTGCACTGACCCAAGACTACCAATAAGCATGTCAGAGTTGCTGCCAAGGAATCCTCTTCCAAGACAGTTTCCTCTGAAGACTTGCCTTTTAATTCTTTGCATAATAATACTATTAAAAACAATTCTTTTCATGGTTTTGGTTTGAATACTTCTGCTTGTAATAGAACATCTTTTGGTTTGAATAAATCTTCTAAACAGAAGACATGTTTTGAGTGTAGAAGTAAATTTCATTTAATTAAGGATTGTGATTTTCATGAGCAAAGGATGGGTAGGTGTGGTGATTCTAGGACATCTAGACCTATGTGGACTAATGCTAATGCTATACCACCTTATGTTCCACAAGCAACTTATACTAATACTCCTACGCCTAGGAGAAGACCAGTTGTAAGACCATATGTACAACCAACAAGTTAATATTTTAAGAATGGTTATTGGCCTGGATATGATAACTCAATGACTGATGGGAAAGTGTAATCTGGGATACTGCTTGTCAAGTCCTCAAGTTGTTCTTGGAATAAAAAGGGACCTAAATTTCAATCGAAACCCAAGAACAATAGTGGATCTTATACATCTGCATGGCATAACTCATATGATCCACAAGGCAGGTTTAAGTCAGCAATGACTTGAGCCTCCATAGTGTACTAATATTTTGTATATTTTTGTTGTTGTAGAATCATCCTCTTAAGCATAAAGATGTTGGCATTGTTGATAGTGGTTGTTCAAGAAGTATGTCAGGAAACAGGGATATGATGCATAACTTTGTATCAATTGAAGGAGGAGGCAATGTAACCTTTGGAGGAAGTGATGGAAGGATTACTAGGAAAGGGACCATCAAAACACCTCAACTGGAGTTTGAGAATGTATACTATGTCAAGGAACTTCAACACTTCAACTTGTTCTCAGTCTCACAAATGTGTGACACCAAGAACAAAGTACTCTTCACTGAGGATGAATGTCTTGTGCTGTCTAAAGACTTCAAACTCCCAAAAGACACTTCAATTCTGCTGAAAGTTCCTCGGAATCACAATCTTTATACATTCAACTTAACTCTGATGTTAAACCGAAGGTGATTTAACTTGCTTGGTGGCTAAAGCATCCTTGGATGAGTCTACCAAATGGCATAGGAGAATGGCCCATGTCAACTTCAAGACCATAAACAAGCTCTCTAAACTGGGTCTTGTTGAAGGTCTTCCTTCCAAAGTCTTTACAAATGATCATAACTGTGTTGCTTGCAACAAGGGAAAGCAACATAGAGCCTCATACAAAATTGTTATCACAAAGCTGTGAGTATTATTTCTGAACCTCTTCAGTTGAGTCGTTGAGGTACACCGAAGCATCACCTCACGACTGTAGACCGTTTGAGACCACTAAGCGCAATCCACGGGATGTTGCCGAAGCGACCTGCCGTGGCGTTTGATGTTGACCCTGGTAGGAGTTTCCATTCAATCACCGAGGATCACAAATGTGAACCTCTCATAAATGTTCTCGACAGATTGCTAGGATCTGTGAAGGACTCGATAATGTACCACTGAAATTCTTATTGTTGAATATCAAGTGATGAAATGTCAAGTGTACCTAAGAGATCTTTTGATGAATCTCGTGGCTCTAGACTCAATAGTGCGTTTTGGTTTTGCTGAACGGAGACTAGGGAGATGGTCTCCTTATTCAATACCAGCAATCTCTAAGAGAAAGCCGATAGTTTATGTAGGGTTCCCTGTGAGAATGAAACAAGGTTCTGTTGAGAGAAACTTGAGTGGTTAAGAAGGTTTAGTGCATGCGTCACTGGGTCCATGACGACTTTTAATCTTCAATACGGTGTCATCTAGTGATAACCAGTAGCATATGAATTGAACCCGGTGTGTGCCCTAAGTTGAATAATCTGGAGGGCTATTTCTTTTCACCCTTTTCTTTGCATTTCTTTTTAATTCTTCAACTCCTTCTTTCTCCGATTCTCATTTTCTCCTTTTTTACAATCATACCTAAGGACTTCTAAATACTAACTATTTGTGGTGTCCTGGGTAGATCCCTCCGACTCTGGCGGATCATAGGACGGTTATTCCTAACCTTAGTCACCTTATAACTCCATGACTAACCTATGTTGCCATAAAACCATTGTTGTGAAAAATCTCTTAAAGTGTTTGTGAATGAAAAACATTTTAGTACCAATGTTGAGATAAGATTTTGCATAAATACTCCCCCTCCACATGTGCTTAAGAGTTTTAACGGTTAAAATGCACAGTGAGGAAAGAGCGCGCATTTTGAATTGATCAACTCAAGATAGACATTCCCCCATGAGACACATTTACGCTGGCATAGTTAAAGAATTGCATTGTCAACTTTTAGGTGACAACTAGCTCTAATAACTACCTTGAAGGTGTAGACAATCCTCGAAAGGTTGTCAAACCCGTTAGAGTTCATGTCTACCAAGAGTTTCTCGAATGGTACATTCTACTCGCACAAGTCCTTTAAGAGACACGTTTACATCACTAGCGAACTAGCTTGAAATTATTACCCGTCCCGGACAAGTCTTTTTCGAGTTACTAACAGTTAAGATCTCGTCCATTCATGGGTTAAGTCTATAGCACAATGATTCATTTGCATTGACGCAACATATTTCTTATCACTTATTTTCTCCTTCAAAATGGCATATATGAAGTTATTTTTGAAAAGTTGAGAATAAATATGACCATTTCGAGTGTTGCGGGAAGAATGACCACTAAGAACAATTTTGAACAAAGTTTTAATTCAAGTACTCCCTTCAAAGTGATTAAACGGTTGAGGTTTTTTGAAAAAAATAAGGGAAAGTACTTGTTCTTTTGAGCAAAACCTTGACAAATGAAAGGTTTGATAGGTTTTACTCAAAATTAAGGAGCTTTCGCTCCTTTTATAAGGATTGTGGCAATCGCGTACCATAGGGTCATTTATTTACAAGTACGGGTTGTACACTGTAATGTGTGCACAAGCCATTGACATAATTAGATCATACATCCAAATTTATAATGAAAGAAGCAGTTCAAGGGGTACCAGGTAGTCCGGAGATGTCGTCAGAGGAGTGTGAGTCGGGCGTTGAAAGCCGATGATGTTTCTCCTGGTCGACCACCAACATAGCTTTCCAGTCTTCTGAACTGATCCCTTCTATACAACCGTTCATCAATCATGGTGATGATCCTCTTCACGCCTCTTCGATCCCGAATTCCATCGCTAGGAGACCCGATCTTATGGTGTATATCCTTCAACCGGTAAGCCAATCCGTCCCTAACCATCTTCAAAGTGTGATCACCAAACTTATGAAGATCTCTGCCGCATCACATCACGCATTTCTTTGAAGTTCACTGCGGTAAACGACGCCGAAAGGTTTGCGATGAGCGTGATATTGTGGAAGCTGGTTGATGTCGGGTAGATCAAGCTGCGGTGGAGTGAAGTTGACACGGTCCGATAAGATTCAACTGCCGCTTGGAGATCTTCTACACGTTCTTGGATAACTATGCGTCTGATGAAGATGAGCACCGACTTGATGAATTCACGTTGTCTGCAGTTGGAGAATTGTCTCATACGACCCTGTACTTTCGCAAGGTACATGTCTTCGATGTCGTTAATAGACAAATTCTCAAAGTCAGCTTCATAGAATGCATAATCCCTTTCATCTTGTCGTTTGACCACGATATTCTTTAGGAAGGTGTAGTCCCACTTAGATGAAAGATCGACGTGTTTGATGGCAACGATACTTTTAGAACTCAATACCGCATGTTGAGACTTCGAACCTGGCGGCTTCGTAGTAGTAGATTCTTGGCGTTCCCGGCCAATGATGAATCCGTCATGTGCATCTCGGTCGTAAGCTTCCACTTTGTTAGAGAACAAGTGATTGGCACGTTCCTCGATGGCTATGCAGGTCGAGTATATAGCTGCAGGGAATGGAAGTGTCAACGATGTAGCGTATTTCCTTGAACCATCGCCACCATGTAGAAGAAAATCCAAGTCTCTGTTGAAGAAATATCGGAATGGAATCCTTGGTTCATCTGATTGGCCAATTGTTGGTAGAGGTTTTGACCATCGGTGTATTATGGAGGTTGTCCCGTTTGGTGAAGTCGATGTTTGCTTCGGGTTGAGCCAATCCATGTTGTTAGACATAGCTCGAGCAATGTTTTCAAGGTGATATTCACCTCGATGGCACTTTCTGAGCTATCTTTCCACAGTTGGAAAGCTTCATTCTTGATTCGCTTCAACTCGGATTTCGTCATCTTCTTCACATGGAACTTTTCTTGCATAATCTTAGCATGCTCCAGTATTACATCTACCGATCTTGACCTTCTTCGAGGTAGAGGTGGAATTGACAAGTGTAGAAAACCATTCAAATTCCTTTGTGGTGTCTTCATCTAGCCATGATAGGACGTCTCCCTTGGGCCTTTTCTTCTATTTCTTAGGCCTAGATGAGGGTTCAGGTTTCTTTACTTGTTTGGGAGAGGTGGGTTGTTGTAGGGGCTCATGGTTTTCTTCATCGTCCCCACCCGTATACTCAAAGTAATCACCGGTTTTTGAGTCCTGGGGGGGGGGTCTCAGAATCATGAGGTTTATCGGTAGAAGAACGAGGAGGAGACCTTTGTTGAGCAGAGGCCGTTGGGAGGTGGTGGCATAGAAGATGATTCACCAGATTTCTTCTGTCGTTTAGCTTCATCATTCTTATCCCGATCCTTATCTTCATCGTCCTCTAGGACGCTTTAGACCTTCAGCTTCGAATCCGTGCATGCTTCTTGAGTTGGTAGTCCAACAATGCTTGAAACAACTTTCCTTCATCGAAGTAAATGTCCTGCATCGTTTAGACATTTGTGTGACAAGCTTGGCCACCAATTCATTATCCGAGAAAACTACTGGATCAGATGGATTGATTGTGACGGTTAAGGGTGTTGATCTTATAGTTTGCTTGGCTATCTGCATAAGATTCGGATATAGTTTTCTGGTAAACATCTCCTTTGTGACTTTAGGAACGATTTACAGAAGGTACTTGTGAGTGTAGCCTTCGATCATTCTGTCCATTTTCCCTTGTAGATCATCTGCGCATGAGCTTCGTATGTATTCCCTTTCATTCTGCATCTTGTCATTCTCATTATGTAGATATCGCATTTGGTCAGAAACCAATTCATTTTCTATAGAGCATGTCCTTCTTTTTGACTTGTTTGACTGCTTTCACAATTCTTTCATGAGTATGAGAAATCCAAGATCGAGGTGGCTTCTTCACTAATCTGGATGATGATTTGGTTGATCTTTTTGATGGTGGTGGTGAAGAGTGAGAAGAAGAATCTGATGATGATGAGATGTGAGGAGACTCCGGGTCCTTTGGTGGTTCGGAAGTTTCTTCCTTTGATCGCTCGGACTATCTAGAAGAAACGTATCATACTCAACATCTTCTTCATTGCCAGTCTTAGTTTGTTCATCGCCTTTGGCTTTAACGCAGCTTCTTCATCGCCTTTTACCTTCTCTAGCTTCTCAGATTCCGGTTCTTCAAAATCATACTCAATAGTGTCTTCAACACGTGTTTGTTGTTGTACCAAAGTGGTGGCACCAGATCCCTTATCGGGTTGATTAACCGCATCGAGATCTGGTGAGGGTTGAGCTGCACCACTTGACCCTCCGGGGCCACCCGTTTGTTCTTGAGAAAATTTTTGTGCAACGTGTTGAAGTCGAACGAATTTGAACTTCTTCCTGTATGATTTATCCAGTTGCTCTTCATCACTTTCGAAGCTTTAATCATATGGCACAAGTACAGGAGTCTTTCCTTTGCCATGTTCAGATATTGGACTAGGAGGTTTTGGTACTGATGGAGAGTCATCCTTTGCAGTTTCAGAGTAGTGGACCTCCTCGTCCGATTGTGTATCTTGAGCTTTCATCCAGGTAGCTTTCCTTGCGGCTCAGTGTAGGAATAGGAGTAGCTTCCTTGGAGGGAACTTTCTTCCTTGGAGTAGGTTTCCTCTTTGGGACCTTTCTTTGACTCTCTGTGCTTATTGCACTTCCAGCTCTTCCTCTTCCTCGGTTCTCCGAGTAGGAGTTCCGTAAGGCTTTTCATCCAGATGACCAACTTTGCCTTCTCGTGATCGCTACTTGATACCTTTTGTATGTTTCAAGCTTTTTGATTTCATTGGTCAGAAGGTGATCAGCCAGCACGGCACCTTGTTTCTTTGTTGTCGATTCCTTGATTCTGATAGAAAGGATAGGTTCTGACAACACGTCGTGATTGTCAGGGTCATTGAGCCTCTTGGGAATATCAGGATTAAGTCCAAGTGCTCTCTGGATCAAAAGCTTTGTGTATCCCATATAGGGAATCTTTGAGCTAAGTTTCTGTGAAATGTCATCATGTCATCCCATATCAGTGCTTCGATTTTAATGTCCTTCTTATTGATCAATGACCGAAGACTTGCGGTTCCCATGAGCTTGGGATGCTCATAGCCACTGTCGCGACCAGAGACAGACTTAGTGATGATGATGTAGAGTGTTCTCCACGGTTGAGGAATGTTCTTAAGCTCCACGTGAGAGTGCTTGTTAATAATTCCCGACGCTTCATCATAGCCAATATCAAGTAGAAATTGCAGAACTGTCCTCTTCGTGAGGTGTGGCAAAGAATTCAGTTGGCACGATGTCTGGAATGATGAGTACAGCCCGTAAGTCTGAAGGAGTAATGGTGACTTGTTTCTGATTAAGTGTCAGCATCACTTTGACCAGTGATCCTCTGCATAGAGTCCCAGAATTGCTTGAATGTAGATTTCCTATCTGTGCAGTGTGAGAGCATGTTCGGTAGGGATGATTCCTTAGAATATCCACATGACATGAGACAAGAAGATTATGAGCATGTGAGGGTGTCAAAGTCAACCCTAAGGTTGTTCTTTCCAATCTTTCTCGGATAGCCATTTGGGAAGATATCAGCAATAGTGAGAACCTCAGGTGCATCCACATTCATTTGAGCGACCATGTCGTGATCGAAATAACATTAGCCAAAAGAACCAACATATCGAAAGACATAATGTTAGTCAACGGAAGGTCTTATTGTCTAGTTATTGAATGTAAAGTGACAATGATTGTTACGAGTCCTAAGTCACTTGTTTGTCCAATAGTCCAATGACGTCGTGAAATGTTTCGTGAGTTAGTTAACTTTAAGTTTTAAAGTTTATGTTATCACTTATTGTTCACAACATATCAAACGATTAAGTTTATTAGTGACATTATTGGATTCGAGACGTTATGATTAGTTTATTTACAAGTTTGTACACGTAACAATTCATAATGAAGGTCAATCAAGGCTTAGGCGTAGTTTTGGCAAAGTTAAGCGTAATGTAATAACATACGCGTAGACGAAATCTTATGCGAAGGATCCTAACTTACGCGTAAGAAATGTTACGCGTAGGAAAAGGGGACCTTATGCGTAGAGCTTACGCGTAGGCGTATATAAACCTTACGCGTAAGGCTTACTTGTAAGAGTAGACCTTATGCGTAGAGGTCACTGTTTACGCATATCCTTCACAGGATACGCGTAGTCCCATTGTAGAACCTTATGCGTAGACGCTACGCGTAAGATTACTCTTACGCATAACCTTCTACGCTTAAGGTGATCCTTATGCGTAGAGATTCAATGACCTTGTTTCTGAGTTTTACGAGTAGCAAGCCTAAAATAAAATCATCATAACATCAATCTTAACACATATATTCATTCTAAAATCAAATCATGGCATGAAAGCTTGTTGAACATTTATGCGAAGAAACACTTACGCGTAGGTCAAAACCCTAAGGGTTATGAATTACGCATAAGAGTTTTAACCATAGGATTAGCACCAATTCAATTCTGGTAGGTCATGGATGTTATGAGAGTCTAATTATAACATCTAAATCGTGGTGAATCAAAAATACCCAAAATCAAGAACTTTAAACCCTAACATCCAATTTTTAATCAATGAGAGTTTCTGGGTGGTTATAGAGCCTGGAAACCTTTAATTCAACATGCTATGAATATCACACAACAATCTTTTGACCACAAACAATCACATTTTGAAAATACCTAATTCGACTCATAAACCCTAATTATAAAAATCCATTAATTCGTGTTTCTGGGTGTATTTTGAGCATAGAATTAGTATCATTGATGTTAAATACATGTTTTGACACAATCCTTTTAACCACAAACACCCATTCTTGATTGTGAGTTCATACGCTTATGCGTAGAACACAAACACAATCATAGACAAAAATTTGACCGTTGGATTCGTGTAAAAAATCAAAACCTATGTTTGTAAACATGTTAAGATCATGAAACAACTTACAAATTGATGATCGAAACACGGATTTGTCAATTGATTCTTAGGCGTAGGATCTTTTTGGTGTAAGTAATAAATGTGATGAAATAGTTAGGTGGGAGGTGTTTTTATTAAAAGTAACTTTAAACTTTTGGCAGTTTTGGTCCCTCCACCTTTTCCATTTTTCATACAAAGCCATTTAACTTCCGTTTTGGTTATCAAACAAAGATTTTAAGAAATAAATGTCACACCCCCAATTTACCTGTTTTGCAGCGGAATGGAATTCCTGGGGATAGACTGTCATAGCACCACAATCACAGTTATATTGAACGACCTAAAGTGTCGTTTAAAAACACATCGTTGGATGTTTAATAAAAGCGTTCAGAGTTACAACATAGGTCCCAAAAGTTTAAAAAAAAGTTTGCGGAAATATAAATATATTACAAGTCCAAACGATGTTTTTAAAGAAGGTGCCATAATGTACAATGATATAAGTCGACGCCGCGACTCAAAATGTGGTTCCTTAACCATGCCATGATGGTAATGCCTTAGTTACCTGAAAATACATTGCTAAAACGGTCAACAATAATGTTGGTGAGAAATCATAGGTTTATGTAAATGTTTTATACGATTACGCAAGTATAGATCGGGCATGACAATCATGTCACGTAAAAATGTTACTGGTATGACAATTATGTCACATAAAAATGTTACAATTGCTTTAAGCCCATGACACCGAAACTAGACTGTTCATAATGTATACCCCTGCAGAGTGTTTGCCAGACAACTCCGTAATGTTATCAAATGAAATGCATCCGTATGACAAGTTGGGATTCACCAACTCGGATGGAGGCGTCACCCTCGATAGATCTATCCACTCATCCTCGCTTCAAAGATTAACGGTTCATGTTCAGGTAATGGGGACTTTCAATTGGCAAATGTGGTAACTTAAGCAATGTAAATGAATTTAACATACTTGGTATCGTAATAAAAATGTTGTGCAATGTATTCTCCCCCGTAGGTTTGAAAATAATTAAAAGCATGTAAAACGGGGCTATGAAAACTCACCTTGGTATGCAGAAATGTAAGACATCACAACTAACATCAAGTAATAAATGTGCACGGCTCCGACACGCAACCTAGATAAGTATGGTATGGGTTTAGTATAAGTCTCGTATTCAAATGCATGTTGTGTAGGTTAAACAACGTTTGTAAGTTTACCAGTGTTTGTGTTTTTGAAAGTGTTTGAAGTTCAGAAGCAAAAGTTTTCACGTATTAGGATCTTTAAAATACTTGAAGTTAAGAACCAATATTTTAAATATTTGTTTAATAACATATCATGCAAAGTTTCATGAATTATTTTGATTGTCGATAATGATCGAAAAGTGTAGTTGCGAAAATAATTCGCGCGTCTTGGCTCTTGGAAAAGATGGAGGAATAATGTATACGAAACTTTCGTATAATAGCTGACTCGTATAGTGACTCAATTATACTCACGCCAATAAAGAATATATGATCAACACAGTCGAGAAAAGTATTGACGAGTACTTGAGTCGAGAAGAAATGACAAAAGAAGTCGAGGATAAAACGAACAAGACAAACGTCGATAAAGAAAGTCAATTGGTACGTTTCGGCGTTTACCCCATGTTCCCAAATAGTTAGTATAAAACATACATGTTTTATAAACAAGGTTATGTTTCAATTCGCAATTCAAACTATAAAGTTTTACTACATAAAAGTAATATGTGTTTGGATTTGTTTGTCGAGTTTTATAACTATAAAAAGGGATTTGGTTTAAAATATAAGTTTATAACGTTTTTATAAATTTCGACATGACGTGTCTATTTATACAACGTGCCCAAGTCATCGTGACTTTATAAAACTCAGGTTGCAAAACAATATTTCTCAACAAGTTTATAATTGACAAGTCATTATTAGTTGAATAAGTGTTTATTGTATATTTCAGGTTTGTTACGAATCTAATATATTAAATTCTTTACGAGTCTAATATATTGTATCGTCTCAAGTCCAAAATGTCCAATAAATGCTCATACAACTACAAACTATTGTCCAAAATAATCCAAGTCAAATTTTAATAGTTTTCGTCCACTAATGTCCTAATCCAATAATCAAATCCAAGCATAGGCTTTTATAAGTATTTCCAAGTCCAAAATATTTAATCCGTTAAACATTCGTTTTGTCAAGTTATCCAAATCAAAAACAAATCCCATATCAATCTCGAGTAGTGATCCAATAAGTATCCGAAACGTCATTGACTAAAACAAGGAAAATAAGTCGCGTTAATAAACGTTAAATGGAATGATCAACGTCAAAATGAATATAAATAATTTAATTCCAAAACAATATATATCGATATTAATGATCACGACCCATTCGACGTTTCCTAAACCTTGACCATGACTCAAAAGACATTACGATTAGGACGAAAAATAATTCCAAGTCCCCACGACACTTCGTGTGTCGTGGTACACATAGCGACATTTACCGAAAGTGTCGCTTACCAACTATAGCTCCCACAACAATTACCACGACCATAAATAAAATCTAAAATCCATAACGAACTAGCAAAAATAAATGTTTACTATCATCAGACCTCTGCTATTTACCTTGTTCACCAAAGTTTGTGGCAGCGACTCCCCGTGAGTCATGGTTCATAGTTACGACTTAGACATCAAACCCATGTCTAATAATTAATCACGACAACGACAATAATACTTCCAAACAACCCACGGCCACAAAAGTAATTACCACCGGCCAAACCAAACACGCCCTTTGGGCTAAAGAAAATAACCAGATCCAAGCGTACCCAATTGAAACAATTTAAGCAAATCCCAACGCACCCACTAAGGCTGTCGTGATGGGGGATCGAGACAACCAAAACAGCATCATGCCGTGACTCCCTTGAGTCACGGCTCAACCTATTCAAGACCCTATGCCAATCGGCTAACAATAAAACGGAACCAAAATGATCATAATTCGCATAAAAGAACTATAAGGACGAAATATATACACGAAATAGAATAAATACACGGAATAAGTATGGAACGGGTCCGAGTCAACTCAACTCGTGAGTTGACTCGGGCGAGTCACACGACTCGGATCGAGTCAAAACGATTCAAGAGCCAAAACAAGAGATTCAAGTGTTTTAGTTTATAAAACCTCAAGTTTAATTAGTTTTTCATCACAAAATCGTTTTTATTAATTAAAACCGATTAGGGTTTTAAAAAAAAAAGATGAAAGAAATGAAGAGCTGGGGCGCATGAGTCCTTACCAACGAAAGAGGAGGGGGAAAAAGATGGTGGTGCACGGGCGGAGGATGACGCGCGCGGGTGGGCTTCAAAAACAACCCAAACGAGCTCCTTTAACACCCAAACGCTCCAGAAATCATACCCGTGTCTTGATCTACGCGTTGGTAACAAGAACATGGGTGGCCGGAATTTGGCCGGAACCGGCGACGGTGCCGGAAAAGTTTTCCGGTGGGTGGTGGTGGTATCAATATGAGGAAGACTAATTTTGGGTCTTTTATACCCCCTTGAGGGGCTAAACATGGACAAACGAAAATCAAAGGGGCGGGGGTGTAATTTAACCAAGGGGCTGTTTTGAAACTTTGATAATCTTATATAAATAACCCTTGTGGGCCCCATTTGACGTAGCAAACGATCGCTTAAAAATACGGGACTTGCGCCATTGCGTCCGAAATAATTTTTCTGATAAAAATGAGTATTCACATGTATAATTTTCTCGAATTTAAATTAATTAATAAATCAAATTAATTCAAGAGTTTAAAGTCGCGCAAGCTCATTTATTTCGTAGTTTTCGCGTTTCACGAGATATCCTCTCGTTTTTAAGTTCAATTAGGTTTAAGAAAGTTCGAAAAACGAAATGTGGGAATAATAAATATAATTTATTATTAACATCAGTCTGGAAAATTTCGGTTTGTTGTTTGAATGGAAATAATTCCATAACGAGAAATGTATATACGAAACACGTATAAAACGAGTTGGATTGTGTATCGTCGCATAAAATGCGACACAATGAGAGTAGAAAAGAGTTGGAAGTTAAAACATGAACTTCCTCGAAGTTTTGGTATTTTATTTACGTTTTAAAACGTGGATTGAAATATTTCAGTTACACGTTGGAAACCGTTGACGTGAAAAATATGTTTTTCGAGTGTGTTTTTATAAAAGAAATATAAAAACATCAATATTGGTTCAAAAATATGTTTATTAGACTAATACCATACTTTCTATTGGTCGGTTCATGCGCGAGCTCGTGTTTAATAAAGTGAGATAACTTCTCGTTGTCGAGTTAGAAAAACTCATAAGTGGCCAGAAAATATAAAATATTCATTTTCTGCTATTCATAATTAGTTTAAATTGTTCCAGTGTGCGGGATAACCTCCCTTATCTATCTCAAGTGAGCTAATGCTTGCTCAAAATCGTTCATGTAATAATGAATAATAATTTATTATTAAATTTAAAATATGGAAATTTACCGATTTATATACAAAATAAATTTAAAACACTAGGTAAACTCAAAATATAGTTTTTATAAACTAAATGTAAGTATAAAAATATATTGGGATCATTTTTGGAAGTAGTGGATTAAATGTTCAAAATAATAACTCACGCGATAACGTTTATTTAATATAAAATTTACGCGTTTAATGTGAAATGTAAAATCATGAATGAACTATCATAATGCAAATGATGCTAATGAAATGTAGACTAGACTTAGTCCATATGAAATGTACGTGATGTTATGATCATGAATTCGCCGCTAAACCATAAAGGTTACGCGAATTTGGAACACGTAAACCTAGTTTACGATAAATGTTGAAATTGTGAAGCATAAATTGTTTTGAGAAATGACCTGAAAGTACGAGTTGTCACATTCGCCCATCCAAAAAGGAATTCAGTCCCTGAATTCAGTCGTTGTTAGTCTATCGAATCTTTGAGTTTGTGATGAATATCGAGGAGAGGAGACATGGAGAAGTGTCGCTACGGTTATCGATGATTGAGAGTGTACAAAACATCGTAGTAAAGAAAATATCGGATGAATCTCTCATAAGTAACACTTTGACTTTGAAATATGTGAAGATTTTGCTTGCACTAAGATTTATAATTAACCGTTCCCAACATAACGTGATCCCTCCAGAATTAGACATAGTTAGCTAGGCTATGTATAATTAAGGAACGATGACGTGACGTTCGGTTTAGTTGTTATAACTCTCAATGTTTACAAGGATTTAAACCGTTTCGTTACAATGATAGTTAAAGTAAAAGGAATTAAAATTCTCGTAAGTAATAACAAATCGGAAAGAGAATAAAGTACGATAGATGAGAATATTTGGGTCGAATTGGTTCGTCCAGTGTTTTTCTAAATCGTACCACGCCTTTCCAAGACGGGTCCTTGTGCATAATTTGTTGCCCACCTGAGGTTCTAATGGTTTGCGGCTTATGGGACATTTCTTCAAATTTTGCATCGTATAACGATGTAGCTTATCTAGCTATATGTTGTTACTTGTAACTGATTCTTGATTTGTATGACTTCTTTGTTTGTTTCATGAATGAGTTATGGACTAATGAATCGGACTTTCCTAATTTTAATCCTTGAATAAGTGATTGATACCTCAACCTTACAGTGCCTCAAATGGTGTAGTCAATATGTTCATGAGCTAACTATTGTTGCAAGAAACTTGTCGATGGAGAATGATTTGCCTAACCATTTCTAGAAAGTCGCACTGGCTTGAGCATATTATCTAATGTGGGAATTGCTCTTTCCCTCTAACCATTGAGCTGAGGATAATAGGCGGTAATCATGTCCTAGTAGGTTCCATGGAAATCCTGAAATGACTGTCAGCAGTCTAAGGTGAATCAAATAGCTTATAATAGGTACAACTGGAATTGATACCACGTGTCTCGTGTTAGATTTCAAAATGTTAAATCTGTCGGAAAGGACCTTATTGAAAAGAATAGATTATAGGTAACAGTTGTGATTCCTCGCGTTTCTAGTCCTATCGAATGTCATGACCTGAGTATTATTTGCCTAAGGTGCTTAGTCTCTATGACTAAAATGTTTATTGTTTGATTATCGAAGTGTTTCCATGCTCCATGTTGTAAAGTCACAAACCTTAAATATTTAAGTGAGGTGGTGTAGTGGTTGATTTTCAAGATTTGTTCCGATATTGTGTGCTTCCAAAAATAGTTCATCACTAATATTGTTATCATGCTAGCAAGAAAATAGATATCAGCTTATACTATGTCGAAGAATGTCTGTTCTAGTTTCACTTGTAGATGGAGAGTCATTGATTGTCCGACATGTTCAAACCTGTGGCATCTCTTGATATGGAAGTGAGGTTACTTGGAATTTCTAGAGAACACAATGCCTTAGGGGAAGTTTATATCGATAACCTTAATTTAACCATATTTTCCTTTAAGGGACACTCATTGTAGGAAAGTTCACCTATTGTTGAAGCTATGTTTAGCAGAATGTTCTACAGCCTCAGTTAGAAGACTTGGTGTATCCCTATAGTGTTGCTTCATGGGTATTCGCTTCGTACTAAATCTCGTAACTCGGTCTAACTAATACTTTTGGAATGATAGAGTTTGGATTCTAATCCAGAATAGTGGTTCGGAATGTCTCGTGATGTCTTAAGATTTTTGTTGAGTTTTGAATCATCCTACCACCTAGTTCTAGTCCTTGTTGGTAATTCCAAAATCCTTCCATTGTTTTCTTGTATCGAGGAATCCTCCTCACAGATGGTATAGGAAGTCTTTCCTAAAAGGTCACTTGTCAAATCCTAGCTTATCGGTTGAATGAGAGATAAATGGCGTAAGCATCTATAGAGTGTTAACAAAAAGAAATGTTTATGCACGATATATCTGATTATAAAACTTTGCTTTCAAATGAGAATTGTTTTAGGAGATTTGAAATGATGCTTGTTACTTTCATAACATAATTCTTCCTGAATTATACATAGGTGATCAGGCCATGTATAATCAAGGACAAATGATGTGATTTTTTTTTTTTTTTTTTTGAAATGGTATTATGTTCCTCCGAAGTTTTAGATGGTATTCAACGTTTTGTTTTGTAAGATAATGGCTCAATGATTTTTCAGAGTAACATGAAAATCGTTTTGCATGAGGATATTAAATAGTTGATAAAATAACTGAAACCAATTGATAAGTTGGTAATAAAATAACTTGCTTCAAAACTTTATGAAACAACGTTTCTGAGATGGTGATAAAATAGTTCGAAATAAAATCAAGTGAAATAATTTCATGAAATAGTAGCAGGATAATTTGGAATAAAATTTGTTGGATGGTTTGTAGGATACATAGGAGAACCTTATCGAGTAGTAATAGTCTACTAATTGGTCGAGAATAAAGTTGGCCTAACCCCTAGTAAGATAGTGATATATCGTCGTGAAATGATGGAAAATTGGGCAATTGGAGTAAGGAATGAAATAAACAAGGTGGTGATTATCGTAGAGATAATAAATGATAAAGATTACATTAGCTAGAAAGGTACTTATTATCTGTTCCTGTTGGTGGTCTAACAACAATAGCCCTAGAACTCTCACAGTCCTCAAACCTATGAGATGGTGTAGTGTTTATAGTCTTAGTGGTAGATGGTAATGGTGTGTCAAATCATGCACGCTTCCCAAGCTGCAAGTCAGGTGTATGAGTATCGTGTATGAGATGTGATGGTACGGATGGTGCTCGAAATGATAATGATGATGAAAATAATGACAATGATGATAATGGAATCCTTGTGGTGAGTTAAGAAAATAGGTTCATTAGGACTAAGCCTATAAGTTCTACCCAATGGTATGATCTGTCCCAACTGAGTGATAAAAATTGTCCTGATCCAATAGTGAATCAATAGTGATCGTGATGGTGTAGGTGCAACTTCGTCCTCCTAAAAAGGTCTCAGTGTCATCGTCTGATGTTATCGGTGTTGAGTCGATTGATGTGAAAATTGTGATAGGGACTGACAAGGAATTCTCCACATTAGAGTATGAAGAAAGAATAATGGAATGGGCATTTAAAGGCATCCATGTGACAATCGATATGAAATGAAAGTAAATAACTCGAAAAATGTACGTAAAAACCGCATGTAAAGTGAACATTCACTTATGATGAAATGATGAGATGCTATGATAATGTAGTTATAGTCTAGGGTCAATGATGCAACCTAGTTCTCTATAACCGAAGCTCTGATACCAATCTGTCACACCCCCAATTTACCTGTTTTGCAGCGGAATGGAATTCCTGGGGATAGACTGTCATAGCACCACAATCACAGTTATATTGAACGACCTAAAGTGTCGTTTAAAAACACATCGTTGGATGTTTAATAAAAGCGTTCAGAGTTACAACATAGGTCCCAAAAGTTTAAAAAAAAGTTTGCGGAAATATAAATATATTACAAGTCCAAACGATGTTTTTAAAGAAGGTGCCATAATGTACAATGATATAAGTCGACGCCGCGACTCAAAATGTGGTTCCTTAACCATGCCATGATGGTAATGCCTTAGTTACCTGAAAATACATTGCTAAAACGGTCAACAATAATGTTGGTGAGAAATCATAGGTTTATGTAAATGTTTTATACGATTACGCAAGTATAGATCGGGCATGACAATCATGTCACGTAAAAATGTTACTGGTATGACAATTATGTCACATAAAAATGTTACAATTGCTTTAAGCCCATGACACCGAAACTAGACTGTTCATAATGTATACCCCTGCAGAGTGTTTGCCAGACAACTCCGTAATGTTATCAAATGAAATGCATCCGTATGACAAGTTGGGATTCACCAACTCGGATGGAGGCGTCACCCTCGATAGATCTATCCACTCATCCTCGCTTCAAAGATTAACGGTTCATGTTCAGGTAATGGGGACTTTCAATTGGCAAATGTGGTAACTTAAGCAATGTAAATGAATTTAACATACTTGGTATCGTAATAAAAATGTTGTGCAATGTATTCTCCCCCGTAGGTTTGAAAATAATTAAAAGCATGTAAAACGGGGCTATGAAAACTCACCTTGGTATGCAGAAATGTAAGACATCACAACTAACATCAAGTAATAAATGTGCACGGCTCCGACACGCAACCTAGATAAGTATGGTATGGGTTTAGTATAAGTCTCGTATTCAAATGCATGTTGTGTAGGTTAAACAACGTTTGTAAGTTTACCAGTGTTTGTGTTTTTGAAAGTGTTTGAAGTTCAAAAGCAAAAGTTTTCACGTATTAGGATCTTTAAAATACTTGAAGTTAAGAACCAATATTTTAAATATTTGTTTAATAACATATCATGCAAAGTTTCATGAATTATTTTGATTGTCGATAATGATCGAAAAGTGTAGTTGCGAAAATAATTCGCGCGTCTTGGCTCTTGGAAAAGATGGAGGAATAATGTATACTAAACTTTCGTGATAATAGTGACTCGATAGTGACTCAATTATACTCATGCCAATAAAGAATATATGATCAACACAGTCGAGAAAAGTATTGACGAGTACTTGAGTCGAGAAGAAATGACAAAAGAAGTCGAGGATAAAACGAACAAGACAAACGTCGATAAAGAAAGTCAATTGGTACGTTTCGGCGTTTACCCCATGTTCCCAAATAGTTAGTATAAAACATACATGTTTTATAAACAAGGTTATGTTTCAATTCGCAATTCAAACTATAAAGTTTTACTACATAAAAGTAATATGTGTTTGGATTTGTTTGTCGAGTTTTATAACTATAAAAAGGGATTTGGTTTAAAATATAAGTTTATAACGTTTTTATAAATTTCGACATGACGTGTCTATTTATACAACGTGCCCAAGTCATCGTGACTTTATAAAACTCAGGTTGCAAAACAATATTTCTTAACAAGTTTATAATTGACAAGTCATTATTAGTTGAATAAGTGTTTATTGTATATTTCAGGTTTGTTACGAATCTAATATATTAAATTCTTTACGAGTCTAATATATTGTATCGTCTCAAGTCCAAAATGTCCAATAAATGCTCATACAACTACAAACTATTGTCCAAAATAATCCAAGTCAAATTTTAATAGTTTTCGTCCACTAATGTCCTAATCCAATAATCAAATCCAAGCATAGGCTTTTATAAGTATTTCCAAGTCCAAAATATTTAATCCGTTAAACATTCGTTTTGTCAAGTTATCCAAATCAAAAACAAATCCCATATCAATCCCGAGTAGTGATCCAATAAGTATCCGAAACGTCATTGACTAAAACAAGGAAAATAAGTCGCGTTAATAAACGTTAAATGGAATGATCAACGTCAAAATGAATATAAATAATTCAATTCCAAAACAATATATATCGATATTAATGATCACGACCCATTCGACGTTTCCTAAACCTTGACCATGACTCAAAAGACATTACGATTAGGACGAAAAATAATTCCAAGTCCCCACGACACTTCGTGTGTCGTGGTACACATAGCGACATTTACCGAAAGTGTCGCTTACCAACTATAGCTCCCACAACAATTACCACGACCATAAATAAAATCTAAAATCCATAACGAACTAGCAAAAATAAATGTTTACTATCATCAGACCTCTGCTATTTAACTTTTTCACCAAAGTTTGTGGCAGCGACTTCCCGTGAGTCATGGTTCATAGTTACGACTTAGACATCAAACCCATGTCTAATAATTAATCACGACAACGACAATAATACTTCCAAACAACCCACGGCCACAAAAGTAATTACCACCGGCCAAACCAAACACACCCTTTGGGCTAAAGAAAATAACCAGATCCAAGCGTACCCAATTGAAACAATTTAAGCAAATCCCAACGCACCCACTAAGGCTGTCGTGATGGGGGATCGAGACAACCAAAACAGCATCATGCCGTGACTCCCTTGAGTCACGGCTCAACCTATTCAAGACCCTATGCCAATCGGCTAACAATAAAACGGAACCAAAATGATCATAATTCGCATAAAAGAACTATAAGGACGAAATATATACACGAAATAGAATAAATACACGGAATAAGTATGGAACGGGTTCGAGTCAACTCAACTCGTGAGTTGACTCGGGCGAGTCACACGACTCGGATCGAGTCAAAACGATTCAAGAGCCAAAACAAGAGATTCAAGTGTTTTAGTTTATAAAACCTCAAGTTTAATTAGTTTTTCATCACAAAATCGTTTTTATTAATTAAAACTGATTAGGGTTTTAAAAAAAAAAAGATGAAAGAAATGAAGGGCTGGGGCGCATGAGTCCTTACCAACGAAAGAGGAGGGGGAAAAAGATGGTGGTGCACGGCGGCAGGAGATGACGCGCGGCGGTGGGCTTCAAAAAAAACCCAAACGAGCTCCTTTAACACCCAAACGCTCCAGAAATCATACCCGTGTCTTGATCTACGCGTTGGTAACAAGAACATGGGTGGCCGGAATTTGGCCGGAACCGGCGACGGTGCCGGAAAAGTTTTCCGGTGGGTGGTGGTGGTATCAATATGAGGAAGACTAATTTTGGGTCTTTTATACCCCCTTGAGGGGCTAAACATGGACAAACGAAAATCAAAGGGGCGGGGGTGTAATTTAACCAAGGGGCTGTTTTGAAACTTTGATAATCTTATATAAATAACCCTTGTGGGCCCCATTTGACGTAGCAAACGATCGCTTAAAAATACGGGACTTGCGCCATTGCGTCCGAAATAATTTTTCTGATAAAAATGAGTATTCACATGTATAATTTTCTCGAATTTAAATTAATTAATAAATCAAATTAATTCAAGAGTTTAAAGTCGCGCAAGCTCATTTATTTCGTAGTTTTCGCGTTTCACGAGATATCCTCTCGTTTTTAAGTTCAATTAGGTTTAAGAAAGTTCGAAAAACGAAATGTGGGAATAATAAATATAATTTATTATTAACATCAGTCTGGAAAATTTCGGTTTGTTGTTTGAATGGAAATAATTCCATAACGAGAAATGTATATACGAAACACGTATAAAACGAGTTGGATTGTGTATTGTCGCATAAAATGCGACACAATGAGAGTAGAAAAGAGTTGGAAGTTAAAACATGAACTTCCTCGAAGTTTTGGTATTTTATTTACGTTTTAAAACGTGGATTGAAATATTTCAGTTACACGTTGGAAACCGTTGACGTGAAAAATATGTTTTTCGAGTGTGTTTTTATAAAAGAAATATAAAAACATCAATATTGGTTCAAAAATATGTTTATTAGACTAATACCATACTTTCTATTGGTCGGTTCGTGCGCGAGCTCGTGTTTTTAATAAAGTGAGATAACTTCTCGTTGTCGAGTTAGAAAAACTCATAAGTGGCCAGAAAATATAAAATATTCATTTTCTGCTATTCATAATTAGTTTAAATTGTTCCAGTGTGCGGGATAACCTCCCTTATCTATCTCAAGTGAGCTAATGCTTGCTCAAAATCGTTCATGTAATAATGAATAATAATTTATTATTAAATTTAAAATATGGAAATTTACCGATTTATATACAAAATAAATTTAAAACACTAGGTAAACTCAAAATATAGTTTTTATAAACTAAATGTAAGTATAAAAATATATTGGGATCATTTTTGGAAGTAGTGGATTAAATGTTCAAAATAATAACTCACGCGATAACGTTTATTTAATATAAAATTTACGCGTTTAATGTGAAATGTAAAATCATGAATGAACTATCATAATGCAAATGATGCTAATGAAATGTAGACTAGACTTAGTCCATATGAAATGTACGTGATGTTATGATCATGAATTCGCCGCTAAATCATAAAGGTTACGCGAATTTGGAACACGTAAACCTAGTTTACGATAAATGTTGAAATTGTGAAGCATAAATTGTTTTGAGAAATGACCTGAAAGTACGAGTTGTCACAATAAACTTTGACGACACTCCCCCTCGACTTAATAAATGATGAAAGATTATAAATTTTAGTCCGAGGAGTCTCAGTTTAAACCAGAAAAGTTTACCACCATTGATAAAAGAAACAACCGGGATATGACAACATGCAAGTACACGGATGATTTTGAAACAGTTTGGTATAAATTTTCTCCCCCTCAACACTTGATCGGAAAAATAATGAATTTTGAAAGATTATAGTGTTGATGGAAGAAATGTACTTGTGTTAGGTCACCATATTATCACAACAATATGTATTTCTAGAGAGAGAAAGTTATAGAGAGAGAGAGTGGAAGGAACTAATGAATGATTAGTGAAAATGATAATTGCAATTAGAACCAACAACCCTCTCCCTTCTAGGGAGGGGGTATTTATAGTCTTTACATAAGTAGGGGATTTTCCCCTTGGTTCTAGAAGAACCTTCTATCACAGCTCATGGGCTTACTACATGAGCTGAGAAACTAAATACAAACATTTATAAACCATAATTATTAACGACCTATTACAAATGAAATGACCTACACTTGATAATAAAACATGTTCCTAACAATCTCCCCTAAGGGTTGGTCATCATTTGTTGTCTTGCTTAGGTCGTTTGACGTCTTGAACTTCTTTGGCGTTCATAGCTTGTGACGTCCTTGATTCTTTGAATCTTTGTTCTTTGGTCTTGTTGTTGTGATCATTGTGAAATCGCCTTTTATCAACATATTTGTTGTTAGTGATGAAAGTCATTTCCAGCATGCTCATACTTCTGATGAAGTTTGTGATTCATATATTTGAAGTTATCATTCTTTAACTTTGATCTTTATCTGATAACATTGCAGATTCTTTGACTTTGATGTAGAATCTTTCTGAAATTTTCTTTGCCTTTTGAGAGAACTTCAATTTGTGTTGATGTTGGTATGAGCATGTGAAGAGTCTGCACGATCTTTTCCACCCGTGAGCATCCATAAGAAGAAAACATAAAACATGGGTTAGAAATAATCCAGCACTTACAAGTTTGAACTTCGAGAGTGTTAACAGCATAGTGTGAAAACACATCTCTAATTCTTACAAAGGTCGTTCCTGAACTGGAGTCCCACAAGTGAGATAACACGATGTACCGAAATACACCTACAGTTCAGATGAGTCACTGAGGTACACCGAAGCATCACCCCACGATCGAGACCGTTTGAGACACTAAGCGTAACCCACAAGGAGTTACCGAGTGACCTGCTGTCGTGTTTGATGTTGACCCTGGCAAGAATTTCCATTCAATCATTGAGGATCACAATTGTGAATCCCCTCATAAATGTTCTGGCACATTGCTAAGATCTGCGTAGGACTCTGGAAAAGTGTCACTTGTGTTCTTATTGTTTGAATAACAAGTGATGAAATATTTAAGTGTTCCTAAGAGATCTTTTGATAAATCTCATGGCTCTAGACTCGATTAGTGCGCTTTGATTTTCCTAAGCGGAGACTAGGAAGAGGGTCTCCTTCTTCAATACCAACAATCTCTAAGAGAGTCGATAGATTACGAGGGTTCCTCTGTGAGAATGAAACAAGCTCTTTTGATAGAACTTGAGTGGCTTAGAAGGTTTAGTGCATTGCGTCACTCGGGTCCATGACTTACTTTGTCTTCAATACCGGTGTCATCTAGTGACAACCAGTAGCATATGAATTGAACCCGGTGTTGCCCTAAGTTGAATAATTTGGAGGGCTATTTCTTTTCACCCTTTTCTTTAACTTTTCTTTTTAATTCTTCAACTCCTTCTTTCTCCGATTCTCATTTTCTCCTTTTAAAATCATACCTAAGGACTTCTAGATACTAACTATTTGTGATGTCCTTGGTAGATCCCTCCGGCTCTGGCGGATCATAGGACGTTTATTCCTAAACTTAGTCACCTTATAACTCCATGACTATCCTATGTTGCCACAAAACCTTTTCTTGAAAAATCTCTCAATATGTTTATGATGAAAAACATGTTTTGCTAACACCTTGAGAGTTTTTGGTTTTTTCAGAAATACTCCCCCTCCACATGTGCTTATGAGTTTTGACTGAAATCACTAGAGGGAGAGCTAGCACTTTTTGAATTGATCGACTCTTGATAGACAATTCCCTTGAGACACTTACGTTGTATAGTTTAAAGAGTTCCATTATCAGCTTTTAGGTGACAACTAGCTCTAATAACTACCTTGAAGATGTAAACTCTCCTTGAAAAGGAGGTTAGACCCATCAAAGTTCATGTCAATCAAGAGTGTCTCGGATTGGTACATTCTACTAAGATAAGTCTTGGAAGACAAATCTTTTCGATTTCTGACATTCAAAGATCGTCAATTCATTGGTGATATCTGAGTCGAGCACGTTTATGAGATTCCATAACTTCCTGATCAACAATTTTAATCACATTTCTCCCCCTCAAAAATAGCATATGAGTGTTGTTTTTGAAAAACATGTTGATTAAAATATGCTTTTTGAGGTGTTTGAAATTCCTTTGGGAAGAAACGGATTTCAAGAACATTTGATTTTGAACAAAGATTTTGTTTTAAACAGTTAAGAAGCTTTCGCTCCTTTAATTAGGATTGAGGCAATGACACGTACCATAGGTCCTTTCGTGGAATCAGACTGTTTTCAGAGAACAAAAGTACTCCCTCTCAAATATGGAAGCATATTCAAGAGATAGCCTTCTTGAGTCGAATTTGAAACAGTTTATTACAGGTTGTAAAAACATATTATCGATTTGTTGTACTTGTGAAAAAATTGAGCTCAAGGTTTTAACAGAAAATCAAAATTAATTAAGATAAGCAAACGAATGAAAGTAAAGAGTTAGAGTTATTACAGACAGATGTTTAAATGTTCCAGTAATGTTCCAAATAAACTAACTAACTGCAGATACTTCATTCAAGGTTGACGAAACGTCAAGATATTCGAACCCTTTGCTCTTCCTCCAACATAGCCTTCAAGTCGTCGCATCTGAATTCGGAACTTGAGTCGTGAATCAATTTTCTTGACAAACTTTTCAGCTTGCTTAACATCGCTTCTCTTCCATGTCATGTTCCGCAACCAACGTTGTTTTCGCCCGCATTCGATCTTCAAGAATGTTGACAAGCTCAACCTTACCTTGTCAACGTATCATCACTGAACTTGTGGATTTCTTCATATCTCATGTATTTGACGATGTTGTTCCGGATGAAGTGTAATCCAAATGGTGTTGTGGTGAATGTATACGGTTGCTGGTCATAAATGCCGGGTGGTTGGAGATCAGGTTTGGTAAGATTCAGACGTTTATGATAACTTTCAACACCAAGATGAAGATCTTCAACTCTTGACTTAATGACAAGACTGCGGATAAAATTGAGGATTGAGTTGAAGATATCATATTGTAAGCTTCCAGGAAGATGCTCAAGTTTTCCTTGAACTTTGAGAAGATACATATCTTCGATATCGTTGAGGTTCAGAAACCAGTCGCTTCGTTGAAAGTATACTCGTTGTCGTCAGCTCTGCGAACCTTGATGTTAGTTAAAAATTTGTACCCGTATTTATCCATAATCTCTGCACTTTTAATGGACAAGATCTGGTGGTTATAACACACTTTGTGTTTGGAGGTGAATGTGAGCCGCCATTTGTAAAACCATTTACGCATATTAGGCCAATGGAAGATGCCAAGTTCTGCCTCATCATTATAATTAACAACCGAAGAACTAAACAAGTCAGCAACTTCTTCCTCCATTCCCTCTTGAGTGTAAACCGCAGCATGAAACTTAGACAATGATGTTGCATATCGTTTCTCTGGATCTGTGTTTCCATACATTAGATATTCTAGATCATGATTAAAAAATAAGGTGTGGGTACCTTGAGATTGTGAGTATAACCCATGAGTGGTAAAGGTTGAGAATAGTCATGAAACTTGAATGTTTTGGGAGCACTGGAGGGCAGTGAAACATCCCAAGTAATGTTCTCAGACATTGCTCGTGCAACTTCCTCAAGATTGTATTCAAATTGAAGCCTGGAAGTTGTGGAAGTCTTAAATTGTGTAAACCCTGCTCGGCGAATAGTGGCAATGTGAGACAACTGAAGTTTCTGCACCTTCATGATCTTTTTCAAATTCTTTGTGAAACCCACAATGGAAGCTTCATTAGGAAGATCATCTTCTGGATGAGCATCAACCATATCTTCAAACCAGTCAAACCTGAAGTCGTGGAAGAGTCAATCTATTCTGGAGCATCATCTTGTTGCATGTTGAATGGTGGCTGGGATATGACTTGAGAGACAGTCTGTTGTGGAGGTTGATTGGAGGATTGTGGTTGAATTTCATCGTCAGGTGAAATATCATGAGAAGTGGTTTGAAAAACTGAAGATGACGGTGCAGTGAATTTGGAACGTTTGTCGCGTGGACGTGACTCATCATCTTTATCATCGGTCTCGCGTTTACGAGGCGGGATATCCTTGCACGTTGCAGATGCACTTTTCTTATCAGCCCTCTTCATGGATTTGAGTAGAGCTCGAGTTCCACTTCTTCTTTATCATCAATTATCTTCTCCAGAAGTTGACTTTTGAGATCAACGACAGGCAACGTTGATGGTTTAGTTTCAAGAGTTATCGGGTGTGTTTGAAGATGAGTGGCTACAGCACTTTGAAGCTTGTTTTTGACATATGTGCGTAAGGCAGATGGTAGAACTTCATTAATGCAACTCTTGACCTCTGTAGGAAGAACATGTTTAAGGATTTCCTCAATCTGCTCTGGTAATGGAAACTTCTGAATTTGTTGATGTTGTTCTTGAAGTTGCTTTTGTTGTGTCTGAACTTGAGTTTGAAGAGAAGTGAGCTGTGCTTGAATGTCTTGAAATTTATCTTTTTAGCTTCAGATGTTTGTTGAGAAGGGAGCCTGATCTTAAAAGTGGTTTTGGAAGGAACATTCGTCTTTGACTGTTGATCTGAGGATGCTGGAGGTGGTTGTATTAGTGATTGTTGGTTATGAGCATCACCTTGCAAATGTGGTTTCACAATGAAAACATCATCAGAATCATCATTCTCAGATTCATCATTGTTGACAGATTCTTCATTATCAGAATGAATGAATTGATTAGATTCATCTTGGATGAAGAGTGTGCTGCAGAAATTGAGTTATCTCTTCTAAGATTCTGATTCATTCATGGGTTGTTGAAGTGGTTCAGAAATCATCTTGGAACTTCGATCCTGCACCCTTCTTCGCAACCTTTCAATATCACTTGGTGATGGCGTTTGGTGATAGCCAAGGTTTTCTTCAGAATTGCTTGGTCTTGTTTGTGGGTGCGAGGAGATTGAAGTAGTAAGGTTTGACTACTCCGATGGTTTTACCACGTTGTCTTGCAGCTTTTCTTGTTTTCACTTTGAGAATTCTTTGAGTTTCTGTAGGGTTAGCATCTTCGTCAGTGGGATGAACTTGTTCTTCTTCAGCAACATGTTCTGATTTGGACAAATCTTCATCAATTAGTGAGGTTTGCTTGTGTTTTGCAGTGGATTTCCTTCTTCTACCTTTTGAAATAATGCCAACCCTGTTCTGCTTTCTGCTTGATCATAGTCCCTGTAGCGGTAGTCGACTTGATGCCATCATTAAAGAGACGATCAGGAATTCTTAAACCTTTGTTTGTTGTGCTCGTGCTTTGAACTTTAACAGTTTTAAGCACATGATCCATGTGAGGAGTATGATATGATAGCACTTGCTATTCGTTTGTCGATGCTTGGATCTATTTGCATGAAGTATTCAATAAGAAGCTTGGTGTAACGAGCAAATGGAATTTTTTACCCTTTCTTATTGGTAAACTGCCGTGCTTGATATATCATATCATTCCAGATTAGTTGTGCATAATCAAGGTGTTGTGTATTAATGATACCCCAGAAGATTTGAAGTAGTTCCAATCGAGGGTGTTCATGGCCCGATAGCTTTTCCCGTAACACAATGATGGCCAGTATGGTAAACATAGATAACCATGGTTGGGGAATGAATTTGCGATGTACATCAAACTGGTTGACGCAATGGTTGAAGACTCATCATAACCCATTTTCACGAAGAGATAATGCAATTTGTGAAAACGATGGAGATGGTGTGAATGAAGTGTTGGTCTGTGTTTCTTCAAGAGGAAGATGAAGAACATGACGAAGAATGCTAACATCAAATTCAACCGGAGTTCTGTCAAACTGGATGTCATGATGGTGGAATCGTTACTTATCTTGGTGAATGCCGAATTGATGCGGTAGATTGCTGGGACACTTGGATAAAGTCAGAAGATGCCTACGAAGTGCTTCTTAAGAATTTCCACTATAATCCGACACGTGGGATGGCATAGAAGTTGTTCGAAATCAATACGAGAGTTTAAAAGCGCAATATTGCGTTCATCGTCAATGGGATACATGTCTTTCTTTGTGAGACATCCTTGAGACATGTTGAGACCTTGAAACAAGCATTTACCAAGATATCCAAGAATAGGTAATGACATGTTAGAGAGATAACTCATATGATCCTAACATACAAACAATGCAAACACACAAAATCATTAATGATTGAAATTCTCAAAATTAACTGAGTCATACTTGCTAAGACTCACTTGAAACCTACACCGGGAACATCAAATTCATGAAGAATAACAAGTATACAAACTCGCCAAAGTTTATTAATGGAACCTTAAACGCATAAACATGTCCTTAAACCTTGAACCAATGACAAGATTGCAAATAATCATAGGTAATGAAACTAGCCATTAATCGGTCAGACAACAAGAAACCCAAGCAACACAAACTCGCCAAAATCTAAAGCTAGAAGAAACTCGCCAAACTCAGAACTATGAGAAACTCGCCAAACAAACAACGTTGCTAATATTCAAACTCGGCACTCTATAGATCTAGACAAACTCGCAAGAAATCTAAACCTTGGCAAACTCGCCAAAAATCTCAGCATGGGTAGTCAAAAACTCGCCACTTATGAAGATAGACAAAAACTCGCCAAATACAAACTGAAGAGAAACTCGCCAAAGTTCATAAGTAAATAGCAAACTCGCCAAAAATTTAAATAAATGGCAAACTCGCCAAAAATTTAAAAGGAAGTGGCAAACTCGCCAAAAAAAAAATAAATAAATGGCAAACTCGCCAAACAGTCATAATGAAATGGCAAACTCGCCAAAATTTCAATAAATGGCAAACTCGCCAAAATTTAATTTGACTAAGAACTCAAAAATCACAATTAGTCGAAGCAAACTCGCCAAAATTCATAAGACCAGGAGAAACTTCATAAAACGCATCGATTTATCTCAAACTCGCCAATAATCATAACTTTACACAACTAGAGAACCTACCAAGCATTCATATAATTCAAGAACCCTAAATTCATAAAGCTCAATGATTAG
The DNA here is from genome assembly GCA_910596185.1 of Chrysanthemum makinoi. Classification (NCBI taxonomy): domain Eukaryota; kingdom Viridiplantae; phylum Streptophyta; class Magnoliopsida; order Asterales; family Asteraceae; genus Chrysanthemum; species Chrysanthemum makinoi. Next base: position 190,218,556 of record OU343217.1, read on the forward strand.
CCAAATACCTAACCTAAGATCGACCAAGATAATCCTAAGTTCCGATAACCTAAGATCAATATGTCCTAAATAACGAAAAAAAGGAACCCATACATAACACAACAATTAGTTAATGATACTTACAATTGATTTGGAATAACAAAAACTTGATTGGATCGAATGATAACAAGAAATTAAGCCAAAGAAGAAAGTGTGTGAGTTTGAGAATGAAGGATATTAGAATAGTGAATTAAAACTAAGGTTTTAAAGGAAGTGAAATGAGAAAATGACACTTTTAGTCCCTAGAGTATTAAAAACGTTTTTTTAATGAAAATGAAAAATAAAAATCTTTTTGGGTTTTGTATAGATTTTATATTGTTGTATTTTTATTTTGAAATATGTATTTACAAAGAAATGTTTTTGGTGTTTGACGTTTTAAGAACGCTTGATTAACTTTTCCGTGATCTTCCGAGTCAAACACCGCGATACCAATTTGATGGAAAGCTCAAGAACCTTGTGGTGGCAAGGCTTTCTGTGAACAGATCCGCCAATTGGTATTGAGTACCCACAAAGTATAGTTCAATTGTACCATGTTCAACATGCTCTTTGATGAAATGATATCTGAGGAGCGATATGCTTTTGACTTGGAATGTGAACCGTGTTGCAGAGATTGCAATGGCACTCTTTGAGTCACAGACATCGGAATCTTGTCAATACAAACCGTAGTCCATCAGTTGTGATCTCATCCAAATTATTCGAAAGCACAGATGCCGACATGGCAACGATTTCGCCTCATGATGATACATAGATGTATACTTTCTTTGATGCCAAGATACCAGCTTTATCTCCGAAATTAAACACCACCAGATGTACTTTTGCGTGTATCAAACACCCCGCGTGATCAGCATTTGAAAAGCTATATAGTAAAACCGTGAATCCTTCGGATACCGATTCCCAAGTGAATGGTTCCCTTTACGTAGCGGGATTCTTTTAGCCTCGTGAGGTGTCTTCTTCAGGTTGGTCTTGATCGATAACGAGCAAAGATATACAAAGAAATACAATGTCGTCGGCTGGCCGTTAGATACATGACTAGACCCAATAATACTTCGGTATTTTGTAGGGTCAATAATTTTCCCATGTAAATCAAAGATCCAAATTGGTGAGGTTGCACATAGGTGTGTTAAAGTATCACAACCGTCATTCCATGTTTCTTCAAGATTTCAAGAGCATATTTGACCGATTTAGAAATATGCCACGGGGAGATTGATGAACTTGAAGTCCTAAGAAGAACTTTAGTTCACCCATCATGGACATTTCAAAATTTTGTTTCATTAATTTTGCAAAAGCGTTTGAATACTTTTTATGTGTTGAACCAAAAATGATATCATCAACATAAATTTGAACAATCAAAATATCCTCCCCGTGACGCTTGAATGAAAAATGTTGATCAACAGCCTTTGGTAAACCGATTAGCAAAAGAAATTTTGACAGCTTTGTCGTACTCATGCCCAAGGAGCTTGTTTAAGACCATAAAGAGCCTTTTGAGCTTGTACACTAGTTAGGGATGATTCAATCAACGAACCTGGTCCGGTTGACCCACATAAACTTCTTCACGGAGTTGACCATTCAGAAACGCCGCTTTTAACATCCATCCGATAAACCGTGGATATTCTGTGTGCAAGATATGCCAGAAATATCCTTACAGCCTTCAAGTCGAGCTAATGGTGCAAACGATTCTTCATAATCGATTCCTTCTTGAGAATACCTTTAGCCACAAGACGAGATTTGTTGCGTAATAACATTGCCTTCAAAGATCTAGTTTGTTTTTCCATCCACTTTAGTCCAATGACATATATCCCATCTCGTCTTGGAACAAGTTCCCAGACTTCAGACGCTTTGAACCGATTCAACTTTTTGCATTGATTCAATCCAATTGTCATATGTCATAGCTTCTTTGATGTTTCGTGTCTCATCACATGACAAATGCTTAGTGCATAAACACAAGTTTCAAAGATCAGTATGAAGTCGCTTGTCTCGGCCATCACTGCTAGAGGGATCACCAATCACATTTACTTAAGGGATGATCTTCGGTCCATTTATGTGTCGAAGGGTGGTGGTTGAATGTTGCATGCATATTAGACGGTTCTAAATTGCGTGAAGATGACTCGCCAATGTCCGAATGGTTGGAGCCGGAGCAAATGGATGAAGAAAGCATTTCCGTCATAACTGGGGGTACGGGTAATTCTTGATTTTTGGATTCATCACCGTGTCGTTGTTGGATGCAATGTGTTCTTCTCGCTGATTGAGAATCATTCAGCGGTGCATCCGGTGCAACAGTTGTTGTTGGAGCAGTGTATCGGGTATCGGAATATGATCGGTGTACCGAAACAACGATACATCTGGAGCACTACTTTAAATCTCATCAAACGAGTAGAGCAAACAATGTTTCCAATTGTTGACGAGTGAATTCCATGGGTGGAACAAATTGATGAAGAAGGAAAGTTTAGACGGTTGGATGCGGGTCCTGCTGTTTGCTCGAAGCCATTTCTCAGAAGCTCATCAAAGTTGATATGAACGGTTTCCATCATTTGTCGAAGTTCGACGATTCCAAATTTTAAATCCTTCGAATTTTCACAAGAACCAATGAACACTCCAATGTCGCCTTTGGCTCGAAGTTTACCAATATCATCATCATCATTTTTCGATAGCATAGTGCACCGAAACATGAAGTATCTCGATATCCGGTCATGCGGGTGAACAATCTCATATGGAGTTTTATTATGACGCAGATGAATGATGGAACGGTTGAGTAAAGCATGCAGTTGAGACAACTTCACCACAAGAAACTGCATTGTGAGAAAATCAACATCGTCGAAAGCCTCTACTAACGCTCGGTTTCGTCTTTCAACAGCACCATTTTGTTCAGGAGTACGAGCAATTGAGGTTTGATGTGTGATTCCAACTTTCTCAAAATAAGCACGGGTGTTGATTTTGAATTCAGCCCATTGTTCTGCTCTTATAATGCGGATGATTTCCGAAGGAACCCGAATCTTTGTGAGAAAGGTGATAATCATTGTTGGAGCTTGATCTTTAGTGTGCGGAGAAAATAGATCAGTCCATCGTGAATAATCATCAACATAACCAGAATGTAACGCTTTGCCATTCACACTTTTGTACACGATAGGCCACATAAATCCATATTAAGTAAGTTAAGAACATGTTGAGAACTCTGGTTCGGTTTTGAGGGAAAGTTAGATCTCTGCTCTTGCCTTGTTCAAGCCTAACATAAATGATCTGTGTATCGGAACCTTGGAAGACCATCAACTAACTTATGACGAGCGAAGTTCACCATGGTTTTGAAGTTTAAATGAGAAAGCCTTTTATGCCATAACCATGATTTAGTCGGTTGCTTTGGAGAGAAGACAATCGGTGATGATGCAATC
>OU343217.1:190222077-190315138 GCA_910596185.1 Chrysanthemum makinoi
AAAAGCCTACTACAAAACCCTCATAAGCCTTTCTTTCAAATTTACCTAAATGATCACTGGTGTTTAAGATGGTCACATGACAACCAAAAGGCTTAAAGTAGCTTATGGTGGGAATCTTGCCAGAAAAAAGTTCATAAGGTGTCTTATTGTGAGAATGAGTTATCAACACCCTGCTCAAAACATAACAGGCAGTACTGACTGCTTCAGTCCAGAACATGGTAGGTAACTTTGAATCAGCAAGCATAGACCTTGCGGCTTCAATAAGGGTTATGTTCTTCCTTTCAGCAACTCCATTTTGTTGTGGAGTCCTGGCATTGCTATAATCCCTTTTTATTCCCTTAGAAGCACAAAGCTCAATTAATTTGGCATTCTTGAACTCTGTCCCATTATCACACCTAATGGCTTTAACCTTTTTATTCAACTTATTCTCAACCAAGGCAATAAAGTTTTGAAGAATTGGAAATGTTTCATCCTTAGTCCCCAAAAAGAATGCCCAGCAATACCTACTGTAGTCATTAGTAACCACCAAACAATAGTACTTGTGATCAATGCTTCTGATGGATGTGGGACCAAAGAGGTCCATATGCAGAAGCTGCAAGGGATCTGAGATAGTGCTGACACCAGTAATGGATTTATAGGAAGCCTTGTGCTGCTTTCCCTTGTTGCAGGCCACACAATTGTGTTCATTAGTAAAGACTTTGGAAGGAAGTCCATGAACTAAACCATGTTTTGCCAGCTTGTTGATAGTTTTGAAATTGATATGAGCCATCCTTCTATGCCATTTATTAGATTCATCCAAGGATGCTTTTGCCACCAAACAAGCTAAATCTCCTTCAGGCTGAACATCATTGAGGTTGAATGTATACAAATTATGTTTCCTAGGTACCTTCAGCACAACTTGACTGTCATCAGGCATCTGGAAGTCTTTGGAAAGTACAAGACATTCAGTATCAATGAATAAAACATAAATTTTCTTGTTACAACTTTGAGACACAGAAAATAGATTAAAATTTCTAAGTTCTTCCACATAATACACATTCTCAAAGTCCAACTTGGAAGTTCTAATGGTTCCCTTCCCTGTGATTTTGCCATCTCCACCTCCAAATGTAACAGTACCTCCATGAAGGGATACAAAATTATGCAATCTATCTCTGTTCCCTGTCATACTCCTAGAACATCCACTATCAACAATACCTAAATCTTTATTTGTATGAGGATCATCCTACAAGTTAAAAGATATACAACAACATTAGTATACATGGAGACCCAAGTCATTATTGACTTGGGCCTGCCTTGTGAATCATTTTAGAAAAACCTGCAGATTGATGAGATCCACCATTGTTCTTGGAATCCTGAATGAATGATGGTCCATTTTGTATCCAAGAGCAACCTACTGAGGGCTTAACAAAAGTATCCCTCCTTGCCTCCCTTTTATTCAATGGGTCATTATTAACAAGCCTATATCCATTTTGAAAATAAGTACTAGTAGGTCTGATTAATGGCCTAGGAACATTTCTTCTCCAAGATGATGAAGATGGTCTATCGTGGCTGGGATACCGGCAGGGAACTGGTCTACCAGTAGGAACAGGTCTACCAGCAGGAACTGGTCTACCAACAGAATTGGTTCTGCCAGTCCTCACATGGGTTCCAGAGGGAACAAATGGAGGAATTTTGGTCACATCCTTCCATATTGGTCTATGTGTCTGTTGATTAGTACAAACACCCATTTGCTTCTCATAAAAATCACAATCTTTGATAAGATGAAATGTACTACCACAAACAAAACATGATTTCTTCTTAAAATGCTTGTTCATAACAGGAGAAGTATTCTCATAAACAAACTTATTCAAACCACAACCAAAACCAGAATTGTTTGTAACAGAATCAAAAGAACAAGAAATGTTTTTAAAATAAACTGTCTTTGAAGGTAATTCATCAACAACAACTCTTGGGGTAGGGTGAACAGGTAAAGACTTGGGAGAGGCAGACTTGGGAGTTTGAGACTCTTCACTTGAATCACAACTGGCATAGTCTTTAGACAGGGTCTCTTAGGTCCTATTACTGGAAGAACAAGAGACAAAATCATTAGTTTCACTGCCAGTGTCAGATAAGTCATTAGACTTTTGGCCATAGGTCATATGTGATTCATCCAAGTCTGAGTCTGGGTGAGGTGGTCTAACAATACCATTTATTGAGGAAGGAACAACATGCATTTCACCTTGTTTTACAAATTTAACAGGTTTTCTATATTTTTCTTCCTCTTCATCAGTGATAAGATTAAAAACACTATATTCATTAGGGTCATAAACCTCATCTGGACCAATATAGTCCTTGAAGCCCAACCCCATCTTAGTTTTTACAGACATAGAACTTCTCCACAATTTGTCTAGATTTTTAGCCTGTTCTTGCCACTCTTTATGTCTAGCCACCTCTGTATCTAAATTTGCCTTTAGACCCTCTTTTTCTATATTAACTTTTACATATTCTTTCTCAGAGAATTTTAACAAGTTAGTGGTGTTTTCTAAATCCCTCTCTAAAACCTTAATTCTTTCTTCAAGAGGCAATTGATTTTGTTGGTACCAAACCTTTTTGCTTTTCTAAAGTTTTAACAGTTTTCTTATAGGCTTGGACCTGAATAAAATTTTCTTTATATTGGCCATTAACATCATCAAATTCACTTTTAAGAGCATCATATCTAGTATTACAACCAAAAATACAATTTTGTACCTGCGATGTGATGCCCATCAGTGCAAACTCGTCAGCAGCATCAGCAACCAATCCAACTGAGGATTTTCATCCTGAACTTCATTCACATGAGCATCCCAGTCAACCCTTGAGTCCAGAGATAATAGAGCTTTAGGTTTCTGATCCTCAGCTTCCTTGTTCTTGAATGCAGAATACCTTCTCCTGTCACTTCCCTTCTTATCTGGGCATTCTCTAGCAAAGTGACCCACTTGGTTGCATTCAAAACACCTGATCTTCTTCTTGTCAAACATGGTTGCTTCTCTTCCTTGGTAGCTGATCTTCCTCCCTGTCTTCTTTTGAAATCTGTTGACTTTTACAGCAAGCATAGCCATCTACCATTTGATGTCCAACTCCTCCAAATCCCATTTATCCATCTGTTCAAAATCTTCATAAGCCAACTGTTGTTGGTCTTCAGTCTCAGCAACGAATGAGTAAAGCACATCCTCTATCACTGTATTAGTCTTTGATTTACTTGCAGAAGAAGTGTGTGCTCTGGTTCTGCTGATGAAAAAGTGGGACTTCGACATATGACACCATTGTGTTAGCACTGGTAGTACTAACAAAAGCTGAGTTTGATGAAGTTGGAGAATAGGTAGAATGACCCTTGATATCGATTTCAAGAGTTCTCAACTTATTGTATAAGTCATCGAAGCTTAAATAATCAAGGCCTCCCTTTGCCTTGAGAGTGAGAAGAAACACTGCCTCAAGAAGAAGGTAAAGCGGGAACTTGATGTTGCACTCCTCATTGTCAGGTTTAGACTTCATTTGATTAAGCTGGCTCAATATTTTCTGAAACCTGTCATACCCCTTGTGTATGCCTTCCTCTTCAGAAATTGTGAAAGCTCTGCTTCAACATAGAATTCCTCATCTTCTTAGATTCTTCGTTACTTCCAAACCTTGCCTTGATAGCCTTCCAGATCTTTTTTGCATCATCAAGATGATGAAAGTCACTCATATTGGAGCAAGGTAGTCCTAGCCTTTGTTTCCCTCTGAAGAGCAATATGTTCTTCAGTTGATGATGCTGGAAGAATTATCACATTACCATCAGTATCTCTACCAATCTTCTTCTTACTGTTGCCTTTCAGAACAATTTTCCAAAGATGGTAGTCATTGTTGGTGATGTAATTTTCCATCTTCATAGCCCATATGTCATATTCGTCCTTCTTCAGATAGGGAAACTTTGCATTGTTGTTAGACATGGTGGTAAAAACCTGCTGAATGGTCTGAGACTGAGCACCGGATGACTCAGGCTTGTCCTTATCATTTTCTGAGTCTGAATGGTTTGATGATGTCATTGTTAGAGTGATTAGGGTTTTGAAAGAGAGAGTAAGGATGTTTTCTTGGAGAGATTCTCACCAGTCTCTGATACCACTTGTAGGATCAGTCCCATATAGATCTTAAGAGCCTTAATGAATGTATAGTAAACTTGTGTAATCACAAGAAAACTATGGATAACCTCTATAAAACTTATGCTTACGCGGAATATAAACACAAGAGTTTAAGAAGATAATAAACACAAATTCCTTGATCCTCTATGGATCTAAATTGGATTACTAATAATGTTATTGAGAAGCGTACATAAACTCTAGCCGCAGATTTCTTTTATACTACTAGAAACCCTAATTCTGCAGCTTACAAAACACGTAAAAGATATGCATTATCTCTTCCTAAATTAACTCATGCATATCCTAACTAAATACTAATAATACGGAAACTACATATCCGCAGAAACAGAAATAACTATTAGCAGTAACTGCACTATCAGCAGTAACTGCACTATCAGCAGAAACCTTTGTTGGGAATTATACGTTTGAGTTGATAAGACAAAAAGAATCAAACAAGAGAGACTTAATATGACAAGAAGGAAACCTACAAAAAGATGGAAGGACTTGCTTGCAAAAGAAGTTTTATTTATTAGTCCTTAGTAGAGATTTGTAAACCCTAATCCTCTAGTATATAAAGAGGACATGGGGTGTAGGTTTTAAATAAGTCTTCCAAGATGTAGTCGACTAAAGGTGTGTGTGTCCTAAGCGTAATGTCTTGTAAACGCCTAGGTTATTAGTTTAGTTAGTAGACGTGTTTCTATAAACGTCTATATTAGAGTATTAGTTAATGGTGAATGAAAACCTTGTTCAATAACAAAGTATTGTTTTGATTATTCCGCTGCGTACCATGTTATTAATCTTTGTTATTGATCCCTAGCTGAGCTTATAAAAGATCTTATCAATTGGTATCAGAGCGGGGAGCTATTGATATAGGGATCTACAAGGTTTATTGGCGAAAAAGAATGAAGAAAATCGATTTTTTGCAAAATTCGCAACTTTTCTGCAGCACAGTTTTCAAAAGGGCATAACTTTTTATTGAACCGTTGGATCGGGCTAAAATTTGAACTGGAGCTTCTTGGTATATCTATATTTAATCTCACCGAAGGGATTGTCAATCGGAGCTCTCAATCAAAAGTTATTTAGTGTCGAAGTCTGCTGCAGAAAATTCGTAAGGTTACTACTGCACTGTTTTGTAACGATCATAACTTTTTCGTTAACCGTCGGATCGTAATGAAATTTTAGGTGGATGTTCTCTATATACTCATCTAACTTTCCACTGAAGGGATCTTCGATCTGAGATATTATGTGAAAGTACTGCTTAAAGTACTGCTGTGATGTCGAAAGTCTGCTTGATTTTAAAATACTTGTTGTTCATATATGAAAGTACTACTTGGAATTCAAAGTACTGCTGATTATTGATGAAAGTACTGCTGATTTTTAAAATCTGCTTATGCTTCAAAGTATCTGCTGGTCTCCTTTGAAAGTGTTGCACGTTAGATGAACACTGTGATTAACGGTTTTGCAGATTTATCAGTATTGTTTGCCCATGTTTGAAAGTAATGTTGATTGGATGAAATACTGCTCCTTCTCAAAATCTGTTATTATTGAAATCTGCTGCTCTAAATTTAAAATCTGTTTTTCATATGGATTTCAATTTAAGGGGAAGTTGAGCATATTAATTGTTATGGTTTTGGGCCGACACACACAGGTTATTGTTCACACACACAAGGAGTTTGGTGATTTGTTCTTAAAAGGATTTAAAAGCTCGTTTTGGAGAATTATTGAAGAATTGATTACGAAGAGGATTATTTATCACTTATTTGCAGGTGAAGCGGAATTACTTAGGTTTGTGTTCTTATCATATAGCTTGATGAATCTAGCAATGTGTGATTTTTCTTATGATGCTCTATGCACACATTGACTATCACTTGAAGGAGTTACATTGTAGTGCTCAGTGTCTCATACTAGTTGAGGATTCTTGTCAAGGGATTGCGTTTACTTATATTTGTTGATTTGTATAAGTATGGAGTTCCGTGGATTGTAAAAGAGTTAAGACACAAGTTTGGGAAATTCTACTTCTTCATCAAGTTCGTTATATTTGGTTTTCTTCACAAGTAATCATTACATAAAGTTTACAGATTTGAAGAATCATTTGATCTACATGCATCACTCAAGGGGAAGTGTTTGATTTTTACTACTGTTGATCCTTATTACTACTGCTAGTTGGAGTTTTCTATTGTTTTGAATCCATTTTTCCTATGGTGCGTAATGGTGGGTGATTTTAAACATTGGAAGTCTTAGATTGGAAGTATGATATTGGTTTGTGGTGGTCAAGATCATTATTTGCATACGTTCCCTATTTGGATAATAACAAAAAGGGAAGAGATGTTTGAGTGGCATGGCATAGATTAGGGAAGACAAGGAAGACATACTTGTTTCATTCATGGTGAGATCCCTGATCTCAATTTCTCTACTTCGTCTAGGGAAGTTCGTTCAAGAATGGTTTTGTCATTATCAACTAGGGGAATATTGTTGGAATTATCGTTTGAGTTGATAAGACAAAAAGAATGAAACAAGAGGGACTTAATATGACAAGAAGGAAACCTACGAAAAGATGGAAGGACTTGCTTGCAAAAGAAGTTTTATTTATTAGTTCTTAGTAGAGATTTGTAAACCCTAATCCTCTAGTATATAAAGAGGACATGGGGTGTAGGTTTTAAATAAGTCTTCCAAGATGTAGTCGACTAAAGGTGTGTGTGTCCTAGGCGTAATGTCTTGTAAATGCCTAGGTTATTAGTTTAGTTAGTAGACGTGTTCCTATAAACGTCTATATTAGAGTATTAGTTAATGGTGAATGAAAACCTTGTTCAATAACAAAGTATTGTTTTGATTATTCCGCTACGTACCATGTTATTAATCTTTGTTATTGATCCCTAGCTGAGCTTATAAACTATCTTATCAACCTTTATCAGCAGGAACCAACTTTTACAATAATTCCTAACAAAATTGGATGATGATATATCAGTGAAAGAAGACGGAGAAATTGCAGCTCAGATTCGTTCTATCCAGGAGGTGAGGCACCCAATATTAATTCAATTAGAAAATCATATGTGAGATGCAATTGGAGCTTTGGATTTAGGATTTGGGAAGAAGCAGCAAAACAGGATAAAAATTTAAGGTAAGGGTATAAAAGTCATTACGCATTAATTTTCTGTGGAAGAAGTAAATTCCTCCATGTAAATATCAACGCCCATAATCAAATGGTAATATGTAGTTTCCAATTTTTATTTGTAATCGTAATAAGTTTGTTCACTTTATTGTTTAGTCTAAAGAAAGGTTCTTTACCCTTTTAATGAATTTATTTTCTATTCTTGATGTAGTAATGCCCAAAAGAATGGTATTAAGTAAAAGAATTCCAAATTACACGAAAAAAAGAGCTTGATTGATTTTTGCTTTTCATTTGTCACCTTCATGCAAACGAACCGGTCTTAAAACCAATTTTGTAGACCGGTGCCTAGACCGGTCTTTATGTTCAAAACCTTTTAGACCTCCCCCCATTTAGACCCCCCGAGAAACCGGTCTAAAAGCCCTTTTCAACCGATCTAAAAGACAATTTTTGTAGTAGTGAGAATAGGTGTGTCGTTTATTGAATCGTTGTATCCTTTTTGTTCTAGGCATGATGGCAGCGATTCATATAGTATAAATAGGTTAGGTTCTGTAAACAAACATCACAAGTAAATTGATCAATCAATACATGTTTCAGTGTTTTTTTGTATACAAGTTCTATCAGTGATTTGGTATTGATATACTTTGGGTATAATCTGTTTACAAGTCGACTGTCCCAAATAATCAGTTCCATTCAAACCGATTCAAAGAAAGTTGTTTAATCGAAGGCCATTAATCAACAGTGGTATCAGAGAAAGCGTTAATTGATCCAGGGAAGAACGAGTGCAAGGGGCCATTGATTGAAAAGCAAGAATAAATGGTGAATGGTTGTTGTACAACCTTTGTGTGTAACGACCGGAGGAAGAAAGCAGTAAGAAAAGAAAGAGGGGATCGAAAGTTTGCCTAATTCAGAAGGAAAACGGTTTTGGTTCTTTTATGTCGCTAATAATCAGAAAGAAGATTGTAAGTGATCATTTTTTAACTAATTCTCGCTTTCACTTTATATATTTCAATATTAGAATTAGAATTATATAAATAGGTTAGAAAGTAAGAAAGTACGATTAAGTCTTGTATATTTTTTTTATTTTAAAAACATAAAAACATTTTTTTATATTAATAAACTACAAAACTAGAAGTAGAATCAAATCCTTGTGGTTCCAAAGTAAGAAGTAAGAAAGAAACCTAGTGTTTAACAATCTTGGTGTTTCAAGTAAGTGAAAACTCTAGTGTTTCCAAGTAAGTAAGGAAAACGTTAGTGTTTCAAAGTAAGTAAGTGCAAACGTAGTATTTTCAAAAGTAAGTAAGTAAACGCTAGTGTTTCAAAGTAAGTAAGTGCAAACTCTAGTGTTTTTCAAAGTAAGTAAGTAGGAAAAAACGCTACTGTTTCAAAGTAAGTAGAAAGATCAATTTGTGGTCAAAGAGACACTTTAGTGTTTCATAGCAAGTAAGAAAGACCAATCTTGATCAAAGTAATAGAAACCTTTGTGTTTCAAAGCAATCTGTGAACCGATCATCGATCACAGTAAGAAAAGAAAGGAAAGCAAAGTAGGAAAGCAAGAAGGATGAGGCGGGAACCATCACAACTACACATGACAAAACATAGTACTTCAATGTCCAAAACTAACCGAAACAAACTACATAACATGGATAATATGATGGAACAATTTTGAAGGCATATGGTATTTGGGAAAACGATAGTTAAAAGAAGGAGAATCAAATGAGAAGAAAACACATCAATGGTAATGATCTTTCAAACATTGCATAATATGTTTAATGCAAGTTGCACAATACTCGACTGCAAAGAAAGTATGAGACTCGATCAAAGTCAAGTATTTGGGAGTCGATCTTGTTCAAAAAGCACAACTACAAACCTTGAGGAGTGAACTATAGACGCTGATTGATGCTAAACCGTCAAGTTATCTCACACAAGCTAGCCACTTGTGAATGGCCAACCGTAAGAAACTTAAAACAGTTCAAACACTAATGCAATTTAGATCAGGAGAATATAGTGGATTCCCGGGTCGTTAAGTCCCACGGAGGATGAATTGGTGTTTCACACAGACAGATCGAATAATCACTAAGGATAGTGATCAGTAAGGATTTTGATGAATAATTATACCTAAAGAAAAGATCTATAAATTACAGCGACTTAAATGCAAATTAAAAGAAATTAAAAAGCTAAAATATATTAAATAAACGCTATCACTATTTTTACAATGATGTTTTTGTGATTTTATAAAACAAAATAACTTAAATAAACTATTTTAACTAAAACGTAAACTTAAATTATCTAAAAACGTGATTTAAAATGAAAACGTAAGTTATTTATAAAATTTAGCAGTCGCAAGCAAAAGCGTAAAGTTTATGAAATAAAAGTCCTACAAGTGTAAATTTTTTTTTATTACGTACTATATGACAAAAGAAAATTTTAGAAAAAAAGATTTATATTTTTTAGACTTTTATATTTTTTATTATGAATTAAATACGATTTTATACTAATTAAATGTTTAAAAATACTAAAACTATTGAGAAAAATCTGAAACTTTTTTATAAAATACTTAATACTAATACAAATTTATGAAAAATACAAAAGTTGAAAAAGCTAGTTTAAATAAGCTCGAAATAAGCTAAATTAACCAAATAAGCTAAACGGGACAAAGAGGGTTATATATATTAAATTGTGCACGAGATAACCAGATCAAGACAAGGGCAACTGGTATCGGTACACACTAGCACTCTCAAAGGTGGGAGGTCTCAGGTTCGAGCTGCCTCCCACCTTTTGCAAACTATTTTTTTATTTTCTTTTTGCAACTTATTAAGCACAAGAAAATAAGCAATTTTAAACTACCACTTTTATGAAAATGACTAATAAGCTCAGTTTTGAGCTTATTATCTTAACAATGGCTAGAAAATGGATTTAAGCACAAGATTTTAGCCAAGTGGCTTAATAAGCTGAAAATGAGCAAAGGCTAATTGAAATAAGCTAAACTAATGATTATAAGCTAAAATGAACACTGAATAAACACAATTGCTTATGAAATAAGCACTACAAATTCAAATAAGCACTTGTACTAAAACGGTAGCAAACAGTGCGACTAGCCAACTTCCGGCCTAATGGGGCCCACGGGATGGAAGTCAAACAAAAGGTGAATCCAATAAGCTGAGCTTATTAGCTTTTCAAAAGCTAAAGTACTACTGTTTTGTTCAGGAGAGCTTTTGAAGCTTATTAAAAGTGGAAAACAGATGCTCGGTGGACTAGATGAAATGGACAAAAATATAAAAGCTATTGAGGCTTATCAAATAGCTACAAATGGAAAATAAACTTGGAGCCTTGAGTCAGCTGATGAGCTTTTCAAAAGCTAAAACACATAAGCTAGAGGCCATTAATAAGCTCTCTAAGAGCTTGTGAAATGGGGTACCACAATGTGTACAGGGGCATCTTTTGACAAGGGGTCTTAAATAAGCTAAGTAATAAGCTAATAAATAAGCTGTTTAGAAAATATAAAAAATACTAGGTTAAGATAAGCAGCTCTATTTTAATATCTAGAAACTCAAATATTGAAACTTAATATATAAATCCTATATAAAAATAATCTATTTTATTCAAAAACGACCAAGGAAAATTTTGACTTTTTACTTACTATACTAAGTTGACTTTTATGAGATTGTAATTGATCCTAAGCACTGATATATGATGTATTAAGGTGTATTAAGACTAAATTGAGCAAGTATAACAACTTATTAACACAAAACCATGATCATAGAACTTAAAATCCAACATGAACAAGACAGAGATATGATCAAATGGTATTTAGACTTTTAATGATCAAGCATTGGTTTTCTTTTCTTTGAGTTATTATGGACCAATGAGACACAGCACAACAATGAGCAATAACACAAAAAATCTTTAACTCAGTTAAACAAGCTTCCCCAAACAGTCCTTATTGAACTGTTTTTGATGTTTTCAAGGCAAAACACAGATTTGGACCATGTAATTGATTGCAGACCTAATATAATCACTTACTAGGACTAAAGAACACAATCAACATCATTAACATCATAAACGAGGTATAACAACTATGATCTTTTGACGTTAAAATAAATTTTTGATAACTATAAATTTAAAGAACAATCAACGGTTTTATTGCTTAATTATATTTAACTAACACTAATGAACATGAAAACACAGGTTTTTAAGCTTATAAACACTTAAACAGATAGAATGCCAAATGGATCAAAAGAGCTTACAAATGGATTCCAAATGAAAATGATACCCAAGGTTAGAAACAGATCCTATACCTTCCCAAGAAGCACTAAACCAATAAGCAATCCAAAATCAGCTCTTCACCAGTCTTTGTACCTTCTTCATTGATTTTTTATTTTCTCACTATTTTTTTTATTATTTTATGATTTTTTCGTTTTAATTCTAAACTACTTTTAAAAGTTTCTAATAGCTTTAATAAGCTATTTAGGAGCTTATGTGATCTATTTCAGTCCTTAATAACAACAAATAACAACATTTGCATAATTTGAGATTCTTTTGAGTTGAATTTCACATAAACTGAATGAAAAGGAAACTTGAAATTTATGATTGATAAGATTCACTTATACTTAAAACACTTAAACAAGAACTTGAAGGTTTAAACATACACAGGAAAGCTTGAAAATATTAAATCGACATAAGCTTAATTAAATTACACTAGATAAGTCTTCACATTCCTTCTTCGCCTTTATAATCATCTTTTGAGACTCATCTTTGTCTCGAATCTTTCCCACCTCAATCCAACCATTGGATTGGTCAAAGTAATCATATACGTCCATGTGGAGATTTTGGCGCCAAAATTCTCTTTAGCGAGGTTTTCAATTAATGGGTCTTGGATGGATGTGGGGTGGAATGGGGTTGATATCATTTGGAAAGACAAGTGGTGTGTTGAAAAAGAGGAAAAACCATCACGGTTTGGTATTACGGGATGTGTGTGAAGAAGAAGATGAAACGATAGGCTGTTGTTTGGTAGCATTGACTTTATTGACCAAAGGATATTATAAAGGGGTTCACAATTGGGGGTCCAGCATTTGGGAGGGTTCTTTTTGATTTGGCGAGGTTCTAAATACAAAAGAGGTCTAAATGGCTTATTTTAATACAAGGACTAAACTTGTAATTCTGCCAATCTTGAGGGACCCATCCGAAATTCTCAAGAGTTAACAAAAGGACCAAAACTGCCAATCTTGAATAGTACAAGGACCAATAATGATTATTTTCCATTTTTAAATGTCCAGGACCATTTTGTCATTTTCAAAACTTGAGGGACTAAAGTTGTAATTTTGCAATTTTAAACTTCAAAGGGTTTATTTTGACAACTTATGAATCCCTAAGGACTTAAAATGATATTTTCTTTATTTTGATTTACCAGGGACTGTTTTTGACAACTTTTGAAACTTGGGGACTAACGCCAATTATGCAAACTTGATACGTTTTCACAGATTTTGATATTTTGCATTTAAAACACATAAAACACTTATTTGTGATATTTTAATCATTTTGATGCATTTCGAGTGTTTTGATTTTTGGCATTCTAACAGTATAAAAATGATGAGTATTTAGACACTCATCAATCCCCACACTAAGATATTGCTAGTCCCTAGCAATGAAAAAATTAATGGATTTCATCTCTTTACCAAAGCCATTACTTGGAGTAGCCAATTGTTTTAGTTCAAGTAAGAACTTTGGTACAATGATAACCAAATGATTTTGAGCAAATCATAAGCTTTCAATGGTTTTGATTTGTCTTTACAGAAAGCCTGGACTAGTAACTCTTAGATAAATTATCAATATTATCTTTGGTGAGTCGATTACCAATTATGGATTTCAACTGCCTTTACCACAAGCCATAAACTTGCGGGCTAGCCAACTTTTCACTAGTTAAAGATATGGTGAGCAGAACACCATACAATTTTGGGCAAATTGCAAGCCATAAACGGATTTGAGATATCTTTACCAAGAGCGATTTGCTCCTGGATTAGCCAATCCTTATGTGGGTTAGACATGGCGATGATTACCATTTCTTGAGTAAGTGAAAAACACTTACTCAAAAAAATTTTGGCCAAAAGCGGGGAATTGGGTGGAATAATTACATGATAAAATTCGTGAGAATTCCCCCCCACACTTAGAAATGAATATTGCCCTCAATATTCAAAGTACCCGCGGTTATCTTAGAAATATAGAATATAAAGGAATTACATTTTTGATATATACACATTTTTTTTTTTTGAAATTGCTTATATACAACAGTGGGGGCAACTCCCCACACTAGGGTGGTAGAACAGAGAAAGAAGACAGAAATATGGGTGAAAACTCATATGGTGTGTGCTCTTGTTTTTGATTCAGTCACTAGCTTGACTCGATCCCCGCATTCATTGGTTCATGGGGAAAGTTTGTAGATCCGGACAATCACGGTGGAATGTCCTCTCAAAGTAATGCTTTAATCGATGACCATTTACTTTAAAATTTGGACCATCGGGGTGAGATAACTCAATGGTGCCATAAGGATAAACCTTAGTGATAGTAAATGGACCAGACCAACGGGACTTAAGCTTTCTCGAGAAAATCTTCAATCTTGAATTGAAAAGAAGGACTCGATCACCAACGTTGAAAAAGCGGTTCTTGATTTTAGAGTCATGAATCTTCTTTGTCTTTTGTTTGTAGATCAAAGAGTTCTCGTATGCTTGATCACGGAGTTCATTTAATTCTTTCATTTGAACTTTTCGTGATCACCGGCATCGAATATCGAAGTTAGCATGTTTCAAGGCCCAATATGCCTTGTGCTCAAGCTCAATCGAAAGATGACATGCCTTTCCGTACACTAGCTTGTATGGAGTACACCCGATGGGTGTTTTGTAAGCTACGAAGGCCCAGAGTCGTCATCGGTTTATCCGACCGGGATGCACGATTCGCCTCTGTCCTTTCTAAATTCTTTTAATACCGGTTGGAGACTTCCACTGCCCACTTGTTTGGGGTGGTATGCAGATAGAAAGCGGTGGGTTACACCATACTTTGCATGACACGATCAAATTGGTCATTACAAAATGTGTACCACGATCACGATTATAGCCGCGTGGAGTTCCAAACCGGCAAAAGAGATTTCAAAAATTTCACAACTACTCGGGCATCATTGGTAGGTAAAGCTTTTGCTTCAACCCATTTTGACAAATAGTCAACGACCACGAGTATGTATTTGTTACCGCGAGAAGAAGGAAATGGCCCCATAAAGTCAATACCCCATGTCAAAGATCTACAAACTTGAA
Source organism: Chrysanthemum makinoi (assembly GCA_910596185.1). Taxonomy (NCBI): domain Eukaryota; kingdom Viridiplantae; phylum Streptophyta; class Magnoliopsida; order Asterales; family Asteraceae; genus Chrysanthemum; species Chrysanthemum makinoi. The sequence goes on from OU343217.1 coordinate 190,236,615, forward strand.
TGGCATTTTTGGCATTTCATTTCTTTGAGAGATATTTCGTGACGTTGACAAGCGTCACATGCTTTGACAAAATCGTGGGCATCCTTATAAATAGTGGGCCAATAAAACCTGGAATCAAACACCTTTTTGGCGGTGTAGTTTGGACTATGATGGCCCGGTGGGTCGGCATGGCAAGCTTTGAGAATGTCAATAGCTTCTTGTCCATAAACACACCGTCGGATGACTTGATCCGCACAGATTTTGAATAAGTAGGGGTCGTCGCAGAAGTAATGTTTAACATCTTTGAAGAATTTGTTCTTACTGGGTCGACATCCCTTTCACTATGAAGTTACCCGCATGGTAATTTGCGAAGTCAGCAAACCATGGGGTAGTAGAATTCCACGAAAAGAAACCGCATTGAGTGTCTCGAGAGGAAATGTTTCATTTATTTCCTTTTCTCGAAAACATCTTGGTGAGGGTTCTCTAAACCGGGATAGATGATCGACAATGTGTTCTCTCTTTTTATCACGCATGATGATATCAAATTCCGGAGGAGGAGAGAACCCAACGGAGCAATCTCGGCTTTGCATCTTGTTTTGCAAAGAGATATTTGAGAGAGAAAGTGATCCGTGATACACTACACATTTGGTCAAGATTAAGTATGGTCGAAACTTCAAACGCATACACCACGCCTAATAATTCTTTTTCCGTGGTGGTGTAATGAGTTTGAGCTTACCATAGTCTTACTAGTAGTGAATAGGTCGAAAATGCTTAGCTCACGCTGCCCTAAGACGCACCTATAGCAAAATCACTTGCATCGCACATGAGCTCAAAAGGCAAGTCCCAGTCGGGAGCAACGAGAATGGTGCTTCAAGTAAGTTTTTCTTTAATGTTTCAAAAGCTATGATGCACTCGGGTGAGAAGATAAAAGGAGCATCTTTTTCAAGAAGATGGGTCATAGGTCGCGATTTTTGAGAAATCTTGTATGAATCTGCGATAGAAACCAAAGCATGACCTAAAAACTCCTAATACCTTTGACGGTAGTAGGATGAGGTAATTTAGCAATAACATCGACTTTTGCTCTATCTACCTCAATCCCGTTTTTGAAATCTTATGGCCAAGGACTATGCCTTCTTTGACCATAAAGTGGCTTTTCTCCCAATTTAGACAAAGATTGGTGTCTTCACACCGTTTGAGCATTTTATCTAGATGGGAGAGACATGTTTGAAACGAATCCCCAATGACCAAGAAGTCATCCATAAACACCTCCATTGTTTCCCTGATCATGTCATGGAAAATGGCCATCATACATCGTTGGAAGCGTGCAGAGCATTACATAAGCCAAAAGGCATACGCCTCAGAGGCAAAAGTTCCGTATGGGCCGGTGAATGTAGTTTTATCTTGATCCTTTGGATCAATGGGGATCTGAAAGTATCCCGAGAAACCATCAAGGAAACAATAGTATTCATTCCTTGCTAATCTCTCAAGCATTTGGTCCATAAAGGGTAGAGGAAAATGGTCTTTACGGGTGGCGTCATTCAACTTACGATAGTCAAATCAAACACGCCATCCCGTAACCATGAAGTTGAATTAACTCTCGTTATCTTCATTTGTGACAACATTTATGCCACCCTTTTTAGGAACACAATGAATTGGGCTAACCCAAGGACTATCTGAGATCGGGTAAATCAATCCTCGCATCAAGAAGTTTGATAACCTCTCTTGTTTGATAACATCATGGATTTTTGGATTCACTCTTCTCGATGTTGAACTGGTTTGAAGTCATCCTCCATCAAGATTTTGTGAGTACAAAATTCTGGGTTGATACCCTTAATGTCGGAGAGTTTCCAAGCAATTGCTTGCTTGTGTGAATTCAAGATCTTTATGATGACAGCCTTTTCATCTTTACTCAAATCTCGAGCAATAATGACGGGTAATTTATCATCACCTTCAAGAAATGCATACTCGAGATGAGGAGGTAAGTCCTTAAGTTCGACTTCAGAAATTCTTGATTATCAACTGACTTGACTTCCTTGTTATGAAGTTCGACGGGAGGGAGTGAAAATGATGATGGATCATCATTAAGCAATTTCTCAATGAGAAGTATGTCCCCATCGATGTCAATTGGAGCGTGATCAATTTCCCATGGTACAGAGTAATCACTAGACAAGTAGGCTTCAATCTCTTCTAAGATGAAGTCACTTTCCTCAAATGGGGTGAGAGAAGGAGTAGAATTGGCGATGATAGGTTGAGAAGAATGAGTGAGATTATCACCAAGAATTGTGATCATAACCAAGAACTTCTTGAGAGTACTCTTCAGAAGCAACATCAATGATATCTAAGCGGTTAACCGACTCGTAATCATAATTTGGAGTACCTCGAAGTTTGATCAAGGTTAAAGGTGACAACTTCATTACCAACACGTAATGTGATTTCTTGCTCAAATGCATCAATGAGAGCACGCCCGTTCTCGTGAATCCTCGCCCAACAATGAGAGGAACCCGATGATCGGCATCAAAATCAACAACCACGAAAGTGGAAAATGGAACTTTCCTACTTTCACAAATACGCCCTCGGCAATGCCAAGAGGACGGGATATTGTACGATCTCCAAGCTCGAGAGTCATGCATGTAGGAGTAAGTTCGGGAGAGAAAGTTTCTTCCATTGAATAAGGCATCGATTGATGCTTGCACCAAGATCGCTAAGGCAAAGCATTCAACCATTCCCTGGAAATACACAAGGTAAGAGAAATTTTCCAGATCTCCAAGCTTTTAAGGCTTTTCGTGATAACCTGCAGAGCGCTTCTCGTTTAGAGGAGTTTTAGCCATTTCAAACAACTTTTCCTTGTTGCTTAACATGTGTTTGAGAGTTGATGCAAACTTGGGCATCAGCATGATAGCATCCGCAAAAGCTTATGTCAAAATGTAGTTCTTGGAAAATTTGAAAAAATTTGTCCATTTGATGACTAGCTTTTTCGCGGAGCTTTTGCTCATTCAAACGTGATGGGTAAGGAATAGAAGTTTTGGATTTGGTATTTTCAATGGGAGCTACTGGAGGTTCAAAAACAACTCCTGGATTGGATTTGGGTTTCGGTACAACTTGAGGTTGGACTCGAGAAGGTGGGGCGTGTCTTGTTACGTGGGCTTGAAAAATGCACCTTGTCCGTTGTATCCTTGGTAACTTGACTCATTGCTCCTTGTGGAGGAGGCATTGGAGTCGAAGGTCCATTGTGTGTCTTAGGTTCACTTTCTACTACCTTAGGGAGAGAAGAAGAAGAGGTAGTAGGAATAGCGGGTCCATTGTATGAAACAGGTTGTGATCGCCTTTGCATCGCCCCTCGGGTTAGCGATCGTGTTGCTCGGAATTTTCTCGAGCCCGAGGGTTGATCATTTAAAGACTTCTTGAGATCAGCTATCTGATCGACCAACAACCTGTTCATTTCATCTTGGGATTTCATGAAGGCTTCAATAACTCATCGATGATGGTACCTGGAGGATGTGGAGGGAAATTTTGAGGTCGGATGTTTTGATTATGACCTTGTTGTTGAAAATTCCCTGGGTTAGGATTTACATTTCCCAAATTGATTCCTCGATTGAAATTGTTTTGATTAAGGTTTCCTTGATGTTGGAAACCTTGATTGGGTCCCGGATAGAAATTACCTTGGTTTTGATAACCTTGGTTCATTCTAGGTTGGTTTTGATTTCGGTTATGTATGTTAGATTCGGCTAAAACCGGGTGGTGCACGATAAGTGTTAGCACGGTAATTTGGTTCATTTTGAGGACGGTATTGATTACCTCCTTGATTTGAAGTACCGGCTATAGCATTAGTTTCAAACGGACTACCATCGTGGCAAGACAGCTTGTAGTATGCATGAGGACCACCACAAGTAACACAAACTTCAACTTTCTTCACTTCACCATGTGATGGTGTTTGAGTGAAAGTGACTTTCTTTAGCAAGAACCAAAGCCGAACAATATCGTGAGTTTGTCAATCTTAGCATCGGTGCTAGATGTACTCACGGGTTTAGAAGTAGAAGGTCCAGCATTAGACTGAGTATGATATGTCTTTGTGCTAAAAGGGCGGACACAGGACTTGTTTTCAATGATTTGCAAGGCTTCTTTGGTGGTCTTGCTAAGGAAATTACCTCCGCTGAGGCATTTAAAGAGTCTTGGTCACTTTGGTGCAGACCATTGTAGAAAGTATCCATTTGCATTAACTCGGTAAAACCATGATGCGGACACTTGCAGAGCAATTCTTTGTAACGCATCCCGCCTCCCGAATGATTCATCAAATCTCTGAGAAAATTTCATTATCTCATTCTTAAGACTTGTAGTTCGGGATGGAGGATAGAATTCGTTAACGAACTTGGTGACTAAATCTTCCCATGTCTCAATGGAACGAGGGGGTTGTTTCTCAAGCCAATTCCGGCTTGTCCCTCTAGAGAAAATGGGAACAGAAGAAGCTTAATGGCTTCATGTGGGACATTCTTGTATTTGATGGTGGATGCAATCTTGTTAAACCATCAATGTGTGATGAGGATCATCCCGCCAAAACCATAGAATTGGCTTTGGGTTACCGATTAAGCAACCCGGTTTTGAGCTCAAGGTATCAACCACGATGGTCGGGACAACAATGGCATCTCCGTAACCCTCGATGGGTGCTTGGAGAAGCTCAGTCATCGGCTTATCTTCGCCATTTCGGCGTGACGGGGGTGGTGGTGGTAGACGCCTCGCCACGGTGAAGGAGCGAACGTCCTCGTCTACGAGGAATATTTGCAAGCTCGATAAAGTGTGGACTTGTAGAACTGGAAGAACGAGTTCGCATGCACTAAGTATAAAAATCAATTTTCAAAACAAATGCGAGGCAAAACGACAAGTGAACTTAACCAATAATCACAAATGAAATGGCTTCTTTGAAAAAGGTACACCAAATCACAAGGACACAAAGGCAAGTTTTAAATCTTTGATTCGGGAACTTATTATGGTCACACCCCGTTAGTAGGTGTCTTGCCTTGATTTTCGCGGTGGTTGATTTTTATGTATATATTAAGTACCACTAAAAAGACGTAGGTATGATTTGTGCAAAGGGTTTAAAACTTTTAGAAAATATTTTTGGAATCGTCTCGCTTAACCAAATCGTATTTCTTTAAGAATCACCTTAAAAGAAACACAAGCTAGAAAACGCTACGATTGTTTTGTTGTTTTATATTTTTTTGGTGTTTTAACACTTTAGGAAAAGTGTTAATGAACTTTTTGATATATATTTAACTTTACAAAAAACTGTTTACAAACGATGGTATATGTGCAATGTGTACGGGTTGAAAATCGCTTAAAACACGCTTACAGCCTCCGCAGCTTGCGTACCAAATTTGATTGATGCTAAACCGTCAAGTTATCTCACACAAGCTAGCCACTTGTGAATGGCCAACCGTAAGAAACTTAAAACAGTTCAGACACTAATGCAATTTAGATCGAGAATATAGTGGATTCTCGGGTCGTTAAGTCCCACGGAGGATGAATTGGTGTTTATCACAGACAGATGTCGAATAATCACTAAGGATAGTGATCAGTAAGGATTTTGATGAATAATTATACCTAAAGAAAAGATTTATAAATTACAGCGACTTAAATGCAAATTAAAGGAAATTAAAAAGTTAAAATATATTAAATAAACGCTATCACTATTTTTACAATGATGTTTTTGTGATTTTATAAAACAAAATAACTTAAATAAACTATTTTAACTAAAACGTAAACTTAAATTATCTAAAAACGTGATTTAAAATGAAAACGAACGTTATTTATAAAAATACCTTGAGTGCTTAAGCAAAAACGTAAAATTTATGAAATAAAAGTCCTACAAGTGTAAAAACAATTTTATTACTTACTATATGACAAAAGAAAATTTTAGAAAAAAGATTTATATTTTTTAGACTTTTATATTTTTTATTATGAATTAAATACGATTTTATACTAATTAAATGTTTAAAAATACTAAAACTATTGAGAAAAATCGAAACTTTTTATAAAATACTTAATACTAATACAAATTTATGAAAAATACAAAAGTTGCAAAAGCTAGTTTAAATAAGCTCTCAAATAAGCTAAATTAACCAAATAAGTTAAACGGGACAAAGAGGGGTTATATATTAAATTGTGCACTGAGATAACGAGTCAAAGACCCAAGGGCAACTGGTATCCAATTACACACTAACGCTCTCAAAGTGGGAGGTCCGTGTTCGAATTTGCTCCCCACCTTTTTAAAACTTTATTTTTTTTGATTTTCTTTTTGCAACTTATTAAGCACAAGAAAATAAGCAATTTTTACAACTACCACTTTTTATGAAAATGACTAATAAGCTCAGATTTGAGCTTATTATCTTAACATGGCTAGAAATGGATTTAAGCACAAGATTTTAGCCAAGTGGCTTAATAAGCTGAAAATGAGCAAAGGCTAATTGAAATAAGCTAAACTAATGATTATAAGCTAAAATGAACCGAATAAACACAATTGCTTATGAAATAAGCACTACAAATTCAAATAAGCACTTGTACTAAAACTAGAAGTAGCAAACAGTGTCCGACTAGCCAACTTCCGTGCCTTGTGATTTGGTGATAGATTGGAAGTCCAAACAAAGGTGAATCCAATAAGCCGAGCTTATTGGCTTTTCAAAAAGCTAAGGTACTTCTTGTTTTGTTCACGGAGAGCTTTTGAGAAGCTTATTAAAAAGTGGAAAACACTGAATGCTCAGTGGACTAGATGAGATGGACAAATATAAAAGCTATTGCGAGCTTATCAAATAAGCTACAAATGGAAAAATAAAACTTGGAGCCTTGAAGACTAGATGAGCTTCTCAAAAAGCTAAAACACATAAGCTAGAGGCCATGAATAAGCTCTCTAAGAGCTTGTGAAATGGGTACCACAACAGGCACATGGCACTCTTTTTGACAAGGGGTCTTAAATAAGCTAAGTAATAAGTTAGTAAAATAAGTTTAGAAAATATAAAAATACTAGGTTAAAGATAAGCAGCTCTATTTTAATATCCTAGAAACTCAAATATTGAAACTTAATATATAATCCTATATAAAATAATCTATTTTATTCAAAAACGACCCAAGGGAAAATTTTGACTTTTTACTTACTATACTAAGTTGACTTTTATGAGATTGTAATTGATCCTAAGCACTGATATTGATGTATTAAGGTGTATTAAGACTAAATTGAGCAAGTATAACAACTTATTAACACAAAACCATGATCATAGAACTTAAAAATCCAACAATGAACAAGACAGATATGATCAAATGGTATTTAGACTTTTTAATGATCAAGCATTGGTTTTTTCTTGTTTCTTTGAGTTATTATGGACCAATGAGACACAACACAACAATGAGCAATAACACAAAAACTCTTTAACTCGTTAAACAAGCTTCCCCAAACATCCTTATTGGACTCAAGCATTTTGATGTTTTTCAAGGCAAAACACAGATTTGGACCATGTAATTGATTGCAGACCTAATATAATCACTTACTAGGACTAAAGGAACACTAATCAACATCATTAACATCATAAAACTGAGGTATAACAACTATGATCTTTTGACTGTTAAAATGAGATTTTTGATAACTATAAATTTAAAAGAACAATCAACTGGTTTTATTGCTTAATTATATTTAACTAACACTAATGAACATGAAAACACAGGTTTTTAAGCTTATAAACACTTAAACGAGAATGCCAAATTGGATCAAAAGAGCTTACAAATGGATTCCAAATGAAAAATGATACCCAAGGTCTGAGAACAGATCCTATAGCTTCCCAAGAAGCACTAAACCAATAAGCAATCCAAAATCAGCTCTTCACCGGTCTTCTTGTACCTTCTTCATTGATTTTTTATTTTCTCACTATTTTTTATTATTTTTATGATTTTTGTTTTAATTCTAAATGCTTTTAAAAGTTTCTAATAGCTTTAATAAGCTATTTAGGAGCTTATGTGATCTATTTCAGTCGTTAATAACAACAAATAACAACATTTGCATAAATTGAGATTCTTTTGAAGTTGAGATTTCACATAAACTGTGAATGAAAAGGAAACTTGAAATTTATGATTGATAAAGATTCACTTATACTTAAAAACACTTAAACAAGAACTTGAAGGTTTAAACATACACAGGAAAGCTTGAAAATATTAAAATGACATAAGCTTAATTAAATTACACTAGATAAGTCTTCACATTCTTCTTCTCGCCTTTATAATCATCTTTTGAGACTCGGTCTTTGTCTCTGAATCTTTCCCACCTCAATCCAACCATTGGATTGGTCAAAGTAATCATATACGTCCATGTGGAGATTTTGGCGCCAAAATTCTCTTTAGCGAGTTTTTCCAATTAATGGGTCTTGGATGGATGTGGAGGTGGAATGGGGTTGATATACAGTTGGAAAAAGACAAGTGGTGTGTTGAAAAGAGGAAAACCATCACCGGTTTGGTATTACGATGTGTGAAGAAGATGAACAAGAATTACTGTTTGGTGGCGCGTTGACTTTATTTGACCAAAGGATATTATAAAGGGGGTTCACAATGGGTGGGGGTCAGGCTGGTCGGTCGGGGTTCTTTTGATTTGGCGGGGGTTCTAAATACAAAAAGGGTCTAAATGGCTTATTTTAATACAAGGACTAAACTTGTAATTCGCCAATCTTGAGGACCAATCCTGCAATTCTCCAAGAGTTAACAAAAGGACCAAAACTGCCAATCTTGAATAGTACAAGGACCAATAATGATTATTTTCCATTTTTAAATGTCCAAGGACCATTTTTGTCATTTTCAAAACTTGAGGGACTAAAGTTGTAATTTTGCAATTTTAAACTTCAAAGGGTTTATTTTGACAACTTATGAATCCCTAAGGACTTAAAATGATATTTTTCTTTATTTTGATATACGTGGACTGCTTTGACAACTTTTGAAACTTGGGGGACTAAAACTGCAATTATGCAAACTTGATACGTTTTTCACCAGATTTTGGTATTTTTGCATTTAAAACACATAAAACACTTGTTTGTGATATTTTTATCATTTTGATGCATTTCTTAGTGTTTACAGATGTTTTTGGCATTCTAAACAGTATAAAAATGATGAGTATTTAGACACATTGTAATTGATCCTAAGCACTGATATTGATGTATTAAGGTGTATTAAGACTAAATTGAGCAAGTATAACAACTTATTAACACAAAACCATGATCATAGAACTTAAAAATCCAACAATGAACAAGACAGATATGATCAAATGGTATTTAGACTTTTTAATGATCAAGCTTAGCGATTTTTCTTGTTTCTTGAGTTATTATGGACCAATGAGACACAACACAACAATAGAAATAACACAAAACTCTTTAACTCGTTAAACAAGCTTCCCAAACTTGAGTTCTTATTGAGACTGTTTTGATGTTTTTCAAGGCAAAACACAGATTTGGACCATGTAATTGATTGCAGACCTAATATAATCACTTACTAGGACTAAAGGAACACTAATTAACATCATTAACATCATAAACCGAGGTATAACAACTATGATCTTTTTGACCTAAAATGAGATTTTGATAACTATAAATTTAAAGAACAATCAACCGGTTTTATTGCTTAATTATATTTAACTAACACTAATGAACATGAAAAACAGTGTTTTAAGCTTATAAACACTTAAACAAGAGAATGCAGATACTTAAAATTGGATCAAAAGAGCTTACAAATGGATTCCAAATGAAAAATGATACCCAAGGTCTGAGAACAGATCCTATAGCTTCCCAAGAAGCACTAAACCAATAAGCAATCCAAAATCAGCTCTTCACCAGTCTTCTTGTACCTTCTTCATTGATTTTTTATTTTCTCACTATTTTTTTATTATTTTATGATTTTTCTGCTTTTAATTCTAAATTGCCTTAAAAGTTTCTAATAGCTTTAATAAGCTATTTAGGAGCTTATGTGATCTATTTCAGTCGTTAATAACAACAAATAACAACATTTGCATAAATTGAGATTCTTTTGAAGTTGAGATTTCACATAAAGCATGTGAATGAAAACTTGAAATTTATGATTGATAAAGATTCACTTATACTTAAAAACACTTAAACAAGAACTTGAAGGTTTAAACATACACAGGAAAGCTTGAAAATATTAAAACGACATAAGCTTAATTAAATTACACTAGATAAGTCTTCACATTCCTTCTTCGCCTTTATAATCATCTTTTGAGACTCAGTCTTTGTGTCTCACGAATCTTTCCCACCTCAATCCAACCATTGGATTGGTCAAAGTAATCATATACGCCCATGTGAGATTTTGGTAGCCAAAATTCTCTTTAGCAGTTTTTCCAATTAATGGGTCTTGGATGGATGTGGGTGGAATGGGGTTGATATACCTGTTGGAAAGACAAGTGGTGTGTTGAAAAGAGGAAAAACCATCCGGTTTGGTAATACAGATGTGTGTGAAGAAGATGAACGCGAATACATTTGTTTCGCGCATTGACTTTATTTGACCAAAGGATATTATAAAGGGGTTCACAATGGGGGTCACTGAAGGTCATTGGGGTTCTTTTTGATTTGGCGAGGGTTCTAAATACAAAAAGGGTCTAAATGGCTTATTTTAATACAAGGACTAAACTTGTAATTCTGCCAATCTTGAGGGACCAATCCTGCAATTCTCCAAGAGTTAACAAAAGGACCAAAACTGCCAATCTTGAATAGTACAAGGACCAATAATGATTATTTTCCATTTTTAAATGTCCAAGGACTATTTTTGTCATTTTCAAAACTTGAGGGACTAAAGTTGTAATTTTGCAATTTTAAACTTCAAAGGGTTTATTTTGACAACTTATGAATCCCTAAGGACTTAAAATGATATTTTTCTTTATTTTGATATACCGTGGACCTGCTTTTGACAACTTTTGAAACAGGGGACTAAAGCGCAATTATGCAAACTTGATACGCTTTTTCACGGATTTTGGTATTTTGCATTTAAAACACATAAAACACTTGTTTGTGATATTTTTATCATTTTGATGCATTTCTTAGTGTTTACAGATGTTTTTGGCATTCTAAACAAGATAAAATGATGAGTATTTAGACATTGTAATTGATCCTAAGTAAGCGATATTGATGTATTAAGGTGTATTAAGACTAAATTGAGCAAGTATAACAACTTATTAACACAAAACCATGATCATAGAACTTAAAAATCCAACAATGAACAAGACAGATATGATCAAATGGTATTTAGACTTTTTAATGATCAAGCATCGATTTTTATTGTTTCTTTGAGTTATTATGGACCAATGAGACACAACACAACAATGAGCAATAACACAAAAACTCTTAACTCGCTTAAACGGTTATTAAGCTTCCCAAAACAGTTCTTATTGAGATGCTGTTTTGATGTTTCAAGGCAAAACACGATTTGGACCATGTAATTGATTGCGCACCTAATATAATCACTTACTAGGACTAAAGGAACACTAATCAACATCATTAACATCATAAAACTGAGGTATAACAACTATGATCTTTTGATTTCAAGTTAAAATGAGATTTTTGATAACTATAAATTTAAAAGAACAATCAACTGGTTTTATTGCTTAATTATATTTAACTAACACTAATGAACATGAAAACACGGTGTTTTAAGCTTATAAACACTTAAAAAGTAGAATGCCAAATTGGATCAAAAGAGCTTACAAATGGATTCCAAATGAAAAATGATACCCAAGGTCTGAGAACAGATCCTATAGCTTCCCAAGAAGCACTAAACTAATAAGCAATCCAAAATCGACTCTTCTTGATCTTTCTTGTACCTTCTTCATTGATTTTTTATTTCTCACTATTTTTATTATTTTTATGATTTTTCTGTTTTTAATTCTAAACTGCTTTTAAAAGTTTCTAATAGCTTTAATAAGCTATTTAGGAGCTTATGTGATCTATTTCAGTCCTTAATAACAACAAATAACAACATTTGCATAAATTAAGATTCTTTTGAAGTTGAGATTTCACATAAACTGTGAATGAAAAGGAAACTTGAAATTTATGATTGATAAAGATTCACTTATACTTAAAACACTTAGCAAACAAGAACGAAGGTTTAAACATACACACAGAAAGCTTGAAAATATTAAAACGACATAAGCTTAATTAAATTACACTAGATAAATCTTCACATTCCTTCTTACGCCCTTTATAATCATCTTTTGAGACTCAGTATTTGTCTCTGAATCTTTCCCACCTCAATCCAACCATTGGATTGGTCAAAGTAATCATATACGTCCATGTGGAGATTTTGGTAGCCAAAATTCTCTTTAGCGTGTTTTCCAATTAATGGGTCTTGGATGGATGTGGGTGGAATGGGGTTGATATACGGCTGGAAAGTAAGTGGTGTGTTGAAAGAGGAAAAACCATCAGCGGTTTGGTATTACAGATGCTGAAGAAGATGAACAAGAATAACAGCGTTTGGGGCGCATTGACTTTATTTGACCAAAGGATATTATAAAGGGGGTTACAATTGGGAGGTCCGCAGGGCAGGTTGGGGTTCTTTTTGATTTGGCGTGGGTTCTAAATACAAAAAGGGTCTAAATGGCTTATTTTAATACAAGGACTAAACTTGTAATTCTGCCAATCTTGAGGGACCAATCCTGCAATTCTCCAAGAGTTAACAAAAGGACCAAAACTGCCAATCTTGAATAGTACAAGGACCAATAATGATTATTTTCCATTTTTAAATGTCCAAGGACCATTTTTGTCATTTTCAAAACTTGAGGGACTAAAGTTGTAATTTTGCAATTTTAAACTTCAAAGGGTTTATTTTTACAACTTATGAATCTCTAAGGACTTAAATGATATTTTCTTTATTTTGATATACCAGTGGATTTTTGACAACTTTTGAAACTTGGGGACTAAAACTGCCAATTATGCAAACTTGATCGTTTTCACCGATTTTGGTATTTTTGCATTTAAAACACATAAAACACTTGTTTGTGATATTTTTATCATTTTGATGCATTTCTGAGTGTTTACAGATGTTTTTGGCATTCTAAACAGTATAAAAATGATGAGTATTTAGACACTCATCAGACGCTAAGGATGAAACCAAACGAAAAAGTAAGTGACTATGGAGGAAAGTTAAGTAGTATAAAGGCCAAGTTTAAAGGCCCTGGTGAAACATTGGAAGATAAGGTGCTAGTAAGGAAACTACTTAACTCTGTTCCTGTTAGGAATTAGAAAATCCAGTCGTTAAAGAGTCGGTCACCTCAAGTATATGTATTCGTTAGAAAGCTCGTAGTCGTAGTCAAGTTATGTTATTAAGTAGTTTGTTAAGTAACACCGTGGAGGAAGGACGGGTCTTTACCCATCAGATGCCCGATCCACGCACCGTAGGTGGCGTTTATTGTAAGACACTATAAATACCCACTACCTCCCAAGGTAGAGGGTTGGAGCTTCATTACCATTTTTCTTTGTTTCACATAGTTCCCAAATCTCTTCCCTTTCTCTCTCTAGAACTTTCTCTCTCTAAAACATTGTATACGCCCTATATGGATTTGGTTTGATGTGTTTGTGAAATCCTATATCTTACAATTGGTATCAAGAGCCATGGTTTGATCACTCATCTTTCATGCTCTTTGTTTTGGTGGATTTCATAAGGTTTTTGGGGTTATAAGTGTTTAGAAGAGTTTGAATAATTTGGTCAATTTTTTGTGTTAAAGTTTGAATTTTGATAGTACTTTTGTGTTTAGGATCATCATATGTGCTTAGGTTTTGAATTGGAAGGCTTGAATCATCGTGGTTGGGTACTTTTTGATTGTAAAGTGGTTGTTTTGAATATTGTACTAAGCGAGTTGAGCCACGGTAAAACGTTTCTTGGAAGCGAGTTGCTTTGTTATTGGAAGCGAGTTGGTTTATGCGACATGGCTATTAAGCGAGTTGATTCTTCAAGCGACTTGAGTTCTAAAGCGACTGGCTATTGCGAGTTGTATTGGCGGCGAGTTGGTTTATATCACGACTTGGCTATTTAGCGAGTTGACTCTTTATGCGACTTGGGTTTTAAGCGAGTTGTTTCTTTAAGTGACTTGAGTTTTAAGCGACTTGTCTTTGAAGCGAGTTGACTGTTTAGCGAGTTGATACTAAAGCGAGTTGTGCTTAGCTACTTGTCTATTTAGACTTGTCACTTCTTCGCTACATTTTACGGTTGTTCTTTGGTTTAGTAAAATCCCGTGAAAGAATCAATTTCCCGGTTTAATCAAAGAATAGTAAAATCCCCGTAGAACTTGTAATCATGTCTAACAACGCATTACCTACTATCGCTTTCTACTATAGCCGAGAACGTTCAAGCGGTACTGGATCGATACTCGTCCACCTATGCTTGACGTAAGCGATTATGACTCGTGGGCTCAACGAATTAGGTTTTACTGTTTGGGAAAGGAAAATGAGGTTAACATTCTCAAATCAATTGATGAAGGACCTTATCAGATTGAGACTACAAGCGACACACTTGAAATGTCAGCAGATGGTAAAGTGACCTTAGGATTGGACGACCAAAACATATGATGAGCTCGGTGATAAGGAGAAGAAGAGATATGATGCTGATATCGGGCTTCAAACATCATACTCGTGGTCTTCCAAAAGACATCTACAAGTTAATCAATCACAACACTGAAGCCAAGGCAGTTTGGGACAATGTCAAGATGCTTCTCTCTAGTTCTGAATTAACTAAAGTAGACAGAGAATCACAACTATATGATGACTTTGAGCACTTTAAGATGAAACCAGAGAGAGTGTCAATGAATATTACGTGAGGTTCCACAAGCTTGTGAATGACATGAGGAATATTAAGATGACTATGCCAAATATTCAGCTAAACTCAAAGTTTGTGAACAACATGAACCCGAATGGCACAAATTTGTCACTTCACCAAGTTAACTAAGGGTTTAAGGGACACTAACTATGAGCAATTATATGCATTCCTGCGTCAGAATGAGAGACATGCTATGTTTGAACGAATGATTCTTGATCAGTTCAAATCTAAACAGGGAGAGGCAAGCTCATCTAATGATTCAACTACATTCTACACCAATGTAGGGATTACTACCAAAGCTTCACAAGTCATACCTACTGGAAATGGTAATCACAAACTCATTCCCGATCCAAGGTTCAAGCAACACGATGTCTTTGCATCATGGAACATTTCATCAATCAACTAGCTCTTATGGTTAAGCAAAACTTGAACTTAACTCCACACACCAACAGTCTACACACTAACAATGAAATCGAACTCGCATCCAATCTACACAATCATGCTCTTGTCAGAGATGGAAAGATTTTGGTGCAACCAGTTCAAGGAAGGAATGCCAATCAAGGACTAGGGAAGCCAATCAAGTGCTACAACTGTGGTGGTGAAGGACATTGCAGGTAAGGAACTGCGACATCTCCAAAGCGCCTCAAAATGCGAATACTTCGTGGACAAGATGTTGCTGGTGCAAGCTCGGATAATGGAGCGCTTTTAGATGAAAAGAGTTGTTGTTTCTTGTGGATGGTAATGCCAAGACTTATGATGCTGATGTGGATGAATAGCCCGCAGACATGGGTCAATCATCCTAATGCATTTCAGTAGCCGATTGTGATGCATATGACTCAGATGTTGATGATGAACCAACTGCCCAAACCATCTTCATGGCGAGCATTTAACCGATGGTCTCTCTAAAGGTTTCATCACCACAGCTGGCTGGTCCTTCCAAGGAATCTATCATCTCTGAGGTATTAAAATTATACGATGAAGTCGATGAGCAAGAGATGCATAACAAAGTACAATCACATGTAACTAATGAATCATATATGGATAATGTGGGTAATAGTAATATTGTCCCATATGATCAATATGTGATACAAAGTGAAAGTGAGATTGTACCAAGTGATGCATCTTCTGCAGTCAATAATGACTATGTTTTTTATGAATACACTCCATGTGCCCCGATGATTCGTTATCTCTGAACTCGAATGCCTATAAAGAACAAGTTGCTATTTATGAACAACGAGCTAAGTTTGAGTTAATCCACCGTGAGCAGAAATGGATAACCAAATGCGTATAATTATTAGAAAAAGTAATTTTAGAGAAGAAGTGTTAAAACAAGAGTTAAACTCCTTACAAGAAAAGCTTTCTAAAACTGTTAAGCAAAAACAAGAACTTCAAAATAATGTTAAAGTGCTTAAACAAGAATTTAATGCTAAGGAATCAAAACTTTTGAATGACTTTTCCAATCTAAAACTTTGAAAAACAAGCTTGAAAATAAGTTGTACGTACAAGAGAATACCATTCAGATCGCCACATGATCACTAAGCATAGAGTTCTCAAGCGATAAGCATAGCATTCCCTCGTAAAGGAACCCAATCGGTCAATATGGTAAAGTGGCCTAGAGAAGCTCGAAGGTAATATATGATGGTAATGAAATCCTTAAGCCTAGGCAGAAACCTAGTTGCGTTGAGTGCACCGAGGAAGATAGGCAATTAGATGAAGTCACTAGGGAGAAAATGAATAAGAAGCTAAATGATCCCTGAGTGTAAAAGCAAAACATAACGCTCAAACCCCATGATTACACTAAAAGAAAATTAGATTTCCTGAACAAGTTTAAGCCTCAAACTCTATTAACCCCAGAACAAGTTTTTGGAAAAAGGACATAGATATGCAAAACGCTAATGCACTTGTTAAAACAAACACTCCCCTTAGGAAAATGCCTCCAAAGTAACTGTATCCTCCGAATACACCAATGCATTTAGTTCCTAGATCTATTCCCACTAAGAGCAAGACATTAATCAGCCTATATGTTGTTTATCAACTATTTGTTGAGTTTGAGAAGACATGTAAGAAAAGGATCACACCCACTAGGATAACTGAAGGGGAGAGGGGTTTTAAGCAAACTAAAGAATGCTATTTAACTGAGGTCATGCCTTTCTTTAAATAATTAAAAGGTCAATTTGAGAGTCTTCAAAAGGGGATAGACTCAGATATCAAAGAAATGGAAAAGGAATTTGATGCAATGATAGTTGAGGTCAATGATTGTGAACGGGAACTCAAATATAATGAAAATGAAAGGAAGAATCTGCAAATCTTAAATGAGAACTTAGTATTGAGTTGTGTTGCTCAAGATGTGTTTTTATATCTGTTACTAAGCATTCTATTACTGCTTCTCAATTTCATGAATTAACTGTTGCTTTGAAAGTTTTCCATGATCGTGTCATTGAGCTTGAAAACAAAAACTCAGAACTAAATGAGAAAATTGATCAGGATGATCATGATAATCTGGTAAAACATCTTTCTAACCTAGAAGTTGAACATTTTGATTTGCAACTAAAATATCAACATCTCAAAGAAAATGTCAAAACCTCAAACATCAAGACATCCTTAAATGTTCCAGAGTTTGATGCACTTTTAGAAATAAACAAACGTGACGAACAGATTCAAGCTCACTGTAATCCTCGATCGAAAGTTGAAAGCCCAAATTTCACAATTAAAGGGTGAAAAGAACAATGTGACTGGCTCCCAAATACCTCCTCCTTTAGATTCTCAGTGTTCTCAAACTTTTCATCTTCAAAACTTGGTTAATGCTTTACAAAAGGAAAATGAGAGTTTTCTAGAAGAAAATGAAAAAGTTAAACTACACTTTAAAGAGTTATATGATTCAATGAAAGTCACTCGTGACAAGAACAACGAAAAATAACGTCTTTACAAAAGGAAATTGAGAATCTGAGGAGTCATGTAAAAGGGAAAATGCCACTTGTCTTTAATGAGAATGTTGCATCAATGTCATCTGCAGATTCTAAATATATCGTGTGATCGTTAAATACATTCCTCCTCATCTTAGAAATAACGAACTGGCATTTCATAACTATTTCGTTCATCTTAAGGATAGTTTAGAATGTCTCCGTGAAATTGTAGAGGAGGATTTCATTAATAAGCCCCTTGATTGTGAAATTAGGTTTGCTTGCATTCAAGCCAAACAATCTCAAGAGCTGTTAGAATGCTTAAGAGCAACATGCCCTAAACCGGATGGTAAGAAGGATAAAATAGTTGTGCCTTGTTCTATGCCTGATTTTAAGAATGCTAATCTTAACATGCCTCACTCCCAAAGTTAAGCATGTAAGCTTCAATATGCCTTCAAGTAGTTCAGATCCCAGCACTTCTAAACCTAAAATGCAAAAGGTAGCAAAACCAACTAATGTTCCCATTCCCTCTACAGGAGTAAAAAATGACACCAAAGCGAGCAGGTCAAAGCCTCAAGGCAATACAGAGCAAGATAGGACCTCGCAAGCTAAGGGTAATCAATGGAGAAAAGTAGAAGACCACCCTAGGAACTTTAAGTTGGAATTGAATAAAACGAATCATGTTGATTCTAGTATTAGCTTTAAGCCGCATCTGTAATTAATTCAAATTCTACTACTACTTACAAAACATGTAATGAATGTTTGATTTTTGGTGTTAATCATGAATGTGTTGTGAATGATGTGAGTAATGGGGTTAAATACCAGTTAAGAATGTTAATGCTATCAAACAGGTTAACAAGGTTAGAAAGCAATGGTGGAAGAAGGTTAGAAAACATTGGAAACCCACAGGAAGAAAATGTAGTAATGTAGGTTATCCGTAGTAAAATTAAATCTTAAAGAGTTATGCCCTAAATTATCTAGACCAATGCCCGTTAGGAAATGGATGCCTACTGGTAGAACTATCCCTTTAAGAAGTGAACATACTTTGAATAGGTCTAATGCACACACTAGCTCAAAGATCTACCCCCGATGATTCCATTGTTTCTACTTCTGATGTGGGTGTTCCAATCATGTTACTAACCAAATGGAACCCATTCTTGCATGGGGATCCCAATTATCCGCTTATCCATTGTTTCTTTCTCTGATGTTCATGTTGAATTGCAGATCGCTCAAATCGCTCAGGTACCTAGACTCAGCCGTTCCAAGCATATGATCTGGAGACCTGGTCACGCTCATGAACTTTGTGAGTAAATTCATCGGGACTGTTAGATTCGGGAATGATCATTTCGGTGAAATTATGGGTTATGGAGACTATGTTGTTGGTGATAGTGTTATCTCCAGGGTATATTACGTTTAAGGTCTTGGTCATAACTTATTCTCTATCGGTCAATTATGTGATTCTGATCTAGAAGTGGCCTTCAGAAAACATACTTGTTTCGTTAGAGAACTTGATGGTAGAGAACTTTTAAAAGGAACACGTGGTTCAAATCTATACACCATCTCTATCGAAGATATGATGAAGTCTTCTCCAATTTGCTTGTTGTCAAAGGCTTCAAAGTCATGGTTATGGCATCGCCGCTCTAAATCACTTGAACTTTGGCACCATAAATGATCTCTCTAGAAAGGACTTAGTAATAGGCTTACCTAGACTAAAGTATGAAAAGGATCATCTTTGTTCAGCATTCCAATTGGGAAAAATCAAGAAGTATGCCCACAAACCCAAACCTACAAACTCCGTTATGGAAGTTCTTCATACCATTCACATGGATTTATGTGGACCCATGAGAGTGCATAATATTTACGGGAAGAAATATGTGTTAGTTGTGGTTGATGATTACTCTCGATTTACTTGGTTCAAGTTCTTAAGGACAAAGGATGAAACTCCGATATCATCATCAAACTTATCAAAACAGTTGTGTTCGACTTAACAAAACTATCGAATCATCCCAACATGCATAATGGAACCGAGTTTGTTAACAAAGAACTTAGTGAGTTTTATGAAAGTGTTGGAATCAGTCATCAAAGAAGTGTTCCACTAACTCCTCAACAGAAGCGGTGTAGTTGAAAGACTAAATCAACTCATGTGGAAGCCGCTAGAACAATGCTGATTTACTCAAAGGTTCCAATGTTTCTCTGCGCTGAAGCCATTGCCACTGCATGCTACACTCAAAATCGATCCCTAATTCACACTTCTCATGGAAAAACTCCATATGAACTTGTCCACCATAAAAAACCTAATCTTTCATTCCTTCATGTGTTTGGTGCATTGTGTTATCCAACTAATGAGGGTCAAGACTTAGGCAAACTTAAAGCTAAAGTGGACATTGGAGTATTTGTAGGATATGCACCAAGCAGAAAAGGATACCGAATCTACAACAAAAGAACCCAAAATATCATGGAAACAATTCACGTTACGCTCGATAAGCCGACGGTCAAATGGATCCTGGACAACCCAGTTCTAGACCCAGATCACAACCTTCATCAAGTAGTCCCATCAGCTTCTACTCTTGTACACATTCTTCGCCAAGAACTCCTTATGTACCTCCTCGAAGAAGATGATTTGAAGAAATTGTTTGATCCAATGTTTGATGAACACTATGAGCCTATTGCTAATGATTGGTCAAATCCATCAACAGAGGCTGCTCCTATCCATGTCAATGAAGTTAACCCTTCAGTTTCTATGTCATTAAGTCAAGAAGCGCTTGTTGCCGATCACTCTGTCTCATCAAGAAATCATCAATCATCAAGTGTACATCATGGAATATTTCGCATCGATGATGAAGATAACCTTTGCTACTCCCGAAGATGCCCCTTTGAGAACATATTTGCTCCCGAACCATCATCGTAACCATCTTCATTAGGAGAAAACGACTCGCTACTTCAGCCTCAACAACAACCACACGAACACCTTAGAAAATGGACACATGATAATCCATTGGACAACATCATTGGAAATCCTCTCGCCTAGTATCCACACGTAAACAACTTGCAATCGATGCCTTATGGTGCTTCTTCAACTCAGACTATCCAAGGTGAAGCCAAAAGACGTTAAAATGCAATGAATGAAGACAGTTGGTTCAATGCCATGCAAGAAGAAATTCATGAGTTTGATCTACTAGATATATGGGAATTAGTACCGCCCTAATTGTAAGTATGATCATTGCTCTAAAGTGGATCTTCAAAGTAAAACTTGATGAGCATGGTGATGCATTAAAGAACAAGGCTCGATTGGTTGCAAAAGGATACCGCCAAGAGGAGGGTATTGACTTTGAAGAATCATTTGCTCCGCTTGCTCGTATCGAGGCAATCGTAATCTTCTTGGCTAATGCCGCAAGTAAGAAATGGTAGTCTATCGATGGATGTAAGATCTTAAAGAAGTCGTATACATCACCAAACCTTGAAGGTTTTGTGAATCCGAGCATCCTACTCATGTCTATCGCTTGAAGAAGGCTCTTTACGCTTTGAAGCAAGCTCCAAGGGCATGGTATGATACGCTATCAAAGTTTCTTCTATCTACTGGATTCAAGAAAGGAGCAGATTGATCCGACATTGTTCACCAGAAAGTCGGGCAAACATTTAATTCACGTTCAAATCTATGTTGATGATATTATTTTTGCCTCAACTGACCCCAATGAATGTGACCCTTTTTCTAAGGAGATGGGCTCCAAATTTCAAATGTCAATGATGGGACAAATGTCATTTTCTTGGGATTACAAATTTCACAAAGTCCCGGAGGCATTTTTATTAATCAATCTAAATATGCAAATGAAATTTTAAAGAAATTTGGATTTGACACTTGTGACACCGTTGACACTCCCATGGTGGAACGCACCAAACTGGATGAGGACCACTCAGGGATCATGGTAGATCAAACGAAATAACAAAGTATGATTGGATCCCGATGTACCTCACGCCAGTGAGACTGATATTCTGTCGCTATATGCATGTGTGCTAGATACCGGCTAAGCCTACCAAAAGCACCTTGAAGCGGTTAAACGGGTCTTTCGGTATCTCCAAGGAACCATCAACATGGGACTTTGGTACCCGAAGGACACCGGTATGTCACTAACATCCTATGCAGATGCTGACCATGCTGGATGTCAAGATACACGCCGAAGCACGCCGGAGGTGATCATTTTTTGGGTGATAAGCTTGTGAGCTGGTCTTCAAAGAAACAAATGAGTACTTCTATATCCTCTACAGAGGCTGAATACATAGCTATGTCATCTTGTTGTGCTCAAATCCTATGGATGAGATCCCAATTATCTGACTATGGCTTTGACTTCAACAAAATCCCTCTGTATTGTGATAACAAAAGTGCCATTGCTCTCTTGCAACAACGTCCAACATTCAAGAGCAAAGCACATTGACATTCGACATCATTTCATTCAGGAACAAGTGGAAAAAGGTGTGGTAGAACTCTATTTAGTGAGGATCAATACCGCTTAGCGTATATCTTCACCAAAGCTCTTCCTAGAGAACGTTTTGAGTTTATCCTTCTACGACTTGGTCTAAAGAGCCTACAACAGGAAACACTCAAACGTCTTCAAGAGGAAAACGAGGAGTAAATGGTTTTTTCTTCATCTATATCTTGTATATATTTATTCAAAAAGCAAAATACAAAATTTCAAAACCCACAAAAGAAAATAGAAAAATATAAAATTTTCAAAATCCATAAAAATTAGAAAATCTTGAAAAATACCAAAAAAATATTGTTATTTTGTCATGTTTTTCTTTATTCGATATCATCTACGGACTTTGTGTTGACATTCAAAGAATGTCACGGGTTTTTAGATGTTCTTCGAATGTACATAAATTGCTTTTAAAAAAAATGAGGCGGAGAAAAATGGTGGTTTATTGTCATTTCAGGCAGTAACCCATTTTAAAAGTAAAGAACAGAGCCATGCTTAATCTTATTTTTCAAATCTCATGCTCTGATTCTTAAAAAAAAATTTTGTCACCAAAAATACAAATGTTTTCTTTCCAAATATTTTTCCGTCTAATGATTCTTCTGAAAAATATTTGTCATCTAATGAAAACAAAATTTCTTTGAAAATACCTCGTACTCTATTATTTTTGAAAATAATCTGAGCTTATCATCTGTCAAAATCTCTATCTCTCAATCAACAACTTGTGTTATTTATTGAGGGGGAGAATGATTTCAATCGAATTAAAAAGAGTATTTTTCAAACAATTGGCACGTGAACGAGCAAGGTCTACTTTTGGATAATCAAAATGAACAATATTTTATACAAGTGGTTCAAGACCTTGGCTATTGTTATGTTTCATTAGATAATCAAAGCATGTTTAATCCGTGGAGTTTAAAGTCTCAGATTTGATCCTTATCGGTTAAATGTTTTCATAAGCAAGTCACAATTCTTCTCAAAAGCTTTCAAAAACAATTTAAATCTATAAAGATCACAAATCTCAAATGATTTGAAAATTGTGATCGGGGGAGAATTTGTGATTTAAATTGGATTTAAACTGATAACTCGATAATTGGTTTTATAAGTGTTTAGCAAACTCTCCTCCATTCATGTGCCAAACGATTTCAAATTTTCCATGCAGATGTTAAGGGGGAGCATCTATTTTAAACCAAAAAGGATTGAAACGTGATTAATCTGTTCCAAAGTGCAAGTTTTCCCTAATATGTGCAAAACTCTTTCAAATCTCGATGCACTTATTGAGGGGGAGCAATTTTTTTGAAAACCACATCCTTTCCTAAAATATTCTTAACAAAGTATGAAAACTACTAATCTTGATCGGGAAAGTTATGTTGATATCTTTTAGAAATTGTTGATCAAAGAATCGAATCTTTCGTTCTTTTAATCTGAGATTTTCAAGTCCTCTTGCCTCCATGTGCCAAAACTATTTAAAATTATGATGCACATGTTGAGGGGAGCTGTTTCTAAAATATCAAAAATGATTCAGGTACAAAATGCTTTGATAATATATCACAAGTACCTGGATTGATTTTCAAATGGTTTTCAATTGGTTCCAATGGCTGATGAACAATACCAAAAAGACCGACCAAATTTACTTTATGTATGGTGATATAAGGATGGTTAGGTTAGGTATTCGTTCCCACAATCCCGCCAGAGCCGGAGGGATCTACCCAGGGACAATCCACTAGATAGTGTAGAGTCCTTAGGTATGATGAAAAAAAGGAGAAAATGAGAATATGGGAAGAGTGCGGACTGAGATAGAGCTAGAACTAGAATAAACCCAACAAGGCTCTGGTAATGAAGTCTCGGTAAGCACTGAAGGGGTTGAAGAATGAAAAAGAATTGAATGTGAAAAGGGTGAAAAGAAATAGCCCTCCAATAATTCAACCTTAGGGCAGAAACCGGGTTCAATTCATATGCTACTGGCCGTTACCTAGGTAACACCGGTATTGAAGACAAGACGTCATGGACCCAGTGACGCACTGCACTGCGTCTTCTCAAGCTACTCAAGTTCCTCTTAAAAGGGCTTGTTTCATTCTCACGGGGAACCTACATAATCTATCGACTTTCTCTTAGAGATAGTTGATATTAAAGAAGGAGACCCTCTCCTAGTCTCCGGCATAGGAACCAATGTGCACAATTAAGTCTAGAGCCACGAGATCATCAAATAAATCTCTTTAGGACACTGACAATGAAGACTCTCTGTTTCACACAATGTGGAAAGAGAAATTATATCTTAAGATTCCTACGCATTATCCTTGTGGTATTGCCAGAACATCTGAGTGATATGCAAACACATTCACAATGAAGATGGAAAGCCTTCTAGAGCCAACATCAAACAAGCTCTTGGTAGGTGGCATGTGAGATCTATCCAATAGATCAACCATGTGACAACTGAACAGAAACAATGGGGCGATTCAAAATTTTGAATCAATCCTGGTTCAGGTTATGGATTGATGGATACCTTTGAAAAACCAGTCGTTGTGCATAAAATTCTTTTCTCTAGCACATTGACTGTGTATTAATATTTCAAAAATAAAAGGTGTTTATGATTCATAATTGATTTTCCTTAAAACCTTCGTTGTATTGCAAAAACACTTAATTAAGCAGTACACGATTGTTTTTCAAATCATTTTTCATCAATCGTGAATCTCACCTGGTTCACTCACTCTGTGTTGTCTTCTTTGAGACGCTCCGGTTTGAGAACAGCTAGAGCACAAACCCCTGTCAAGGAGACTCTTCGAATTATACCGATCACAGGCGAGTACTTGTATCGATCAACGGGAATCGTGGGCGTGTACCTTAATTCAACGAAAGTGATCAAAGACACTTTCGTGCGCTTTATTGCTAACTGTTTTATGTAGGTACGCCCGACGTTTGCAGCTGATCAGAATGGAGAGGTCAATCCATAGCCGCATGCTCACACAACACATTCATTTCAAAAGAAATCATGATAAGTGCATCAACGACTCTGATATTATCACTCCATGCTTCTGCTACGCTGCTGCAAATATCATGAATCAACTAAAGCTTCCTCTACTTTGATGAAAAGAATTCATGATCCAGAATGTGAGCATGTCGGTCCACTGTCACAACATCACACAAAGTCAACATCACAATGGAAGAGTCAGAGATTTATGCAAGCTGATGATCTCAAAGCTGGCTAAAAACTCATCATCACATGGATCAGTTAAAGACCTCCACTAGAATTATCCAAACGTGGAAAATATGAAGAATCAAAGACTACGTGCTATAGAGCAATGAACTTAAACAAGAATCCAAGAACAATCTTAATGTAATATCTGTTTGTATTCTGTGTAATTTGAGGTGACCTCCCTTAGGGGGTGATTGTTAGGAATTAGAAAATCCATTCGTTAAAGAGTCGGTCACCTCAAGTATATGTATTCGTTAGAAAGCTCGTAGTCGTAGTCAAGTTATGTTATTAAGTAGTTTGTTAAGTAACACCGTGGAGGACGGACGGGTCTTTACCCAATGTATGCCTGATCCACAGCCCGTAGGTGGCGTTTATTGTAAGATACTATAAATACCCTCTACCTCCCATGGTAGAGGGTTGGAGCTTCAATACCATTTTTCTTTGTTTCACATAGTTCCCAACTCTCTTCCCTTTCTCTCTCTAGAACATTCTCTCTCTAAAACATTGTATACGCCCCATATGGATTTGGTTTGATGTGTTTGTGAAATCCTATATCTTACAGTTCCAAAGAAGTTTCTACCTATCATGGCGTCTGTTGAACAATGTCAAGATTTAGACAAAATATTCTTTGAAGAAGCCATTGGAAGATTAACTGCTTTTGACGAACGCCTCAAAAGTTAAGACGAACATGAAGAAAATTATCAAGACAAACTTTTGATGGAAAGTTCAAGCAATCAAGGAAGAGGAAGAAACTTTAACAAAGTAGGAAAAAGACGAGAAAGAGATACAAGGCAAGGAGAACAAAGCAAGAATAAAATGAGATGCTATGAATGTGGTGACTTAGGTCATTTTGCACACGAATGCACCAAATGGAAGAAGTAAGACAAGGAAAAACAAGCACATCTCATTTATGAAACTGACGATGAACCTACATTGTTGTGAAGTTAAGAAAAGAAGACTCGATTGCTGTCTGTAACATTAGGGGGTGAATGTTGGACCATTAATGTTATTGAAGCAAAGTTAAGGGTAGATTAGTATATTTATGTTATGTATTAAGTAAATTTCGGTGTAAACCAAAATTATGTTTGGGCTGGGTCATAAGAATAAAATGGTATAAACCGTTATTTATAATAGATGTGTCATTTATTGAATCGTTGTATCCTTTTTGTTCTAGGCATGATGGCAGCGATTCATATAGTATAAATCGGTTAGGTTCTGTAAACAAACATCACAAGTAAATCGATCAATCAATACATGTTTTAGTGTTTTGTTGTATACAAGTTCTATCAGTGATTTGGTATTGATATACTTTGGGTATAATCTGTTTACAAGTCGACTATCCCAAACAATCAATTCCATTCATACCGATTCAATGAAAGTTGTTTAATCGAAGGCCATTAAGCAACATATTTTTACAATTACAAATATAATGACATAAGCATTACTACTTATCTACTAGATTTCAAAAAAAAAAAAAACTTTAAAATTATGAAGGCATTCAAAGCGTTTCAGATGTTTGAGCTCTGCATAATATTGTTAATTCCAAAACTTTATTAATGAGTTACTAAGTTTTGTTCTTCGGAGTAGGTTTAAGGAGTTGAACCTTCAAAATCGTACGTGTCACTTATGATATTTTGTGCAAGTATATATTGTTAGCTGTATATCCATAGTCATGAGATAAGCTCGATTAGTTAGCTATTAGTGATGAGATATGCTCTATTAGTTAGCTATTAGTGATGAGATATGCTCGATTAGTTGGCTATTAGTTGTACATTAAAGGGTGATTTCCTATTTTCCCAAAATAGATCATAGATAGTCTCTTTTTATATCATGTATCTCTCAATGTTATCATCATCAAATAACAACATCATCACATTACAATTATACGACTTACATGGTATCACGATGTCCAAAGCCCTTCAACAAAGACTTGTTGATGAAAATCTACAATCGGCTAAGGAAGCATGGGACATCCTTGCCGATATTTTCCATGATAACAAACGTACACGCTCCATTGCCTTGAAAGCGGAGCTACATTCCTTGAAACTTGGAGACTTGACCATCGATGCATACTTTCGCAAGATTGAATCGATTGCGACCATTTTGACATCTCTTGGTCGCCTATGAGCTCGGATGATATGCTTACATTTTCACTTGAAGGTCTACCCGCAAGGTATGATAACATCTCCACCATTATTGATCATCAGGACCCATTTCCAGATCTGAAGACCGTTCGATCTATGCTCACCATAGAGGAAATGCGGTTGAAGTCACGGGGATAAGATACACTTCTAGATGTTACGTCATCCTCACCGATGGTTCTATTGGAAAATTCCCTAGCGCTCGTCACTCAACCTCCTTCATGGATAAGGTAAATACGCCGTGTTTTAACCTTAATAAAGGTTCATGTCAATTTGGTGTGTCTTGCAAGTTCTTACATAATGAGGTACATAGTCTTACTACTCATACGTCTAGCTCAAATGATATATCGACCTCACCATTGTCACCTACTGTCACACCCCCAAATTACCTGTTTTGCAGCGGAATGGAATTCCTGGGGATTGACTGTCATAGCATCACAATCGCAGTTATATTGAACGACCTAAAGTGTCGTTTGGAAAACACATCGTTTGATTTAATAAAACAATCAGAGTTTACAAAATGTAGGTCCCAAATGAAAATCAACTTGTGCGGAAATAAGTTTGTTACAATTCAAACGATGTTTTAAAGTGCATAAATCCAGGAGAGACGTGTCGTCATCACGACTCTTATGATAAGTCCACATGCATGCCATGAAGTGTATGCTTTAGATACCTGAGATAAAACATGCTAAAAAGTGTCAACACAAAGGTTGAGTGAGTTCATAGAGTTTGGGTTGAAATGTAAAGACTTTCAAAATCGTTTATGCAGCAAAGGCATTGTAAATCTACTCAGTTCCAAGTTCCCTACCATACAAAACTTGCAACCTGTGTGTTCACAACCCACTGCCAAAATGTGTAAAGTTTATGTTCAAGTGCATGATGCCAAATGAATTCACATTATAGTGCATGACTTAATGTATCAATAGTTCAATGAAAATCCCAAGACATTCAGCTCAATGATAATCCCAAGACATTCAGCTCAATGATAATCCCAAGACATTCAGCTCAATGATAATCCCAAGACATTCAGCTCAACATTAATCCCAAGACATTCAGCTCAACATTAATCCCAAGACATTCAGTTCCATGATTTATGATATAGGATATGACTAAACATTCAGTTCAGTTAAGCAGGTAGTTTCAAATAATCATGATAGTCATAAAAATAGTTGAGCATGTATCTCCCCCAAAAGTATTTGAAAACAAGTAAAATAGGGGCTATGAAACTCACGGTAATCCATAAAAGTTAAAGTACTTGTGAAAGTAAATGAGAACAGTTTGAGCATGTATCTCCCCCAAAAGTAGTATAAAAACAATCGAAAATGGGGCTATGAAAACTCACGGTAATTCATATAAGTTAAAGTACTTGTGAAAGTAAATGAAAACAGTTTGAGCATGTATCTCCCCCAAAAGTAGTATAAAAACAATTAAAAGTGGGGCTATGAAGACTCACTTGGACAATGATGCGATGGCAAAAGTGAGTACACCGAAATGTAGCGTGAATCTTGAAAATGACCTATTATGAATGATATGATGTGTAATGAGTTATGATGTAATGTTATGCATGCATTTCGTATGTTATTTATACCACTTGTGAGTTTTGAAAATAATACTTATCGTCGAAAAATACTCTTTTGACGTCTTGACCATTCTTAAATTACTTTGCAAGTATTTACGTCAAAATGTCATCCTACAATAGTTTATTAATGATTTATTGCTTAAATTATAACTTTTCGTCGTAAAATAATGTCGTTGGAAATTCCATGAAAGTGACTAAAATGGCCTTCAATATGGTCGTTTTGTTTACCGTAACACTTGTCAAATAAAAATAATATAGTTTTTCGTAAATAATAAAGTTACGGCAATTTTGTAAAAACGTGTATATTTTAGTCGTTACAAACCGCTTTTATACGTATTATACGCCCTTAGCTTCGTATCAAAGTATACTAATATATTTTTGATAAGTCGAAATAATTTATAAAGCTTAAGACTCGTTTTTGACTCGTACAAAACAAAAATAGGTTGCTGAAATTTCAGAAAATATATATATCGTCGTCAAACTTGAAAAATCCATAACTTCTTCGTTATAACTCCGTTTTAATCCGTTCAAGCGGCCACGGATTCGTTTTAAAGTATATTTTCTAAATATCAAGGCCAAAAATTCGTGCCTACTGTCGGATTTTCCAGAAAAATAAAACAAGGACAGAACACTTTTTATACTTATCGAAAATAGTTTTTCTCGTACTAGACCTATTCCAATCCCTTCAAATCAACTCCAAAGCTAATCTAATCCTACCATACACCTTCTTAGGGTGTCATGGGTTCCTAAACATCATCAAGACCAACATATACCAAGGGAATAATTATAGGATGACCTTTATATATATATATCTCTAAAATCAATGGAAAAATGGTATAAACAACACAAGTCTTGCATGTTTGCTAAGAAAATGATGAAATAACTATGAAATGATAAGGAAAAATGAAAAATGTAAATGATATGCTTACAAGTAGACTATGATGAGGTGATTAGAACAAGGATTAACCTAAACACCCTAGGTTTTTATTTCAAAACCTTATTAAGAGTGTGATCTAGATTGTTATTAACACTTGAGCTTAAAAATTTTTGATCCCTTGAACACCCTTGATGATGAACCGGTTTTGAGAGGAGAGAACCCAAGAGAAAACACTTTGCTACTAACTTGAAATGATGAGATACATGAATGAGATAGGAAGTGAAGTATAAATTTAGTTTTGTAGAAAAAAATCTACCCACCTTGACTACCTCCCCCCCCATGGCCGGATATGGGGATTTGTTTCACAATATATTTTTTTTCTTTTATAATGTGTAATAAAATTGTGTAAGTAATAAGTTTGTGTAATAATAACTTGTATATAAAATGTTAGTGTATTTAAGGTAAATTTTTGATAAAAGAAATTTTTAATAGATCAAAGTAGAGTATAATGAGATCATAAAAATTGTAAAAATACATTCCTTGTAAAATTTGAGTGATAAAATAATTATCGTGCAGTTTTTAAGAAAAACGTCGTAATAATATAAATTTAACGATTTATATACAAAATAAATTTAAAACACTAGGTAAACTCAAAATATAGTTTTTATAAACTAAATGTAAGTATAAAAATATATCGGGATCATTTTTGGAAGTATCGGATTAAATTTTCAAAATAATAACTTACGCGATAACGTTTATTTAATATGAAATTATGCGTTTAATGTGAAATGCAAAGCCCATGCATGACTAGTATGATGAATGTAGAGTTTGAGAAATGACCAAAAATTGAGAATTGTGACATTCTTCCCATGTCGCCGAATCACGTTTTTCGTGATTCATTACATGATACTATGGCCCAAAACACGACAAGGGTTCTAAAAGTTTATGCTCATGTATGGTCTAAATGATTATGTCGATGCTCATGCATATAACGTGACTATATCCCATTCTAAAGACATGCTCCCTTATGATTAGGCTCGATGAGACAAGCCCATTCTCGAAAGCAAAATTTTCAAAAGACTTTTTGGTAACCGATTTTACTTAATCCCACAACTCATCAAACAAGAACTGTCATACGATTAGGCTAAATCGGTTTAGGTAACAACTTGTTTCTAGCTTGATCTTTGCAACTCATCAAACAAGAACTGCCACGCGGATCAAACTGGAAACAAGTGGTTTGAAGAAAATCTCTTGAAAATTTGGCTCGATTACGGAATTGCTTACATATATGAGACTACTACTCCCTTCATTGCATGATTCTTCCTGAATTAGACATAGGTGATCGGGCTATGTATAATTTAGGAGTAACTATGCAATGCTTGAACTAATCGTCTCATATGATGTTTGGTGTTGAGTCATAAGTTCGCATGTATAAGGAGTATGCACTTATAATGATATGATGAGATGCTATGATGATGTAGTTATAGTCTAGGGTCAATGATGCAACTTAGTTCTCTATAATCAAGCTCGATGCCAATCTGTCACACCCCATATTACCTGCTTTTGCAGCCGAATGGAATTCCGGGATTGACGTCATAGCATCACAATCGAAGTATATTGAACGACCTAAAGTGTCGTTTGGAAAACACATCGCTTGATTTAATAAAACAATCAGAGTTTACAAAATGTAGGTCCCAAATGAAAATCAACTTGTGCGGAAATAAGTTTGTTACAATTCAAACGATGTTTTAAAGTGCATAAATCCAGGAGAGACGCGTCGTCATCACGACTCTTATGATAAGTCCACATGCATGCCATGAAGTGTATGCTTTAGATACCTGAGATAAAACATGCTAAAAAGTGTCAACACAAAGGTTGAGTGAGTTCATAGAGTTTGGGTTGAAATGTAAAGACTTTCAAAATCGTTTATGCAGCAAAGGCATTGTAAATCCACCCAGTTCCAAGTTCGCACCATACAAAACTTGCAACCTGTGTGTTCACAACCCACTGCCAAAATGTGTAAAGTTTATGTTCAAGTGCATGATGCCAAATGAATTCACATTATAGTGCATGACTTAATGTATCAATAGTTCAATGAAAAATCCCAAGACATTCATTTCAATGATAATCCCAAGACATTCAACTCAATGATAATCCCAAGACATTCAGCTCAATGATAATCCCAAGACATTCAACTCAATGATAATCCCAAGACATTCAGCTCAACATTAATCCCAAGACATTCAGCTCAACATTAATCCCAAGACATTCAGTTCCATGATTTATGATATAGGATGTGACTAAACATTCAGTTCCTTAAGGTGTAGTTTCAAATAATCATGATAGTCATAAAAATAGTTGAGCATGTATCTCCCCCAAAAGTATTTGAAAACAAGTAAAATAGGGGCTATGAAACTCACGGTAATCCATAAAAGTTAAAGTACTTGGAAAGTAAATGAGAACAGAGCATGTATCTCCCCAAAAGTAGTATAAAACAATCGAAAATGGGGCTATGAAAACTCACGGTAATTCATATAAGTTAAAGTACTTGTGAAAGTAAATGAAAACAGTTTGAGCATGTATCTCCCCCAAAAGTAGTATAAAAATAATTAAAAGTGGGGCTATGAAGACTCACTTGGACAATGATGCGATGGCAAAAGTGAGTACACCGAAATGTAGCGTGAATCTTGAAAATGACCTATTATGAATGATATGATGTGTAATGAGTTATGATGTAATGTTATGCATGCATTTCGTATGTTATTTATACCACTTGTGAGTTTTGAAAATAATACTTATCGTCGAAAAATACTCTTTTGACGTCTTGACCATTCTTAAATTACTTTGCAAGTATTTACGTCAAAATGTCATCCTACAATAGTTTCTTAATGATTTATTGTGAAATTATAACTTTTCGCCGTCAAAAATAATGTCGTTGGAAATTCCATGAAAGTGACTAAAATGGCCTTCAATATGGTCGTTTTGTTTACCGTAACACTTGTCAAATAAAAATAATATAGTTTTTCAGAAATAATAAAGTTACGGCAATTTTGTAAAAACGTGTATATTTTAGTCGTTACAAATCCGCTTTTATATTTATTATACGCCCTTAGCTTCAGATCAAAGTATACTAATATATTTTTGATAAGTCTAAATAATTTATAAAGCTTAAGACTCGTTTTTGACTCGTACAAAACAAAAATAGGTTGCTGAAATTTCAGAAAATATATATATCGTCGTCAAACTTGAAAAATCCATAACTTCTTCGTTATAACTCCGTTTTAATCCGTTCAAGCGGCCACGGATTCGTTTTAAAGTATATTTTCTAAATATCAAGGCCAAAAATTCGTGCCTACTGTCGGATTTTCCAGAAAAATAAAACAAGGACAGAACACTTTTTATACTTATCGAAAATAGTTTTTCTCGTACTAGACCTATTCCAATCCCTTCAAATCAACTCCAAAGCTAATCTAATCCTACCATACACCTTCTTAGGGTGTCATGGGTTCCTAAACATCATCAAGACCAACATATACCAAGGGAATAATTATAGGATGACCTTTATATATATATATCTCTAAAATCAATGGAAAAATGGTATAAACAACACAAGTCTTGCATGTTTGCTAAGAAAATGATGAAATAACTATGAAATGATAAGGAAAAATGAAAAATGTAAATGATATGCTTACAAGTAGACTATGATGAGGTGATTAGAACAAGGATTAACCTAAACACCCTAGGTTTTTATTTCAAAACCTTATTAAGAGTGTGATCTAGATTGTTATTAACACTTGAGCTTAAAAATTTTTGATCCCTTGAACACCCTTGATGATGAACCGGTTTTGAGAGGAGAGAACCCAAGAGAAAACACTTTGCTACTAACTTGAAATGATGAGATACATGAATGAGATAGGAAGTGAAGTATAAATTTAGTTTTGTAGAAAAAAATCTACCCACCTTGACTACCTCCCCCCCCATGGCCGGATATGGGGGGATTGTGTTTCACAATATATTTTTTTTTCTTTTATAATGTGTAATAAAATTGTGTAAGTAATAAGTTTGTGTAATAATAACTTGTATATAAAATGTTAGTGTATTTAAGGTAAATTTTTGATAAAAGAAATTTTTAATAGATCAAAGTAGAGTATAATGAGATCATAAAAATTGTAAAAATACATTCCTTGTAAAATTTGAGTGATAAAATAATTATCGTGCCGTTTTTAAGAAAAACGTCGTAATAATATAAATTTAACGATTTATATACAAAATAAATTTAAAACACTAGGTAAACTCAAAATATAGTTTTTATAAACTAAATGTAAGTATAAAAATATATCGGGATCATTTTTGGAAGTATCGGATTAAATTTTCAAAATAATAACTTACGCGATAACGTTATTTAATATGAAATTATGCGTTTAATGTGAAATGCAAAGCCCATGCATGACTAGTATGATGAATGTAGAGTTTGAGAAATGACCAAAAATTGAGAATTGTGACACCTACGGATATACAAACTTTACAAAATCTATTAGCTAGGCTTGGTTGTAATGGGAATGGTAATACTAATGTTAACACAATTGGTGCTTCTAATGTTAAAGTTGGTGCACAACTAGTGGCGTTTTACACTCATAGTGGTCTGCCTAATGTTACTAGCTTACCCACACATACGGCTCAATCTTCATTAGCCTAGCACTTTGCTCCACCTGGATTCCTTCATCCCTTGGCCTAACCTACAACCCAACCCGTTCACAATATATACCCAGGTCATAGTTTTTACCTGGGTCAGTCCAGTTTGGTGGGTCAGCAGGCAAGATTGGGGGTCACCCTTTGGCAGTGTGCCAGCGTGATCGGGGTCGGTTCAGTGTGGCGGGTCAGCATGTAGGTCTACCAGGGTTGGGTGGTCCTTTTGTTATGGCAGGTCAACCAAAGGGGTCGTTTGGTCAACATTTCAACATTAGTCAACATGCTGGTCAACAATAGGTTCCTGGACTACCGGGTCAAGAAAATCTTTTACCGAATGCTTTTACTACCGGGACACTACAAGATCCTGCTCCCGGTGATTGGAATATGATACAGGTGCGTCATTTCACCTTAATGATTATGTCCATAATCTTAGTGATGCTTTTAATTCGTGCATTTATCCATCTGTTGCAGTTGGTGACGGGCATTCCATTCCCATTACCAACTCTGGACATAGCGTTTTGCCTACACCATAACAATGTCTTAATCACTCCTGATATCGTAAAAAATTTAATTTTCATTCGTCAGTTTGTTCGTGACAAATAATGTACCGTTGAATTTGATCCTTTTGGTTTTTCTGTAAAGGACTTCCAAACTCATCAGGTGCTGCTCCGCTGTGATAGTTTTGGACCTCTCTACCCTATTATGAAGCCCTCCCCAAGTCCGTAGGTCTATCTAACCAGTCAGTACACGTGGCATCAACGTCTTGGACACCCAGGAAGTGAAGTGCTACAAAGTGTCATTTTCAATAATTCTATTTCTTGTAATAAGGAGAAGTCTCCTGTGTTTTGTCATGCCTTCCTGCTTGGCAAGCACGTGCGACTTCCATTTGTTAGTTCCTCTACTTTTGTTCAATCTTGTTTTGACATTGTTCACTCAGACTTGTGGACATCCCTAATTCCAAGTATTTTTGGATTTTGTAGGATATTGGATATCATAACACAAGGTCGGATTTGATGTTAGGTCGAATTCTAGAGAGAGAAATAGAGAGAAAGTGGGAGTTCTAGTAAGAGAAAGTGAAGTTGAATGATTAATCTTGAAAGAACATCCAACCCTTTCCCATGACTGAGAAAGGGTATATATACAACTTATAAACGCCCCTACTTGGGCTATGGAGTGGGCTGATAGTGGGTAAAGACCCCACCCGACTCCATGGGTGATACGCTAACTAAACTAATACATTTATGCCTACGAGCTAACCTATGCTAGAAATTACTCGGGGTGACCGAGTCTTTCATATGGATTTTCATAATCCTAACAATCTCCCCCTAAGGGAGGTCACTCGGGAAATTACAATTTGAATCCTAGCAATCTGTTACATGAATTTAATATCCTAGCTCGTAGTATTTGATTCTTCAATGTCTGTAAACTTTGCATTTTAGTAGTGATCTTTAGATTAATGTTCCTTTGACTTGGCTGATCATTAAGCTTTCATTGAGATCATCAGCCACCGTAAATCTCCATCTCATCCTTCTTAGCAAAGCCTCCATGTGATGTTGTGACTTTTGGACCGACATGCTCACACTTTTCTGGATCATGATATTTTGCATCAGAGTTGCGGAAGATGTGTTGTATATATTTTCAATTATCATGATTTCTCTGATTGTGAGTGTGAAGTGTGAGCATGTGGTTATGAATTGACATCTCTTTCGCCATCAGCTGCAACCGCCGTGAATTTCTGCAAGCAATAGTTAGCAATAAATACATGAAAGTATCTTTGTTCACTTTCGGCGAATAAAGTTGCAAGAACCACGCTCCCGTTGATTAGTATAAATACCGCCTGCGTGATCGTATAATTCAAGAGTCTCCTTGACGTGGTTTCGCAGAGCTGTACTTGCCGTTCTCAAACCGGAGCATCTCAATGTAGACAAAATGGAGTGAGTGAACTAGTGAATTTGGATTCATTGTGATTTGAAACACAGTCGCGTATTGCTGGATAAAGAGTTTTGCAATACGACAAAAGTTTTATGAGCAATATCTAGTTTCAGTCACAAATACTTTTGTTTGAAAATTTATGCGCTGACGATGTGCTTGAAAACAATTGTTGAGCACATCGAAGAGTTTTCCAAAAGCATCCGTGAATTAATTTACTAGAACAAGGTTGATTCAAATGCGAATCGAACCCATCGTTGTTTTCCAGTTGTCACAAGTTTGATCCATGAAGGATATCACATGTCACCCACCAAGAGCTTGTTTGATGTTGGCTCTAGAAGGATTCCATCTTCATTGTGAATACTTTACGTATCACTCGGATGTTCTAGCAATACCATAAGGATAATGCGTAGGACTTTTAATGTATATTTTCTTACTTTTCACGGTGTATGAAATAGCAAGCATATTGAAAGTGTGTCCTAATGAGATTTTTAGATGATCTCTTGGCTCTAGACTCAATAGAGTGCGCTTTGGTTTTCCTGTGTGGAGACTAGGGAGGGGTCTCCTGCTTCAATATCTACCAATCTCTAAGAGAAAGGTCGATAGATTACTCTAGTTCCCCGTGAGAATGAAACAAGTCATTTTAAGAGAACTTGAGTGGCTAGAAGGTTTAGTGCAGTGTGTTACTGGGTCCATGACGTCTTGTCTTCAATACCGGCGAGTAGCATATGAATTGAACCTAGTTTTTGCCCTAAGGTTGAATATTTGGAGGGCTATTTCTTTTCACCCTTTCTCTTTATATTTCTTTTTCATTCTTCAACCCCTTCAGCACTTACCGAGACTTCATTACTAGAACCTTGTTGGCTTTGTTCTAGTCCTAGCTCTATCTCAGTCGGCACTCTTCCCTTATTCTCACTTTTATCCTTTTTTTAATCATACATAAGGGCTTCTACACTAACTAGTGGATTGTCCCTGGGTAGCTCCCTCCGGCTCTGGTAGGATCATGGAACGAATACCTAATCTTACCATCCTTATAACTCCAATAAAGCAAATGCAAGGTTGGTCTTTAGTATACTTCCATAATTGCCATCATAAACCATTCGCTCCCGCTCAATATGTGCATCGATATATGAAAGAGTTTAACTCATATGAGAGACTACACATGAGTTTAAAATATCACATTTTTTATCAGATTTCATATTTATATCACATTCTCTCCCCCGATCAAAAATTTCAAACCTTTTGAGATTTTGGGTCTCAATTGATTTAAATAAGTTAGAAAATTTAGGAGAAAATGTGGTCTGATTCAATATATTCTGATAAGGAACATTACTATGCTCCCCCTCAATTAGTGAGGGAGGTTATTAATCACATCCATAACACTACTTAAACATTGCAAAGTTTTCAACATATTACAAAAGCAACACCATACAAGAGTTCAATACTTACAGAGAAAATGTGTTCATTTGGTTCTCTGTAGAAGTTTATCTTCCATTTCGAACTTGTTATATTTCATATACTTACAGCGATGGAGGTTTGATCTAGTCTCAAGCCTATGGTAATCTATGTACTAGGACCGGTTAATGAGTGTTTATCTTCCATTTCGAACTTGTTATATTTCATATACACCCGGGAGATGTGAGTATCCAAACACCCCATGTGAGGTGCTAGTATGTAATTTCCGTGCTTGTTATGACTTTTGCGGGCTTATATGTGTTGTGGATCATTCTAAACTAATGTTTCATGACCTCTAATTTATAAATCAGTTGGCTAAAAGCACATTTGCTTGAGGACAAGCAAATACCAAGTGTAGGGATATTTGATAAGGATTTAAAAGGTATGTAACATATTGGATTTCACAAACACATCAAACCATGATCATAAGAGGCGTACACAATGATGTTTTAGAGAGAGAAATAGTTTGAGGTTTGGGAACTTAGTGAGAGAAAGTGAAAATCTTATTATGAGCTCCAACTCTACCTTGGGAGGTAGAGAGTATTTATAGTCTTACACAAATCGCCACCTACGGGCTGTGGATCAGGCATACAGTGGGTAAAGACCCGTCCGTCCTCCACGGTGTTACTTAACTAAATACTACTTAAATTTAAATAACTACGACTAAGAGCTTTCTAACGAATACATATAGTTGAGGTGACCGACACTTTAACAACTAGATTTACTAAATCCTAACAATCTCCCCCTAAGGGAGGTCACCTCAAATTACAATGAATACAAACAAATATTACATTAGATTGTTCTTGGTTTATTGATTAAGTTCTTTGCTCAGTAGCTCGTAGTCTTTGATTCTTCATGTTCCGCTTGTTTGGATAATTCTAGTGGAGGTCTTTAACTGATCCACGTGATAATGAGTTTTGAGCCAGTTTTGAGATCATCAGCTACCATAAATCTCTGACTTATCCTTTGTGGTGTTGGTATTATGTGATGTTGTGACTTTTGGACCGACATGCTCACATTCTGGAACATGATTTCTTCTCATCAGAGTAGCGGAAGCTTTCGTTGATTCATGATATTGGCAGCAGATGCGAAGCATGGAGTAAAAATATCAGAGTCATTGATGCACAAATCATGATTTCTTTAGAAGTGAATGTGTTGAGTGAGCATGCGGCTATGGATTGACCGCTTCATTTTGATCAGCTGCAAACGTTGGGTGTACCTGCATACAACAGTGAGCAATAAAGCGCATGAAAGTGTCTTTGATCACTTTCGTTGAATTGAGGTACACGGCCCACGGTTCCCCGTTGATCAGTACAAGTCCTGCCTGTGATCAGGTATAATTCCGAAGAATTTCCTTGACAGGGTTTCGCAGCTACTCTAGCTGTTCTCAAACCGAAACGTCTCAAAGAAGACAACACGAAGTGAGTGAACCAGCGAATTGAGATTCACCGATTAATGAAAAGAGATTTGAAGTGCAATCGTGTACCGCACAATATAAATTGTTTTTGCAATACAACGAAGGTTTTAATGAAAATCAATTATCAATCATAAACACCTTTTATTTTTAAATATTAGTACACAGTCGATGTGCTAGAGAAAAGATTTTTAAGCACAATGACCGGTTTTTCAAAGGTATCCGTCAATCCATAACCTGAACCCGGATTGAATCATAATTATGAATCGCCCCATTGTTTCTGTTCAGTTGTCACATGGTTGATCTATTGGATAGATCTCACATGCCGCCCACCAGGAGCTTGTTTGATGTTGGCTCTAGAAGGCTTTCCATCTTCATTGTGAATATGTTTGCATATCACTCAGATGTTCTGGCAATACCACAAGGATAATGCGTAGGACTCATAAGATATAATCTCTCATTCTACATTTTGTGAAACAGAGAGTCTTCATAGACAGTGTCCTAATGAGATTTATTTGATGATCTCGTGGCTCTAGACTCAATAGTGCACATTTGGTTTCCTATATCGGAGACTAGGTAGAGGGTCTCCGTCTTCAATATCAACAATCTCTAAGAGAAAGTTGATAGATTATGTTGGTTCCCTGTGAGAATGAAACAAGCCCTTTTAAGAGAAACTTGAGTAGTTTGGGAAGTTAGGTGCAGTGCGTCACTGGGTCCATGACGTCTTGTCTTCAATACCGGTGTTACCTTAGTAACCACCAGTAGCATATGTATTGAACCCGGTTTTGCCCTAAGGTTGAATTATTGGAGGGCTATTTCTTTTCACCCCTTTTTACATTCAATTCTTTTCATTCTTCAACCCCTTCAGTGCTTACCGAGACTTCATAACTA
This sequence comes from Chrysanthemum makinoi, assembly GCA_910596185.1. Lineage (NCBI taxonomy): Eukaryota > Viridiplantae > Streptophyta > Magnoliopsida > Asterales > Asteraceae > Chrysanthemum > Chrysanthemum makinoi. Next base: position 190,276,960 of record OU343217.1, read on the forward strand.
GAATCTTGTTGGGTTTATTCCAAAGACTAGCTCTCGTCTCACCGACTCTTCCCTTATTCTCATTTTTCTCCTTTTTTCATCATACCTACGGACTTCTACACTATCTAGTGGATTTTCCCTGGGTAGATCCCTCCGGTTCTGGCGGATCATGGGAACAAATACCTAACCTTATCATCCTTATATCACCATACATAAAGTAAATTTGGTCGGTCTATTTGGTATTGTTCATCTGCCATTGGAACCAATTGAAAACCATTTTAAAAATCAATTCAGATACTTGTGATATATTATCAAAGCATTTTGTACCTGAATTGTTTTTGATATTTTTAGAAGCAAAGCTCCCCCTCAGCATGTGCATCATGTATTTGAAATCGTTTTGGCACACGGAGGCAAAAGGAAGAATTAACTTCTTTGATTACCATTTTCTAAAAGATATCAACAACACATCCCTGATCAAATCAAGTAGATAAAGCATATTGGGGAAGGATGAGGTTTTCATAAATTTGCTCCCCCTCAATATGTGCCTCGAGGTTTGAAAGAGTTTTGCACATATTGGAAGGAACCTGCACTTAGAGACAAATCAATCACGTTTCAATTCTTTGTGGTTTAAAAAGGACGCTCCCCCTCAACATGTGCATGGAAAATTTGAAATCGTTTGGCACATGTGTGAAGGATAGCTTGCAAAACACTTATGAAGACCATTTATCGAATTATCAGTTTAAATCCAATTTAAATCACAAATTTTCTCCCGATCACAATTTTCAAATCATTTGAGATTTGTGATCTCTGTAGATTTAAATTGATTTTGAAAGCTTTGAGGGGAGATGTGACTTGATTATGAGAAACATTTAACCGATAAGGATCAAGTCTGAGACTTTAGACTCCAAAGATTAAACATGCTTGCGTATCTTTTGAAAACATAATAATAACAAAGGTCTTGTACCAATTGTATACAATATTGTAAAACATTGTTCTTTTTGATTATTCAAGAGTAGACCTATCTCGATTACGTGCCAATTGTTTGAAAAATACTCTTTTTTATTTGAAATCATTCTCCTCCTCAATCAATGACATATGTTGTTGATTGAAGTATAGAGATTTTGACAAATGAAAAGCCCGGATGATTTTCAAAAGTAGAGTCCGAAGTATTTTCAAAGCAATTTTGTTTTCATTAGATGACAAATATTTTTAAGAAGAATCATTTGAAGGAAACATGTTTGAAAGGAAACATTTGTCTTTTTACCGACAAACATTTGTTTTTAGAATCAGAGCATGAGGTTTGAAGATTTAAGATAAAGCATGGCTCTGTTCTTTATTTGAAAAATAGGTTACTGCCTGAAATGACAATAAACCCTGGTTTTACTTTCTCCGAATTTTTTTATTTTATTTTATTTTATTTTATTTTTAATTTAAACATTCGAACAACATCTAAAGACCCGTGTCATTCTTTGAATGACAGCACAAATACCGTAGATATTATCGAATCGATAAAAATATGACAAAATGACAATATTTTTTGAAAATTTTCAAGATTTTCAAATTTTTATGGATTTTTGAACGTTTTATATTTTTCTATTTTCTTTTTGTAGGTTTTGCAATTTTGTATTTTGCTTTTCGAATAAATATTTACAAGAGATAGATGAAGAAAGACCTTTACTCCTCGTCTTCCTCTTGAAGATGCTTGAGTGTTTCCGGTTGTAGACTCTTTAGACCAAGTCGTGGAAGGATAAACTCAAAACGTTCTCTAGGAAGAGCTTTGGTGAAGATGTCTGCTAATTGGTATTCAGTCCTCACAAAATAGAGTTCCACCACACCGTTCTCCACTTGTTCCCGGATGAAATGATGTCGAATGTCGATGTGCTTTGCTCTTGAGTGTTGAACGTTGTTGCTTTTTCCCAATTGACATGCTGAACAAAGATGATCCTTTTCATACTTAAGTCTATGTAGTCCTCTTACTAAGTCCTTTCTTGAAAGATTGTTTATGGTACCAAAGTTCAAGTGATTGAGACGACGGTGCCATAGCCATGCCTTAATTTTAGAAGCCTTTGATACAGCAGTGATGGGTGAAGATTTCATCATATCTTCGATAGAGATGGTGTATAGGTTTGAACCACGAGTTCCTCCGAGAAGTTCCACACCATCAAGTTCTCTAACAAAGCAAGTATGTTTTCCGAAGGCCACTTCTAAGTCAGAGTCACAAAATTGTCAACAAAAATCAATTATGTCCAAGACCTTCAACATAATATAACCTGGAAATCACACTATCTCCAACCACGTAATCTCCATAACCCATAATAGCACCAAAATGATCGTTTCCGAATCTCACAGTTCCGATGAATTTACTCACGAAGTTCATGAGCCGTGACCAGTCTCCAGTCATATGCTTGGAACAAATGAGTCCAGGTACCACAGAACGATTTGAACGATCTGCAGTTGAACACAGACAAGAATGGATAATTGGATAATTGGGATCCCCATGCAAGAATGTGTTCCATTTTGTTAGTAACATTGATTGGAACACCCATATCAGAAGTAGAAACAATGGAATCATCAGGGATAGATGCAGTGCTAGTGTCCGTATTAGACCTATTCAAAGTATGCTCACTTCTTAAGGGAATAGTTCTACCAGTAGGCATCCATTTCCTAATGGGCATTGATCTAGATAATTTTGTGCAAATCTCATTAAGATTGAATTTGCGGCCAGTAGGTGTCCACTGATAACCTATGTTACTAAATTTCCTTCCTGTGGGTTTCCAATGTTTTCTAACCTTCTTCTGCCATTGCTTTCTAGCCTTCTTAGCTTGAATTTTTTCATTAACTATCTTAACAGAACATTTAACAGCATTAATCAAATCATTCACACCACATTCAAGATTAGTAACAGAAACTACGCAATCATCATTACATGTTTTGCCAAAAGTAGCAGCGCTTAGAGCTAACACTAGAATCAACACGATTCGTTTTATTCAAATTCTCCCTAAGGTGATCTTCTACTCTCTTCCACTGAACATTCCTAGTACGCAAGGTCCTATCATTCTTTGTGTTGCCTTGAGGCTTTGACCCGCTTGCTTTGGTGTCACTTCTTACTCCTGTAGAGGGAATTGGAACACTAGTTGGTTTTGCTACTTTTTGCATTCCAGAACTAGAAGTGCAAGGATCTGAACTACTTGAAGGCACATTGAAATTCACTTTCTTAATGTTGGGCATCGAATGGTTTGTATACTTAGCACTAGGCATGGAACAAGGCATCACAACTTTATCTTTCGCACTTAAGGATTTAGGACATGTTGCTATTAAACATTCTAACATCTCTTGAGATCGTTTGGCCTGAATGCAAGCAAACCTAATTTCACTATTGATCTGTGCTGAAAACAGTCAAGCTACCTCACACAAGCCGGCCACTTGTGAATGGCCGACCGTAAGAAGCTTAAAACTGCTTAAAACACAAATGCAATGAAGATCAGAGAATACAGTGGATTCCCCGGGTCGTTATGTCCCAGCGAGCTATGCAATGGATTATCAAACGTAAAGTGATCGAGAAATTTGAACAGGAAAAGGGATTTGATTAAGATTATAACTACAGAAAAAGCCAACAAATTACAACGGCTTAAATGCAAATTAAAGGAAATTAAAAAGATAAAGACTATTAAATAAACGCTATCACTATATTTAAAGTGATGAACGTTTAAAACCTAAAACTTACGTTTAAATTAAAAACTACGTTAACGTACAAAATAAAAAGTGATATCTAAGAAATAAAAGTCCTAAAAATATGAAAATGATATTTTTACAATCCTAATGATAAAAGAAAATTTTAAGAAAAAGAAAATTATTTTTATAACGAATTATCTAATTATTATTAATTAAAAACTATTTTTAACTATTTAATATTAGCCTAAAATACAAGAAATTAGGAAATAAAGCTAGAAAAATAAAATTAAGACTTAGAAAAATCTAAAATATCAAAAGAGAATTTTCAAAACTATTTTTGTAATTTTCTGATTATTTTTCTATTTTATAGGAATTAAAAACCATTAAAAACTAATTAAATTACTAAAAATTACAAAATAAACTATGAAAAATCTGGAAAATTACTTTTTTGTCTTTTTATATTTATCTAAACTTAAGAAAATTGAAAAATTATAATTTTGAACCTTTTCTTAATTTTTTGTATTAAAAGCTATTAAAAAAGTGCTAAAAACTAATTTAAATGCAGAAAAATAGCAAACCAGCTTGGAAAAATATGAAAATTTCAGGAAAACTCTAAAATAATATAAGGAATCTGAGAAAAATGAAAAAAACAGGAGCTTATGTGTAGAAAAATGGAACTGAAGTGGAAGTGCTTATTGAAATAAGCACTTGATTAAGCAAATGGAATCCAAAGGCTACCAAACTGATAATGAAGCTATAATAAGCTAAAATAACTAAAATGCAATGAGTACCAACAAGCTTGAACCTCTGATAAGCAAGATTAACCAGGTTTGATGATGTGAGATTATGAGCTACAACAGTTAAAGAGTACCAACTTTAGACACAAGCATAATCTTCAAATTAAGCTAAAAATGAAAAACACAAATTGGCACCTAAAGAAGACCTGGGTGAGACCTTACACACCAAAATTCAGACCATGACTAGCTCTTATGAGCCATGTGCAACCTTGCACAAAACTGAGAAAATCTCAAGATCAACTGAGACAGTGGAGCAGGGGACTTCACACCCAAAAGAGAAGCAGTTTTGAAGCCTTTAAATAAATTGCAAAATTTCACAAAAATGCTAATAAGTAAACAGACCAGGTGAAGTTTCTAAAATTCCAAATTTCACTTGATGAGTCCAAAAAATGAGCTCAAGAAAATTCCTTGCAGTTGGCTCAAAAACATATTTTAGCAATTTGACTTTTTGATGATATTGAAGAACTTTGACTAAAATGGATTTTGAATCCAATTTTAAGACTGATGTTGATGTTATTTGATGTAGTGAACCTAATGCAATCAATGTTAATGAAGTCTAAACACAAAACAAGGATTTGCCAATCCTAAAATTACAACAGTGAGCAGTTGAGACAGGTTTTATTGATGTTTGACTTTCAGTGCTTGCAGACCCAAATTATCAACTAGTATGTGCTCAAATAAGCTTAATAGACATGGACTAACAGAAATCAACCACTGCATAAGCCTTAAGGGCAGTTTAAGCTTATGAACCAAACACTCCTTTAGTACACTGATATGTAATTAAAATGAAATAACAATTGAGCAATCTTGAATTAATGATCAAACTACATTAATGTAACTTAAATACAACTATTTGAACAGATTTTAACTAGTTTTGACAGTGGAAACAGATTATGCTTTTGAACTAAATAACAACTTACAAGATGTCCATTAGCCACTATGGCTTGAATCCAAGTACCAGAGAACCACTAACCTAAATATCAACCCAAATGAATCCAAAGCAACCCATATCTACCTCTGCATCACCCATTTCCATTTCCATTGCTATTTTTGACCCTGTTTGACTTTCTTTGACCAATATCCAAATATGCTTAAAACTTGAATTTAAGCTTGTAAAAAGCTATTATAAGCTTATTAGAACTGAGAGATGAGCTGTTTGAAGCTTGTAAACAAGACTTAGACTTGGAATTTTGCAACAGTGGACATAAACTGAGGATTATAACAATAAACTGAAATTGGTACTTGGAATGAGTTTCAATACATTTAAATACTTAAAGTTGATACAATTTAACAAAACATTACAAGTCTCACACTGAATTGAAAGATTTAACATAAAAACGACATAAGTAAAAAATGAAAAACTAGTAGACTCCCTTTCTTCCTCCTCTTTTGCTTCTTATATAACCCAAAGCCATCTCTCTCTCTCTTCAATCTTTCCCATCAAGCCTAAGCCATTGGATGGCTTAAAATCAATCTGGCCGTTTAAATCAGCTTTTGGCGCCAAATTTTTTATCCGCCAATTGGGGGTTGAGTGAGGGGTTAGGGATGCATTAAATGAACCTTGGATGTTAGTTGTGGAGTGGGAAACATATTTGAGTGGAAATTGAGGAGGGGGGATGGGAGGAGATGTGTGCAAGGCAGGTAGAGAAGACTTTTGGCGGGTTGAGATTATTGACCGAGTTTAATAATACACAGGGGGGTCACAATTGCATATTGACAGGGGTCCAAGGTTTGACAAGGGTCCAAAATTGGTTAATAAAGAGTTAAAAACACAAGGACTCGTTGTGTAATTTTCTGAATTTGAGGGATTTGAACTGCCAATTCAACAAAGCTGATCCAAGGACCAAAAGTGACACTCTCAAAAAGTATAAGGACCAAACTTGCCATTTTCCAAGGGCCATTTCTGCCAATTTTCAAAGTTGGAGGACTAAACTTGTAATTTTCTCAAACTTTTCATATTTTTTACCAAAGGACTAAATTTGACAACTTTTGATTTTAAAAGGACCTTTGGTGACTTTACTTTTGAAATTATGTGCTCAGGGACTGCTTTTGACAACTTTTGAAACTTGGGGACTAAAACTGCCATTTTTGCAAATTTGATACGTTTTTCATCTGATTTTGATATTTTGCATTTAAAACACATAAAACACTGATTTGTGATATTTTCATCATTTTGATGCGTTTATGAGTGTTTTCGATGATTTTGCGTTTATTTTGTACAAAAATGATGAGTATTTAGACACTCATCAATCCCCACATGAGATATTGCTAGTCCCTAGCAATGATTTGAGAAAACATAATGGATTTTAATCTCTTTACCAAAAGCCATTACTTCTCGAGTAGCCAAATGTTTCAGTTCAAGTAAGAACCATGGTACACCGATAACCATGTGATTTTGAGCAAACCACCAGCTTTCAACGGATTTGATTTTGTCTTTACCCGAAGCCGTACCCTTCTGGACTAGCCAACTCTTAGATAAATTATCAATATTATCTTGGTGAGCTGATTACCAATTATGGTTTTTCCACTGCCTTTACCACAAGCCATAAACTTGCGGGCTAGCCAACTCTTCACTTTTTAGGATATGGTGAGCTGAATACCATACAATTTTGGGCAAATTGCAAGCCGTCAACGGATTTGAGATATCTTTACCAAGAGCCGTTTGCTCCTGGATTAGCCAATCCTTTTGTTTATTAGACAAGGCGGACTGATAACCAAATGAGAAAGTGTAAAACACTTACTCCAAAAAAAATTTTTGGCCAAAAACGGGGGAATCGGTATAATTATATGATAAAATTCATGAGAATTCCCCCCCACACTTAGAAATGAATATTGCCCTCAATATTCAAAGTACCGGCGGTTATGCCGAAACAAAGAACGTAAAAGGGAAATACTACGGCCATTATTTAGCAAGATTTTTTTTTTTTTGAAACTCTTATATACAACATAAGGGCAAACCCCCCACACTAGGGTGGTAGAAAATAGAAAGAAGTCAGAAATATGGGTGAAAACCCATATGGCATGCTACTGTTTATGATTCCCGAGTCGCTAGCTTGACTCGTCCCCTAATTCATTTGTCCTTGGGGAAACAAGCGGAAGGGATACCCGGATCAAAGATGGTATCCTCACTCCGGAGGGAAAGAGAATAGGTGGGATGGGTGGGAAAGAAAATGTCGGGCATCAGCACATAAGGGATAACATGAAAGAATGATCCATCATCCGCGGTTTAGGTGGACGAAGGAATGACGGATCACAATGATAAAACTCCAAGAAAGACGGGAGCTCATGGTAAGGAGGCGAAAGTTTAACAATGAAGGCATCCAAGATAGGATCCTTAACTAGAATGACGGTTTTAGCATAAAGCTTATCAATGAATATCCCAGGTTTAAAAATTTTGTCTTCACATGTGGGTTCAACGGGATAAAGGATAGTGGACTCATGAGAGAGAGGAGAGTCAAGAAAACCATCAAGAATAACCATATCCCCTTCGGGATCATTCATAACATCCTCAATACCCGGTGGTATCAAGTCATCGATAGCATCCTCAATGATCGTGTCATTCGTCGGATTATTGGAAATCTCATTCAAAACTTTGCTTACACCAACATCATCGAAGTAGAATCGCTCAAGAATCGGAGGATAAACATCGGAAATAGTGGGACTGCCACTAATCTCTTCATCAAATCGGAAAGTCTCAAGCTCGGGCAAGAATTCACTATCTTTAACGAGATAGATGCGAACTCGAATTATCGTTGAGGGCTTCAATCTTAGAAATGAGAAGATGAACATTTAACAATGTTTGACGTAGTGCTGGATCCTCGATCTGAATATCATCGGGCTCAATCTCTTCATCTTTCGGCTCAAAATCATTTTCTTCTTCTATATGAACGCTCAGAAGGCAAAACCGTCGACGAAATCGATGTCTCCATAAGAATCGTCATCGGAGTCGGAGAACATCTCATCATGATTGTTTGAAATATCAAGAGAAGACTCATCACAAATATCATCAAAGATAACCTCGGACTCTCTTGGGCTTGGGATAAGGATCTCAAAGATCGCATCATTCCGTTTCCTAATAGTACTAAGATGCTCATCCCCCATTATGAGAGAGTCAACGGGTTCAACAATGGAATCATCGACCTCTTCCAAAAGAACGTCACTTCTCTCAACCGGCGTGAGTGAAGGGGAAGGGTCGGAAATGAAAGGCTCAGAAACAGGAGTGGGTAGCCGACAAACTCGCATAATATTCTTTCATTTGAATGGAATCCTCATCATCATCGAAAACGAAAGTCTTGCGATATTGGGCTGTTGTAGCATTGTAGACGTCGTCATCGGTAGCTTGACAATCGTAAAAAGGATGGGGACCACCACAATAATCACATCTTTTGGAAATGGTATCAACGTGATCATTGGTAAGCTCAGCCATCTTAACCGGTTTATTTCTTGATGTTGGAACTTTCGATTTGTTCTCGATGATCGTCAATATATCCCTTGGGGTACGATACAAGATATTGCCACCGGCGGCTGTATTAAGTGAATCTTGATCGGTTTGTGTTAAAGCATTGTAGAACATATCGATCTGAAGTAATTCCGAAAAACCATGATGTGGGCATTTCCGTAGGAGATCTTTGAATCTATTCCATGCCTCACCAAAACTTTCATCAAAACGCTGCTGGAAGTTTGTAATTTCGTTTTTAATGTTTATCGTTTTAGAATAAGGAAAGAAACGATTTATAAATTTTGAAACGAGTTCTTCCCAAGCAGTGATCGATCGAGGAGGTTCTTTATCGAGCCAATTCCGGGCTACCCCCTCGAGAGAAAATGAGAATAACATCAACTTAATTGTGTCATGAGGAACATCCTTATATTTTATAGTCGAAATTAGCTTATCAAACCATCGGATGTGAGCATAGGGATCGTTCCTCTCAAAACCATAGAATGGATTTGACATAATTAGTTGAATTAAACCGGTGTTTATCTCGAAATTCTCGGAAAGAATCTCCGGTACAACGATAGCATCTTCGTAACCCTCGATGGGTACTTGGAGCATTTCTAACATCGTACGCGTGTCCGCCATTAGAATTAAACATAAGAGGGAAAAGAAGAGAATTAAACGGTTATGAGGTTAAAGAAGAGTAGAATCAAACGGTACGAGGGGGTAAGAGAAATAGAATCAAACGGATAAGAGGAATGAGAAGAGTATTTTTGTATTTTTGGACAAGAAAATATAAACATATACAGATGGATGGTATGAACAAAGAGTGAATATTCAAATCACTAATCTGCTAAACGGAAGATAATCAGCACAGCTCCCCGGCAGCGGCGCCAAAAATTTGATCTGTGCTGAAAACAGTCAAGCTACCTCACACAAGCCGGCCACTTGTGAATGGCCGACCGTAAGAAGCTTAAAACTGCTTAAAACACAAATGCAATGAAGATCAGAGAATACAGTGGATTCCCCGGGTCGTTATGTCCCAGCGAGCTATGCAATGGATTATCAAACGTAAAGTGATCGAGAAATTTGAACAGGAAAAGGGATTTGATTAAGATTATAACTACAGAAAAAGCCAACAAATTACAACGGCTTAAATGCAAATTAAAGGAAATTAAAAAGATAAAGACTATTAAATAAACGCTATCACTATATTTAAAGTGATGAACGTTTAAAACCTAAAACTTACGTTTAAATTAAAAACTACGTTAATGTACAAAATAAAAAGTGATATCTAAGAAATAAAAGTCCTAAAAATATGAAAATGATATTTTTACAATCCTAATGATAAAAGAAAATTTTAAGAAAAAGAAAATTATTTTTATAACTAATTATCTAATTATTATTAATTAAAAACTATTTTTAACTATTTAATATTAGCCTAAAATACAAGAAATTAGGAAATAAAGCTAGAAAAATAAAATTAAGACTTAGAAAAATCTAAAATATCAAAAGAGAATTTTCAAAACTATTTTTGTAATTTTCTGATTATTTTTCTATTTTATAGGAATTAAAAACCATTAAAAACTAATTAAATTACTAAAAATTACAAAATAAACTATGAAAAATCTGGAAAATTACTTTTTTGTCTTTTTATATTTATCTAAACTTAAGAAAATTGAAAAATTATAATTTTGAACCTTTTCTTAATTTTTTGTATTAAAAGCTATTAAAAAAGTGCTAAAAACTAATTTAAATGCAGAAAAATAGCAAACCAGCTTGGAAAAATATGAAAATTTCAGGAAAACTCTAAAATAATATAAGGAATCTGAGAAAAATGAAAAAAACAGGAGCTTATGTGTAGAAAAATGGAACTGAAGTGGAAGTGCTTATTGAAATAAGCACTTGATTAAGCAAATGGAATCCAAAGGCTACCAAACTGATAATGAAGCTATAATAAGCTAAAATAACTAAAATGCAATGAGTACCAACAAGCTTGAACCTCTGATAAGCAAGATTAACCAGGTTTGATGATGTGAGATTATGAGCTACAACAGTTAAAGAGTACCAACTTTAGACACAAGCATAATCTTCAAATTAAGCTAAAAATGAAAAACACAAATTGGCACCTAAAGAAGACCTGGGTGAGACCTTACACACCAAAATTCAGACCATGACTAGCTCTTATGAGCCATGTGCAACCTTGCACAAAACTGAGAAAATCTCAGTATCAACTGAGACAGTGGAGCAGGGGACTTCACACCCAAAAGAGAAGCAGTTTTGAAGCCTTTAAATAAATTGCAAAATTTCACAAAAATGCTAATAAGTAAACAGACCAGGTGAAGTTTCTAAAATGCCAAATTTCACTTGATGAGTCCAAAAAATGAGCTCAAGAAAATTCCTTGTAGTTGGCTCAAAAACAGATTTTAGCAATTTGACTTTTTGATGATATTGAAGAACTTTGACTAAAATGGATTTTGAATCCAATTTTAAGACTGATGTTGATGTTATTTGATGTAGTGAACCTAATGCAATCAATGTTAATGAAGTCTAAACACAAAACAAGGATTTGCCAATCCTAAAATTACAACAGTGAGCAGTTGAGACAGGTTTTATTGATGTTTGACTTTCAGTGCTTGCAGACCCAAATTATCAACTAGTATGTGCTCAAATAAGCTTAATAGACATGGACTAACAGAAATCAACCACTGCATAAGCCTTAAGGGCAGTTTAAGCTTATGAACCAAACACTCCTTTAGTACACTGATATGTAATTAAAATGAAATAACAACTGAGCAATCTTGAATTAATGATCAAACTACATTAATGTAACTTAAATACAACTATTTGAACAGATTTTAACTAGTTTTGACAGTGGAAACAGATTATGCTTTTGAACTAAATAACAACTTACAAGATGTCCATTAGCCACTATGGCTTGAATCCAAGTACCAGAGAACCACTAACCTAAATATCAACCCAAATGAATCCAAAGCAACCCATATCTACCTATGCATCACCCATTTCCATTTCCATTGCTATTTTTGACCCTGTTTGACTTTCTTTGACCAATATCCAAATATGCTTAAAACTTGAATTTAAGCTTGTAAAAAGCTATTATAAGCTTGTATAAGCTTATTAGAACTGAGAGATGAGCTGTTTGAAGCTTGTAAACAAGACTTAGACTTGGAATTTTGCAACAGTGGACATAAACTGAGGATTATAACAATAAACTGAAATTGGTACTTGGAATGAGTTTCAATACATTTAAATACTTAAAGTTGATACAATTTAACAAAACATTACAAGTCTCACACTGAATTGAAAGATTTAACATAAAAACGACATAAGTAAAAAATGAAAAACTAGTAGACTCCCTTTCTTCCTCCTCTTTTTGCTTCTTATATAACCCAAAGCCATTCTCTCTCTCTTCTGAATCTTTCCTATCAAGCCTAAGCCATTGGATGGCTTAAAATCAATCCTGGCCGTTTAAATCAGTTTTGCCAAATTTTTATCTGCCAATTGGGGTTGAGATGAGGGGTTGGGATGCATTAAATGAACCTTGGATGTTAGTTGTGGAGTGGGAAACATATTTGAGTGGAAATTGAGGAGGGGGGATGGGAGGAGATGTGTTGCAGGCAGGCAGGTAGGAGAAGACTTTTTGGCGGGTTGAGATTATTGACCATAGTTTAATAATACACAGGGGGGGTCACAATTGCATATTGACAGGGGTCCAAGGTTTGACAAGGGTCCAAAATTGGTTAATAAAGAGTTTAAAACATAAGGACTCGTTGTGTAATTTTCTGAATTTGAGGGACTTGAACTGCCAATTCAACAAAGCTGATCCAAGGGACCAAAAGTGACACTCTCAAAAAGTATAAGGACCAAACTTGCCATTTTCCAAGGGCCATTCGCCAATTTTCAAAGTTGGAGGACTAAACTTGTAATTTTCTCAAACTTTTCATATTTTTCACCAAAGGACTAAATTTGACAACTTTTGATTTTAAAAGGACCTTTGGTGATTTTACTTTTGAAATATGTGCCGTGGACTGTTTTTGACAACTTTTGAAACTTTGGGGACTAAAACTGCAATTTTTGCAAATTTGATATGTTTTTCATCTGATTTTGATATTTTTGCATTTAAAACACATAAAACTCTGATTTGTGATATTTTCATCATTTTGATGTGTTTATGAGTGTTTTCAGATGATTTTGCAGTTTATTTTGTACAAAAATGATGAGTATTTAGAGACTCATCAACTATCAAGTGGCTTATTTATGAAGTCCTCTTCTACAATCTCACGAAGACATTCAAGACTATCCTTAAGACGAGCAAGATAATTATGAAATACAAGTTCGTTATTTCTAAGATGAGGAGGAATATATTTAATAGTCACAGTATATTTGCAGTCTGTAGATGACTTTGATGCAACATTCTCATTAAAGACAAGTGGCATTTTCCCTTTTTCCTGACTCTTCAGATTCTCAATTTCCTTTTGTAAAGACGTTATTTTTTCGTTGTTCTTGTCACGAGTGACTTTCATTGAATCATATAACTCTTTAAATTGTTGTTTAACCTTTTCATTTTCTTCTAGAAAACTCTCATTTTCCTTTTGTAAAACATTAACCAAGTTTTGAAGATGAAAAGTCTGAGAACTCTGAGAATCTAAAGGAGAAGGCATTTGGGAGCCTGTCACATTGTTCTTTTCACCCTTTAATTGTGAAATTTGGGTTCTCAATTTTCTAATCGTGTTACAATGAGCTCGAATCTGTTCATCACGTTTGCTAATTTCAAAAACTGCATCAAATTCAGGAGCATCCAAGGATGTCTTGATATTTGAGGTTTTAACATTTTCTTTTAGATGTTGATATTTTAATTGCAAAGCAAGATGCTCAACTTCCAATTTAGAAAACTGTTTCACCAAGTTATCATGATCATCTTGTTCAACTTTATCATGCAGTTTAGAGTTAGTTTTTTCAAGCTCAATGACACGATCATGGGAGACTTTCAGAGCAACAGATAATTCATGAAATTGACAAGCATTAATGGAACAATTCGTAGCAGTGTAAAACACATCTTGAGTAATACATTCATAAATAAGATTCTCATTCAAGGTATGCAAGTTCTACCTCTCAATCTCATTATATTTTAATTCTCGCTCATAGTCACTAACCTCAACTATCATTGCATCAAATTCCTTTTCCATTTATTTAATATCTGAATCCATCCCCTTTTTAGGACTCTCAAATTGACCTTTTAATTGTTTAAAGAAAGGCATGACCTCAGTTAAATAGTATTCTTTAGTTTGCTCAAAACCCCTTTCCCCTTCAGTTATCCCAGTGGGTGTGATCCTTTTCTTACAAGTTTTCTCAAAATCAACAAATAATTGAAAAATTATATATTGACTGATTAAGGTCTAGCTCTTAGTGGGAATAGATCTAGGAACTAAATGCATTGGGGTATTGGGGGATAAACAGTGGCAGGAAGCATTCTCCTACATGGGGGATTCCTTTCAACAAACTCATCAGCTTTTTTCATGTCCATATCCTTTTTCCAAAACACTTGTTCAGGGGTCAACTGTGTTTGAGGTCTAAACTTGTTAAAGGCAATCCAGTTATCCTTAGCATAGTTGGGTGTTTTATAGCTGATTTTCTTTTCTATGCATAAAGGGCTCTAAAGCTTTTCATCCAATTTCTTACTAGTTACTTCTTCTAATTGTTACCTTCCTCAGTATTCACAACGCAACTAGGTTTCGTCTAGGCTTAAGGATTTCATTGCCATCATAGATTACCTTCTGTGCTTCCCTAGCTTTCAGACACGCCTTAGGGTTTGGTTCATCAACTAACGAACACTATGTTTGTCACTTAGAACTCTATGCTTAGTGATCATGTGAGCAATCTGAATGGTGTTTCCTTGTACGTACAATTTGTTTTCAAGTTTGTTTTTCAAAGTTTTTAGGTTGGAAAATTCATTTAAGAGTTTTGATTCCTTAGCATTAAATTTCTGTTTAAGCACTTTCACATTTTCTTGAAGTTCTTGTTTTTGCTTAGCCGTTTTGTTAAGCTTTTCTTTTAAGGAATCTAACTCTTGTTTAAGTATTTCTTCCATAAAATTACTTTTTCTAATAATTGTACGCATTTGGTCATCCATCTCTTGCTCACTGTAGTTAACTCAAACTTAGCACGTTGTTCATAAATGACAACTTGTTCTTTTATAGGCATTCAGTTGAGATGGCAGAATCATTAGGAACACTAGCAAGGTATTCATCAACAATAATATAGTCACACTGAATTTACATGACATATCATTTTAATCGCACTATCATTGGGTCACATATTGATCATATGGGACAATATTATCATTGCCCATATTAGCAATATCTGAGTCACTAGTTTCCTCGCGATTGAACTTTTATCATGTATCCTTTTCTGATCAACATTATCATATAGTTTTAATACTTCGAGATGATTGTTTCGAACTAGCCGTGTGGCAGGAGGGACCTTTGGAGAGACCATTGGAGAAATGCTAGCCATGAAAATTGTTCAGGCAAGAGGTTCATCGTCGAATGAGTCGTATACCACGCAATTTCGCCAAAGGCATTATGATGATTATGACCTATCTCCTAATTGGCCGCCATCCACATCAAGATCATATGTCTTGGCATTGCCCTCAAGAAGAAACAATGTCCTCTTCATCCAAAGCGCTCCATTATCCTAAGCTTGCACAAGTAACATCTTGTCTCAAGTAATTTCTCGTGATACATGTAGCTTAGCTATATGTCCATCACCACCACAGTTGTAGCACTTGATCGGCTTTGCTTGTCCTTGATTTCCATTCCTTCCCTATTCTGACGGTTACATATCCTCCACCTACTCCAGATTACCATAACCTGCTCCAACCATCCCTTGTTCATACCGCCTTCCTTGAACTGTTGCCTATAACCAACATCTCTCGACAAAGATGATTGTGTAGATTGGATGCCTCGATCTCATTGTTAGTGTGAAGACTGGTAGGTGTGGACTGAGGGTCAAGTTTTGTTTAACCATAAGAGCCGCTTGATTAATGAAGTTTTCCATGACCGCATCATCATCGCCTTGCTTGAACCTTGGATCAGAATGAGTTTGTGATTACCATTACCCATGGGTATGGCTTGAGAAGCTTTGGTGGTAATACCAACATTGTGAAGGTCGTTGAGTTATTTGACGAACCGTTTCTCCCCGCTTAGATTTGAACTGCCAAGAATCCTATGTTCAAACATAGCATGTCTCTCTTCTCCGAGAAGGAAGGCATACAGTTGCTCATAGTTGGTGTTCTTCAATCCTTTGGTTAGCTTCACAGAGGTGATAAACTTGTGCCATTCGGGATTCATGTTGTTCACAAACTTTGAATTTGGTGAATGTTTGGCATGGTCATTTTGATATTCCTCATATCATTTACAAGCTTGTGGAATCTCTCGTAGTATTCATAGACACTTCTTCTCGTTTCATTTAAAGTGCTCAAATTCATCATACGTAGTGATTCTCTGTCTTCCTTGGTTAATTCGAACCCGAGAGAAGCATTTTGACATTATCCCAAACAACCTTGGCTTCAGTGTTGTGATTGATAAGCTTGTAGATGTCTTTTGGAAGACGCCGAAGTATAATGTTGAAGCCCCATATCAGATCGAATCTCTTTTTCTCCTTATCACCGAGCCATCATAATGCCTTTTGGTCTTTCCAATCCAAAGATCATGGTTCCATCTCGCAGCAGATCAATTATGTCTCTTGTAGTCTCAATCTGATAAGGTCTTTCATCAATTGATTTGAGAATGTTGACCCCATTTTCCTTTCCAAGACAAGATAACTGATTCGTTTTGCCCAAGAGTCGTAGTCGGCCTCACAAGTGGGTGGACGAAAGTATCCAAACCACCGGCCAACATCCTCGTAATAGTGGAGATGATTGTAGGTACGCTGGTAGACATGTTTACAGATTTCACGGGATTTTATAACTCTATGATTAAACTGAAATAGATTCTTTCACGGGATTTTACTAAATCAAGAGAAAACCGTATTAGAAACAAAAGTTCAACCAAGTCGCTAAGAATCCTTGAACTAAGTCGCTAAGCACCAAGTCGCTAAGTAGCAACTCGCTAAACCTCAAGTCACTGTGAATCAAGTCGCTAAGCACAAGTCGCTAAGACCTAAGTCACTGAACACAAGTCGCTAAAGCACCAAATCGCTAAGGTTAGAAGTCGCTAAAGAGCAACTCACTAAGTATCCAAGTCGCTAATGTCAAGTCGCCGAGAACAATAAGTACAAGTCGCTAGAATAAATGAAAGCAAGTCGCTAACCCCACCAAGTCGCTAGTCGTAGTGGAGAATCCACTAACTTGTACTCTTTGTCGGCTTGTCTCAATAGACAAGTCGCTAAGCTCAAGTCGCTACGACTAACACTACAACTTACTAGAAATTATCAAGCAAGTCGCACTAAGAAATTCACAACGAGACTCAAGTCGCTACCTTGAAAAACTTCAAAAAACACACTTTTCAATCCAAAACAAGCTCCAACCACGCGATTCAAGCTTTCCAAATCAACACCCAAGCACTTACAATGATTCTAAACACAAAAGTACACACAAAACTCAAACTTTAACACAAGAAATGATCCAAATGATGCAAAAACCACTAAACTTTTTCAAACTCAAAATCCAAGTATATGTAAGAGAGATGATCAAACCATGGCTCTTGATACCATTTGTAACATATTGGATTTCACAAACACATCAAACCATGGTCATAAGAGGCGTACACAATGACGTTTTAGAGAGAGAAATAGTTAGAGGTTTGGGAACTTAGTGAGAGAAAGTGAAAATCTTATTATGAGCTCCAACTCTCTACCTTTGGAGGTAGAGAGTATTTATAGTCTTACACAAATCGCCACCAACGGGCTGTGGATCAGGCATACAGTGGGTAAAGACCCGTCCGTCCTCCACGGTGTTACTTAACTAAATACAACTTAACTTTTAAATAACTACGACTACGAGCTTTCTAACGAATACATATACTTGAGGTGACCGACACTCTAACAACTGGATTTACTAAATCCTAACAAGGTACCTTTTTTAGGGGTCATTTAAGCCCTTAATTGATCACTTTTGTATCCGTTACTACTTAATTTCGTTCCTTTTTAGGTCTCTTGAAGGCAAATTGCTGGAATGACACTTATTCGACGAAGGCTTAATATACGAAGAAAATGGCCAAAGTCGAATCGACACTCAGGCTGCCGAACTGAAGGGACGGTGTCAGTTCTATTTGCAGTGAACATGTTTTGTGACGACTCGAGAGATAAATTGCTTATTTACAGTGACTCACATCGTTTTAAAGAGTTAGGGCGTCGCTCTCAACGGCCTAGATTTGATCCGCACGGCCGCAGATGAAGGAGACGCCACGGGCGTAAGGTGACGCCATCACAATGATAACGCCAAGACGAACCTAATGACGGCGACCGACGGCACAATTAAAGAGTGACGTCGTCGCAGTTTGTAACACTATATATAGAATCCGAATTTTTCAGTTTTCAGTGTGTAGTTTTGTAGAGTAAAAACCTAAACCAAACCAAGGCTGTCTTATACAGTATTTTAGGGTTCCATACCCTATCTTACATCAAGATAAGTGTTTTACTTCATTAATTGAATTATGTCTTCAATTGATTGTGTGTATGCTTGCATGTTCTCCATGTCTGGCTAATTTATTTTTGTGTTTGCTTAGGTAATATGAAACCTAGTTATTGAATATTGATTGGTTGTCTCTTATCTTAATTATGATTGACCTAGTATTGCGATAGGTCATCCGTTGTGCTATTAATGCTTGATTAATCTTTGTTGAACCTTAGTTTATAATCACCTAGAGTTATTGTAGTCTAAACATCCAAAGAATACCTTAGTGTTAAGTTTATAAATCCTAGAGATTTTGTAGTCATTAACCTTTGGTAGCTTCAAAGAGTTAGGGATAAACGCATACCCTACGACCTTAGAAACACAACGCGTTAAGAATAAGGACGTGATAATGTTGGATCGATATACTTTAATCAAACTAACTTAACTAGCTTGTTAAGGTTTAATAACCTCGGATAAATCCTAAGTTATTAACAAAGAAACACTGAGCAATCTTTATCAAGTACGCGGAATTTACTTAACAAAGCTAAGAAGAATAACTTTAATTATAAACTCTAAATTGCTTATTATGATACTCTAATACAACTCTAAGATAATCGAACTTTTCTCTAAAACACTAATTCGTAAACTCTAAAACTCTTATTATGAAATCGTATGCAATCGTACCTCTAATGCCAATCTAGGAGTCCTTTTATAGGCTCAAGGATATCCTAGTCGGTTTACAATTAATAACCTTGTACGACAAGTAATCTAAACATGGAATACAATACTTTCCATAAACGAATATAACAATTCTTTTGTTCTAGCAATACTTTGACTTTATCTTGCAGTACTTTGACTTCGTCTTTAGCAGTACTTTGACTATTTGACTTCTTCCAGTACTTTGCAACATACAGTACTTTCATATCTTCAGTACTTTGATATCTTCAGCACTTTCATATCCCAACAATCCTCCCCTAACTTGAATTCTACTTGCTTGACTTCAAGTTTCTTTATGAATATATCTCTAATGTACCATCTTAAAATGGATTGTTTCATAGTCTTTAGATTGTATCATTGTAGCATCTGTTCTTGTCAAAGTATCTCATAGAATTGTTTTCTTTACAGCAACATCCAGCAAACTCCATCTTTTCAGCAACACAGTAACATATGACAATTTGTACATTAATTCAGTTTAAGTTGCATACTATTCTCATCACATCCAGGTGTGTTAACTCCTGTGAGAGGTGAATCATTGAAAATTTAATGGATGTAGATCTCTTTACCAAAGCCATTATCTTTGGAGTAGCCAAATGTTTTGGTGTGTAAGACCATGGTACATTGATAACCATATGATTTTTAGCAAACCACCAGCTATCAACAGATTTTTTTTGTCTTTACCAAAAGGCATACCCTTCTGGACTAGTTAGTTCTATCTAATGGTGAACTAATTACCAATAATGGTTTTTCCACAGCCTTTACCACAAGCCATTTTTCTTGTGGGCTAGCCAACTCTTCACATTAATGATATGGTGAGTTGAATACCATCCAACTTATTAGCAAGTTGTCAACTAAAAACGGATTTGATATATCTTTACCAGAGCTGTTTGCTCATGGATTAGTCAATCCTTTTGTAACCATGGTGGATTGATAACCTATTGATGTTATCATCACTAAAACCATTTATTCAACCTTTAATTCAAAATATTTATTATTTAGCAAAGAGGTTTCTTCTAAAATTTATTTAATCGTTTAGTTCAAAGAAAAAGACTTTGATGAAAGTACTGTCTGATCAGCAGCACTTTGAATAAAAGTACTGATATATCAAAAAGTATTTATTCAAATAAAATTCATACCAGTTATTGATCATTCTCAGCAATGGTAGTCCGGTTTATAAACAAGTTGATAACCATGCAAGCAGTTTCATTATCCTCTTCTACTTCCAATCCATGCTCTAGCATTCTTTTCATGAGCTCAACTGTGAGAGGGTATCTTCTTTCGCAAACATGTGTATCATTGTTCCATTTTCAGCTCCAAACATGAACTCCAGATTCTTCAAAGAATCTCCAGCAAACTATTTCCAGCTTTTCTTGATTCTTCCGATATATCATCGCTCTCTTCTTCAGTTTCCCATAGAGTTATGAGATCACCATGTAAACCAAACCAATCCCTTCCAATGGATTATTTTCAAAGTAAGCCTTCACAACATGATATAATTAGAATAAGTCTACTCTATCTATAATATGCAAGAATCCCATAGCCTTTTGAAAACTTTGAAGCTTTCATCTTCTTTATTAAAAATCATGTAATCTCCATTCTTGGATTTCACAACTTCAAAAACACTAATCTTTGATCTGTTCATCTTCATGTCATTATCCTTCTTTGAATAATCAAATCTACCACTCTGAGATAATTCTTCAATTCATCACTAGTCTCGTCTTAATTCAACCTTTTCTTTCTTTGAAAACTGAACATTTGTAACTTCAGTTGTTCTTTTTCTCTTTAAGCTCTTCTTCCTTTCAGTTTCAATCCAATGAGCTTCTTCTCTAAAATCTTTAATATCAGCAACATTCTTCTTATAATCCTCCCTAGCATCATCATATAATCTTTTCATCTCAAGATAATTAAACTTCTGTAATCCTTTATGCCCTTGACTTTTCAGATAAGCCATCATAGCATTCCTATCCTTAGCTAAATTTGGTCTTCTTGGCATATATCTAACAGGTGTAGGAGATTGTAAAGGTTCAGCAATTTCAGCATCTAATTCTTCTTGAACTTTTGAGTGCTTCTCTATTCGTCTTTTCTTTCGTTCTTTTCTATCTTAGCATCTAACTCTTCTTGAACTTTTCTAGCTGCAGCTTCATTTCTAGCTACTTCAATTGCTCTAAGTTCTGCCAAAGTGAGTTTCTTTTTCTTAGTTTCAACCATAATACCTTTCCCTTTGTCTTTAGGATCAATGGCTGGTTGAAAAGCTCTTGGTTGTTCTTCTTCTTGTACATCTCTAATAATAACCCCTCCTCTTGGTTGTGACAAATCTAATATTGTAGCAATTACTTCATCATCACTAGCAGAATGGATAGGTTTAGTAGTAGCTTCCTCTCTCTTCTATAACAAATGTAGAAGGACCAGGTTCTTCTTCAAAATTCAATACCCTTGGTGTTATCACTTCTTGCCTAGATGTATCATGAAAAACATTACTCTGATGTTCAGTACTTTGATGTTCAGTACTTTGATGTTCAGTACCTTGATCATCAGTACCTTGATCATCAGTACCTTGATCATCAGTACCTTGAACTTGCACTTCTTCTTCTTGTTCCTCAGAATCTGAAATAATTACAGATTCTTTCTTCTTTGTAACATCTTCTTTCAAATTTTCCTTTTGTAAATTCCTCCCCAAGTTGACAGAAGATGATTTAGGAACCTTCTTTCGTTTTAATTCCTTTCGAAGTTGTTTACGACGTTTGTTTTCGTCTTTAACCCATAAGTTGAAACCTTGAATATATGGTTTAATAAAATTCCTCAACCAGATATACTTACGCTTCAATTTCCTAAGCGTTTTAGCTTGAGACTCAACAGTCTTATTCAACCTAACTAGCTCCCTTGTCAAAGCATAATTATCCAAAGTCAAACCTTCACGAGGTATAGTATGATCACACCTTGAAGATGTGAATGTTCCTCTGAAAGAAACAGAACGTTGTGGAGATGGAGTAGGTGATCTTTCAATCTCGCTTGAACCTCGGCTTGGAGAAACAAAACCGTGAACGATGCAGTACCTTCAATAAGCAAGTACTTGCAGATGCAGACCTTGTGAGGCAAGATTGCAGATGCAGACTGTGAGGAAAGACTTTGAAGCGTACATTCATGTACGAATCAATACCTTCACTTTCTTCATCCTTCAGCTTCATTACGGACACTTGAACAACTTCCATCATTGTAGGAGTTAATGGAATATCTCCACCTCTCAACAGCACTTCGCCTAGCCATAAATGTAAATATTTTGGTTTGTTGCACAATGACAGGTAACAAAGCAGCAGGTTTTGGAACATCAGCCAATTGCTTGTTTAAGAAAACTCGCACAAACCTTGGGTACATCAACCATTTTGACCCAGAGGATATATGTGATAGCATCCCATCCAAAATAAGCATTGAAAAATTAAACACTCGCCATAGCTAGTCCAACCACTGCAGACGCTATATTGGACCCAACTGCTCCCAAGAATTTTTAGAACTTATGCAATGAAGCAATACATGAATCAAGAACTTCCATTGAGGACAGAATAATGCTTTCTTGAAAGTTTGTTCTGTTAAAGAGCCTTCATAACCAAGATTCCTAAAAGTATCCCAAATCGCTGCTTGTCAAATCGTATAGCCCCATCTTCATCTCCAAATAATAAATCTTCACGAATAGAGGCTTCAGTAATCTTGATAGTCCGGCCCAAGAACTGTAGATCTAATATAATATTCATCCTCTTCCATGTTATTTCTAGCATTAGCCCAAAATTCATGAATCCATGGCTCAATAACATCCGGTTCAACTAAAAGAGAATAACTAATAGGCGACCCAGTAAGATAATCAACAATATCATAAAAAGCCATATTCAGCTTTTGTCCAAATTAGCCACCATATTGTGCTTTGAAACAGTTAAACGATTCGCCATTGTTGAATAAGTGAGCACAATAAAGAGTTGATCGAAGAATAAAGAGAGTGATAGGAGATAAGTATGGAAAAGATGGAAAGTAATAATAGAGAGAAAATCGAAAGTAGTTATTTATAGGTAGGATTTGAAAATCACGTCCAAAATAAAATAACCGTTATTTTAATTACCCTTCAATATTACCGTTGAACAGACTTTTATACGAAAACAAGACACTTCCACATAAGCATACTTCCCCAAGCAAGACTTTCCCAAGCAAGATACTTTCAGTGAAAAAAGTACTTTGCCAAAAACCTTCATAAAACTAAGTATAAACGAACATCCTCCCTCAGCAATACACGGACTATTCCTAACACCTTATAGTCCTCCCTTTAAACATAGCTTAGTAGTTAATCATGCCAATGCTCACGACCACTGTGATGAATCGTGACATCAAACCTTTTGTGAGTAAATCACCATTGTCATCCTGTGTACTTTAACCACATTAATAAGCCTATGCTCATAGCAATCTCTGATAAAGTGATGTCTAATCTGAATATGCTTTGTCTTGGAATGATAGATGTGATTCTTCACAATACAAATTGTACTCTCATTATCAATATTGATAGGAGTATTTTTGAAATGGAACCCATAGTCCAAGAGTTGATTCTGCATCCACAAAACTTGACCAAAACAACTTGCAGCAGCTACATATTCGGCTTCAGTAGATGATGTTGCTGCAATTGGTCTGCTTTTACTGCCGAGACTAGCCTTCTTCCAAGATATTGACATCCACCAGTAGTGGATCTTCTATCATAATTATCACCAAGTATAGTCACTATCTGAAAAGCTTCTAAGTGAAAAGGTGGCTCTTTAGGATACCACAACCCCAACTTAGGTTGTTGTTTCAAATAACAGAAAATTCTTTTACAAAGATTCATGTGAGAGAGATCTTGGTGAGACTTGATATCTAGCACATAGACAAACCGCAAACATGATATCGTGCCTTGATGCGTGGAGACATACAAGAGCCATCATTGATCTATATAACTCGACTTCAAATGGGTGTCCATCTTCATCTTTGCCAAATGAATTGATAGATTTAATAGGTGTAGTAACAGCCTTCATATCATCAAATTGAATTTCTTAAGTATGTCAGTAACATACTTGTCTTGACTGATAAAAATACCTTCCTTTGACTGCTTAACCTGAAGTCCTAAAAAGAAAGTTAACTCTCCCATTGAACTCATTTGAAATTCTTTCTGCATCAGCTGCTCAAACTCCTTAACCATGGACTGTTTGGTAGCCCCAAAGATGATATCATCAACATAAACTTGAACTAACATGATATCTTTCTTGTCTCTCTTGATAAACAAAGTCTTGTCAATAGCCCCCCTTCTATATCCATGTTGCAATAAGAATGTGGAGAGTCTCTCATACCAAGCTCTAGGTGCCTGATGAAGGCCATAAAGAGCCTTAACCACCTTGTAGACTTTGTTTGGATGTTTAGGATCTTCAAAACCAGGAGGTTGTTTGACATAAACTTCCTCTGTAATCTTGCCATATAAAAGGCACTTTGACATCCATCTGGTAAACTTGAAAGCCCATATAAGAAGCAAAAGCAAGAAATATTCTAATAGCTTCTATTCTTGCTACAGGAGCAAACACCTCATCATAATCTACTCCCCTTCCTTCTTGTCTGTATATCCTTGTGCTACTAACCTTGCCTTATTCTTGATAACATTACCTCTTTCATCTCTTTTGACCCTAAAAACCCATCTGGTTCCAATAACTCTCTTCCCATCTGGAAGATCACATAAAACCCAAACTTCTTGAAGTTTAAATTGAAGAAGTTCTTCCTGCATAGCTTCAACCCAGCTTTCTTTAGTCAAAGCTTGAGCAATATTCTTGGGTTCTTCTTGAGAGATAAAACAAGTAAATAGACAGGTTTGATGGTCCTTATGATTCAGCCTGTTTTGTTTATACACAAAGCTAAGTAAAGCATTGTGAGGTTTTGTGAAACCCTTAGCTTTGTGTCTTGTCATAACTCCAGAAGTAGAAGGACCAATGATTTGATCAGAAGGATGATCCTTATGAGTTCTTAAGTTTGGAGACTGTGGAACTTCATAATTATCCTCTAAATTAGTAACATCAGCACCTTCATTGGAATTTGGGAAAATACCTTCATCTTCAAATTCATCATCAGTATCTTCTAATCCAGGCATGGTATGATCATCCAGATCAGCTAAAGTACTGTCAACAGGTGCAGCAGTACTTTGTTCGAAAGTACTGTCCAAAGTACTGTGAGAGTACTCTGCAGTCTTGTTCTTCTTCTTTGCCTCTTCATAAGCTTTCCTTTGTTCATCAGTGTAAGAATGTGCTAATACATCTTGAAGAAGCATCTGATTAAGTTCCTCTTGAATAGATTGATCCTCAGCTGATAATGAGGATTGTGGTGCAACAGTACTTTGTTTTGGAGAATCAGTACTTTCTTAGGAACGCATTACTTGTTTTTGACTTACAGTCTTTATCAGGAACAGCATCAGGTCTAATATGAACTCATGAACACATATTGAAATCTTCTTCATTGTGCATATGTTGATTTTCTTCTCTAACAGGTACATAGTTCATTGAAGGAGATAAAATCTCAAGATCAAAAATCCAATCAGGACCTTTACCTTTCTCATTGTCTTGATCTTCTAAAAACTCAACATGAAGACAATCTTGAACCTTCTTAGTAACTCTGTTGTATACTCTAAAGCCTTTACTGTTAGTACAATAACCCAATAGATAACCTTCTTCAGACTTGCCATCAAACTTCCCCCAATTATCAATAGTGTTTAAAATAGTAAAAGGGCATCCAAAAGGTTTCATAAAACGAATGTTGGGTTTAGTGCCCATCAGCAATTCATAAGGTGTCTTCATCTGTGGTTTAGTGACTGAGACTCTGTTAAGTACATAACAAGCAGTACTTACAGCTTCTGCCCAAAATTGAATAGGGAGATGAGAATCTGCTAACATTGTTCCTGCAGCTTCAATCAATTCCTATTCTTCCTTCTCTGCAACACCATTCTGCTGTGGTGTTCTTGCAATACTAAACTTCCTTTTTATGCCTTTGTTTGCACAAAATTCATCCATAAGTTTGTTCTTGAATTCAGTCCCATTTTCACATCTAATACCTCTCTACCTTGAGTCTCATTGGTTTTCAAGAGCAATAATCAGTGTCTGAATAGCATCAAAAGTATCATCTTTAAAACCCCAAAAGAAAACCCAACTGAATCTACTACAATCATCAGTAACAACCAAACAGTACTTTTTCTTATTTAAACTTGCCACAGAGACAGGTCCAAATAAATCCATATGTAACAGCTCCAATGGTTCTCTAATAGTTCTTTCCTCAAGCTTCTTGCTAGAAGCTTTGTGTTGTTTACCCTTCTTGCATGCCAAACATGATTGATCATTCTTGTAAGTCTTTGAAGGTAGACCTCTAACTAAATTGCCTTTGACCAGTTTGTTGATGTTCTTGAAATTAACATGGCCCAATCTTCTATGCCATTGATGTGCCTCTTCAGATGTTGCTTTAGCCACCAAACATGTGGCTCTTCCATAAGAATGTAGACTCTTCATGTCTAAACTATACACATCATTTGTCCTTGGTACTCTAAGTACTACCAAGTCATCATCAACAGGTTTAAAGTCAGAGGAAAGGATGAGACATTCTGTGTCAGTGAATAACACAGGATGCTTTTTATCACAAATTTGAGAGACTGACAACAAGTTGAACTTAAGCTCCTTCACATATCTGACATTCTCAAAATCGATTCTTCCAGCTTTAATTGTTCCTTTCCCAGTAATCCTTCCTCCATTGGGATCATTCCCAAATGCAACTTTTCCCCACTAATCTTCCTAAAATCAGACAGGATCTCTCTGTCTCCTGTCATACTTCCAGAGCAACCACTATCCACAATAAGATGATCTTTAAGCTCCTCTTCCGGGTTGCCCTGCACATAAAGAAAGAGTTAGAAACTTTTAGGAACCCAAGCCATTACTGACTTGTGTTCCCTTGTGGAGTTACAAACTCAAATTCTTTGAGTATGTAATTACCACTATCTTTCAAATGATGATCCAGAATTATCTTTTGATTTTTAGCATGTGGATTTTCAAAACTTTCTGGTTTTTCAACATAAATCTCTTTCACCAGATTTTTAGAATTTTCTTGTGTCACACAAACATCTGATTCACTTTTGGTTGAACGTACTGTTTGTCCCTTAGCAGTACTTTCCCTTTTTACCCATTCAGTTTTAACAGGTGGTTCCTGTGATCTAGATTCCCTATATGAATTGTGATACCTTCTAGGTTGATAGTCAGATCTTCTAGAATTCCTATTCCAAGTAGTGTATCATACCTGTTTCTGAGCAGTACTTTGGAAAGTACTGTGAGATACTGAAGGTCTTCTCTGATGTGGATATCTATGATCTGGTGTGAAGTTTCTGTGATTAACCCTATTTGAATTAGTCCAACTGGTTTGTGCTCTCTAGGTTTCTGATTTGTACTTATTCCTTGGAACTTGCTAGATATTCTGAGTGTTTATCACAATCTTTGATTAAGTGATTAGGACTATAACACACAAAACACAATTTTTGACCCATATGACCAAAGTGATTTCTTCTATGTCTATGCCCAAAAATGTTTTGCCTTCTTAGTGAGTGAGTAAACCTGTTTTGACCAAAATTATCCCAAAAAGGTTTAGCAGTAATGTTTTGAAAAGGTTTTGAAGAAGGTACTGCTTGTGGAGCAGTACTTTGATTTAAAGGTACTGCTTGATTTTTAACATTGTTTTCAACGATTTCATTTTGTTTTTCAGACCTAGATTTAGCAACTAGCTTTTTCCTAAACTCTAGACTGTCTACTCCAAAACGAGAAACATCAGGCCTAAGGGGTTGATGAATGCCAGTGGGATGTGGAACAGCATGATAATCATTAGCTTTCTTATATTCAGGAGGTGAGTCACTTATTGAACCATCATTACTAGATGTATCTACATAATTAATGAGTTCTTCATCACTAGTGGTTATATCCTCATACTCACCTTCATCCTGATTACTAGATTGGTTTTCTTCTATCTTACTAAAATCCATTCCAAAACCTAATCCAGTTTTAAGGTAGGCTCTTTGCTGTTTTTGAACATAAGAAACATGTGACAGACCAGCTTCACCCCAAGCAGCAAACTTAGCTAACAAATCATCTCTTTCCTTAGTTAATTTCTCAATTTCAGCAATTTTACAGTTTAATTTCCATTCACTAAGCCTTAACTGGTAATCCTGTTGTGCATATTTTTCAGCCCAAGCTACTTCATTAGTTTCATGTGCTAAAATTTTGGCTTCCATAGATTCCAAGGTTATTTGATAACCTGCTACCTAGACCTAGCCTTAACACAATTATCTCTCTCAATCACATAACTGCTAAGCAATTTATGATAAAAATCATAGCAATTTGAGCATACCTCAGAGATAGGAGATTGATTTGGTGAAGTAGCCACCAATGCTAGTTGAACAGGATCATCTTCACTTTCCTTGCTCCAGTCAAATCCTCCAAAGCCATCATCAGATTCCAAAGCAGCATGTTCAGATTCTTCATCAAAAGCAGTGCTCCAGTCCAATGCTTCCACTGTGTCTTCAACTGCATCTTCCACTGCGACCATACAGTAAGTTACTGGTTCATCATCAAACTCTTCACTCCAGTCAACTTCTGATAACTTCTCTTGAGCAACCAAAGCCTTTGTTTCAGTAATGGGAATTTCCTTAAGCTCAAGTTTAGGCTTCTCAGATGTTCTGTTTGCTTGATACTTAGCAAACCTGCACTCCCTTGCAAAGTGGCCAGTCTTTTGACAATTGAAGCATTCAATTTGAGATTTGTCAAAAGTTATTCCTTGTTTTGGTTTGAAATCAATGCTTTTGCCTGTCTTCTTCATGTACTTTTTGATCCTTGCAGTGATCATAGCAACTTGCCACCTGATATCAATTTCTTCAAGTGCATCTTCTTCAATCTGTGCTAGATCTTCTTCATAAGTGACAGGTAAACTAGCTTGTTGTGCAAAGAGGAGCACATAACTTCATCTGAGGCCATAGTGGTAGTTGGTGGGGCCTGTTGAACATATGAAGGGGGTGTATAGACATCAGTACTTTGAGAAATAGTACTTTGAGGAGAAGCAGTATTTTTGGAAGTACTGGCCTTCTTTTCAGATGATAGAAAAGCAATACTGTGAGACTTAGAACTTGTTTGACCGTTCATCTCATGCTCATACACCTTAGTTGATGAATAGATCATCAAAGTCCATGACATCCAAACCTTGTTGTCCTCTGATCATTGTAGCAATCACATGCCATGAAGATGGCAAACTCCTTAGAAACTTCAAATTAGCATCTTCAACTGATACTTCTGCCTTGTATAGCTCCAACATGTTCAGTAGATTCTGAAACCTATCATATGCAGCATCAAGACTCTCTCTTTCACCAACTGTGAAATTTTCAAACTGTTGCTTCAGCAAGTTTCTGTGCATCTTCTTAGAGGCTTCATTCACTCCAAATCTGGTCTTGAGAGCAGCCCAGAGCTGCTTAGCATCTTTAGCATCATGAAACTTGAGAAGATGACCATCTGGAATGGCAGACAATAGAATGTTTAGAGCCTTCTCTTGATTCCTTAGGGTGGCTGCTGGTAAGACTGGTTTAGGTGCCTTTGGTTGTCCTGGAATATCAATGGGGTCTGCGACAACTTCATTCCCATTCACAATAACATTCCAAAGAGCATGGTCTGTAATGGCAATGTACTGCCTCATCTTCATGCACCAGAGATCATATTCTCCCTTCTTGATTATTAGAATTCTGAGTGAGGTGATTGAGGGTGGTGGAACAGCTTCAGTCGACATCTTGAATATTTGTTGAAGTAGGGTTTCTTCCTAGTCAGAGTTTCCACACAAGCTCTGATACACTTGTTGGATCGATATACTTTAATCAAACTAACTTAACTAGCTTGTTAAGGTTAATAACCTCGGATAAATCCTAAGTATTAACAAAGAAACACTGAGCAATCTTTATCAAGTACGCGGAATTTACTTAACAAAGCTAAGAAGAATAACCTTTTATTATAAACTCTAAATCTGCTTATTATGCAGATACTCTAATACAACTCTAAGATAATCGAACTTCTCTCTAAAACACTAATTCTGAAATCGTAAACTCTAAAACTCTTATTCTGAAATCGTACCTCTAATGCCAATCTAAGAGTTCTTTTATAGACTCAAGGATATCCTAGTCGGTTTACAATTAATAACCTTGTACGACAGGTAATCTAAACATAGAATACAATTCTTTCCATAAATGAATATGACAGTTCTTTTGTTCTTGCAGTACTTTGACTTTATATTGCAGTACTTTGACTTTGTCTTTAGCAGTACTTTGAGTCTTTGACTTCTTCCAGTACTTTGCAGCTTACAGTACTTTCATATCTTCAGTACTTTGATATCTTCAGCACTTTCATATCCCAACAAACAATCTCTAAGAGAAAGTCGATAGATAATGTTGGTTCCCCGTGAGAATGAAACAAGTCCTTTTAAGAGGAACTTGAGTAGTTTGGGAAGTTAAGTGCAGTGCGTCACTGGGTCCATGACGTCTTGTCTTCAATACCGATGTTTCCATCATAAGTATTGAATTGAACCCTTTTTCTGTCTGCCTAATTGTTGAATAAATAGAGGGCTATTTGTTTTCACCCTTTTCTCATTCAATTCTTTTTAATTCTTCAACCCCTTCAGTGCTTACCGAGACTTCATAACTAGAACCTTGTTGGGTTTTATTCCATGACTACTAGTCTCAGTCCGCACTCTTTCCCCATATTCATTTTTCCCTTTTGTCATCATACCAAAGAACTCTACACTATCTAGTGGATTGTCCCTGGGTAGATCCCTCCGGTTCTGGCGGCTCATGGGAACAAATACCTAACCTTATCATCCTTATATCACCATACATAAGTAAAGGGGGCGTGTTCTATTTGGTATTGTTCGTCTGCCATGGGAAACCAATTGAAACCATTTGAAAAATCAATCCAGATATTTATGATATTTTATCAAAATTTTGCACCGAATTGTTTTTTGATTTTTTAGAAAGAACGCTCCCCTCAACTTGCACATGTATTTGAAATGCGTTTAGCACACGGAGGCAAGATGAAGAATTAAAACTTATGTTATTTCTATTTTTCTAAAAATATCAACTCACTTGCCTTATCAAATCAAGTAGATAAAGCATTTTGGAAGGTGAGGTTTTCACAAGTTTGACTTCCCCCTCAATATGTGCCTCGAGGTTTGAAAGAGTTATTGCACATACAAGAGAGAAGCTGCACATTGATCACGTTTCAAATCTTTGTGTTTTAAGATAGATGCTCCCCTTCAACGTGTGCTGGAAAATTTTAAACGTTGTCCTTGCGGGGAGGAACCATACTAATCACTTATGAAACCATCTATCGAATTATCAGTTTAAATCCATTTAAATCGCAATTCTCCCCCGATCACAATTATCAAATCATTGAGATTTGTGATCTCTGTAGATTTAATTGATTTTGAAAGCTTTTAAGGAGAATTGTGACTAGATTATGAAAACGTTTTAACTGATAAGGATCAAATTTTGAGACTTTAAACTCCTTGTTAAACATGCATGATTTCTTTTGAAAACATAATAGTAACCAGGTCCTGGTACCATTGTTTTGAAAATACACTTTTTGATTTATTTGAAAAATCATTCTCCCCCTCAATCAATTGACATAAGTTGTTGATTGAGAGATAATATTATTTTGACAACGTAAGTACAGTGATTTTCAAACATTGAGTCCGAGTAATTTTCAAAGCAATTAGTTTCATTAGATAGTAGGTGATTGTTTTATAGAATCAGAGCATGAGATTTGAAAACCAATTTAAAGCATGGCGCTGTTCTTTCATTAAAGAGCGGGTTATTGCCTGAAATGACAATAAACCATTGTTTTACTTTCACCCAAATTTTTTTATTTTTTTTTATTTATTTATTTTTTTTTATGAACATTCGGACAACATCTAAATCCCGTGTCATTCTTTGAATGACAGCACAAAAACCGTAGATATTTTTTGAATCGAGAAAAATAAGATAAAAAGACAATATTTTTTGGAATTTTCAAGTTTTTTTTTTTTTTTTTTTTTTTTTTTTTTTTTTTTTTTTTTTTCGAAAAAAAAATAAATAAATATTTACAAGAGATAGATGAAGGAAAGACCTTTACTCCTCGTCTTTCTCCTGAAGACGTTTGATTGTTTCTGGTTGAAGGCTTTTCAATCCAAGTTGTGGAAGAATAAACTCAAAACGTTCTCTTGGAAGAGCTGTGGTGAAGATGTCTGCTAACTGGTATTCAGTCCTCACAAAATAGAGTTCCACACAACCTTTTTCCACTTGTTCCCTGATGAAATGATGTCGAATGTCGATATGCTTTGCTCTTAGTGTTGAACATTGTTGCATGAGAGAGCAATAGCACTTTTATTATCACAGTACAGAAGGATTTTGTTGAATACAAAGCCATAGTCAGTTAATTGAGATCTCATCCATAGGATTTGAGCACAACAAGATGACATGGCTATGTATTCAGCCTCTGTAGAGGAAATTGAAGTACTCATTTGTTTCTTTGACGACCAGCTCACAAGCTTATCACCCAAAAATTGAGCTCCTCCAGACGTACTTCAACGTGTATCTTGACACCCTGCACGATATGCATCTGCATATGCTGTTAGTGACATACCGGTGTCCTTTGGGTACCAAAGTCCCATGTTGATGGTTCCTTGGAGATACCGAAAGGCCCGTTTAACCACTTCAAGGTGCTTTTTGGTAGGCTTAGCCTGGTATCTGCCACATGCATACAACGACAGAATATCAGGTCTACTGGCTGTGAGATACATCGGGATCCGATCATGCTAACGATATTTCGTTTGGTCTACCATGATCCTGAGTTTCCTCATCAAGCTTGGTTCGTTCAATCATGGCAGTGTCAACGGGGTCACTTGAATCAAATCCAAATTTATTATTTAAATCTCATTTGCATATTTAGAATGATTTATGAAAATGCCTCCGGGACTTTGTGAAATTTGTAAGCCAAGAAAATGACTTGTCCCATCATGACATTTGAATTTGGAACCCTTTCTTTTGAAAAACGACACTTCATTGGGGTCAGTCGAGGCAAAGATATATCATCACATAAATTGAACGTGAATTAAATGTTTGCCTGACTTCCTGGTGAACAGATTAGGATCAACTGCTCCTTTGCTGAATCCGGTAGATAGAAGAAACTTTGATAGCGTATCTACCATGCCATTGGAGCTTGCTTTTAACCCAAAGAGCTTTCTCAAACGATACACGTGAGTAGGATGCTCTGGATTCACAAAGCCTTCAGTTGGCTACGTAGACGACTTCTTTAAGATCTCTTCAGAATGCGTCTTAACATCCATCGAAGACTGCCCATTTTCTTACTTGCAGCATTAGCCAAGAATATTTTGATTGCCCGATTCGAGCCACTAAGCAAATGATTCTTCAAAGTCTATCCCCTCCTCCTGACGGTATCCTTTGCAACCATCTAGCCTTATTCTTTAAAACATCGCCATGCTCATCAAGCTTTACTTTGAAGATCCACTTGAGAGTAATGATCATAGCACAATTCTGAGCAGGTACTAATTCCCATACATCGAGACGATCAAACTCATGAATTTCTTCTTGCATGGCATTGAACCAGCTGTCTTCATTCATGGTGGTTTTAACATCTTTTGGTTCGATCTTACAGAGTACGGAGTTGAAAAAGCACCATCGGCATCAGTTGCAAGTTGTTTCCGTGTTGATACTGGACGAGAGGGATTTCCAATGATGTTGTCTAATGGATGATCATGAGTCCATTTTCGAAGGTGTTCATGTGGCTAGTGTTGAGGGACTAAGTAGCAGAGTTGATGTCTCCTGTAGAAGATGGTTCAGATGATGATTCAGGAGCAAATATATTTTCAAATAGCATCTCATCTTCGGGAGTAGCAAAGGGATTGACTTCATCCTGTAAATAGAAGCATTTCCATGATGTACACTTGATGATTGAAGATTTGTTGAAGAAACAGATTGGTCAGCACAAGCTTCTTGGCTTAATGACATAGACATTGAAGGGTTAATTTCATTGACAGGGATAGAAGCAGCCTCTGTTGATTGGATTGACATATCATTGTTACTTGGCTCAAATTGTTCATCAAACAGTTTCTTTAAATCATCTTCTGAAGGAGGTACATATGGAGATGCTGATGAGGAGTTAGGTACAAGGGATGAACCAATGGGATTGCTTTGAAGTGTGGGTCCTGAACTGGATTGTCCAGCAGCCATATGACCGGTCAGCTCATCAAACGTGACGTGAATTGTTTCCATGATATTTCGGGTTCTCTTGTTGTTGATTCGGTAACCTTTACTGTTAGGTGCATAGCCTACAAAAACTCCAATGTCCGCTTTAGCTCTCAATTTTCCTAAATCTTGACCTTCATTAGTTGGATAACATAAAGCACCGAACACACGAAGGAATGAAAGATCAGGTTTTCTTTTGTGGACAAGTTCATATGGAGTTTTTCCATGAGCAATGTGAATCAGGATCGTTTTGGGTGTAGCATGCATTGGCGATGCTTCACCCGAGAAAACATTGGAACCTTTGAGTAAATCAGCATTGTCCTTGCGGCTTCCCCAAGAGTTCGATTTCGTCTTTCAACTACAACCGTCTGTTGAGGAGTTCGAGGAACACTTCTTTGATGACTGATTCCAATACTTTCATAAAACTCACTAAGTTGTTTGTTCACAAACTCAGTTCCATTGTCTGTTCGAATGATTCTGACCATTTTGTTAAGACGAACCTGCAGCTGTTTGATGAGTTTGATGATGATATCTGGAGTTTCATCCTTTGACCTTAGGAACTTTACCCAGGTGAATCTAGAGAAATCATCAAACACAACTAACACATATTTCTTTCCAAAGATATTCTGCACTCTCATGGGTCCACATAAGTCTATGTGAATTATATGAAGAACTTCTGAGACTGAGTTTGTAGGTTTGGATTTATGGGCATACTTCTTGCTTTTTCCCAATTGGCATGCTGAACAAAGATGATCCTTTTCATACTTAAGTCTAGGTAAACCTACAACTAAGTCCTTTCTGGAGAGATCATTGATGGTGCCGAATTTCAAGTGATTGAGACGACGATGCCATAACCATGACTTTGTTTTTGAAGCCTTTGACAAAAAGCAAATTGGAGAAGACTTCATCATATCTTTGATAGAGATGGTGTATAGGTTTGAACCATGTGTTCCTCTTAAAAGTTCCTAACCATCAAGTTCTCTAACGAAACATGTATGTTTTCTGAAGGCTACTTCTAGATCAGAATCACAGAATTGACCAACAGAGAACAGGTTATGACCAAGACCTTCCACATAATATACCCTGGAGATAACACTTTTACCAACAACATAATCTCCATAACCCTTAATTGCACCGAAATGATCATTCCCGAATCTAACTGTCCCGATGAATTTGCTCACGAAGTTCATGAGCCGCGACCGGTCTCCAGTCATATGCTTGGAACAGCCTGAGTCCAGGTACCACAGAATGATTTGAACGATCTGCAGTTGAACACAGACAAGAACGGATAACTGGATAATTGGGATCCCCATGCAAGAATGGGTTCCACTTGGTTAGTAACAGTAATTAGAACACCCACATCAGAAATAGAAACATCCATATCAGAAGTAGAAGAAATGGAATCATTGGTAATAGATGCAATGCTGGTGTCTCAGATTTGACCTATTCAAAGTATGTTCACTTCTAAGGGAATAGTTTTTACCACTAGGCATCCATTTTCTAGTGGGCATAGTCTTAGCAGATTGAGGGCAAAACTGATTATTCTTATGGCCAAAAGGTATCCAATAATAACATATCTTTATAAATGTTCTTCCTGTGGGTTTCCACTGTTTTCTAACAATCTTACATTTTTGCCTTTTTGCCTTCTTTGCATGATTATTAGCATTAACAACTTTAACTGGGCATTTGACAGCATTAGACACAGCATTCACACCACATTCATGATTAGCAACAGTATTCAAGCAGACATCATTACAAGGTTTGCAAATAGTATCAGAATTCACATTAATTACAGTACACCTATGGCTAATACTAGAATCAACACGATTCGTTTTATTCAACTCAAGATTAAAGTTCCTAGATTGGTCTTCTACTCTCTTCCAATGCACATTCTTAGCTTGCAAGGTCCTATCATTCCTTGTATTGTCTTGAGACTTTGACTTGCTCGCTTTAATGTCACTGATTACTCCTGTAGAGGGAATGGGAACATTAGTTGGTTGATCTAATTTTTGCATCCCTGAACTTGATGTGCAAGGATCTGAACTACTGGAAGGCACATTAGTGTTTACTTTCTTAAGACTGTGATTTGAGCTATTTGCAGACACACTAAAGTTCACTTTCTTAGCACTAACATTCATAACATTGGGCATAGAACGGATTTCATGCTTGGCCCTAGGCATAGAACAAGGCATCACGGCTTTGCCTTTTGCACTTAAGGATTTTGGACATGTTGCAATTACACATTCTTGGAGGCAAGCAAACCTAATTTCTCTATCAAGAGGTTTGTTAATGAAATCCTCTTCGACAATCTCACGGAGACATTCTAGACTATCCTTAAGGTAAGCACAGTAGTCATGAAAAGCATGTTCATTATTCCTAAGATGAGGAGGAATATATTTAACTGTCACAGTGTATTTGGAGTCTAAGGGTGACTTTGAGACAACATTCTTATTGAAAACAAGTGGCAGTTTCCCATTTCCCTGACTTCTCAGATTCTCAATTTCCTTTTGTAAAGACGTTATTTTTTCGTTGTTTTGGTCACGGGTGACTTTCATTGAATCATATAACTCTTTAAAGTGTCGTTTAACTTTTTCATTTTCTTCTAGAAAACTCTCGTTTTCCTTTTGTAAGGCATTAACTAAGTTTTGAAGATGAAAAGTTTGAGAGTACTGAGAATCTAAAGGAGGAGGCATTTGGGATCCAGTCACATTGTTCTTTTCACCCTTTAATTGAGAGATTTGGGCTTTCAACTTTTTGATCGTGTTACAATGAGCTCGAATCTGTTCATCACGATTGCTAATTTCAAAAAAACTGCATCAAATTCATGAGCATCCAAGGATGTCTTGATATTTGAGGTTTTAACATTTTCTTTTAGATGTTGATATTTTAATTGTAAATCAAAATGTTCAACTTCTAGTTTAGAAAGATGCTTTACCAAATTATCGTGATCATCCTGATCAATTTTCTCATTAAGTTTCGAATTAATCTTTTCAAGCTCAATGACACGATCATGAGAGACTTTCAGAGCAACAGATAATTCATGAAATTGAGAAGCATTAATGTAACAATTCGTAGCAGTGTGTAAAACACGCTTGAGCAATACATTCAGAAATAAGATTCTCATTCAAGGTATGCAAGTTCTTCCTCTCAATCTCATTATATTTTAATGCTCGCCCATAGTCACTAACCTCAACTATCATTGCATCAAATTCCTTTTCCATTTCTTTAATATCTGAATTTATCCCCTTTTGAAGACTCTCAAAATGATCTTTTAGTAGTTTGAAGAAAGGCATGAACCTCGCTAGATAGCATTCTTTTGTTTGTTCAAAACCCCTTTCCCCTTCAGTTATCCCAGTGGGTGTGATCCTTTTCTTACGAGTTTTCTCAAAATCGACAAATAGTTGAAGAATAACATATTGACTGATTAAGGTCTTGCTTTTAGTGGCAATAGTCCTAGAAACTAAATGCATTGGTGTATTGGGAGGATACACAGTCGCTGAAGGCATTTTCCTAAAGGGGGGGTTTATCTAAATCCTTTTTCCAGAACACTTGTTCTGGTGTTAACAATGTTTGAGGCTTAAACTTGTTCAAGGAAATCCAATTCTCCT
>OU343217.1:190315238-190393679 GCA_910596185.1 Chrysanthemum makinoi
ATAAAGCATGAATAATGTTTTGAAATATGACCTGAAAATACGAGTTGTCACATTCGCCCAACCAAAAAGGAATTCCGTCCCTGAATTCAGTTCGTGTTAGTCTATCGAATTTTTGAGTTTGTGATGGATAACGAGGAAAAAAAGACATGAAAAGGTGTCGTTATGGTTATCGATGATTTAAAGCGTACAAAACATCATTGTAAAGAAAATATTGGATGAATCTCCCATGAATAACACTTTGACTTTTATGAATATGTGAAAACCCTGCTTGCACTAAGACTTATAAATAACTGCTCCCAACATAACATGATCCCTCCAGAATTAGACATAGTTAGCTAGGCTATGTATAATTAAGGAACGATATCCCTCCAGAATTAGACATAGTTAGCTAGGCTATGTATAATTAAGGAACGATAATGTGACGTTCGGTTTAGTTGTTATAAATCTCGATGTTTACAGAGGTCTGAACCTTGTAAGTGATAACGAATCAGAAGGAAAAGGAAGTACGCTTAATGAGAATATTTTACAACGAGTGGTTTATCAAAAGTAGTACATCTTAAGTCATAAGATCCGAATACGATGGAAGACATAAACTTAGTACGACATAGTACATAAGGAAAATGAGACTGTTAGTTTCTAAACTTCTTCAGTCTTCCGCATTGTTGAGACCATGACGAGCTTCTCCTCCTTCTAACATGTATGCATTCCCATGAGCACCTTCAACTTGTTAACCTTGGTTTTGAGGACATTGATTCCGATAGTGTCCTTGCTCCCCGCATTCGTAACATGTAACTATGATCTTGCCTCTACAATTCCTGGCATGGTGTCCTAGTTTTTTGACACTTGTAGCACTTAACAGGACAAAGACCCGAGTGATGATACTTACATCGATTACATAGTGGGTAGGTTCCAAAGATAACCGCCTTCTATTGATGCGTGCAAAGAACATAAACCATTACGGTTTCTTGCCCACTATTCTGTTGTTGATGATGATTAGTGTTACAGTTTTGGTTGTCGTTACCATAACCTCCCTGGTCATTTTCCCATTTCCTTTTGTTGTTGCTAGTTTGGTTGTTGTTGTTGTTGTTGTTGTTGTTGCGGTTTGTGTTGATAATGTTTTCCCCTTTCACGACTTGAGCCATGAGTTTTTGAGTTATCCTGATAGTTTCTTCAATTTTTTGTGGATCGGAAGAAGTTACATCTCCTTGAATACATTGTGGAAGTCCTCCAATGAAATTTTCCAGTAGTTTCTCATTGTCCGAAACCATTGATGGACATAGTGCAGCCAATTCTTGAAACCTCCTAATGTAGGTCTCGATGTCATAACCAATAGTCACTAACTCATAAAATTCCGTTTCTAATTTCTTCACCTCAGTGCGTGGACAATACTTCTTAGTTACCAGATTCTTGAATTAGCCCCACGTGAGCTTGTAAGCATTTTCGATACCAATAGGCTGCGCATACGAATTCCACCATGACATTGCACCATCTAAGAGTGTACCAGTGGCGAACTTCACCTTGTAGTCATCTGGGCAATTGCATAGAAGAAACACACACTCCATCTTCTCAAACCATCGAACCATAGCAGTGGCTCCTTCCGTGCCTTTGAACTTTGTAAGATCACAGTTCTTAAAGTCCTTGTATGTATAATTTCGAACTCCAGATCCTCCTGCAGCTCCGGTAGCAGTAGCAAGTCTAGCAACTTCAAGCAGCAGCCGGTGGCCTGCAGAAAGAGCTCACCGTTGCTCGTTCTTACCTTAGTGCCTCGGCTATACTATCCTCTATATACCTTTGGATAGCAGCTGGTGTCATTGCTGGTGGAGCTTTCTTCGGTGCCATAACTCTTCAAAATAAGAGGAAAGGTGAGACGTAGCAAAGTCCTATGTTAAGAATAAGCGCTCTAAAGAGATGTGATGTGAGGTGATAAGTTTGAGGTTACTTTTCAAAATGATCGACGGGTTCCCAAAAGATGGGTTATGAGGTGTCGTAAGTGCTTCAAATGTATGATGGTCTAGTGAATTAATGTGTGAATAACGTGTAACTCGACATGTTAGTGGTGAAACAAAGGAGTGAGAGTGACTTCGCCCTACTTAAAGGTTTATTTCGGCATTCGACGTTATCGATGATGAATCAGCTGATATTAAAATTGTGATAAGGAATGACAAGGCATTCTCCACATTGGAGTAGGAGGAAATGATAATAGGATGGGTATTTAAAGGCATCTATGTGACAATCGATTTGAATGAAAGTAAATAACTCGAAAAATGTACGTATAAACCGCATGTAAAGTGAACATGCACTTATGATGAAATGATAAGATGCTATAATAATGTAGTTATAGTCTAGGGTCAATGATGCAACCTAGTTCTCTATAACTGAAGCTCTGATGCCAATCTGTCACACCCCCAAATTACCTGTTTTGCAGCGGAATGGAATTCTTGGGGATTGACTGTCATAGCATCATAGTTACAATTATATTGAACGACCTAAAGTGTCGTTTGGAAAATACATCGTTTGATTTAATAAAACATCAGAGTTTACAAAGTATAGGTCCCAAATGAAATTAACTTGTGCGGAAATAAATTTGTTACAATCCAAACGATGTTTTAAAGTGCATAAATCTCATGTGTGACGCGTCGTCACCACGACTCTATGATAAGTCCACATGCATGCCATGAAGTGAATGCCTTAGATACCTGAGATAAAACATGCTAAAAAGTGTCAACACAAAGGTTGAGTGAGTTCATAGAGTTTGAGTTGAAATGTAAAGCCTTTCAAAATCGTTTATGTAGCAAAGGCATTGTAAATCCACTCAGTTCCAAGTTCTGCCCATACAAAACTTGCAACCTGTGTGTTTACAACCCATTGCCAAAGTATGTATTGTTTATGTTCAAACGCATGATGTCAAATGAATTCACATAACAGTACATTACTAAATCTATCAATAATCAATTGATATAACACATACGAGTGTTGTTTCAAATAATCCCAAGACCTTTAGCTCAATAATAATCCCAAGACCTTTAGCTCAATAATAATCCCAAGACCTTTAGTTCCATGATAATGAAATAGAATATGACTAAACATTCAGTTCAGATAAACATATAGTTGCAAATAATCATGAATGTCATAAAAGTTGATGAGCATGTATCTCCCCCAAAGAGTTTAATAAAAGCATTAAAACAATTGAAAATGGGGCTATGGAACTCACCAGTTGCAATGATTATGATGACAAAAGTGGATACACCGAAATGTAGCGTGAATCTCTAAAATTGACCTATTATGAATGATATGATATGTAATAATTCATGATGTAATGTTATGCATGCAATTCGGATGATATCTATACCACTTATGAATTTTTGAAAATAATATTTCTCGTCGAGAAATAATCTCTTAACGTTTTGACCATTTTTAAATTACTCCAAATGTATTTATGTTGAAATGATATCCGACGATAATCATTTAGTGATTTATTAGGAAATTATAACTTTTCTTCGTAAAATAATGTCATTGAAATATTTCATGAAAGTGACTAAACGGCCTCGAAAAGCTAGTCGTACAATGATGCACGTCGAGTGTTAGGAAACGAACTCAACGGTTTTGGAAAGCTTGTACCATTATCTCAAAGTTTTAGTGTTTAAGTTTTCGTCATAGAGGTTCCGATCATAGAGAAAAATATAGGTTAAGTATGGTACTTGTGTCCCAAAATATAGTTTAAGGATGGTTTTCGGCAAAAATTTAAGTGACCGTATATTATTCGTTACAACTCCGCTTGACAAGTGGTTTGACATTTTGAAAAATATGCTTGGCGAACTTACTTTTACTAGAAGACATCACTTTATAAAAAGTACTTCGTCATTGTTAAAAACGACCCTCAACATGGTCCTTGGTTGACGTAAAGTTTGTCTAATAGAAATATACTAATTTTGCTAATAGAATAAAGTTACGGCAACTTTTTAAAATGTGAATAATTTTGTCGTTATAAGTCCGTTTTCTACGTTCTTTATATCCACGGAATCGTGATAACATATACTAATATATTTTTGATAAGTCGACACATTTAACAACGATAGACTCATTTTGATTCAGTAAAAGTCGAGACAGCTTGCTGAATTTTCTGGAATAATTAGTTTTCGTCGTCAAACTTCAAAATTCATAACTTCTTAGTTATAGCTCCGTTTTAACGTTCAAGCGGTCAAGTTTTCGTTTTAAAGTATATTTTCTGAATATCTAGCCAAAATATTTTGCTTACTGTCGGATTTTCCAGATTTTCAAAATAAGGACAGACCCTTAATTAGACTTGTCGAAATGAGTTTTTCTAGCGCCAAACCTATTCCAACCAATTCAAATCAACTCCGAAGCTATTCTAATCCTACCATACACCTTCTTTTGGGTGTCATGGGTTCCTAGACATCACCAAGAGTGATTAATAACAAGGAGTAATTATAGGATGTCAAATATATATATAACTCTTAAAATCAATGTAAAAGTGGTATAAACCTCATGAGACTTGCATGTTTTCTCAAGTAAAATGAAATGTCCATAACAATGAATATGAAATAAAAACATGAATATGAATGCTTACTAGTAACTTGATGGGGTTGATGAGCAAAGGTTTTTCCTAATCACCCAAGGTTTTTATTGCAAAACCTTAATAAAGAGTGAGACTAGAGTGTTAAAACCTTGTCTAGAAAATTTTTGGTGAATTCTTCTTGATCCCCATGGTGTGTATTTCGGTTTGCAAGAGGAAGAGAAAGAGAGAAAATGGTTTTTGATCTATTCTTGAATAATGAAGTGAATATGTTTGTGTTTGTAGATATACTTAGAAGATATTTTGCAATTAAGAGTGAGTCATCCAAGGGTGTCGACACATGCATAAAGAAAATGACTAGTTGCATTTGATAACAATTAAGTGTGTTAATGTAGAGTAAATGTGTAGTTAGTTAAGAATTATTAGTAACTTGTATATTTATATAAGCATTTGAGGTAGCATTAACTAAAAATAAATTTTAACGGGTCAAGATAAAATATATTGAAGTCATAAAAATTATAAAAATACATTTCTTGCAAAATTTGAGTGAATAAATATTTATCGGGTTGAATTTACGAAAACTGTCGTAATTATTTATACATAACAATTTATATACGAAATAAATTGAAAACATTGGGTAAATTAATAATATAATTTTTATAGTCTTAAAATGAGTATAAAAATATATTAGGAATATTTTTGGAAGTGTCGGATCAAATGTTCAAAATAAATGCTTACGCGATAGCGTTTAGTTAATAGGAAAATAAACGTTTTATGAAAAATGCAAAACCATGCATGAATTAATATGATGATAATGATGCCAATGAAATGTAGACTAAACTTAGTCTATATGGAATGTCTTTGATGATATGTTCATGAATTCACAGCTAAACTATTACGGTTACGTGAATTTGATGCTCGTAAACTTAATTTACAATAAATGATAAATGATAAAGCATGAATAATGTTTTGAAATATGACCTGAAAATACGAGTTGTCACAGCCTTGATACGAGCAACTGGAGCAAATGATTCTTCAAAGTCAATACCCTCCTCTTGACGGTATCCTTTTGCAACCAATCGAGCCTTGTTCTTTAATACATCACCATGCTCATCAAGTTTTACTTTGAAGATCCACTTTAGAGCAATGATCATAGCACACCGTGAGGTGTACTAGTTCCCATATATCTAGTCGATCAAACTCATGAATTTCTTCTTGCATGGCATTGAACCAACCTGCTTCATTCATAGCAGTATTAACGTCTTTTGGTTCGATCTTTGAGAGTACAGAGTTGAAGAAGCACCATAAGGCATCGGTTGCAAGTTATCGACGAGTGGATACTGAACGAGAAGGGTTTCCAATGATGTTGTCCAATGGGTGATCATGTATCCATTTTCTAAGGTGTTCATGTGGTTGTTGTTGAGGAACATAAGTAGCAGAGTGGATATCTCCTAATGAAGATGGTTCTGATGAAGATTCAGGAGCAAATATGTTTTCAAATAGGGCATCTTCAGGAGTAGCAAAAGGATTATCTCCATCATTGGTACCGTAAACAATTCCATGATGTACACTTCGATGATTGATGATTTGTTGATGAGACAGAGTGAATAGCAACAGCACTTCTTGACTTAATGACATTGGCGAAACTGAAGGGTTAACTTCATTGACAGGGATAGGAGCGTACCTTTGTTGATGGAATTGACAGATCATTAGCACTTGGCTCATAGTGTTCATCAAACATTGATCAAACAATTTCTTCAAATCATCTTCGAAGGAGGTACATAATAAGTTGCAAAGTGAGGATTAGAAACAAGAGTAGAACCGATAGGACTACATGATGAAGGTTGAAATGCGGGTCCGAATGATTGTCCTAGAGCCATTTGACCGGTCAGTTCATCAAACGTAACGTGAATTGTTTCCATGATATTTCGGGTTCTCTTGTTGTAGATTCGGTATCCTTTTCTGTTTGGTGCATATCCTACAAATAATCCAAT
This sequence comes from Chrysanthemum makinoi, assembly GCA_910596185.1. Lineage (NCBI taxonomy): Eukaryota > Viridiplantae > Streptophyta > Magnoliopsida > Asterales > Asteraceae > Chrysanthemum > Chrysanthemum makinoi. Next base: position 190,321,767 of record OU343217.1, read on the forward strand.
GTCTGCTTTAACTTTTAGTTTACCTAAATCTTGACCGTCATTAGTTGGGTAACATAGAGCACCAAACACATGAAGGTATGAAAGATCATGTTTTCGATTGTGGACAAGTTCATACGGAGTCTTTCCATGAGATGTGTGAATTAGGGATCCATTTTGAGTGTATGCAAAGTGGCAATATCTTCAGCCATAGAAACATTGGAACCTTTGAGTAAATCATCAATGTTCTTGCGGCTTCCACAAGAGTTCGATTTCGTCTTTCAACTACACCGCTCTGTTGAGGAGTACGTGGAACACTACTTTGAGGACTGATTCCAACACTTTCATGAAATTCACTTGAGTTCTTTATTAACAAACTCAGTTCCATTGTCAGCCTCGATGATTCTCAACCGTTTTGTTAAGTCGGACTCAGTTGTTTAATAAGTTTAATGATGACATCCTGAGTTTCATCCTTTGTTCTCAAAAACATAACCCAAGTGAGTCGGGAGTAGTCATCAACCACAACTAACACATATCTCTTCCCATTAATAGTTTGCACTCTCATGGGTCCACATAAATCCATGTGAATAGTATGTAGAACTTCCATAACTGAATTTGTAGGTTTGGGTTTATGGGCATACTTCTTGCTTTTTCCCAATTGACATGTGAACAAAGATGATCCTTTTCATACTTTAGTCTAGGTAGTCCTCTTACTAAGTCCTTTCTGGAAAGATTGTTTATGGTACCAAAGTTCAAGTGATTGAGACTCCATCAAGTGCCATAGCCATGACTTAATTTTAGAAGCCTTTGACAAAGCAGTGATGGGTGAAGATTTCATCATGTCTTCGATTGAGATGGTGTATAGGTTTGAACCACGAGTTCCTCTGAGAAGTTCCACACCATCAAGTTCTCTAACAAAGCAAGTATGTTTTCTCAAGGCCACTTCTAAGTCGAGTCACAAAATTGTCCAACAAAAATCAATTATGTCCAAGACCTTCAACATAATATACCCCGGAAATCACACTATCTCCAACCACGTAATCTCCATAACCCATAATAGCACCAAAATGATCATTTCCGAATCTCACAGTTCTGATGAATTTACTCACGAAGTTCATGAGCCGTGACCAGTCTCTAGTCATATTCTTGGAATAGCTTGAGTCCAGGTACCACAGAACGATTTGAACGATCTGCAGTTGAACACAGACAAGAATGGATAACTAGATAATTGGGATCCCCATGCAAGAATGGGTTCCATTTGGTTAGTAACATTGATTGGAACACCCATATCAGAAGTAGAAACAATGGAATCATCAGGGATAGATGTAGTGCTAGTGTCCGTATTAGACCTATTCAAAGTATGCTCACTTCTTAAGGAATAGTTCTACCAAGAGGCATCCATTTCCCAATGGGCATTGATCTAGATAATTTAGTGCACATCTCATTAAGATTGAATTTGTGGCCGTGAGGTGTCCATGATAACCTATGTTACTAAATTTCCTTCCTGTGGGTTTCCAATGTTTCTAACCTTCTTCTGCCATTGCTTTCTAGCCTTCTTAGCTTGAATTTTTTCATTAACTATCTTAACAGTAACATTTAACAACAGCATTAATCAAATCATTCACACCACATTCATAATTAGTAAATGAAACCACGCAATCATCATTACATGTTTTGCCAAAAGTAGCGTAGAATTGCAGATTAATTACAAAGATTTTAGAGCTAACACTAGAATCAACACGATTCATTTTATTCAAATTCTACCTAAGGTGATCTTCTACTCTATTCCACTAAACATTCCTAGCACGCAAGGTCCTATCATTCTTTGTGTTGCCTTGAGGCTTTGACCCGCTTGCTTTGGTGTCACTTCTTACCCCTGTGAGGGAATTAGAACACTAGTTAGTTTTGCTACTTTTTGCATTCCTGAACTAGAAGTGCAGGGATCTGAACTACTTGAAGGAACATTGAAATTCACTTTCTTAATGTTGGGCATCGAATGGTTTGTATACTTAGCACTAGGCATGGAACAAGGCATCACAGCTTTATCTTTCGCACTTAAGGATTTAGGACATGTTGCAATTAAACATTCTAACATCTCTTGAGATCGTTTGGCCTGAATGCAAGCAAACCTAATTTCACTATCAAGTGGCTTATTTATGAAGTCCTCTTCTACAATCTCACGAAGACATTCAAGACTATCCTTAAGACGAGCAAGATAATTATGAAATATAAGTTCGTTATTTCTAAGATGAGGAGGAATATATTTAACAGTCATAGTATATTTGCGGTCTGCCGCTGAGATGACTTTGATGCAACATTCTCATTAAAGACAAGTGGCATTTTCCTTTTTCCGACTTTTAGATTCTCAATTTCCTTTTGTAAAGACGTTATTATTTCGTTGTTCTTGTAACGAGTGACTTTCATTGAATCATATAACTCTTTAAAGTGTTGTTTAACCTTTTCATTTTCTTCTAGAAAACTCTCCTTTTCCTTTTGTAAAACATTAACCAAGTTTTGAAGATGAAAAGTCTGAGAACTCTGAGAATCTAAAGGAGAAGGCATTTGGGAGCCTGTCACATTGTTCTTTTCACCCTTTAATTGTGAAATTTGGGTTCTCAATTTTCTAATCGTGTTACAATGAGCTCGAATCTGTTCATCACGTTTGCTAATTTCAAAAACTGCATCAAATTCAGGAGCATCCAAGGATGTCTTGATATTTGAGGTTTTAACATTTTCTTTTAGATGTTGATATTTTAATTGCAAAGCAAGATGCTCAACTTCCAATTTAGAAAACTGTTTCACTAGGTTATCATGATCATCTTGTTCAACTTTATCATGCAGTTTAGAGTTAGTTTTTTCAAGGTCAATGACACGATCATGGGAGACTTTCAGGGCAACAGATAATTCATGAAATTGAGAAGCATTAATGGAACAATTAGTAGCAGTATAAAACACATCTTGAGTAATACATTCATAAATAAGATTCTCATTCAAGGTATGCAAGTTCTTCCTCTCAATCTCATTATATTTTAATTCTCGCCCATAGTCACTAACCTCAACTATCATTGCATCAAATTCCTTTTCCATTTCTTTAATATCCGAATCCATCCCCTTTTTAAGACTCTCAAATTGACCTTTTAATTGTTTAAAGAAAGGCATGACCTCGGTTAAATAGCATTCTTTAGTTTGCTCAAAACCCTTTCCCTTCGTTATCCCAATGGGTGTGATTCTTTTCTTACAAGTTTTCTCAAAATCAACAAATAATTGAAAAATTACATATTGACCGATTAAGGTCTTGCTCTTAGTGGGAATAGATCTAGGAACTAAATGCATTGGGGTATTGGGGGGGATAAGCGTGGTGAAGCATTCTCCTACATAGGGGATTCTTTTCAACAAACTCATCAGCTTTTTTCATGTCCATATCCTTTTTCCAAAACACTTGTTGAGGGGTTGTGTTTGAGGTCTAAAATTCTTAAAGGCAATCCAGTTATCCTTAGCATAGTTGGGTGTTTTATAGCTGATTTTCTTTTCTATGCATAAAGGGCTCTTAAGCTTTTCATCCATTTTCTTTCTAGTTACTTCTTCTAACTGTTTATCTTCCTCAGTATTCACAGCGTAACTAGGTTTCTGTCTAGGCTTAAGGATTTCATTGCCATCATAGATTACCTTATGTGCTTTCTAGCTTTCAGTACACACCTTAGGGTTTGGTTAATCAACTAACGCAACACTATGTTTGTCACTTAGAACTCTATGCTTAGTGATCATGAGAGCACGCCTCAATGGTGTTTCTTGTATGCATACAATTTGTTTTCAAGTTTGTTTTTCAAAGGTTTTAGGTTGGAAAATTCATTTAAGAGTTTTGATTCCTTGGCATTAAATTCTTGTTTAAGCACTTTCACATTTTCTTGAAGTTCTTGTTTTGCTTAGCCGTTTGTTGCTTTTCTTTTTAAGGAATCTAACTCTTGTTTAAGTATTTCTTCCATAAAATTACTTTTTCTAATAATTGTACGCATTTGGACATCCATCACCTGCTCACGGGTAGTGGTATGTGCTAAAACACATACCTTTTCTATATCAAAACTGACCCAAAATAACCAAGAAAGAGCCGTTTATTGCTAATATTTGTGGTTTTCGTGAGTTTGTGCTTGTGTAGGTATGGATATGTAAAAACACGCAAAAAGGAACCAAATCAGATGTAAATCCGAGCACGAGAGATCAAGAGAGCTTAAGCTGAGCTGGAAGATCAAAATTGAGCATTTATGAAGATTTTATTCTCCGAGGATGATTTTTGGAAGTCTTAATCAAGTTTGAAGAAATGTCAAAATTGGCCCCTCAAGTTTCAAAGATTTGGACGAAATGGCCCTTGAAGAATCAAACAATTGCACATTGGCCCTTGGTCTATTTGAAGATTGTCAAAATCTATCTTTTGAAGATATTTCGAATTACAAGATTGGTCCTCAAATATTGAGCTTTGCAAGTTTAGTCCCTATGGATACACTTCGGTCATATACTAGTCCAAATCCAATCTTTAATAATCCAATCCATTATCCAAAAGTTCTACCAATCTCCTACACCTCTACCCGCCCAAACAACACAACCCGTCCACCCTTTTATACACACAACCCGTTTACCCATGAACCCGCCCATCTACCCAATACCCCATTTAACCCAAGTCAAACCCACCTAGACCCGGTCAACCCTTTGAAATAATATAAACAAACCAAACGCGCTTCTACAAAGGCTCCTTCCTCCCAAACGCGCCCATTCACCATTTTTTACCACTATTTACCCATCCCAATCACCCACATCGTACTAAGAATCTATCAAGAGCTTCTAGAACCTCTGACTTGTCAGATAAGGTTGCCCACGTGGACAAATGGAGCTATTCTATTGGCCGAAACACCTCATCAAAGGAATTTGAGCAATGTGATTGGTTGAGGTGACAATGGAATGAATGAGTGGCTGCAAATGGACTTAGGCTCTTCTATATCAAGAATCCCAAGGCAGCCAAGGCTATAAAAGGACCCTCTTGGCTCACAATTGAATCGTGCAATCCGTTAATTTTCATTAAGCTTATTATTATTGTATTTCAATAGTTTTTTAAATGTTTTCTTAAGCTTTCATTGTATTCTCAGTTTCTTGTAATCCCTTTTTAGTTTAATAAAAAGTTCCAAGTTTTTAGATTTAACTTTGCATTTCTTATTTAAAGTAATCAATAAGCTTATTTGAATAATGGAGTAGGCTCATTTCAGCTTATTATAGCTTTATTGTCACAATTCTCAATTTTTGGTCATTTCTCAAACTCTATATTCATCATTTTATATCGGTTCATTCATGATTTTTACATTTCACCTTAAACGCATAAATTTCATATTAAATAATCGTTATCGCGTGAGTTATTATTTGAGCATTTAATCCGCTACTTCCAAAAATGATCCCGAGATATTTTTATACTTACATTGAGTTATATAAACTATATTTTGAGTTTTTCTAGTGTTTTAAATTTATTTTGTATATAAATCGTTAAAGTTATATTATTACGACGTTTTTCTTAAAAACTACACGATAATTACTATATCACTCAAATTTTACAAGAATTATATTTTTACAATTTATATGATCTCAATATACTTTACTTTGATCCATTAAAGTTTATTTTTAGACAACACTACCCTAAATTCACAAATGTAGACAAGTTACCTTTACTTATACTTATTTAACTTACACCATTTTACTTACAAATTATAACCCTTATATTATAAACAAGAGTCACCAACTCTTGAATAAACTAGCCAAAATCCATCAACTTCCCTAGATTTTAGGATCTTGTCTTGCAAAATATCTATCTTATATATACATATTATTAAACAACACATTCATTATCAAATGAAAAAGCAAACTCTCTTCCCTTCTTTTTCTCTCTAGAACCGGTCAAACCAAGGGTAGAAGGAGATCATCACAAAAATTTTCTAAATCAAGTTTATCACAATCTAGTATACACTCTTGTTTAGGTTTTGAAATAAAAACCTAGGGTGTTTAGGCTAACCTTGTTCTTTGCACCTCATCATATCACTTGTAAGCATCTCATATTTATTTTTTATCTTACATATTCATTTCATACTCATCTCATCATTTTTGAGCAAAAACATGCAAGACTTGTGTTTATTTATACCATTTTTACATTGATTTTAGAGTTTATATATATAAAGTCATCCTATAATTATTCCCTTGTTATATTTTGGTCTTGATGATGATTAGGAACCCATGACACCCTAAGAAGGTGTATGGTAGGATTAGATTAGCTTTGGAGTTGATTTGAAGGGATTGGAATAGGTTTAGTACGAGAAAAACTATTTTCGACAAGTATAAAAAGTGGTCTGTCCTTATTTTGTTTTTCTGGAAAATCCGACAGTTGACACGAAATTTTGGTCTTGATATTTAGAAAATATACTTTAAAACGAATCCGTGGCCGCTTGAACGGATTAAAACGGAGTTATAACGAAGAAGTTATGGATTTTACAAGTTTGACGACCCAATATATATTTTTCTGAAATTTCAGCATACTATTATTACTTTATTCGAATCAAAAACGAGTCCTAAGCTTTACAAATTATTTCGACTTATCAAAAATATATTAGTATACTTTGATCCGAAGCTAAGGACGTATTATATCGTAGAAAAGCGGATTTGAAACGACAAAGATATATGCGTTTCATAAAATTTCCGTAACTATTATTTTCTGAAAACTATATTATTTTACGAGACAAGTGTTACGATAGCTGAAACGACCATGTTGGAGACTGTTTTTTTTATCTATGACGTAGAACTTTTTGGAACGGAATGTCTTCTAATAAAATCGAGATCACCAAACATATTTCCCAAAACAACCAACCGTTTGTATAGCGGAGTTGTAATAAATTATTTATGGTCGTCTAAACCTTGCCGAAACTCATTTTTTTTCACAACAATTGGACAAAATCACCATCTTTAACCCTTATTATCTTTATGTTCGAGACCTTTATGTCAAAAACTCCTGAACTGAAACTTCTAGATTTTTATACAAACTTTCCAAAACCGTCGAGTTCGTTTCTTAACGCAAGCGACGTACACCATTTTACGACTAGTTTTTGAAGCCATTTTGTCACTTTCATGAAAATTTCCGCGACATTGTTTTCTGACGAAAAGTGATAATTTCACTATAAATTATTATAAAACCGTTGTAGGATGACATTTTGACGTAAATACTTGTAAAGTAATTTAAGAATGGACAAGACGTCAAAAGAGTATTTTCGACGATAAGTATTATTTTCAAAACTCGCAAATGGTATAAATAACATATGAAATGCATGCATAACATTACATCATAACTCATTGAGTATCATATCATTCATTTTAGGTCGCGGATAGTTTCCGAGCCTCATTTTCTTGCACTTCATTTTGTTAGCATATCAATCACATGAGTTCGTAGCCCCACTTTCTATTACGTATTTGTCTTACAAACTCTTTGGGGAGATACATGCTCAAACTACTTTCATTAACTTTCACAAATATTCTAAACTTTGACATACTACTGTGAGTTCATACCCGCTTTTACTCGTTTAAATTCTTACAAACTATTTGGGGGAGATACATACTTAAATACTTGTTTTACTCTTTGAATATTCAAACCATTTATACAATTGTGTTACACTATACTTCTTATACACTTTGGACATTTGTGTGGTTTATTGCGATCTTTGCCTTAATGTGTTAAACTTGTTTTCTATTATGCATCAACATACATACTTTAACAATGGTTAACTCTCATGGGGCGGTCAAAATTTACATTTAAACTCTTTTGTCAAACAACATTGCTTATACTTTAGACTTGGTGCGTGTGGTGACTAGACTTAAACAAACATCCCATCATTTATATGGTGGAAGGCCATTAATTTGGATCACCAACGGCGTCGTTGGAGGAACATCCCATCATTTATATGGTGGAAGGCCATTAATTTGGATACAGCCCAACGTGAGCGTTGGAGGAACATCCCAGCATTTATATGTTGGAAGGCCATTTTTATGGATACATCCCAACACGAGTGTTGGAAGACCCTTGTGGTAACATTGATACTTTTAACTACTATGATACATGCATACAAGATTGACATACTATTTTTAGCGATAAAGGGTTGTAAACACACAGTTTGCAAGTTTTGTATGGGCGGGACTTGGGCTGAGTGGATTTCACGATGCCTTTGCTTTGCGAACTATTATATATGACCAAAAACTTGCCTTTATTACATGAACACTCTTTTAAGGCTTTACTTGTTAACCAAACTCTATGAACTCACCAACCTTTGTGTTGACACTTTTTAGCATGTTTTATCTCGGGTATCTAAGGCATTCACTTCATGGCATGCATATGGACATATCATAGAGTCGTGGTGACTGGCGTCGCACATGGGATTTATGCATTTTAAAACATCGCTTGGCTTGTAACAAACTTATTTCCGCACAAATTGACTTTACATTTGGGACCTACACTTTGTAAACTTTGATTGTTTTAATAAATCAAACGATGTGTTTTCCAAACGACACTTTAGGTCGTTCGATATAACTGTAACTTTGATGCTATGACAGTCCTCCCCAAGGTATTCAATTCCGCTGCAAAACAGGTAATTTGGGGATGTGACAGATTGGTATCAGAGCATCGGTTATAGAGAACTAGGTTGCATCATTGACCTAGACTATAACTACATCATCATAGCATCTCATCATATCATTATAAGTGCGTTCTTTATACATGCGTACTTATGACTCAACACCAAACATCATATGAGTCGATTAGTCCAAGCATTGCATAGTTACTCCTAAATTATACATAGCCTGATCACCTGTCTAATCGGAAGAATCATGCAATGGCGGAGTAGTAGTCTCATATGTGTAAGTAATTCCGTAATCAAGCCAAATTTCAAAAGATTTTCTTCAAACCACTTGTTTCCAGTTTGATCCGAGCGGCAGTTCTTGTTTGATGAGTTGCAAAGATCGAGCTAGAAACAAGTCGTTACCTAAACCGATTTAGCCTAATCGTATGACAGTTCTTGTTTGATGAGTTGTGGGATTAAGTAAAAATCGGTTACCAAAAAGTCTTTTAAAATTTTGCTTGAGAATGGGAAAGCTTGTCTCATCGAGCCTAATCATAAGAAAGCATGTATTTAGGACGGAACTTCTCACGATAAGCACGGGAACGTATCTTGTTGGGCGGGTAACTCATATGCATGAGCATTGACATAATCATATAGACCATACACAAGCATAAAACTTTTCGAACCCTTGTCGCGTTTTGGGCCATAGTATCATTAATCGAATCACGAGGACGTGATTCCGCTGACATGGGAAGAATGTCACAATTCTCAATTTTTGGTCATTTCTCAAACTCTATATTCATCATTTTATATCGGTTCATTCATGATTTTTACATTTCACCTTAAACGCATAAATTTCATATTAAATAATCGTTATCGTGTGAGTTATTATTTGAGCATTTAATCTTACTTCCAAAAATGATCCCGATATTTTTTATACTTACATTTAGTTATATAAACTATATTTTGAGTTTTTCTAGTGTTTTAAATTTATTTTGTATATAAATCGTTAAAGTTATATTATTACGACGTTTTCTTAAAAACTACTCGATAATTACTATATCACTCAAATTTTACAAGAATTATATTTTTACAATTTATATGATCTCAATATACTTTACTTTGATCCATTAAAGTTTATTTTTAGACAACACTACCCTAAATTCTCAAATGTAGACAAGTTACCTTTACTTATACTTATTTAACTTACACCATTTTACTTACAAATTATAACCCTTATATTATAAACAAGAGTCACCAACTCTTGAATAAACTAGCCAAAATCCATCAACTTCCATAGATTTTAGGATCTTGTCTTGCAAAATATCTATCTTATACATACATATTATTAAACAACACATTCATTATCAAATGAAAAAGCAAACTCTCTTCCCTTCTTTTCTCTCTAGAACCGGCCAAACCAAGGGTAGAAGGAGATCATCACAAAAAAAATTTCTAAATCAAGTTTTAAACAATCTAGTATACACTCTTGTTTAGGTTTTGAAATAAAAACCTAGGGTGTTTAGGTTAATCCTTGTTCTTTGCACCTCATCATATCACTTGTAAGCATCTCATATTTATTTTTCATCTTACATATTCATTTCATACTCATCTCATCATTTTTGAGCAAAACATGCAAGACTTGTGTTTATTTATACCATTTTTACATTGATTTTAGAGTTTATATATATAAAGTCATCCTATAATTATTCCCTTGTTATATTTTGGTCTTGATGATGATTAGGAACCCATGACACCCTAAGAAGGTGTATGGTAGGATTAGATTAGCTTTGGAGTTGATTTGAAGGGATTGGAATAGGTTTAGTACGAGAAAAACTATTTTCGACAAGTATAAAAAGTGGTCTGTCCTTATTTTGTTTTTCTGGAAAATCCGACAGTTGACACGAAATTTTGGTCTTGATATTTAGAAAATATACTTTAAAACGAATCCGTGGCCGCTTGAACGGATTAAAACGGAGTTATAACGAAGAAGTTATGGATTTTTCAAGTTTGACGGAAAATATATATTTTTCTGAAATTTCAGCATACTATTATTACTTTATTCGAATCAAAAACGAGTCCTAAGCTTTACAAATTATTTCGACTTATCAAAAATATATTAGTATACTTTGATACGAAGCTAAGGACGTATTATACGTAGAAAACGGATTTGAAACGACAAAGATATGCGTTTTCATAAAATTGGCGTAACTATTATTTTCTGAAAAACTATATTATTTTACGAGACAAGTGTTACGATAGCTGAAACGACCATGTTGGAGACTGTTTTTTTTATCTATGACGTAGAACTTTTTGGAACGAAATGTCTTCTAATAAAATCGAGATCACCAAACATATTTCCCAAAACAACCAACCGTTTGTATAGCGGAGTTGTAATAAATTATTTATGGTCGTCTAAACCTTGCCGAAACTCATTTTTTTTCACAACAATTGGACAAAATCACCATCTTTAACCCTTATTATCTTTATGTTCGAGACCTTTATGTCAAAAACTCCTGAACTGAAACTTCTAGATTTTTATACAAACTTTCCAAAACCGTCGAGTTCGTTTCTTAACGTGCGACGTACACCATTTTACGACTAGTTTTTCGAAGCCATTTTTGTCACTTTCATGAAAATTTCCGACGACATTGTTTTACGACGAAAAGTGATAATTTCACTATAAATTATTATAAAACCGTTGTAGGATGACATTTTGACGTAAATACTTGTAAAGTAATTTAAGAATGGACAAGACGTCAAAAGAGTATTTTTCGACGATAAGTATTATTTTCAAAACTCGCAAATGGTATAAATAACATATGAAATGCATGCATAACATTACATCATAACTCATTGAGTATCATATCATTCATTTTAGGTCGCGGATAGTTTCCGAGCCTCATTTTCTTGCACTTCATTTTGTTAGCATATCAATCACACCAGGTGAGTTCGTAGCCCCACTTTCTATTACTTATTTGTCTTACAAACTCTTTGGGGGAGATACATGCTCAAACTATTTTCATTAACTTTCACAAATATTCTAAACTTTGACATACTACTGTGAGTTCATACCCCGCTTTTACTCGTTTAAATTCTTACAAACTATTTGGGGGAGATACATACTTAAATACTTGTTTTACTCTTTGAATATTCAAACCATTTATACAATTGTGTTACACTATACTTCTTATACACTTTGGACATTTGTGTGGTTTATTGCGATCTTTGCCTTAATGTGTTAAACTTGTTTTCTATTATGCATCAACATACATACTTTAACAACTGGTTAACTCATGCGGGAGCCGGTCAAAACATTTAAACTCTTTTGCCAAACAACATTGCTTATACTTTAGACTTGGTGCGTGTGGTGACTAGACTTAAACAAACATCCCATCATTTATATGGTGGAAGGCCATTAATTTGGATACAGCCCAACGTGCGTCGTTGGAGGAACATCCCATCATTTATATGGTGGAAGGCCATTAATTTGGATACAGCCCAACGTGAGCGTTGGAGGAACATCCCAAAGATTTATATGTTGGAAGGCCATTTATATGGATACATCCCAACACGAGTGTTGGAAGACCCTTGTGGTAACATTGATACTTTTAACTACTATGATACATGCATACAAGATTGACATACTATTTTTAGCAGTGGGTTGTAAACACACAGGTTGCAAGTTTTGTATGGGCGGGACTTGGAACTGAGTGGATTTACGATGCCTTTGCTTTGCGAACTATTATATATGACCAAAAACTTGCCTTTATTACATGAACACTCTTTTAAGGCTTTACTTGTTAACCAAACTCTATGAACTCACCAACCTTTGTGTTGACACTTTTTAGCATGTTTTATCTCAGGTATCTAAGGCATTCACTTCATGGCATGCATATGGACATTTCATAGAGTCGTGGTGACGACGCGTCGCACATGGGATTTATGCATTTTAAAACATCGCTTGGCTTGTAACAAACTTATTTCCGCACAAATTGACTTTACATTTGGGACCTACACTTTGTAAACTTTGATTGTTTTAATAAATCAAACGATGTGTTTTCCAAACGACACTTTAGGTCGTTCGATATAACTGTAACTTTGATGCTATGACAGTCCTCCCCAAGGTATTCAATTCCGCTGCAAAACAGGTAATTTGGGGGTGTGACATTTATTGAGCTTATATTGCACCCTCACTGTACTTTTCATTCACTTACATTCACAAAAATAATCGGTCAACGAAAGTCAACTGTGTGGTGATCTTGGTTCAGAAATGGATAAGGGTTGATTGTTATGATGGATCTGGGTTGATGTGATGTTATATCGGTTAGGATTAGTGGTACTTTAGCTGGTTGCAAGCCATAGTGGCTGGGATTCTTGTAAGTGTAATATTGATCTCATATTCTAGCTTATTAAACGATTGTGTAGTATAATATCTATTAGATCTGTTTCAATCTTGTTATTTGCTGTCTTATTAGCTCTATTTCAGTATTTTAAATCTGTTTTGATGATTAGCATAGGGTGTTATTGTGTTTAGGCTAGAATTCATTGCATTTACTATCATATAGGAGTGTTTGGATTAAAGCTTAAAACTGTTTTAGAGGTCAAAATAATGGAGTAGATCAGTTGAGTTAGGTCTACTATAGTGGATTGATCTCATATCTGTCATTGTTTTGCAACAATTTGCAGTCTAAGTCAAAATTGCTTGTACACTAATCTTATTTGCAAATCTGTTAAAACCAGTTACTAAAATCATTTGACATAGATGTAGAACTTGATTAGCTAGCTTGCTAAAGTTTCATCTCATCATATTTCATCTTAATCAGTCCAACATTTGCTTCTAAATCTCACCAAAGTCAAACTTTATAACTGTTCTCCAAAAGTCAAACATGTCAAAACCTGTTTTGTGCAGAACTTGCAGCAGTTGCACAGTGGTCATTTCAAGTAGTTAGGGTCTCATTTTTGGTCTATTTGCAGTCTGCTAGGTGGTCTTTAAGACCACATATCTGTTTTTGACTCAGGCTTTTCTGATAAGCTGGTGAATAAGCTCAAACATAGGGTCAGTTCACTGTTTTGATTAAGAAATCAGTTAGCTTAAAATCTTGTTGGAATGCTTATTAGAGGTTAGGAGTAGCAGTAGATAGTTGCTTTAGAGTAGTTTAGGTATTATTTAGCTTGTGTAGAAGTTTGGTGGCTATTTGTGCTTGTTTGCTTATTTCTAGGTGCTTATTTGCTATCAATTTACACTGCAGCTCTAATATTTCACACATAAGCACCATATTTCTTATTTTTCATAGTTTTACATTATCATTTTAGAATTTTCCTGAGATTTTCATAATTTTTGGTCACTGTTTAGTATTTTTCTTAATTAAAAATAGTTTTTAATCACTTTTAATTAGCTTTTATTGCAAATAATTAAGAAAAAGTTCAAAAAAATAATTTTTCAATTTTCTCAGTTTTAGAAAAATATAAAAAGCATAAAAAAGATTTTTCCTTATTTTTCCCCTTTTATTTGGTATTTTTTACAATTTAAATTAGATTAAAATAGTTTAAAATTAGTAGAAAATAGGAAATTAATCAGAAAAATAAAAAAAATAGTTTTGAAAAGTCTCTTATGGCATTTTAGATTTTATAAAAATAGTTTCACATTTTTCTCCTTAATTTTCATATTTTTAGTATTTTAAATTAGTTTTAAAGGTTAAAAATTAGTTTTTAATTTTAAATAAATCCAGAAAAATCCAAAAAAATAGTTTTAATTCTAAAATAGTTTTCAAATATCATTTTTAGAGTAAAAATAATTTTAGGCATTTTTAGGTTATAATTTAGACATAGTTGTATTTTAATTACGTTTTAGTTAATTCGCACTTAGGATTTCCCGTAAAATAGATTCCCTTAATTACTTTCCCTATTCCCGTAGTTTAATAAAACCAAAATCAAACAAATCAAAACATCGAGCATTAAATTCCAAACCAAAAACGACGTTGGCAATTCACTGCTGGGAAGCGATTCGGGTTGACTAATCCGTATAAACGATCACACACGGGATTTGGTTTGATATTCTTTTTCCTAAAGGAATTTTGAATCTATCTTCGTGATTATTTTTGATATTGATATTGAGGTTTTATCCATACACATAACCCCTAAGCCTTCGTTATCAAAGAATCGTTAATACGAGCCGTTTTAAGTTTCTTACGGTTAGTCATTCACAAGTGGCTAGCTTGTGTGAGTAAGCTGACGTGTTTTGGCATATATATCAAATTTTGGCCGCCGGGAGGTTGTGTCACGACTATATCGTTTGAGGTTTGACGATTAGTGACTCGAGATCCTTCATTCGTGAAGTTACTATTTTTCTATAAAATAAAAAGTAAAAAATATTTTCCTTTTTCTTTTGTATATATATATATATCAGATTAAAAATACAAAAAGATTTTCTCTTGTGTTTTTGCTAATAAATAGAAGACACCAATCATATAACATTCTCAACGGAGGTGTTATCATTAATAAGTTCCCGAACTAAAGATCAAAACTTGCCTTTGTGTCGCTTGTGGATTTATTTATTTCTATCGGATAAACAAAGTGTGTGGTGGGTATAAGGACGGCGACATTAAATTGCGAAGAAAGCGGGTTTTAATAAGCTTCGCGCTACGACCTAAAAGCTTCTCCGCCGCTTGTGCGCTTGTCTTGTAGAGGTGATTTATTCAGTTGGGATTATTGGTTAAGTTCACTGTGTTTTCGAATACCGTTCGTTTTAATTGCCCCGTTTTGAAAGTGCATGCGCTCGTTCCAATAACTACGACCGATCGCGTGGCCGCTACAATTCCAAGGCGTAAATAGACGTGCTCCCTTAGTCGAACCCGAGATTCGAACTAATCAAACCCTGCCCATCATCGAAATGGCGGAGGACAACCGATCTATGCTAGAGCAACTCCAAGCACCCACCGAGGGTTATGGAGAAGCCATCGTCGTCCCGGCAATCGTTGCCGATAACTTCGAGCTTAAACACGGATTGATAAATTTGGTTTCGTCAAGCCAATTTTACGGATTCGAGAGAGCCGATCCTCACTCTCATATCCGACGATTCAACAAGCTCACGTCTACGATCAAGTACCGTAACATTCCGGAAGAGGCTATCAAGCTACTACTCTTCCCATTTTCACTCGAGGGGCCGGTTTGGCTCGAAAAACTATCCCCTCGATCGATAACCACATGGGAGAATTTAGTATCAAAATTCGTGAACGAATTCTTCCCACCGTCTAAAACAACAAGCCTAAAAAATGAAATAACAAAATTCACACAAAGATTTGATGAATCATTTAGTGAGGCATGGGACCGATTCAATGATTTGCTTAGGCAATGTCCCCATCATGGTTTTTCTGAGTTGCACCAACTTGATACGTTTTATAACGGTTTGAATGAGACTGATCAAGACTCTCTCAATGCCGTCGCGGGTGGTAATTTGTTGACCCGATCAACGAGAGATGCCTTGTCCATTATTGAGAACAAATCTAAAGTTCGTACATCACGTAGCAAATCGGTTTGCTGCCGAGTGAATGATACACCATCGTCCTCGTCTCTCACGGAAATACGTCTAGCACCGATGCTAAGATTGATAAGCTTATGGATATGATCCAGGCTTTGGTTAAGATTAATTCTTCTCCACCCGCTCAAGTCAAAGCGGTGGAAACGACTTGTACTACTTGTGGTGGCCCGCATGCCTACTGCACAATTGTACGCCACCGATGGACATCCTTTCGATGCTAATGCCGTAACCGGAGGTAACCAATACCGTTCTCAAGTTGAACCGAATCCTCGTGTTAGTAATCAAATGGTACCTCCGGTATTTTCTCCATCGAACAATCAGAAATCGCTTTTAATCGTGAATCAAGTTCGTGGACCAAATGTTCAAAACCAATTCAAAGCTCCACCAAATCAATACCCAAACCAAGGAGTTAACTACAATCAAGTATATCACAACCCAAGCTATCAAGCTTCACCTTTGCCTTCAAATGAATTCACAACTTACGTTCAACGCACCAATTCTACCATCAACACTATGCAAAATCAGATTACAAGTTTGAGGAACGAGTTTCAATCTTCGTTAACTAGACAAAGCAATGAGTTTAGGAATGAGATTCGACTTTAGAACAACAAATTGGAGACTTCACAGAATAAACTCGAAAACATGTTGAATGCTTGTTTGTGTAAGGTCCACAACCCTCATCTTCGGTTCTCTTCCAAGTGATACCATTCCCAACCCGAAGGGTGAGTTGAAGCTATAACCACGAGTGGTAAGGCTTATGATGGACCCTCGTCTCCTACCCCATTGGTGAGGGAAGAGGAACGAGACACCAAGGTTATTGAAGAAAATGTGCAACCGCACCCGTACCACCTCCGGTCGTTCCAACTCGATTCCGAACCCGATGTTCGAAGACTACTCTTAACCCTTCACTTCCTTATCCTTCAAGACTTCATAATCAAAAGCTTCGTGATAAAACCGAAAACCAAATGGAGAAATTTGCTGAAATCGTTCAATCCTTGAATTTTAACATCAGGTTTCACCGATGCTTTACTCCTCATGCCGAAATTTGCCGCTATGATCAAGAATTTAGTGAGTAACAAAGAAAAATTGGCAGAAATAGCAAAAACACCGTTGAATGAGAATTGCTCGGCGGATCTCTCAAGAAACTTCCCGAAAGTTAGGAGACCCCGGCAAATTTCTTATACCTTGTGAGTTTCCGAGAATAGTGAAATGCTCCGCCTTGGCCGATCTTGGTGCAAGTATTAACTTAATGCCTCTTTCGATTTATAACAAACTTTCTCTCCCGGAACTCACTCCTACTAAGATGACTCTTGAACTCGCGGACCGTTCAACCTCTATTCCGAGAGGAATCGCCGAGAACGTCTATGTGAAAGTAGGACCACTTCATTTTCCCGCCGACTTCGTTGTCGTTGACTTTGATGTCGACCCCGAGTACCTCTTATTCTCGGGAGGCCTTTCCTAAGAACGGTCGCGTGCGATGATTGACGTTTATGAAGGAGAAATCACTTTACGATCTAACAAGGAAACCGTCTCGTTTAATATTAACCATCCTTCGAGATACTCCTCCAACTATGATGATGCTTCTATTAATCGAATCGACGTTCTCGATATTGCTACGGGAGGAGTATGCTCAAAAGCTTCTTGATTTTATGGGTGGCAATCCCACCATTCCTTCTGAAAATGATGAACCATCTTCGAGCCTATAATTGTTTATTCTTTTCCCTCTCACTCCGTTCGAGGGAGGTGATTTCATTTTGGAAGAAATCGATGAGTTTCTTGTTGATGATGAATCGATTCCACCGGGAATTGATGATGGTGTTTATGATTCGGAGGAGATATCCGTTATCTTGAGCAATTGTTGAATGAAGATCCATTACCGTCACTCCCTCCGAAGGAAATTACGATTGAAGAAATCAAAGAAGTACAAACGTCGATGAAAATCCTCCGAGCCGAGCTCAAGGATTTACCTCCTCATCTTGAATACGCTTTTCTTGAAAAACCGAACAAATTTCCGCCATCATTGCTAAAACTTGAAAGATGAGGAGAAAACCGCTTTTGGATGTCCTATGAAAACACAAAATGCAATCGCTGGCAAATTTCTAGACATCAAAGGAATCAATCCTCGTTTCTGTACCCACAAAATTCTAATGGAGGATGATTGTAAACCCGTGATTCAACAACAACGTAGGGTTAACCCAAAAATTCATGATGTTATCAAAAAGGAAGTTCTTAAACTCCTCGATGCCGGAATCATTTATCCAATCTCCGATAGCTCATGGGTTAGCCCTATCCATTGTGTCCCTAAGAAGGGAGGAATGACCGTCGTTGCGAACGATGAAAATGAGTTGATTTCCACACGCCTCATCACCGGATGGAGGGTGTGTATTGATTATCGAAAATTGAATGATGCTACTCGTAAGGACCATTTCCCGCTACCTTTGATGGATCAGATGCTCGAACGTTTAGCGGGAAATGAGTTCTATTGCTTTCTCGATGGTTTCTCCGGTTATTTTCAAATCCCGATCGATCCAAAGGATCAGGAGAAAACCACTTTCACGTGCCCTTATGGAACGTTTGCTTACCGACGAATGCCTTTTGGCTTATGCAATGCTCCCGGTACGTTTCAAAGGTGCATGATGGCTATTTTTCATGATATGATCGAGAAGTCTATGGAAGTTTTTATGGACGATTTCTCGGTTTATGGAGATTCTTTCACTTCTTGCCTCTCTCATCTTGACCACATGCTCAAAAGTGTGAAGACACCAATCTGGTCTTGAATTGGGAGAAGTGCCATTTCATGGTTCGAGAGGGCATTGTCCTCGGCCATAAGATTTCAAAATCGGGGATTGAGGTCGACCGAGCTAAAGTCGACGTTATAGCTAAACTCCCTCATCCCACTACCGCCAAAGGTATTCGGAGTTTTTTGGGTCATGCCGGTTTCTATCGCCGTTTCATCCAAGATTTCTCTAAGATAGCCCGCCCTCACCCATCTCCTTGAAAAAGATGCTCCGTTTATCTTCACCAACGAATGTGTTGAAGCGTTTAATATTCTCAAAAGAAATTAACCGAGGCACCGATCTTAGTTGCCCCGTGGGATTTGCCCTTTGAGCTCATGTGTGATTCAAGTGATTACGCAATTGGGGCAGTCTTGGGGCAACGTAAGTCGAAACATTTTCAACCCATACACTATGCGAGTAAGACATTGTCCGAGGCCCAACACAATTACACGACTACTGAAAAGGAATTATTAGCCGTTGTTTATGCTTTTGAGAAATTTCGACCCTACCTTGTCTTGTCGAAGACCATAGTGTATACCGACCATTCTGCCCTAAAGTATCTTTTGGTAAAGCAAGATGCTAAGCCACGATTACTTCGGTGGGTTCTCCTCCTTCAAGAGTTTGATGTTACTATTCTTGACAAAAAGGAGCGGAGAACCTTGCTGCCGATCACCTTTCTAGACTTGAGAATCCTCATCAAAGTGTGCTCGAGAAAAAGGAGATCACGGAAACATTTCCTCTTGAGACACTTGGGATGGTTGATAAGAAAGACCCGAACACCCCATGGTTTGCCGACTTTGCAAATTACCATGCGGGCAATTTCATCGTGAAAGGGATGTCGTCCCAACAAAAGAACAAGTTTTTCAAAGATGTTAAGCATTATTTCTTGGACGATCCCTACTTGTTTAAGATTTGTGCGGATCAAGTAATCCGGCGGTGTGTTCATGGCCAAGAGGCTATTGATATTCTCAATGCTTGCCATAACGGACCCACTGGTGGCCATCATGGTGCAAGCTACACCGCTAAGAAGGTTTTTGATTCCGGATTCTATTGGCCGACCATATATCGAGATGCTCATGATTTAGTCAAATCTTGTGATTCTTGCCAGCGTCAAGGGAAAATTTCACAGAAGGATGAAATGCCACAAAATGCTATTCAAGTTTGTGAAATTTTTGACGTGTGGGGCATCAATTTTATGGGGCCATTTCCGTCATCTAGAGGAAATAAGTATATCCTCGTGGCCGTCGACTACTTGTCCAAATGGGTTGAAGCGCGCCCCACCAATGACGCCCGAGTGGTTGTTAAGTTTTTGAAGAATTTGTTTTCCGATTCGGAGCACCTCGTGCTATCATCGATGATCGCGTACCCATTTCTGTAATGAACAATTTGCAAAAGTTATGGCTAAATATGGAGTTACCCATCGTCTTTCTACCGCGTATCACCCGCAAACGGGCGGACAAGTTGAGGTCTCCAATCGTGGTTTAAAAAGGATTTTAGAAAGGACCGTAGGAGAAAATCGAGCTTCATGGGCCGATAAGTTAGATGATGCATTATGGGCTTTCCGCACAGCATACAAGACACCCATCGGGTGCACCCCATTTAAGTTGGTGTATGGAAAAGCTTGTCACTTGCCCATCGAGCTCGAACATAAGGCATTATGGGCCTTGAAACATGCTAATTTTGATCTTAAGACCGCGGGTGATCACCGAAAAGTTCAATTGAATGAATTAAATGAACTTAGGGATCGCCTACGAAATTCTTTGATTTTCAAAGAGAAGACTAAGAGGATTCATGATGCTAAAATCAAAACCGCGTTTTCAACGTTGGTGATCAAGTTCTCCTCTTTAACTCTCGTTTGAAGATATTCTCGAGCAAACTCAAAACCCGTTGGTCGTGACATTCACCATAGCTCAAGTTTTCCCGTATGGAACAGTGGAGCTTTCTCAGCCCGATGGCCCAAATTTCAAGGGGAATGGTTATCGTGTGAAACATTATTTCGGAGGGGACATTCCATCTATGGTTGTCCCGAATCTCCAAACTTTCTTCCCCATGGACAAATGAATTCGGGGATCGAGTCAAGCTAGCGACTCGGTAACCAAAAACAAGAGCGCCGTGGGAGGCACCCCATGCTTATCCTTCTATCTTCTTTCTATTTTCTAATAAGTGACGCGAAGGGGTCTGCCTCTTCGATTTCTCGTGTTTGGTTGTTTGTGATGTTGTGTGTAGGATTTTCCCGATATGAAGACTCTCGTGCTCGAAGTTTGTCATTTTCTCTACTCGAGTTTCATGATCGATGCTGATGGAAATCCGATATCCTAATCTTATCGACTAACGTTTATCTTCGAGCATACTTAATAAACGGCTTTTAGATTTTCGTGATACCCTTGCTTTTAAACATTGAGGACAATGTTTCGTTTTAGTCTGGGGTAGGGTAATCTTCGATTTGATTTGACCGCACTTGCTTATTTCTGTCGTGTTTCTCTCGTAACCCCGTTTTTCCTTGGAAAATGAAAAATTGTGCAAAAATGTGAAAAATTTAAAATTTTTGTAAGCTTTTGTTAAGTCTTTTTGATTGAAAAGTTTGCTAGTCTCTTAGATAAGAAGCTATAAAATGCGAATTCTAGCTCACAAGGCCAAGATTTTGCAAGTTTCCCTGAGCGACTTTAAATATGCATAACTTGATTTCATTAGACGAAGCATTTGCTAAGTTAATATATGTTTTGACACCTTGTTGACTTTCCGGTGGTGAGAGTAGGAATAGAATTCTGACTTGACCGGGCGTGTTGAGCCCTAGCTTGTTCCCTTAACCATAGATAATCTAAAAATTATCGGCTAAGCATCTGCGGATCTCATTATTTGGGATTTTAAATTTGCAGAGATCGAGAAATGATAGAGTTACTTATGAGTTTAGATGCTAAGCGTGGAGTAGTTGGTTCTCTTTAGAGCCCATCGAAGGTACTTATGGCTTTTTGTTCCCACAAAATTGTTTCACCCCATATCTGTCTAATGAATAATTAGAGATGTCGAGTTTTTGGCGATAGTTAGTTCTTTATCTTCTTAAAAGAATCTTTGTTTTAAAAATTGGGTACACATCAAGGATCCGTAATGAATAAATGAGCAATAAGTAATAAGTGATAAAGTAATAAGTAAAGTTGTGAGCTGCGGTGTCGAGATCGGACCCTTGGATCTTTAGCCGGGATTGAGTGAGGTCTTAGCCTAGCCAGCCGGGATCCTCATTTCATGAAGCCTATAGTCTTGGAATTACCCCGTGAAGCTCCGTGGTTCATAGCTCATACACGTAAAAGTCTAAGTTCTATTTCAAATTTAAAAAAAAAAAAAAAAAAAAAAATGTGTTGAAAAATGAAAATGAAAAAATCAAAAGTATAAGTGAATAAAAATTCCTTGATGTGGACCTCATTTTTACGACAATGGTTCTTGAGAGAAGGCAGATAACTAATTATCGACTTAGCTTTGTATCTTTATTGGAATAAAAGTTATCGAAACGAGAATTTGAAGAAATTCATTTCTCACAAAAATAAAAAAATTCTAGAGGAAAATAGGAAAATGGGAGCAAAAGGTAATTACACAAGTAACTTCCATGTGTAGTGTTAGCATCTAGAGTCATACTTAACAATGATTTCGGTTTTACGCTTAGTTTGGGACTTGTGAAAAATCAGGGACGATGTATTCTATCTGTATGGTCACTTCACGCTGTGTTGTGTTTTCTACTTCGTGATCCTAACATGTCATTTGAAAAATGTTGGAGTTATTGATCGACACGAAAGTTCAACAAACCGTCATTCATAATCGGAATGTGCTTAATCGTAATATCTATACATGTGAATTAAAAGGTAAAACGGGGCGTTTTTAGAATTAAGGCTTTCTTAATCTCTTTTGAGGAATCTTTGCTACTTCTTCATAGGTTTAGTAGAAAGAGATTGAAATCCTTGGTTTTAGAAGCGTGAGTTGATTGCATTGCGTGAGGACACGACAATGGTCTCGTCTGGGGTATTTTGTATGTGCTAAAACACATACCTTTTCTATATCAAAATAGACCCAAAATAACCAAGAAAGAGCCGTTTATTGCTAATATTTGTGGTTTTCGTGAGTTTGTGCTTGTGCAGGTATGGATATGTAAAAACACGCAAGGAACCAAATCGGATGTAAATCCGGCACGAGATCAAGAGAGCTTAAGCCGGCAGGAAGATCAAAAATTGAGCATTTATGAAGATTTTATTCTCCGAGGATGATTTTTGGAAGTCTTAATCAAGTTTGAAGAAATGTCAAAATGGCCCTCAAGTTTGACATGATTTGACGAAATGGCCCTTGAAGAATCAAACAATTGCACATTGGCCCTTGGTCTATTTGAAGATTGTCAAAATCTATCTTTGGAAGATATTTTAGAATTACAAGATTGGTCCTCAAATATTCGAATTTTGCAAGTTTAGTCCCTATGGATACACTTGGGTCATATACTAGTCCAAATCCAATCTTTAATAATCCAATCCATTATCCAAAAGTCTCGGCCCAATCTCCTACACCTCTACCCGGCCCAAACAACACAACCCGTCCACCCTTTTATTAATAACACAACCCGTTTACCCATGAACCAGGCCCATCTACCCAATACTCGCCATTTAACCCGAAGTGAAACCCACCTAGACCCGGTCAACCCTTTTGAAATAATATAAACAAACCAAAAGCGCCTCTACAGTGCTCCTTCCTCCCAAGCAGCCCATTCACCATTTTACCACTATTTACCCATCCCAATCACCCACATCGTACTAAGAATCTATCAAGAGCTTCTAGAACCTCTGACTTGTCAGATAAGGTTGCCCACGTGGACAAATGGAGCTATTCTATTGGCCGAAACACCTCATCAAAGGAATTGGAGCAATGTGATTGGTTGAGGTGACAATGGAATGAATGAGTGGCTGCAAATGGACTTCTAGGCTCTTCTATCAAGAATCCCAAGAAGGCTATAAAAGGACCCTCTTGGCTCACAATTGAATCGTGCAATCCTTTAGTTTTCATTAAGCTTATTATTATTGTATTTCAATAGTTTTTTAAATGTTTTCTTAAGCTTTCATTGTATTCTCAGTTTCTTGTAATCCCTTTTCGTTTTAATAAAAGTTCCAAGTTTTTAGATTTAACTTTGCATTTCTTATTTAAAGTAATCAATAAGCTTATTTGAATAATGGAGTAGGCTCATTTCAGCTTATTATAGCTTTATTGAGCTTATATTGCACCCTCACTGTACTTTTCATTCACTTACATTCACAAAAATAATCGGTCAACGAAAGTCAACTGTGTGGTGATCTTGGTTCAGAAATGGATAAGGGTTGATTGTTATGATGGATGCGGGTTGATGTGATGTTATATCAGTTAGGATTAGTGGTACTTTAGCGGTTGCAAGCCATAGTGGTGGATTCTTGTAAGTGTAATCTTGATCTCATATTCTAGCTTATTAAACAGTGGTAGTATAATATCTATTAGATCTGTTTCAATCTTGTTATTTGCTGTCTTATTAGCTCTATTTGAATATTTTAAATCTGTTTTGATGATTAGCATAGGGTGTTATTGTGTTTAGGCTAGAATTCATTGCATTTACTATCATATAGGAGTGTTTGGATTAAAGCTTAAAACTGTTTTAGAGGTCAAAATAATGGAGTAGATCAGTTGAGTTAGGTCTACTATAGTGGATTGATCTCATATCTGTCCTTGTTTTGAAACAATTTGCGATCTAAGTCAAAATTGCTTGTACACTAATCTTATTTGCAAATCTGTTAAAACCAGTTACTAAAATCATTTGACATAGATGTAGAACTTGATTAGCTAGCTTGCTAAAGTTTCATCTCATCATATTTCATCTTAATCAGTCCAACATTTGCTTCTAAATCTCACCAAAGTCAAACTTTATAACTGTTCTCCAAAAGTCAAACATGTCAAAACCTGTTTTGTGCAGAACTTGCAGCAGTTGCACAGTGGTCATTTCAAGTAGTTAGGGTCTCATTTTTGGTCTATTTGTAGTCTGCTAGGTGGTCTTTAAGACCACATATCTGTTTTTGACTCAGGCTTTTCTGATAAGCTGGTGAATAAGCTCAAACATAGGGTCAGTTCACTGATTTGATTAAGAAATCAGTTAGCTTAAAATCTTGTTGGAATGCTTATTAGAGGTTAGGAGTAGCAGTAGATAGTTTCTTTAGAGTAGTTTAGGTATTATTTAGCTTGTGTAGAAGTTTGGTGGCTATTTGTGCTTGTTTGCTTATTTCTAGGTGCTTATTTGCTATCAATTTACACTGCAGCTCTAATATTTCACACATAAGCATCATATTTATTATTTTTCATAGATTTATATTATCATTTTAGAATTTTCCTGAGATTTTCATAATTTTTGGTCACTGTTTAGTATTTTTCTTAATTAAAAATAGTTTTTAATCACTTTTAATTAGCTTTTATTGCAAATAAATAAGAAAAAGTTCAAAAAAATAATTTTTCAATTTTCTCAGTTTTAGAAAAATATAAAAAGCATAAAAAAGATTTTTCCTTATTTTTCCCCTTTTATTTGGTATTTTTTTACAATTTAAATTAGATTAAAATAGTGTAAAATTAGTAGAAAATAGGAAATTAATCAGAAAAATAAAAAAAAATAGTTTTGAAAAGTCTCTTATGGCATTTTAGATTTTATAAAAATAGTTTCACATTTTTCTACTTAATTTTCATATTTTTAGTATTTTAAATTAGTTTTAAAGGTTAAAAATTAGTTTTTAATTTTAAATAAATCCAGAAAAATCCAAAAAAAATAGTTTTAATTCTAAAATAGTTTTCAAATATCAGTTTTAGAGTAAAAATAATTTTAGGCATTTTTAGGTTATAATTTCGACATAGTTGTATTTTAATTACGTTTTATTAATTACGTTTTAGTTAATTCGCACTTAGGATTTCCCGTAAAATAGATTCCCTTAATTACTTTCCCTATTCCGTAGTTTAATAATCAAAATCAAACAAATCAAAACATCGAGCATTAAATTCCAAACCAAAACGGCGTTGGCAATTCAGCTCGTTGAAACGATTCGGGTTGACTAATCCGTATAAACGATCACACACGGGATTTGGTTTGATATTCTTTTTCCTAAAGGAATTTTGAATCTATCTTCGTGATTATTTTTGATATCGATATTGAGGTTTTATCCATACACATAACCCCTAAGCCTTCGTTATCAAAGAATCAGTGTCTGAGCCGTTTTAAGTTTCTTACGGTTAGTCATTCACAAGTGGCTAGCTTGTGTGAGTAAGCTTGACGTGTTTTGGCATATATATCAGGTAGTTAACTCAAACTTAGCACGTTGTTCATAAATGGCAACTTGTTCTTTATAGGCATTCGAGATGGCAGAATCATT
This sequence comes from Chrysanthemum makinoi, assembly GCA_910596185.1. NCBI lineage: Eukaryota > Viridiplantae > Streptophyta > Magnoliopsida > Asterales > Asteraceae > Chrysanthemum > Chrysanthemum makinoi. The sequence goes on from OU343217.1 coordinate 190,348,087, forward strand.
AGGAACACTAGCAGTGTATTCATCAACAATATAGTCATCATTGACTGCATTAGATACATGACTTGGTTCAATCGCACTATCACATTGGGTCATATATTGATCATATGGGACAATATTATCATTGCCCATATTAGCAATATCTGAGTCACTAGTTTCTTGCGATTGAACTTTATCATGTATCTTTTCTTTAATCAACATTATCATATAGTTTTAATACCTTTGAGATGATTGTTTCTTTGGATGGACCGCTTGCTTTGTGGTGAGGGACCTTTGGAGACCATTGGAGAAATGCTAGCCATGAAAATTGTGCGTGCAAAAGTAGGTTCATCGTCGACGCCGTCGAGTCGTATGCATCACTGATGGCGACTTGAAAGGCATACGATGATTATGACATGTCTCTGAATTGGCGCCATCCACATCGACATCATATGTCTTGGCATTGCCCTCGGTAAGAAACAACGACTCTCTTCATCCAACACAGCTCCATTATCCCGAGCTTGCACAAGTAACATCTTGTCTCTGAAGTACTCTGCATTTTGTGGGCGTTTTGGAGATGCGCAGTTTCTAGCTATATGTCCATCACCACCACGGTTGTAGCACTTGATCGGCTTTGCTTGTCCTTGATTTCCATTCCTTCCCTATTACGATTTGCCACATATCCTCTACCTACTCTAGCATTACCATAACCTGCTCCAACCATCCCTTGTTCATATCGTCTTCCTTGAACTGGTTGCCCCATAACCTTTACATCTCGACAACAAAGGCATGATTGTGTAGATTGGATGCGATTCGATCTCATTGTTAGTGTGAAGGCTATTTGGTATGTGGACCGAGGTCAAGTTTTGTTTAAACATAAGAGCGAGTTGATTAATGAAGTTTTCCATGACCGCATCGGCATCGACTTGCTTGAACCTTGGATCAGGAATGAGTTTGTGATTACCATTACCCGTGGGTATGACTTGAGAAGCTTTGGTAGTAATACCAACATTGGTGTAGAAGGTTTGAGTTATTTGACGGGTTTCTCCCACGCTTAGATTTGAACTACTCAAGAATCCTACGTTCAAACATAGCATGTCTCTCATTACGGAGAAGGAAGGCATACAGTTGCTCATAGTTGGTGTTCTTCAATCCTTTGGTTAGCTTCACGAAGGTGACAAACTTGTGCCATTCGATTCTTGTTGTTCACAAACTTTGAATTCAGCTGAATGTTTGGCTTGGTCATTTTGATATTCCTCATATCATTTACAAGCATGTGGAATCTCATGTAGTATTCATAGAAACTTTCTTCTGGTTTCATTTTAAAGTGCTCAAATTCATCATACATTTGATTCTCTTTCTTCCTTGGTTAATTCGAACACGAGAGAAGCATTTTGACATTATCCCAAAATGACCTGGCTTCTGTTGTGATTGATAAGCTTGTAGATATCTTTTGGAAGACCGAAGTATAATGTTTGAAGCCACGATATTAGCATCGAATCTCTTTTTCTCTTATCAGAGCTCATCATCGTCTTTGGTGTCCAATCCAAAGATCATGGTTCCATCTCGGCAGCAGTTATCAATTATGTCTCTTGTAGTATCAATCTGATAAGGTCCTTCATCAATTGATTTGAGAATATTGACCCCATTTTCCTTTCCAAGGCATTCTAATCGATTCGTTGAGCCCAAAGTGAAGTAGTGATTCTGTCAAGCATGGAGTGAAGAGTATTTGAACCACCGCGAACATCCTCGGCAATAGTGGAGATGATTGTAGATACGTTGGTAGACATGTTTACATATTTCACGGGATTTTATAACTCTATGATTAAACTGGGAAATAGATTCTTTCAAGGGATTTTACTAAATCAAGAGAAAACCGTATTAGAAACAAAATTTCAACCAAGTCGCTAAGAATCCTTGAACCAAGTCGCTAAGCACCAAGTCGCTAAGTAGCAACTCGCTAAACCTCAAGTCAATTTGTCGTGAATCAAGTCGCTAAGCACAAGTCGCTAAGACCTAAGTCGCTTAACACAAGTCGCTAAAGCACCAAATCGCTAAGTAGACAATTCGCTAAAGAGCAACTCACTAAGTATCCAAGTCGCTAATGTCAAGTCGCTGAGAACAATACGCAAATCAAGCTAGAATAAATGAAAGCAAGTTGCTATCCCACCAAGTCGCTAGCAGTAGGTGGAGAATCCACTAACTTGTAACTGCGTTTGTCGGCTTGTCTCAATAGACAAGTCGCTAAGCTCAAGTCGCTACGACTAACACTACAACTCACTAGAAATTGTGAAGCAAGTCGCTAAGAAGAAATTCACAACGAGACTCAAGTCGCTACCTTGAAAAACTTCAAAAACACACTTTTCAATCCAAAACAAGCCCAACCACAGTGATTCAAGCTTTCCAAATCAACACCCAAGCACTTACAATGATTCTAAACACAAAAGTACACACAAAACTCAAACTTTAACACAAGAAATGATCCAAATGATGCAAAAACCACTAAACTTTTTCAAACTCAAAAACCATCAAAAACCACTAGAAATCCAAGTATATGTAAGAAATGATCAAACCATGGCTCTTGATACCATTTGTAACATATTGGATTTCACAAACACATCAAACCATGATCATAAGAGGCGTACACAATGATGTTTTAGAGAGATAAATAGTTAGAGGTTTGGGAACTTAGTGAGAGAAAGTGAAAATCTTATTATGAGCTCCAACTCTCTACCTTTGGAGGTAGAGAGTATTTATAGTCTTACACAAATCTCCACCTACCGGGGTGGATCGAGGGCATACATTGGGCAAAGACGTCCGAGTCCTCCGGTGTTACTTAACTAAATACTACTTAACTTTAAATAACTACTACTACGAGCTTTCTAACGAATACATATACTTGAGGTGACCAACACTTTAACAACTGGATTTACTAAATCCTAACAAGGTACCTTTTTGAGGGGTCATTTAAGCCCTTAATTGATCACTTTTGTATCCGTTACTACTTAATTTCGTTCCTTTTCACTTTTTAGGTCTCTTGAAGGCAAATTGTTGGAATGACACTTATTCGGCGAAAAGCGAATATCTGAAAGAAAATGGCCAAAATCAGAATGAGACACTCAGTGCTTTGGGCGAAAAGGGGACGGTGTCGAGGTTCTATTTGCGACGCCCGTCCGGAACATGTTTTTGTGACGACTTCGAGAGCAAATTGCTTATTTACAAGTGATGGCATCGGGTTTTAAAAGTAGGCGTCGCAGCTCGACGGCCTAGATTTGATCTAGACGCGGTCAAGGAGACGGCGTCACGGCATAAGGTAGCCGCATAATGATAACGTGGCCAAGACGAAACCCTAATGGCGGCGACGACGTCACAATTAAAGAGTGGCGATCGTCGCGCAGTTTGTAACACTATATATTGAATCCAATTTTTGGTTTTTTCGGTGTGTAGTTTTGTAGAGTAAAATCCTAAACCGAACCAAGGCTGTCTTGTACAATATTTTAGGGTTCCATACCCTATCTTACATCAAGATAGGTGTTTTACTTCATTAATTGAATTATGTCTTCAATTGATTGTGTGTATGCTTGCATGTTCTCCATGTCTGGCTAATTTATTTTTGTGTTTGCTTAGGTAATATGAAACCTAGTTATTGAATATTGATTGGTTGTCTCTTATCTTAATTGTGATTGACCTAGTATTGCGATAGGTAATCCGTTGTGCTATTAATGCTTGATTAATCTTTGTTGAACCTTAGTTTATAATCACCTAGAGTTATTGTAGTCTAAACATCCAAAGAATACATTAGTGTTAAGTTTATAAATCCTATAGATTTTGTAGTCATTAACCTTTGGTAGCTTCAAAGAGTTAGGGATAAACGCATACCCTACAACCTTAGAAACACAACGCGTTAAGAATAAGGACGTGATAATTCAACCATCAATAGGAGATAACTAGGGAGTAATAAAACCTAAGTAAATAGATTTTTAAATATTATACGAGCACACAACAATAGACATAGACTACCCCTAGCTTAGTTAATTAGATAATTAGATAAGTAGAGTAATCGGTAGAAATACCAACCCCCAAATCCAAACCCCAAGATTCGTACCTTTCCATTTCCTAAAAAATATAAAAAAGATAAAAAATAATCTTCCTCAACCCCAACCTTAGCGTAGTAACTTCTCACTAGCATTCCTATTCCCCTAGAGAACGATATCAATACCCGTGGCTTACCTAATACTACACTACAACGATTAGGTTCACTGCCTAGGGTGTTGAAAAACTTGATCGACGAAAAAGAAGTTCCTTTGACCCCGAACGCATGTTGTACGCGTATCACTGAACTTGTGTATCTCATTGAACCCCATGATCATCTAAACCCCATACTTTTCTCTAAACATGACAGCTCTTGGAGACTCGATGACTGTGTAGTCATGTTTGAACTCTAGTCCTTTTGCTTTGCAACGAGGCTTAGTGAGATTGAGCTGAGTTTGGTAGCTCTCAATTCCAAGCTGAAAGTCTCCTACTCTGATGACTAAAACTCTTATCCATAAGTTGATTGCAGTAGCGAGTGTCCTCTTTTCATGTGGTGGCAGATGGTTCAGGTGACTTTGAAGGTTTAACAAGTATAGGTCCTCAAAGTCACTAGGGTACAAGTGCTTGAAGTCATTTTTAGCAATGGTGTGTTCTTTAAGATCAGCTCTGCAAATGACTATCTTCTTCAAGTAATCATATCCATACATGAGAAAGATCTCAACACTGAAAACACTTAAGATACGCATATGTGTTCGTACAGCCCTACGATTACCTTCAACTGCGTGTCTTTCAATGTGGAATTGTTGTCTGTGAAACCACCAGTGAGATATACCATATGAAGCTGCAATTTCGTACTTGCACTCCTTTTTAATCCAAATTTGATCGGTCACCATTCGCTCTAACCCAACATTAGGATAATCTGTAGCTTTCTTCTTTGTGATTGACAACGCATGTCTGCTACCATTGTTTTCGAAGCGTAGGTATTCCAGATCTTTGTTGAAGAAGAAGTCTGATTGTATGGTGACTTGACCTGGTGGACCACCCAGTGGGAGGGGTTTGCTGACATCATATATGAGAATCTCATCGTCCACCTGATCCGTCAGAAGCTTGTGACATTCCTCCATCTAGTATTGCAGGTGAATCACATCAGGATGAAAGGCTTTGACAATTTCATATCACGAGGACCCTCCAAGTCTTTTGGTGTAAGTGCAGTGATTCCTTTCTGCTTGCAGTACCAATCAATAAAGGTTCCCATGTTACCAATTTGAGCAAGTAGGGAGTTCTCCGGTGGGGATACATGGCTTGAAGCAATAGCATCTGCCCAGTTGTGATCAAGAATTTGCAAATCCAAAGAAGAGATGGACCAGGTTGGTTCTGGTGTTGCAGGTATGTCTTTCTTAGAAGGGGGCTTCCGCTAATCTTACATCATATCACCTGTAGGAATGGACCATGTAGAGTCTGGTGTATCAGATCTGGCTTCCTTTAAGAATAACTTCCACCAATCTCTCTCTAGGTTCACCTTTGGAATATGAGTGTTAGAGATATCTTCATCATCTGAATCAAATTCTTGACCGAGAGTTGATTCTTCATTCATGACATGATCTTCAGGAATTGATGAGACTGAAGGCTTGAATCTGGAGTCAGTGGTCGTCCAACATGTGTATTCAGTTGAGGCAGCGGTCTTAGAGGAGCTTGGAGCAGCCGAGCGTCTTGGATTATCGGATGATAACGGAGGAGGAGGTGGTAGATGAGCTTTGGTTGAATTAGAAGTTCCTGAAGATCCAGATGGTCTAGATGATCTTGCAACTCCAGGTGGTGGAGGTGGAGGTGGCTGTGGCGGAGACCCAAGGGGTGTCTTAGGTGAATCCTGTCTCCTCTTTTTCTTTCTTCGTTTTTAAGCCAAATCCTCCTTGAGTTGATCGTAGTTGTCACGATCAATGGATTTTTCAAGAGCTTCATATAGTTACTTGTGATCTTCATGCTCTTTTTGATGGTCTGTCTCAAAAATGCGTTGCAGCAAAATCTCCTTTATATCTGAAGTGGGAAGATCTGTGAAACGTGTTCTCAGTGGTGCTTCCATAGCCCAATTCATGGCCTCTGTAACATATTCATCGATATCGTTCTTCACCTTAACGTCAATGTTGAGATTCTCAAGTTTGGATAGTCGCAAACTGTGATGTTTGACGACATTAGGTAGATCATGTTTTTCAAGAGCTGCAATGTGTTTGAGAGCTTCTTCAAAACGCGACTCTAAGCTTTCATTAGTTGATGGTGGTGGTGGAAGTGCGGTTGTAGTTATGGTGGTTGCAGTTGTAGTAGTTGCGGATGAGGGGAGTTGCTGTTGTTGGTGTTATTGTTGGAGTAGGGATTGCCATTGTTGGTACTGCTGATGTGTCTTGTTCAATGGTGACAGATACCATTGAAACAACCTCTTTCTCATCATTTGTCTTTTCAGATTCAACATTAGTAGGCTTGTCCTTGAGAAATTGATCTCCAAAGGTGAGGTCATGGTCAAGAGTCTTGAAAGATGATAGGGTGCCTATTGAGCTGTTGGGTTCCTCCAAGAAAATTTGATCATCAGTTCGTAGTTTAAGTTTATCCTGAACATCTGGGTATGTAGTTGACACAAAATCCTCATGCATGGTATCATGTAGTGGATCCAAAGTGAAGACACTATCATGAAGTGAGATCTCCTTATCAGATTTTCCAGAATCAGAACCGACAATGACTTATGTTTGTGTCTTAGTTTGGGCTTCAGGCACATTCACCATCACATCTTCATCCTTAGACGTCATTTTGTCTAAGTCGGTGTCATTTGATTCGAGATTAAGCTCTACACCTGGTGATTATTCCTTTGCAGCTTCAGAAGATTCAGTGCCTTTTGATGACTTTGTAGTTCGTTTCATAAGAATGAACTGTGTAGTAGTGGTCTTCATCACTGGTGAGGATATGTCCAGTAAGGTTTAAGCAACTTGTTTATCAGCAGCAATTCCTTTACCTTTACCTTCCACTTCAGGCAGTGGTTGATGTCCCCTTGCGTCTAGTTCTCGAATGATCACACTTTTAGCAGAGTGTCGACTCCTCATGTTCTTTACTACTTATTTCCAGGGTCTTTTGAAGGTCATCATCCTCTTCATCTTGCAGAGTTGGCTCCGTTAAGGGAATACCTTCATCCACAAACTGATCCACCAACCTTCCTGTGATTTTAGATCCACTTTTCTTTCCCCCATCACCCCTTTTGGTTTTCTCAGCATGAGCAAGAACATCGTTAGCCATGGATGCTCTCTTATGCTTCTTGGGTAGAGTGTCATAAGTAGGTTTGGTGGTCTTTGATTTTGGTGGACTTAGTTGGTTTGGGAGTAGGAGATTCTGCATCACCAACATGTTTACCAGCTAGATACCTTTGATGCGCAACCACTTTATTCAAATATTCCTAATAGTATGGAGCATTAAGTATATCACTTGTGATGAGAGCTCCTGGTATGGCCTTCTCAAAGACTTTTTGTTTGGTTCCCTTTGTCGTGAATTTGAGATTCCCAAGGACATGCTCTTTATATGGCAAGTGGAGTGGAGACTCTAATCTTGGGTGGAACTTGTGCTTGCTTTGAAGATGATGGATTATCAACTTAGTGAACCTGACACTTGAAATCCTAAGATGATTGATCTTCTTCTTTCCTGCTTTGTGTTGTACCAAATTCACCTTGTATTTAATGAAAGAGTGGATGGATTGAGTGAATTCTTCCCAAATCCTCTCAGCAAAGTCAATGTTAGCACGATTAACGATCCCCCAAAGAATCTGTAGTATCAGAGCTCTTGGTCTCTCAAAACCTGAAGTCTTTCCTGTAAGACACAAGTTGATGATTGTGGTGATTGCCTTTCATGGCTGATCCATTTCATTTGTGATCATAGTAGACAATGTCTTGACATCTTTAGGATAGCCCAGATCATTGAAAAAGTTGATTAGACCTTCTGTGTTGGTGGGGGAGTGAAAGGATTGTTTGCAATGACTGGTGTGATCTGAAGTGTGTCTCTGATTGTGTCTTTTATAAGTTCGAATTACTTTTCATCAATTTGACAGCTGTATTTTGCAGTGATTCTGTCATATCGAACTGTATCCTAGAAGCTGCGAATGTAGATGGTTGGTATAGGAGCAGCGATGAACGCTTGAAGAAATTGGTTTGCTTCAGTATGTCCACAACAATCTTGTAGATATGATTGCTGTGAGACTTGTACATATCCAAGTGACATTTACTTTTTCCAATAGGGACCCAGTTGTTATAAGATGGTATCTAATCATCTGTGCGAGTAGGTGGTGGAAAAGCAGGTGCTTGGTCAGTAGGGACATTAACGTCAGCCATTGGAACTGCACAATCACATCAACAAGGAACTATACATACAGAAGAGTGGTGTTAGATGTGAGTTTTAGCATGATATTAAGACATACAAGTACTTAATCCAAGGCACAGGGACACAAAGATCTTGTTATTGTGATGGTCAACTAGGGTGGTCAACTCTAGAGTCAACGAATGTCAACTCATCCATGAGAATACATAACCCCGTAACCAAGGCACATTGATCAAAGTGTAATTAGACAAAGCACATATAAGACATACAATACTCAAATTGCAATAGTCAAAACGCAGTGAGTCAACATGCAGCTGGACAAATAGCAATGCCCAAAACATAGTGATAGTAAAAGCGCAAGAGGCAAACAAAACGCAGGAATATTATATTCACGAAAGTCAAACCGCAATGTTTTGAAATTTTTTGGCAGAGTGGGTCCTACATGTTTCGAATTAAATAATCTTCAATAACCAAAATGCAGTGATTACGATTTTCCCTGATATAATATTATTTTAATCAAAATGCAGTGAGGATTAGAAAAGTCAAACCGCAATGAGGTGTTATCATCAAATCGCAATCAGGTCAATCAATCCAAAACGCAATTAAGAATAACTTTCCAAACCGCAACCAAGAACACTTAAGCAAAACACAATCAATGACATAACATTCAAAACGCAGTCAAGAAAATTTAAACCCAAAACGCAATCAAGATCATTCAATCCAAATCGCAATCAAGAAACATATATGCAAAACGCAATCAGGAACATTATACAAAAACGCAATCAAGAACAGTAACCAAAACACAACCAGGAAGGATTCTATATCCAGATTAAACCCATACATAAGAGGGTAACTTAAGGCAATCAATAACACAAACAACGCACCCTAACAATTCCTAATTAACACATCAGCAACAATTTGCCACTATAATCGCAACACAACCAAAATGTCTCGACTAATCAATAGGACATAATGATTAATGAAAGGGGAACAAATTAAACACATAACGAGGCTTCTACAACAGATATAAATCAAATCTCAGCAGTTAAATCACAATCAGAATACAAACCTAGGTGCAGATTGTGAATCGATGCAAGTCCCTAATCATAACACAATTAACATGAGTTTAGACCCATAAAGATTAAACAAGTGTTACAAAAGGTGATTAGGATTATGAAACAACCATTACCTAGGTAAGTAAACACACTGAGTAGAGAAACTTAGTCCAATCGCAGTGAGTGTTTTATGAGTTAGAGAGAAAGGGTGAAAAAGAAGGGTTTGACTGGTTTGTGAGTGGTTTGACCAGGTCAAATTGCAAGGGTCTTTTATACCTAAGGTACAGGTTTCAAGTTATGGCAGAATTGGTCTTTTTCTTTTCATTATCTTTTTAATTTTCGTGTTTGGCAGATTTGGTCCCTCTCTTTACATATTCCTTTTAACTTTGAGATACAAGAGACACTAGGGAGTAAATCAAATTTCAATTAAGGCATGGAAAGTCCTATAAAACATGAAAGCCTAGAAAACATTTAGCAAATAGAAAATAGGACCCTATACTAGCACATAACAAACACATGTGACCATTGTAGATTTAACACAAGATTAACACCCCCTCAAACTCAAAATTTTGAAAATAACTCTCCCCCTCAATCAATGACCCGATAACTATTTAGAGAGCTGCAGTCGTTGATTGAGTATGAAAAATTTATGAAAGCTTAAGTTCGATTGATTTTAGAACAACCTTCAACTACCATGTGAAACACAAATACTTTCCTAAAGAATCATAGATGGAAAATTATTTGCATAGGAACCGTCGTCTTTTTAGAGACGTGCTTTCCTTTTTTGAAGAATTAGAAAACCGATTTGCATATCTTAAATGATAGCAAGCTATTTAGGCATGTTTTGAAAACACTTTTTGAACTTCAGTTCGAACTTCATTTAAAGACCCGTGTCATTATTGAATGACATTTCTAGGATCGTAAATGTTATTGATACCAGAAGACATGCCTCGAAAACAATATTTGGTTTTGATTTTTATGGTTTCTGTAGGAATAAGATATGTACAACGTGGAAAATATTATTGTGTATAATGGTAATGTATATATAACCAAAGGATACTTGAAGAGTTACCACCACTATACTTCCTTTGATATATCATTAAATTACGAGTCCTGAGCTGAGGTATTCAGGAGTCATATCACATGTACATCAATTTTGAATTTCCTGAACCCCTAAATTAGGAGATATCAGTTCTTTAGGCACCCAAAATTTGAGTCTTTTCTTGACAGGAGTGATGGATGTACCTGCACCTGAGTAAGGACTACATGCACTAACATTACAAGTTTGGTTGTTTTTATATGGGTTAGTAACATCAGCATCCAAAACATTGGGGGTTTCAGAGTCAACCGTGGTTTTGCCATCGGTGAACACCTTTCTAGTAGGTATCCATCTAAGTCCGGCATTCTTAAAAATTCTACCAGTCGGTATCCACCTAAGACAAGATCTAGGAGTGTTTGGATTCTTAGGCACAATGGAAGACTTATTGTTATTCCTAGTCTTAAAAGATTGAATCTTAGCATGAGCATTCACTTTCTGATACTTAGGTCTAGGTTGTGAAGTGAGTGGTTTTGACAAACTTGTTTCACATCAACTTGGGAGGCAAACCATGATTTTGAAGATGTTGGTCGTTCAGATTTAAACGCATTCGGTTGTCTAACAACTGAATGGTTTTTATTTGGTAGTAAAGCTGGTTTCCCCAAGATTGATGGGTTTTGCAAACTTAGTGTTCACACTGTTCCCTGCAGTTTTTCTTAGCTCGTTCTTTAATGCTGTAATCGTGAAACCCTTATCCTGAATTTGAGCTTTGAGTTCATCATTTTTTGCCACCAAAGAAGTTGTTTGTTCTATAGTCTTAGTTCTTGTTTCTTTGATTGAATTACACAGGTTTTTGTGATGGTTTTTCAAAGTCTCGTTATCTTTAAGTAACTTGGCTACATAAAGTTCCAATTCAACGTTACTTGTTTTAATTGAATCAATGTCATGGTTAGTCTTGACAATATTACTTATCTCATGCATATCTACAATCCATTTTTTCAAATCGTTGATCGTAGAGTTTTTGGCTTATAGCTGAGCTCTCAAAGTGTTTATTTCAAAAAATTCATGAAATTCAGGAAATTCTGGATTCTTACATGGTTTGTTAGTTTGAAAACTTTCCTTCTTATGTTGTATTGCAATTTCAAGTGAAATGCAAATATTTTCAAGTTGTAAGAATCTGTTTGAAAGTTCATTATAAACTTCTTTTTCGGCCATATCATTAGTTTTGAAAAATTTAGCCTCAGACTCAGCCTCAAGGGAAGAACTTTTCTCTCGATCATGTTCAACATCTCGATCAAATTTTTACTCCCTTATGATCCATATTTGTTGAATCAGGAGTGGTATTGCTATCAACCTTCTCCAACAGATATGTATCATAACTGGATTCAACTTGATCAGCATGATGTTGTACATTAGTATGCACATTATGTTGAACAGTTAGGTGTACCTCAATGATAACATCAAATACACCTGAATATTAAGTGCCAATTTCCCCCGATAATGCTCGTATTTTATATCATTTATATGGATTTACGCTTGTTTTCCTCTATATTTCACTTTCAAGTAATTTACGAGCATTGGAGCTAAAGAGACGCAAATTTGGAGAGTTTATTGAAGATATATGATAGTATGCCCATTGTGAAGTATTACGGCGTAACTTGTAAAACCCTAAAAATCTAAAACGTATGAAACGACTATTTTACCCCTCAAGCTTAATATTTGTAAAATACGTATAATACGTCAAGCTCATTAAATGTAATGTTAACCTAACTCGTAATTAACCAACTTGTACCAAATAAGAAAATTCGACACACCTTATGCATATCACACACTATAAAGTTACTTGGACCAAATTTATGTATAAGTTACAAAAAGAACATTTAAACTAAATTGATAACTAAACAATTGTAATTATGGAAATTGATTTGGTCTAATTCTCCCCCCCTAGTCGGCCGAATATCACTCCTCATTAACTCCCATTTACTTCAAATAAATCACTATTATTCTATCATTTGGTAACCTACTTTTCTCATTCAAAAACACACACTAAAAACCCTAAATTGCAAAAGTGACAGCAATCTTTTTGTCCCTCATTCATTCGACTACAAGGCTGCAGCAAGGAAGGGTAGTAAGCTGTTCCAAGGTGGTTCTTAGGCGTGGGTACTGATTCGAAGGAGTGTTGGTCGTGGGTGTTGGGTTGAAGAAGCTAGGTCGTGGATCTGTTCCTCTAGGGTTCTCATTCTCCTTTCATTCATGCTACGAGGGTTTGTATCACGAAACTCTTCTCATTTTCTTTCTCATTCTTGTTGTGTGTCGTGTGAATTGGATCTCCTTTTTAATGCTTGTACACAAATTAGACATAAATATATTCGAATGAAACTCACATAAAATCATGAAAAATGGTTACATATATAATGAATGATAAAGACTATAAATATATTCGACCCTTATAGAAATCTGTTTGAATCTTGTCGACTCACATATATACGACTTATAGATGTGTTACCTTTAAATGGTATCGAACTAAAATGGGTAAAATATACGTTTATGTCTTATTTGATCTTGTGTTGATTTAATTCATCAAATGAGTGTCGAATGGTTTTAAGTGTGTCGAATGGATTTAAATTGGGTTGAGGTGTCTCGACCTTGAACAAAACACATGAAGGGGGGGTCGTATAGTTTTGTAGGTATTGGATTTGAATTGTTTAAAATGTAAATGGATATCGAAACTAAAACTAGGGTTTTCATAAGATATACGAGTTAAATAAAAGTTAAAGGTTGAATTGTAATTAATAAAACTTAAAGGGTTATTCGTTAAAAAGGGTAAAGAAATGGACTAAATGAGTAAAACAAGTAAACTTGAAATGATTACACTTTAACCCCTATACTTTGTGATATTTACACTTTAGACCCTAAACTATTGTAACTTGTCATAAATGACCCTTAAACTATGATAATACTCATTTCCATCATTTTAACCTAATTTGACATTAATTACATCATAAATGACTAAACCTGCTAATTATGGAAATCTGCTATTTTTTGGAAAGTTACTTAATACGAAAACCTGCTAATTATAGAAACCTGCCTAAATTGGAAACCTACCTAAAATAGAAAGTTACTTGAAATGGTTAAATTACTTAAAGTGGAAACTTACTAAATAAGGAAAGTTACTATATTTGGAAACTTACTAAAAATGGAAAGATTCTTATAAACCCTAAAGGACTTAATCTAAAGTAAAACACTTTAACTAAATATAATAAATGAATATCCTTTCACTTCTGTAGATCCCTCAAGGAAGGAGTGATCTCCCGTGTCTTGTGATTTCATCTGCTTGTGTTTGTCTTTGCTGTTGAATGAGGTATAGATATTCTGACCTTATCTCTTAAGGTTTCTCATGATTCGTACACATCTTTTGACATTAGCTTGATTTTATTGTCTTTGCTCAGAGCCTTCTTATTAGGGCTTCCTTATGAATTTGTTATGCACCCTTTCGATTGGTGAACCTTGTTATGAACCTTTGTTATGAACCTCTGATTATGAACCTTTGACTTGAACTTTGATATGAACTTTTGGCATTTGAACCTTTGATATGAACCCTTATGTTATGACTTTGCTTTGACCCTTCAGTTTGATACCCGAGCCAAATATGTTTCCTAGACATGAAGGTAAAATGGCCGTGAGTTGATACACCAATGGCATGACTCTTGTGTGGTCGAGTGATGTTCCACCGTCCCTTTATGTGATATTATGCGCGCTTTATGATATGATTATGGCCACTATGATTTCTATAGGGGCGTATGGATGAATCCTAGATATGTTATGTTATGATATGCTATGATTTATATGGTGGCGATGGAGTGTGCAATCTGCGTCTTTCATTATGGAGCTGATCACTCCATGGTTACTATCTGATATGATATGATATGTTTCTGGGCTCGTGGTAGATTTCTGACAACCTTTACACTTTTGATACACCTATAATGTACCTTTTGTTATTCCACAACGCACCATATTCTGTATTCCTCATCTTTAGTTTTCGTTGATTATTCATTTATTCTGTATCCTTATGTGATTCATTCGACTACCATACTATACTCCATTTCATTTGATTTGTCATACTCTTATCCCATATTTGGTCGACTATCAAGCTTATACTTCAGACTATCATTCCATTCACGTACTGAGCCATTATATGATTATTGGATTCATGTGTTGATTATGCTATTACATGATTTATGTGACTACGCGTTTGCCATGCTATTATATGATTAATATGTGACTATCTGATTCACTGGTTATCATGCTAATATCTGATTATCCGTTTATCATGCTATTATGTGAACTCTTTGATTCGTCTGGTTGCCATGCTAGTATGTAGTCAATTGATTTATCTGTTTATCATGTATACCTTCGTTCAGTTATTTTCGTGGGCTATGGTTATCCATTAGTATTCTTATCTGCTAATTGTTGACCTGCCATGTTTATACTTCTGTTTATGCTACTGTTTGATGATGGTAATGGTTCAACTTATGTTATCTGTCTGGTTGACTTGTTTAGCTTGCCATGATATGTCCTTGTTTAGTTAATCCATTCAATTATGATGTTTGATTGGTATTCCTACTTGATGCATATGGCTATTATGCTTGTACTGCTGTTAGTATTCCCGCTGGTTTTTATACTTGATCTGTTTATTAACTGTGGGTTATCTGTTTTGTGTGATTTCTATGCTTACAATCTATTTAATTGCTTATGCCTGCTTATATATCTCCGCTTGGCTTATATGTATTTCTGATTATCTGATTTAATGATGTGCCATATGTACGTTTAGTTGATACGCTGTCTGCTATGCTTGATCATTGTTTGGCTACTTGTTTTGCTTATGATACCGTTCATAAACTCCTAATTGATTATGTTTCGATACTTGTATGTCTGGTTATTTATATGTACTTATATATGTCATCGATCTTGTTTGCTGCTTTGGTCTCCGTTGATTTCTGTTTCTTCTGGATATCTTTTATTATTGTGTTCTGCAGGTTCCTCATTGACTCATTGTGCTCATTTCGATGTGACTTTGTTATCAGTTTCCTTTGTTTCATTTTGTATTGTTGTTTTTGTTTAGCTTTTATTTTTGTTATATCTCGTTTACGTGCTTTTAGCTCAGCCGCATTTCTTTTCCATGCGGCGGTACCAAGTAGGATCTTGGGCTATGTTACTTAAGTAGGAGCATTTGAGTGATCCAACCCTAGTTTTTCCATATTCATGTTGGACTTATTTTGAAGGGAATTGTTTTGATATTTCATTTCATTTTTGGACATATTGGATTTTGTATTTTCCTTGTAAGTCATTTGTCTATATGACTTAGATTTTTTATTTTGTAAGACTTTCGCTTGCAATTGTTTATGTATGTTCTGATATGACACCATTAATGTGATAATTCTACCCTTGCTGGGTTAGGGTGTTACAACTATGTTATCAGAGCCCAGGTTTCGTCTTGTTGACCGTAGGATTGACCTGTGAGGACTTGGGTAGACATTAGGCTTCCGTCTGTTTTGATCTTTTCTGATTCTTTCTGTTTTCATTCAGATTTCACTTCGATATCCTTTTGTCTTCGTTGATTTGACCTTCTTCTTTTCTCATTTGATTTTGTTGGTTTTATCTTCGCGCATTCGTTGTCGATCGTCTTGATGGAGACTACTCGTAGAGTCGAAGATGAGGGTGCCAACCCTGCGTTGCTGCAACGATTCCTGGAGAGGTTCATGAAGCAGAAGCCATACCCGATCGTGATGCTGCTGGAGACATCAAGACGCTGCTGGAGGGAGCTAGATAGATTAACCAGAGGCGCAAAGACGGAGACAAGATTCAACCGGTGGACACTTGGAAGACGTATGAGCAGAAGAACTATGACCGGTTTACTTTAGACGTGCGGAGAGACTACTACCAAGATTCGGGCATAGTGTGGTCAACAGTTCAACCGTTGAGATGCTAAGAAGAATCATCTGCTTCATATGATTGGGCGTGATGTGTGTTATTCTAATTTGTTTCGTCACGTATTTTGAGTTAGTTTGATATTTTGTTATATGATATTGACCAATGATGTCTTTCCCTGATTTGTTTGGGGCTTAGCTTGGATGATGGAGTCCTATGGCTTAATTCTCGGTGTTACTACAACTTCGCGTTGTGTTTTATATCTCTTTGATAAATCTCTATTTTCACCAATTTATATGATTTGTATTATTAAGGGTAGACCTTGCGGCACTTTGCCATTTTTGTGAACCTAAGGCTATTTTTGGATCGTCAGTAATGAGTCATGAGGAACCGTCTCGAATAAGTTGGTGGCCTTCTTTCTTTTGTTAAATGGTAAGTTGGTTTTAGGTTTTATATGATGCATGTATGTGAATCTGGTTTGATTTGGTATCTTACTTACTGCTTATATGTATATCTGTTTTGTCGTGATGTTAGTTATGTGGTATGTCATGACCCGAGACAGAATATGATGACAATAAGGACTTCTTATGTGATGCAAGTATTATGATGCCCGATCAACGTGATAATACCGAGATCATATAATTTAAACTTATTGGGATCGTACGACGTCCTGGGAAATGCCTGAGGTTGGTACGTTGGATGGACTAGAGCTCATATCCGTTATTTGTCAATCCTCATGTTCGTTTGAAATTTTGTACCTCTTTGCGAGATTCTCACTGACATCGGTTACGTGTAAGTCTTGTACTCTTTGTGTAGAAAACTAGAAGGGGGGGTTGAATAGTTTTGCCAATTAAAACTTCCTTTTAATCTATTTAGATTGACTTATGTCAATCTATTTGGATGTGTGTGTTGGATGTTGATAAACAAGCATATAAAGTTAAGTAATGAAAAGATAAGAGTAAGAAGCACAAAACCACAACACGAGTATTTATAGTGGTTCGGCTACAAGGACACCTTCCTTGCCCTACTCCACTCCCCGAGTCACCTACTCGAGAGTTTGTAATCACTACACCAATCTCCTTATGGCGGAGAAGCCTTCACAACGTCGCCTACCCTTTTTCCGGTGCTAGGCTAACCACCGGGTTCTTTCACTCCAAGGTGAACCACACCTACACAACGTCGCCTACCCTTTATAAGGTACTAGGCTAAGTACCTAGTTCTTTCACTCCAAGGTGAACTACACCTTCACAACGTCGCCTACCCTTTATTAGGTACTAGGCTAAGCACCTAGTTCCATTGCAATGGAGGAACTACTACACACTACACCAACGACTAATCCCAAAGGAGATCTACTCCTTTACAACATCATCAAGGATATCAATATCCTTGGATCTAATACTAGTCTATCTTGTACATCGAAACACACCATATCGAATGTACATCTAAGGCACCTTTCACTAATGCCTTTGACTAGATCTACAAGACACCTTTCACTAATGTCTTATGTCTTCACTTCTAAGCACCTTTCACTAATGCTTCTTTGTCTTGACTTCTAAGCACCTACCACAAGTGCTTATCCTATAGACGATAGATACCCTTCACTAATATCTTCGTCTTGATACTTGAGACATCTTTCACTAATGTCTTCAACACTACACTTCTTTGAAGAAAAAAAGGAATCATCAACAAGATGACTTCAGTAGCTTTGATGATGAGGAAGCATGGCAACTCATGGACTTGAGCTTGCTTGACTTCAATGGTGGTGATCTTGCCTTAAGAGGAACCTAAAAGATCACAAAAAAACAAAACTACAAACATAGATCTCTTGGATCTGAGGTTAGTGAGTTTTTAACTCAGGGAGAAAGTGTGTTAGAAAGAGGCGAGGTATAATGAAGAAATGGCTCACTATTTATAGAGGAAAAATCCTACTTCCCCGGATCCCACGGATCCCTACCACAAGGGATCCGGCTAGCACAAAGCTAGGGATCCGTGGAACGCTCCTCTTTGCCCATGGGTATTTTGGTTATGGGTCATGGGTCATGGGTTGAACCATGGATCTTTGGCTAGATACAATGTATCTTTGAGTGCATTGCACTTAGTCACTTAGGTATGGGTTGATCCATGGGTTATGGGTATTATCAATATTTTATATAAGCATGATGTCATGCAATGGGTTATGGGTCAAGATCCATGGGTTATGGGCTTTGGGTTGTACCCAACTACATTCAATGTATTTGCCCAATGGGTTGTGATACTTAAGTTTCTACCCATTTATATTACCCACTATACTACATACTAGTTATGTGTATATTTTACCCAAATATGTAAACACTAGTTGTTGTACATATGTATTACTAAATCATAAAATCACTTATACTTGTTTTAGTGTTTTATGTGAAAATGTGAATATGTTAGAAACTATTAGTTCAAACCATTTACGTATTTTATTTGTTTCGTTAATATGATTTTACGTTTGTTATCGACAAAACATTAGAAGATCGTAAAATATAAATAAACGTTTTTACGGCTTATTTGTATTAACAATCTCCCCTTTTTGTTGATGACAAAACATAAAATTATTTTAAGGAAAAGCTAAAATTCGTAAAAGTTTATATTTGTAGTTTTTACTTTCTTCTCCCCCTTTTTGTCGAAACAAAAAGTGTTTGAAGGAAGGCAAGACATCGTTTTTAAGAAAAACATGTGAAAGAAATAAAAGTAAAAAGAAATAGAGAGCAAGTAACGAGAAAGGATCTCGTCTTTACTCCCCTTTGACGAGTCCATCCCTATGTAAGGGCGTCAAGTAAGTGATACTAATCTAGTTTGTTTGCAAAAGATTTCGTCTAAGAGACGAATGTGCTCCCCCTTGATGATTGCAATTTTGCAAGGGGATGTCACGAAATGTAAACCTAGTATTGCAAGTAATTTGCAATGTATTGCTTTGACATAAAGCTCCCCCTAGCTTTAGGATGTCAAATTCTTCATATGTAAATTGAATAACTACAAAACAAAGGTTAGAAAGCAAGTATAATTCACAATTTCTTGCAAATGTGATTCAAGTTAGTAGAAAGAAAGCTTTCTGTCTCACGAATCCCACGGTTCCCTCCTAGTAGGGATCCGTCTAGGCAATTATGAGGGATCCGTATTAGCTGATTAATTTCAGCAAAGGTGATATAACAAGTAATGTTCTCACAAAAATAAAAAATATAAAGTGATCATATTCTAAGAAAAATAACAAGTAGCAAGTAATTCCATTTAATAAAACTAGAGTTATGATATATATGACTCTAAAAACTAAGAAAATAAGAAAATACATGACTAGGAATTTCTAAACCAACTATCGCTTGACGCTAGGACAACACTAAAAATCTTCTAGCTCAAGTTTTGTTTAGGTTTGATCTCGTCGAAACGTTCGAGGAGATGATTGAACATGAAACGTTGGTCTTCTCGTACTTCATGTATCAAACTTTCAACATGTTGACAATGATAGCAATCTTTGTCATGGCTAGGTCGTGGTGGTGGAAGAAATGAAATGGCTTGATGCGAAGGATCAAGTGAAGCGACTTGTGGAGCTTCGAACGATGGAGGGATTGGTGGAGGTGCATTTGAGAATGACTCAACCAAGAATGATGGTGGTAGTAGAGAAGTGTCAACTTCCATATGATCGGGTGGTTGACTTTGATGATTTCTCATAATCCAAATGGGATTATATGATGGAAACGGCGAAAAGGAAGCCGGAGCAAGTGTTGACTCAACACCTTGATTTTGAACCATTATTCCTTTTAATGAGGAGAATGTTGTCGGCAGAAGCGGATGAGACGGCCTAGGAGGCAAGTCCTCTAAATTGTAGAGGTGTGGTGATGATAGTGGGGATGTAAATGAAATAGCTCTAGGAACCAATGGTGATGGTTTAGTGGAGATGATATTGTTTGGCCTAGGAGGTATGGTGGTGTTTGGCATAGGTAGTTTTGTGGGTACTATCCTTTTAGGAATTGGTTTGATTGGATGATGAAGGATTCTATCATTTTTTGGCTTGACCGGAGATGATTCGGTTGAAGAGATTTCATGTATAACACGAGCCTTTTTCATGGGTGGTTCTTTGGTGGATAAGTTATTGCTTGGGGTTTTCCTCATGATGAGATGATTTCAAGAGGTTGCAAGAGCTAAAAGTTAGGATGAGAGTGATGACTATGGAGGTCCTAACAAAGTGGTTTATAAACCAAGAGATTTGGCAAGTGCATTTAAGCCTTAAGCCACTAGGATTCATTGGAATGTGATGATTAACATGCACAAGAGTCAACTTCAGAGTTTGCACTGATCTAGGAACTCATTTAAGATGAGATGGAGTGTTTGGGTTAGGAAGATGAGTTGAAATGATTGTTTTAGAAAGATTTGACATAAGCTGTCATCCGGATCCCACGGTTCCCTCCTCAGAGGGATCCGTCTAGGCTAATCCTAGGGATCCGGCTCTCAGCAGCTATGAAAGAGTGGAAATGATGTTTCTAAGATCTAAGACCTATAACATCATGAGTGTTTCAGTCCTCCTAAGTGTCTTAAATGAAGGGGTGCTTAAGTACTTGAAGGTAATGAGTGATGTAGCTAATGATTGTCTTTTATGGAAGGATTTGGAACTTTCAAGAGTACCAATGGATGAGCAAGGATGACACTAAAGATGAGAGTGTCAATTGAAGCTAAATGATCCTAGAGATCAGGTTGTGACTTAGGATAGTGTTTTGGAAAATATCCTAGAAGCTTTGAGATGGGAAAACTAGAGTTTGATCAACTTTGATCAATTTTGAGGTAAGAATGATTTATGATCAATTATGCCATAATCGAAAGATTTCTAAGACTAAATGTGAGGGATTAAGTAAAAAATGAAGTGTGAGTTTGAGAGCGGAAGAGTAATGGATTAAAAATGAAACGGTAGATCTACAAACGTCTTAGAGTGTGATCCAGGTGAGTTATGTATGAGTAGGAGAGATCAACCTATCTTGATAAGGACTTAATTTTCCTTAAGACACTATGTTTAGCTTAGTGTGAGGTGTTATAAGGATATGTTTGAAATATAATGCTTGTAATTGCATTTTCTGTTTGCCGGATCCCACGGTTCCCTAAGTGTAGGGATCCGTTTAGTACAATCTTTGGGATCCGCCCATGCTTTCAGCAGGACCTTTACAAAAGGTATGCAATGATCTTCACAATGCATTATATCTCAAGGATAGTCTAAAAAGAGTTATAATACTAAGATATCAAATGTAAGATGTTTTATTTCATGGAATAAATTGGATTACATTGATAACGCACGAGTACAAGAGAATTGATCCTATTTTGGAATACTACTAGGTTCCTTGAGTGTTTTCGCTAGGAGGATCATTATGTGATTGATGAGTGTTGGTGGAATCAAGAATGAAGAAAGTCTTCATGAGAGATATGTTTAGTGGTTCCATCATCTTGTTCACAACTACGTACAACGGACTTTGAAATTGAGGATGGAAGTGCATAACATTATGATAGAGGCGTGTCAAGAACATTCCATAAGGGATGAGTTTATTCTTAGAGCCTTGAAGATTTGCAATTCGCTTTGCGAAGAAGTAGGCGAGATTGTATGGTTGTTGTTTTAGCAAACAATGCAACATGTGAGCACAACAAGCGGGAAGAATTTCTCGATTTCCCCTAAGACTCCAAACATTTTCACGTAGGATGAGTGCAAGAGGCTTGTACTCTTCTCGGATATCCCTTGTAAAGATAATGTTTGGATCGGAATAATATGGTCGAGGTTTGCATATTATGCGATTTAAATCTTCCGGAGAGGGTATGTGTGAACAATATGGACTATTTTCTTCACGAAAGTTGAAGAGAGAATCAAGAGACCAATCTTCGGTGAAGGCACATTGTCCATGATTTGGAATCCGTAGGATGTGAGCCAAATTCCCAAGGGTTAGAGTAAACTTTTGGTTTTTGATATAAAACCAAAGAGATAGAGAGCGATTGTCACACCCCCAAATTACCTGTTTTGCAGCGGAATGGAATTCCTGGGGATTGACTGTCATAGCATCACAATCACAGTTATATTGAACGACCTAAAGTGTCGTTTGAAAAGAACATAGTTTGATTTAATAAAACAATCAGAGTTCACAAATAATAGGTCCCAATTGAAAATCATCTTGTGCGGAAATAAGTTGTTACAATTCAAACGATGTTTTAAAGTATGTAAAACCCAAGTGAGACGCGTCGTCACCACGACTCCATGATGTGTCCAAATGCATGCCATGAAGTGAATGCCTTAAATACCTGAGATAAAACATGCTAAAAGTGTCAACACAAAGGTTGAGTGAGTTCATAGAGTTTGAGTTGAAATGTAAAGCCTTTCAAAATCGTTTATGCAGCAAAGGCATTGTAAATCCACTCAGTTCCAAGTCCCGCCCATACAAAACTTGCAACCTGTGTGTTCACAACCCACTGCCAAAAGGTGCATAGTTTAAGATCAAGTGCATGATGTCAAATGAATTCACAAAATAGTGCATAACTTAATGTATCCATAGGTTTAAGTAATTCGTTTGAACACAATAATCGTAGTGTGAGTTAAATTGTTTCACACTCATCGTTGAAAACAAAATCGTATGTATTTCACTAAGTTCATGACACCAAAGCGTAAACATCGCACCAATAAAAATTGGTAATCATCGTTTCATCGCCGCCCTAATAGGTAATTTGCCAATTTACCTTAATGATTCAAATATAGTGGCTTCGATTTCCCTAAATGGGTCAATAGGGCGGAGTGTTAATTCAATAGGCCTATTCACAATATTCGCGCTCACTTCAAGTGACTAATGGTTAATGATGTAGGGACTTCGAACATGGCAAATACTTAGTGACAATAAAACATTCGGATATAGCATACAGTTCAAAGCATTTGTGTTCGGTTAAAAATGTAGCATGTATCTCCCCCAAGAGTTTGTAAAACAGTTAAAAGAGTAAAAGTGGGGCTATGAACTCACCTGTTGCAATGATTACGATGACAAAAGTGGATACACTGAAATATAGCGTGAATCTCGAAAATGACCTATTATGAATGATATGATATGTAATGAGTTGCAATGTAATGTTATGCATGCATTTCGTATGTTATTTATACCATTTACGAGTTTTGAAAAATATTACTTGTCGTCGAAAAATACTCGTTTGACGTCTTGACCCTTCAAAAATGACTTTACAAGTTTTTACGTCAAAATGTCATCCTACAATGGTTTTATAATGATTTATGGTGAAATTTTCACTTTTCATCGCAAAACAATGTCGTCGGAATTATCATGAAATTAACAAAAATGGCTTCGGAAAACTAGTTGTAAAACGGTGTACGTTGATCGTTAGAGAACGAACTCGACGGTTTTGGAAAGTTTGTATCGATATCTAGAAGTTTCAGTTCGGGAGTTTTCGTCCAAAAGGTCTCGATCATAAAGATATTAAGGGTTAAAGATAATGATTTTGTTGAATTGTTGTGCAGAAAATGAGTTTCGGCCAAGTTTGAACATCCATAAATAATTTACTATAACTCTGCTTTACAAACAGCTTGTTGTTTTGAAAAAATATGGCCGGTGAACTTGATTTTACTAGAAAACAATTCATTCTAAAAAGTTTCACAACCTTGTTAAAAAACAGCCCTCAACAGGGACGTTGCAGCTACCGTAACACTTGTATCGTAAAAATAATATAGATTTTTCAGAAAATAATAGTTACGGCAAGTTTTTGAAAACGTGCATATATTTGTCGTTTCAAATCCGTTTTCTACGTATAATACGTCCTTAGCTTCGTATCGAGGTAAACTAATATATTTTGATAAGTCGAAATAATTTGTGAAGCTTAAGGCTCGTTTTTGACCCGAACAAGATAAATATATGTTGCTGAAATTTCAGAAAACTATTTATTTCGTCGCCAAACTTTAAAAATTCACCACGGCTTCGTTATAACTCCGTTTTTATCCGTTCAAGCGGCCACGGATTCGTTTTAAAGTATATTTTCTAAAAATCAAGGCCAAAGTTTCGTACCAACTGTCGGTTTTTCCAGAAAAATGAAACAAGGACAGAACCTCTTTTATACGTATTGAAAATAGTTTTCTCGGACAAAACCTATTCTAATCCCTTCAAATCAACTCCAAAACTAATCTAATCCTACCATACACCTTCTTAGGGTGTCATGGGTTCCTAATCATCATCAAGACCAAAGAATACCATGGGAATATTTATAGGATGACCATAGTATATAAATAACTCTAAAATCATGAAATAAAATGGTATAAATCACATATCATGCATACTTGCTCCAAAAATGAAAGATGATTATGAAATGATAAGGAAACATGAAAATGAAAGAAACATGCTTACAAGTGAATATGATGAGGTGCAAGAAACAAGGTTAAGCCTAACCACTCTTGGTTTTTTTTATTTCAAAACCTTATAAAGAGTGATAACTAGATTGTAAATAACTTGAACTTGAGAAAAATTTGTGATGATCCCTTGATCACCCTTGTGTTGCCGGTTCAATGGAGTAGAAAACAAAGAGAAAGAACTTTTTGCTACTTGAATTATGAGGTTGAATGAGTGATGTGAAGATAGTGTGTATACTTATACAATCAAAGAAAGAATTTCACCAAACAATAAATGTGAATCCCCTAAGGGCCGGTTTTCTTGGGATCTTGTTTTCCAAATTTTATTTATTTTTTTTTCAAATGTGTTGTGTATAAATAATTACTTGTACAAGTTGAAATAAAGTATAAGTAATTGTGAAAGAAAAGATATAAGTAAAGGTAAATGAGAATTTTTGGTACAAGTAAGTTCTTAATAGTTCAAAATAGAATGTAATGAGATGATAAAAATTGTAAAAATACATTCCTTGTGAAAATTGGGTGATAAAAATAATTATCGTAAAATTTTTAAGAACACGTCGTAATAATTTAACTTTAACGATTTATGTACCAATTAAATTTGAAACACTAGGAAAACTAAAAATATAGTTTTTATAAACTAAATGTAAGTTTAAAAATACCTCGGGATCATTTTTGAAAGTAACGGGTTAAATATTCAAAATAATAACTCACGCGATAACGTTTATTTAATATAAAAATTACGCGATACAAGTGAAATGAAATGTCGTGAAAGAACTAATGTGATGCAAATGATGTCAATGAAATGTAGACTAATCTTAGTCCATATGAAATGTTCGTGATGTTATGATCATGAATTCGCCGCTAAACCTTTAAGGTTACGCGAATTTGAAGCAAGTAAACCAAGTTTACTATAAATGTTGAAATAGTGAAGCATAAATCGTTTCGAAAATGACCGAAAGTACGGGTTGTCACATTCGCCCATCCAAAAAGAAATTCAGTCCCTGAATTCAATCGTTGATAGGTCTAACGGGTTTAGGGTTTGATGAGGCAAGCCTTCCCATTCTCGAGCAAAACCCTCAAAAGACTTTTTGGTAACCGATTTTTACTTAATCCCACAACTCATCAAACAAGAACTGTCATACGATTAGGCTAAATCGGTTTAGGTAACAACTTGTTTCTAGCTCGATCTTTGCAACTCATCAAACAAGAACAGTCACGCGGATCAAACTGGAAACAAGTGGTTTGAAGAAAATCTTTTGAAAATTTGGCTCGATTACGGAATTGCTTACACATATAAGCCTACTACTCCCTTCATTGCATGATTCTTCCTGAATTAGACATAGGTGATCAGGCTATGTATAATTTAGGAGTAACTATGCAATGCTTGGACTAATCGACTCATATGTTGTTTGGTGTTGAGTCAACTGATGTAAAGATTGTGATAGAGAATGACAGGGCATTCTCCACATTGGAGTATGAAGAAAGAATAATGGAATGGGCATTTAAAGGCATCCATGTGACAATCGATATGAAATGAAAGTAAATAACTCGAAAAAAATGTACGTATAAATCGCATGCAAAGTGAACATGCACTTGTGATGAAATGATGAGATGCTATGATGATGTAGTTATAGTCTAGGGTCAATGATGCAACCTAGTTCTCTATAACCGAAGCTCTGATGCCAATCTGTCACACCCCCAAATTACCTGTTTTGCAGCGGAATGGAATTCCTGGGGATTGACTGTCATAGCATCACAATCACAGTTATATTGAACGACCTAAAGTGTCGTTTGAAAAGAACATAGTTTGATTTAATAAAACAATCAGAGTTCACAAATAATAGGTCCCAATTGAAAATCATCTTGTGCGGAAATAAGTTGTTACAATTCAAACGATGTTTAAAGTATGTAAAACCCAAGTGAGACGCGTCGTCACCACGACTCCATGATGTGTCCAAATGCATGCCATGAAGTGAATGCCTTAAATACCTGAGATAAAACATGCTAAAAGTGTCAACACAAAGGTTGAGTGAGTTCATAGAGTTTGAGTTGAAATGTAAAGCCTTTCAAAATCGTTTATGCAGCAAAGGCATTGTAAATCCACTCAGTTCCAAGTCCCGCCCATACAAAACTTGCAACCTGTGTGTTCACAACCCACTGCCAAAAGGTGCATAGTTTAAGATCAAGTGCATGATGTCAAATGAATTCACAAAATAGTGCATAACTTAATGTATCCATAGGTTTAAGTAATTCGTTTGAACACAATAATCGTAGTGTGAGTTAAATTGTTTCACACTCATCGTTGAAAACAAAATCGTATGTATTTCACTAAGTTCATGACACCAAAGCGTAAACATCGCACCAATAAAAATTGGTAATCATCGTTTCATCGCCGCCCTAATAGGTAATTTGCCAATTTACCTTAATGATTCAAATATAGTGCGCTCGATTTCCCCTAAATGGGTCAATAGGAGCGGGAGTGTTAATTCCAATAGGCCTATTCACAATATTCGCTCACTGCAAGTGACTAATGGTACATGATGTAGGGACTTCGAACATGGCAAATACTTAGTGACAATAAAACATTGGGATATAGCATCAGATTCAAAGCATTTGTGTTCGGTTAAAAATGTAGCATGTATCTCCCCCAAGAGTTTGTAAAACAGTTAAAAGAGTAAAAGTGGGGCTATGAACTCACCTGTTGCAATGATTACGATGACAAAAGTGGATACACTGAAATATAGCGTGAATCTCGAAAATGACCTATTATGAATGATATGATATGTAATGAGTTGCAATGTAATGTTATGCATGCATTACGTATGTTATTTATACCATTTACGAGTTTTGAAAAATATTACTTGTCGTCGAAAAATACTCGTTTGACGTCTTGACCCTTCAAAAATGACTTTACAAGTTTTACGTCAAAATGTCATCCTACAATGGTTTTATAATGATTTATGGTGAAATTTTCACTTTCGTCGCAAAACAATATCGTCGGAATTATCATGAAATTAACAAAAATGGCTTCGGAAAACTAGTTGTAAAACGGTGTACGTTGATCGTTAGAGAACGAACTCGACGGTTTTGGAAAGTTTGTATCGATATCTAGAAGTTTCAGTTCAGGAGTTTTCGTCCAAAAGGTCTCGATCATAAAGATATTAAGGGTTAAAGATAATGATTTTGTTGAATTGTTGTGCAGAAAATGAGTTTCGGCCAAGTTTGAACATCCATAAATAATTTACTATAACTCTGCTTTACAAACAGCTTGTTGTTTTGAAAAAAATATGGCCGGTGAACTTGATTTTACTAGAAGACAATTCGTTCTAAAAGTTTCACAACCTTGTTAAAAACAGCCCTCAACAGGGACGTTGCAGCTACCGTAACACTTGTATCGTAAAAATAATATAGATTTTCAGAAAATAATAGTTACGGCAAGTTTTTGAAAACGTGCATATATTTGTCGTTTCAAATCCGTTTTCTAACGTATAATCGTCCTTAGCTTCGTATAAAAGTAAACTAATATATTTTTGAGAAGTCGAAATAATTTGTGAAGCTTAAGGCTCGTTTTTAACCCGAACAAGATAAATATATGTTGCTGAAATTTCAGAAAACTATTTATTTCGTCGCCAAACTTTAAAAATTCACCACGGCTTCGTTATAACTCCGTTTTTATCCGTTCAAGCGGCCACGGATTCGTTTTAAAGTATATTTTCTAAAATCAAGGCCAAAGTTTTGTACCAACTGTCGGTTTTTCCAGAAAAATGAAACAAGGACAGAACCTCTTTTATACGTATTGAAAATAGTTTTTCTCGGACAAAACCTATTCTAATCCCTTCAAATCAACTCCAAAACTAATCTAATCCTACCATACACCTTCTTAGGGTGTCATGGGTTCCTAATCATCATCAAGACCAAAGAATACCATGGGAATATTTATAGGATGACCATAGTATATAAATAACTCTAAAATCATGAAATAAAATGGTATAAATCACATATCATGCATACTTGCTCCAAAAATGAAAAGATGATTATGAAATGATAAGGAAACATGAAAATGAAAGAAACAAGCTTACAAATGAATATGATGAGGTGCAAGAAACAAGGTTAAGCCTAACCACTCTTGGTTTTTATTTCAAAACCTTATAAAGAGTGATAACTAGATTGTAAATAACTTGGACTTGAGAAAAATTTGTGATGATCCCTTGATCACCCTTGTGTTGCCGGTTCAATGGAGTAGAAAACAAAGAGAAAGAACTTTTTTGCTACTTGAATTATGAGGTTGAATGAGTGATGTGAAGATAGTGTGTATACTTATACAATCAAAGAAAGAATTTCACCAAACAATAAATGTGAATCCCCTAAGGGCCGGTTTTCTTGGGATCTTGTTTTCCAAATTTTTTTTTTTTTTTTTTTTTTAAATGTGTTGTGTATAAATAATTACTTGTACAAGTTGAAATAAAGTATAAGTAATTGTGAAAGAAAAGATATAAGTAAAGGTAAATGAGAATTTTTGGTACAAGTAAGTTCTTAATAGTTCAAAATAGAATGTAATGAGATGATAAAAATTGTAAAAATACATTCCTTGTGAAAATTGGGTGATAAAAATAATTATCGTAAAATTTTTAAGAACACGTCGTAATAATTTAACTTTAACGATTTATGTACCAATTAAATTTGAAACACTAGGAAAACTAAAAATATAGTTTTTATAAACTAAATGTAAGTTTAAAAATACCTCGGGATCATTTTTTGAAAGTAACGGATTAAATATTCAAAATAATAACTCACGCGATAACGTTTATTTAATATAAAAATTACGCGATACAAGTGAAATGAAATGTCGTGAAAGAACTAATGTGATGCAAATGATGTGAATGAAATGTAGACTAATCTTAGTCCATATGAAATGTACGTGATGTTATGATCATGAATTCGCCGCTAAACCTTTAAGGTTACGCGAATTTGGAACACGTAAACCAAGTTTACGATAAATGTTGAAATAGTGAAGCATAAATCGTTTCGAGAAATGACCTGAAAGTACGGGTTGTCACATCGATCCTCGTTACGAACGAGTTCGACTTGACGGAAGAATTCCATTATGAACCTTGGACATATCTTCTCGTTGATTTCAAGAAGACATTCTAGTCCTATGGCTCAGAAGGAGGTATTGATACCTTCTTCGAATTGTAGAGAGGTGTCTACAATACGTCCTTCGTGGAAGTGATGGTTTTCGAGATTATTGAACCCACGGACATGATTTCCAGGTGTGTTGGGTTCAAGAGAGATGTTCGGAGTGTAGATGCTAGTGAGTGAAAAATCAAACCCACGGACAATATTGTCACAATTCTCAATTTTTGGTCATTTCTCAAACTCAACATTCATCATACTAGCTCATGCATAGTTTTGTATTTCACATTAAACGCATAATTTTATATTAAATAAACGCTATCGCGTAATTAATTATTTTGAACGTTTGATCCGATACTTCCAAAAATTATTCCGATATATTTTCGTACTCATATTAAGTTTATAAAAATAATATTATGAGTTTACCCGATGTTTTTAATTTATTTTGTATATAAATTGTTATGTTTATATAATTACGACGTTTTTCTTAAATACTACACGATAATTATTATTTCACTCAAATTTTGCAAGAAATATATTTTTATAATTTTTATGACCTTAATATATTTTATCTTGACCCGTTAAAAGTTATTTTTATCTAACGCTACCCTAAATACTCAAATGTGTCTACAAGTGATCACTTATCTTCAAGTAACTTCACAAAATATTACATAATACATAATAATAAAAAAAAAATTATACTTACAATGACTAACACCCCCTTGTCGACAAGGGGGGTGAGTCACTTAGTGATTTGCAAAATATCTTGACTAGTTAAAAGTATTATACACTTTAACTAAACACATTCATTCAATATCTCAAGGTGAAAAATAAACCCATTTGCTTTCTCTCTTCTCTCCAAGACCGGCAACCACATAGACCAAGAAGGAGATCAAATATTTTTCTCTAATCAAGTTCTATATACTCTAGTATCACTTGTTGTAAAGGTTTTGCAATAAAAATCTAAGGTGATTAGGAAAAACCCATTGTCCTTAAACCTCATCAAGTTACTTGTAAGCATTCATATTAGTGTGTTTATTTCATATTCATTGTTATGGTCATTTCATTTTTTATTTGAGAAAACATGCAAGTCTCATGAGGTTTATACCACTTTTTCATTGATTTTAAGAGTTATATATATATTTGACATCCTATAATTACTCCTTGTTATAAATCACACTTGGTGATGTCTAGGAACCCATGACACCCTAAGAAGGTGTATGGTAGGATTAGAATAGCTTCGGAGTTGTTTTGAATGGGTTAGAGTAGGTTTGGCGCGAGAAAAACTCATTTTGACAAGTTTTAAAAAGGTTCTGTCCATATTTTTAAAATCTGGAAAATTCGACAGTGGATAAAAATATTTGGCCTAGATATTTATAAAATACACTTTAAAACAAAAATGTGGCCGCTTGAACGGATTAAAACGGAGCTATAACGAAGAAGTTATGAATTTTTCAAGTTGGCGACGAAAACTATAATTTTCTGGAAATTTCAGCATGTTGTATTTATTTTGTACGAGTCAAAAAATGAAACTTAGGCGTTATAAATTATATCGACTTATCAAAAATATTCTAGTATACTTTGATACAAAGCTAAGGATCTTTAAAACGTAGAAAACGGATTTGTAATGATCAAATTATACACGTTTACAAAAGTTGTCGTAACTTTAATATATAAGGAAAAACTATTATATTTCTAATAGGCAAGTATTACGGCAACAAGTTGGAGGACGTTTTTAACATTGATGTAGAACATTTTATAAAGTAATGTCTTCTAGTAAAAGTGAGTTTGCCAAGTATATTTTCCAAAATTTCCGACCGTTTGTTTAGCGGAGTTGTAATGAAATAATTATGGTTACTCAAACATTTTCCGAAAACCATCCTTAAACTATATTTTGGACAAAAGTACCATACATAACCTATATTTTTCTCCATGATCGAGACCTCTAGGATGAAAACTTAAATGCTAAAACTTTGAGATAATGATACAAGCTTCCAAAAACCATTGAGTTTGTTTCCTGACACTCGACGTGCACCATTTTACGACTAGCTTTTCAAGGCCGTATATTCACTTTCATGAAATTGTCAAGTAACATTATTTTACGACGAAAAGTTATAATTTCATAATAAATCACAAAACGATTATCGTAGGATGTTTATTCAACGTATATACCTGTAAAGTATTTTATAAATATGACGAGATGTCATAAACATATATTTTGACGATAAATTCTATTTTCAAAAACGTACAAGTGGTATAGATTACATATGAGTTTGCATGCACGGCATTGTTTCATGACTTATATTAGAGCACATCATTCATTTTAGGTTGCGGATAGTTTCCGAGCCTCATTTTCGTGCACTTCATTTTGTTAGCATATCAATCATACCAGGTGAGTTCATACCCCGCTTTTACTCGTTTAAATTCCTATAAACTATTTGGGGCAAGATACATGCTTATTTATCGAAACATTTAAACTCTTTTACCAAACAACATTACTTATACTTTAGACTGGGTGCGTGAAGTGACTAGACTTAAACAAACATCCCAATATTTATATGTTGGAAGGCCATTTATTTGGATACAGCCCAACGTGAGTCGTTGGAGGAACATCCCAACATTTATATGTTGGAAGGCCATTTATATGGATACAGCCCAACGTGAGTCGTTGGAGGAACATCCCAACACGAGTTGTTGGAAGACCCTTGTGGTGATATTTATACTTTTAACTACCTTAATGCGCATATTCATGATTGTCATTCTATTTTAGGCAATGGGTTGTGAACACAGGTTGCAAGTTTTGTATGGGAACTTGGAACGGGTGGATTTACAATGCCTTTGCTGCGTGAACCTTTCTCAAAGTATTTGGATCATTTTATTACAAAATTATGAACTCACCAACCTTTGTGTTGACACTTTTTAGCATGTTTATCTCAGGTCGTAAGGCGATAGCATTTCATGGAGCTTTTGGGTCACATGGCATACATTGGAGTCTTGTGTTTTTATCTATTACCATTCGACATGTTTTGTAACCCTTTATGTATTATCAAACTTTGGGATCTCATGTTGTGTAAACTTTAACTTTATTTAATCGAATGGTAAACCTTTCAAAACGTCTCATTTTAGAGGTCGTTTTCTGTATCCATACTTTGTGCTATGACGTCATACCCCAAAGACACTATCGTTCATTTGCGATATTTTGGGGGGTGTGACAGATTGGTATCAGAGACTTGGTTATAGAGAACTAGGTTGCATTTTAGTTCCTAGACTATAACCGCTTTCACGTCGATCCTTTCTTTTCCTATCGCCTTACACACTTTTAGTGCGCATATGTTTTCTTAAATTTCTTCTAGACCCACCTCATTGGATAACGTAGTTTCCTTGTATCGATAGGGGAGTCCCAAAATCTAGTCAAGTCATCAAAAATATGGAGCTCAGTAATGAGCACTTATCTAACTTAATCTCGTGACAGTTCTTGTTTGATGAGACACGAGATCGAGCTAAATAAGTGTTACTATATAGCTGTATAGATTTGATGATTTTGCCCGAGGATGGGAGTTCTCTTGAGGATACCTTGGGAACTGCTGGCGACTAAACCTCATAGTGACTTTAGCACCTAAAGGAATTTCCTATACACCAAGTGCGACTCTCCCTAGATACCTACCCTAAATTCCTCCTTCACCGTTTAGAATCGGATGATAGAATGGCTACCTATTTCAGTAACATCAATCGCCGAGACATGTATGCTTGGTGGTATGTACACGTGTGAAATGAGGCAATTATAATTATGGTGGCCAACATAATTATAAATGCGTCACAACCCACGTGGACATATGCGACCACGCATACGTAGATCGGTGTGGGCACACCTTAGGAACCAATTTGTGGCGTGGTATTATGTTTGAGGACGTTATTATAGACATTGGGAATTCAACGTTCTTTCCCTTGCAGAGATCATGGCACCAAAGAGGTAACACGCAGACCGGCCGCAGGTGGTGCGGCTAAAGGGGTGGAAGGACGGGTGAGCGTCGAGGTAGAGAAGGCGGTAGCGACATGGGTAACAATGACAACAATGGCGGAAACCCGATTTTGCGCCATCATAAAACTTCAAATCTTGCTACCCACTATTGTCACACAAGTTGGAAACCATATGAATAACTCGGGAAACCAGGGGAACGGGAATGGCGACACTAACAATGTAGTTGGCAGTGGCAACAATAACAACACAACCACCACCACCACCACCAACAACAACAACAAGAACGGATGCACGTATAAGGAATTTTCAAAGATGCAAACCTGTGGAGTTGGATGGTATAGGAGGTGCTTTGGCTTATACTCGATGGGTAGAGAAGACGAGTCGTGATCGACATCACAATTGTGCCACACATCGAGGGTGAAGTATCTTTGCTTGCTTGCTATCCGGGAAGGCATTGACATGGTGGAACACACAGCTACAGGCTAGAGGCAGGAGAAGCATCTGGTATGACATGGGACTAGTTTAAGGCGTTATTGAAAGAGGAGTATTGCCCGGATAATGAAATGCAAAACTAGAAGACGAACTTTATCACCACTCCATGATAGGAGCTGGTCACGCAGCCTACACAGATCGATTCCATGAATTAGCCAGACTAGTTCCTCATCCGTCACCCTGAATCCAAGAGAATTGATAGGTACATATATGGTCTTGTCCCCGAAATCCGTGGAACTGTGAAAACTACTGAGCTGTCTACAATACAAAGTGCAATATTGAGAGCGGGAACCCTAACAGGATGAGATGGTCAAATGGAACTTTGAAGAGCAGTGACAAGAGGAAAGAATCGAGTGGATCGAGTAGACAGATGGATGTGGTAGCAGACAACAAGAGAGCAAGAGTTTTTGTGGCAACGGGTACTGAACAAAGAGAATATGCGGGTACACATCCCAAATGTGCTAAATGTGCTTATCATCACCCGAAGTCCAAGCCCTGCCGCTTATGTACAATTTTCAATCAGTCGAGCCATTTTTCAAGCCCGATAGAGAGCGTACAAGACCGATAACAACGGTTAACACGGGCAACATGAGGAATAACCAAAGGACTCCTTCGAGTGCAACGGCGAATCACTACCGAATAATTGTCCTCGTTGAATAAGCCACCGATGCAAGCTCATCTAGGCTGTGGCAATTGAAGGAAATAACCCAAACCACTGTACTCAATATCAGTCCACCCCGACTCGAGCATTCTATGTAGGGAACCGAGGCAGCCCGCAATGCGTAACTGGTACGTTTTCCCTAGACCATTAAGTGATCCACCGTATTATTCATATTCAGTGAGCCTCATTAGATAAGAAACCTAGACGCATAAGTTTTGGCATAAGCACTTTGACCATACACCCTGATTTCGCGAAATCTAAGGGTAGACCTTTAAGTATCATCGATTGAATCACGAGGACGTGATTCCTCTGACATGGGAAGAATGTCACAATTCTAAATTTTTGGTCATTTCTCAAACTCAACATTCATCATACTAGCTCATGCATAGTTTTGCATTTCACATTAAACGCATAATTTCATATTAAATAAACGCTATCGCGTAATTAATTATTTTGAACGTTTGATCCGATACTTCCAAAAATTATTCCGATATATTTTCGTACTCATATTAAGTTTATAAAAATAATATTATGAGTTTACCCGATGTTTTTAATTTATTTTGTATATAAATTGTTATGTTTATATAATTACGACGTTTTTCTTAAATACTACACGATAATTATTATTTCACTCAAATTTTGCAAGAAATATATTTTTATAATTTTTATGACCTTAATATATTTTATCTTGACCCGTTAAAAGTTATTTTTATCTAACGCTACCCTAAATACTCAAATGTGTCTACAAGTGATCACTTATCTTCAAGTAACTTCACAAAATATTACATAATACATAATAATAAAAAAAAAATTATATTAGCAATGACTAACACCCCCTTTTCGACAAGGGGGGGTGAGTCACTTAGTGATTTGCAAAATATCTTGACTAGTTAAAAGTATTATACACTTTAACTAAACACATTCATTCAATATCTCAAGGTGAAAAATAAACCCCTTTGCTTTCTCTCTTCTCTCCAAGACCGGCAACCACATAGACCAAGAAGGAGATCAAATATTTTTCTCTAATCAAGTTTTATATACTCTAGTATCACTTGTTGTAAAGGTTTTGCAATAAAAATCTAAGGTAATTAGGAAAAACCCATTGTCCTTAAACCTCATCAAGTTACTTGTAAGCATTCATATTCATGTGTTTATTTCATATTCATTGTTATGGTCATTTCATTTTTTATTTGAGAAACATGCAAGTCTCATGAGGTTTATACCACTTTTTCATTGATTTTAAGAGTTATTTATATATTTGACATCCTATAATTACTCCTTGTTATAAATCACACTTGGTGATGTCTAGGAACCCATGACACCCTAAGAAGGTGTATGGTAAGATTAGAATAGCTTCGGAGTTGTTTTGAATGGGTTAGAGTAGGTTTGGCGCGAGAAAAACTCATTTTGACAAGTTTTAAAAAGGTTCTGTCCATATTTTTAAAATCTGGAAAATTCGACAGTGGATAAAAATTTTTGGCCTAGATATTTATAAAATACACTTTAAAACGAAAACGTGGCCGCTTGAACGGATTAAAACGGAGCTATAACGAAGAAGTTATGAATTTTTCAAGTTGGCGACGAAAACTATAATTTTCTGGAAATTTCAGCATGTTGTATTTATTTTGTACGAGTCAAAAAATGAAACTTAGGCGTTATAAATTATGTCGACTTATCAAAAATATACTAGTATACTTTGATACAAAGCTAAGGATCTTTAAAACGTAGAAACGATTTGTAATGATCAAATTATACACGTTTACAAAAGTTGTCGTAACATTAATATATAAGGAAAAACTATTATATTTCTAATAGGCAAGTATTACGGCAACAAGTTGGAGGACGTTTTTAACATTGATGTAGAACATTTTATAAAGTAATGTCTTCTAGTAAAAGTGAGTTTGCCAAGTATATTTTCCAAAATTTCCGACCGTTTGTTTAGCGGAGTTGTAATGAAATAATTATGGTTACTCAAACATTTTCCGAAAACCATCCTTAAACTATATTTTGGACAAAAGTAACCATACTTAACCTATATTTTTCTCCATGATCGAGACCTCTAGGATGAAAACTTAAATGCTAAAACTTTGAGATAATGATACAAGCTTCCAAAAACCATTGAGTTTGTTTCCTGACACTCGACGTGCACCATTTTACGACTAGCTTTTCAAGGCCGTATATTCACTTTCATGAAATTGTCAAGTAACATTATTTTACGACGAAAAGTTATAATTTCATAATAAATCACAAAACGATTATCGTAGGATGTTTATTCAACGTATATACCTGTAAAGTATTTTATAAATATGACGAGATGTCATAAACATATATTTTGACGATAAATTCTATTTTCAAAAACGTACAAGTGGTATAGATTACATATGAGTTTGCATGCACGGCATTGTTTCATGACTTATATTAGAGCACATCATTCATTTTAGGTTGCGGATAGTTTCCGAGCCTCATTTTCGTGCACTTCATTTTGTTAGCATATCAATCATACCAGGTGAGTTCATACCCCGCTTTTACTCGTTTAAATTCCTATAAACTATTTGGGGCAAGATACATGCTTATTTATCGAAACATTTAAACTCTTTTACCAAACAACATTACTTATACTTTAGACTGGGTGCGTGAAGTGACTAGACTTAAACAAACATCCCAATATTTATATGTTGGAAGGCCATTTATTTGGATACAGCCCAACGTGAGTCGTTGGAGGAACATCCCAACATTTATATGTTGGAAGGCCATTTATATGGATACAGCCCAACGTGAGTCGTTGGAGGAACATCCCAACACGAGTTGTTGGAAGACCCTTGTGGTGATATTTATACTTTTAACTACCTTAATGCGCATATTCATGATTGTCATTCTATTTTAGGCAATGGGTTGTGAACACACAGGTTGCAAGTTTTGTATGGGCGGAACTTGGAACTGGGTGGATTTACAATGCCTTTGCTGCGTGAACCTTTCTCAAAGTATTTCAGATCATTTTATTACAAACTTATGAACTCACCAACCTTTGTGTTGACACTTTTTAGCATGTTTATCTCAGGTCGTAAGGCGATAGCATTTCATGGAGCTTTTGGGTCACATGGCATACATTGGAGTCTTGTGTTTTTATCTATTACCATTCGACATGTTTTGTAACCCTTTATGTATTATCAAACTTTGGGATCTCATGTTGTGTAAACTTTAACTTTATTTAATCGAATGGTAAACCTTTCAAAACGTCTCATTTTAGAGGTCGTTTTCTGTATCCATAATTTGTGCTATGACGTCATACCCCAAAGACACTATCGTTCCGCTGCGATATTTTGGGGGTGTGACAAATATGGACTATTTTCTTCACGAAAATTGAAGAGAGAATCAAGAGACCAATCTTCGGTGAAGGCACATTGTCCATGATTTGGAATCCGGAGGATGTGAGCAAAATGCCCATGGGTTAGAGTGAACTTTTGGTTTTGATATAAAACCAAAGAGATAGAGAGCGATCCTCGTTATGAACGAGTTCGACTTGACGGAAGAATTCCATTTTGAACCTTGGACATATCTTCTCGTTGATTTCAAGAAGACATTCTAGTCCTATGGCTCGGAAGGAGGTATTGTTACCTTCTTCGAATTGTAGAGAGGTGTCTACAATACGTCCTTCGTGGAAGTGACGGTTTTCGAGATTATTGAACCCACGGACATGATTGCCAGGTGTGTTGGGTTCGAGAGAGATATTCGGAGTATAGACGCTAGTGACTGAAAAATCAAACTCATATTCATGCATCATAGTTGAACCTATAGAAATGATAAGTTAATAAAGAGATATGTTTGTGGTCAACCTATGATTATCTAATGTTTTTAATAGATTTTTATTAACAATGGTATTTAACACTTTAACTCACTCAAGGTTTTGACTTTCTAGTGGATTATTACATTTAGAAAGATAGTGGTTTTTAATTTACATGAAAAACTGTTTTCCAGTAGGACGGATCACACGGTTCTTTTATAAAAGGGATCCGGCTAGTATATCTTCCGGATCCATGGATCAGAAAAGTAAACAGATTTGATAAAAATTAGGTTTTACAGTTTTTATACCACGAAATATGTTTTATCCTACATTTTATTTTAGCATGCATACATGACTTCTAATGTATCACGAAAGAATATAAAACATATAAATCAAAATAAGTGACAAACACATTATGATAAAAATAACCTAGATAAACTAGATTATTAATAATATTGTATTTCAATACTAAGGATGATACAAAGGATTCGGTATATGATCCCAATATAGATTAACAACACAAAGTAAATGTCTCCGTATGTGAACTTCATCATAGGGAACACAAGTGCGATGAGTGTTAGGGCGATGAGCACGAGTGCGATGTAAACCATGTTGATGACAGATCTTCTTGGTTTCGGTTGAGATGAAATGAGGAGGAAGATGAAGTTTTTGAATAAGAGGAAATTTTTGAAATTGGAGGATTTGAAAAAGTGAGGGTTTGGTAGAGTGGTCGACGATGGGATTATTTACATTCTCCTTTCATTCACTCTACGAGGGTTTCTATCACGAAACTCTTCTCATTTTCTTTCTCATTTTTGTTGTGTGTCGTGTGAATTGGACCTCCTTTTTAATGCTTGTACATGAATTAGACATCAAATGAAACTCATATTAAATCATGAAAAATGGTTACATATATAATGAATGATAAAGACTATAAATATATTCGACCATTATAGAAATATGTTTGAATCTTGTCGACTCACATATATACGACTTATACATGTGTTACCTTTAAATGGTATCAAATTAAAATGGGTAAAACATACATTTATGTCTTATTTGATCTTGTGTCGATTTAATTCATCAAATGAGTGTCGAATGGTTTTAAGTGTGTCGAATGGATTTAAATTGGGTTGAGGTGTCTCGACCTTGAACGAAATACATAAAGGGGGGGGGGTCGTACAGTTTTGTGGGTATTGGATTCGATTTGCTTAAAATGTAAATGATAATCGAAACTAAAACTAGGGTTTTCATAAGATATACGAGTTAAATAAAAGTTAAAGGTTGGTTTTGTAATTAATGAAACTTGAAGGGTTATTCATTAAAAATGGTAAAGAAATGGACTAAATGAGTAAAACAAGTAAACTTGCAATATTTACACTTTAATCCCTATACTTTATGATATTTACACTTTAGACCCTAAACTATTGTAACTTGTCATAAATGACCCTTAAACTATGATAATACTCATTTCCATCATTTTAACCTAATTTGACATTAATTACATCATAAATGACTACACCTGCTAATTATGGAAATCTGCTATTTTTTGGAAAGTTACTTAATACGAAAACCTGCTAATTATGGAAACCTGCCTAAATTAGAAACCTGCCTAAATTAGAAACCTACCTAAAATAGAAAGTTACTTAAAATGGTTAAGTTACTTAAATTAAAAACTTACTAAATAAGGAAAGTTACTTTATTTGGAAACTTACTAAAAATGGAAAGATTCTTATAAACCCTAAAGGACTTAATCTAAAGTAAAACACTTTAACTAAATCTAATAAATGAATATCCTTTCACTTTTGTAGATCCCTCGAGGAAGGAGTGATATCCCGTGTCTTGTGATTTCATCTGCTTGTGTTTGTCTTTGCTGTTGAATGAGGTACAGATATTCTGACCTGATCTCTTAAGGTTTCTCATGATTAGTACACATCTTTTGACATTAGCTTGATTTTATTGCCTTTGCTCTGAGCCTTCTTATTAGGGCTTCCTTATGACTTTGCTATGTACCCTTTGGATTGGTGAACCTTGTTACGAACCTTTGTTATGAACCTCTGATTATAAACCTCTGATTATGAACCTTTGACATGAACTTTGATATGAACATTTGGCATTTGAACCTTTGATATGAACCCTTATGTTATGACTTTGCTTTTACCCTTCAGTTTGATACCCGAGCCAAATATGTTTCCTAGCAATGAAGGTAACATGGCCGTGTCATTGATGCACCAATGACATGACTCTAGTGTGGTCGAGTGATGTTCCACACCGTCCCTTTTATGTGATATTATGCGCGCTTTATGATATGATTATGGCCACTATGATTTGTACAGGGGCGTATGGATGCATCCTATATATGTTATATTATGATATGCTATGATTTATATGGTGATTGATGTTGTGTGTAATACGCGTCTTTCACATTATGGTAGCTGATCACTCCATGGTTACTATATGATACGATATGATATGTTTCTGGGCTCGTGGTAGATTTTTGACAACCTTTACACTTTTGATACACCTATATTGTACCTTCTGTTATTCCAAAACGCACCATATTCTGTATTCCTCTTCTTTAGTTTCTGTTGATTATTCATTTATTCAGTATCCTTATGTGATTCATTCGACTACCATACTATACTCCATTTCATTTGATTTTTCAAACTCTTGTTCCATTTTTGGTTGACTATCAAGCTTATACTTCAGACTATCATTCCATTCACGTACCAAGCCATTATATGATTATTGGATTCATGTGTTGACTATGCTATTACATGATTTATGTGACTACCCATTTGCCCTGCTATTATATGATTAATATGTCACTATCTGATTCACCAGTTATCATGCTAATATATGATTATCCGTTTATCATGCTATTATGTGACCCTTTTGATTCGTCTGGTTGCCATGCTAGTATGTAATCAATTGATTGATCTGTTTATCATGTATACCTTCGTTCAGTTATTTTCGTGGGCTATGGTTATCCATTAGTATTCTTATCTGCTAATTGTTGACCTACCATGTTTATACTTCTGTTTATGCTACTGTTTGAAGATGGTAATGGTTCAACTTATGTTATCTGTCTGGTTGACTTCTTTAGCTTGCCATGCTATGTCCTTGTTTAGTTGATCCATTCAATTACGATGTTCGATTGGTATTCCTACCTGATGCATGTGGCTATCATGCTTATACTGCTGTTAGTATTCTCGCTGGTTTTTATACTTGATCTGTTTATTAACTGTGGGTTATCTTGCTTGCATGATTGCTATGCTTACAATATATTTAATTGCTTTCGCCTGCTTATAGATCTCCGCTTGGCTTATATGTATTTCTGATTATCTGATTTAATGATGTGCCATATGTACGTTTAGTTGATACGCTGTCTACTATGCTTGATCATTGTTTGGTTACTTGTTTTGCTTATGATACCAT
This sequence comes from Chrysanthemum makinoi, assembly GCA_910596185.1. NCBI lineage: Eukaryota > Viridiplantae > Streptophyta > Magnoliopsida > Asterales > Asteraceae > Chrysanthemum > Chrysanthemum makinoi. The sequence goes on from OU343217.1 coordinate 190,390,322, forward strand.
TCATAAACTCCAAATTGATTATGTTTCGATACTTGTATTTCTGGTTATTTATATGTACTTTTATATGTCATCGATGCGCTGCTTTGTTTTAGTCTCCGTTGATTTCTGTTTCTTCTGGATATCTGTTATTATTGTGTTCGTCAGGTTCCTCATTGACTCATTATGCTCATTTCGATGTGACTTTGTTATCAGTCTCCTTTGTTTCATTTTGTATTTCTGATTTTGTTTAGCTTTTATTTTGTTATATCTGTTCACTGGGCTTTTTAAGCTCAGCCGCATTTCTTTTCCTTTCGGCAGGTACCAAGTAGGATGCTGGGCTTTGTTGGGCTGAGAGTAGAAGCATTTGAGTGATCCAACCCTAGTTTTTACCTATTCATGTTGGACTTATTTTGAAGGGCAATTGTTTTGATATTTTATTTCATTTTTGGACATATTGGATTTTGTATTTTCCTTGTAAGTCATTTGTCTATATGACTTCGCATTTTTATTTTGTAAGACTTCCGCTTGCGATTGTTTATGTATGTTATGATTTGACACCATTAATGTGATACTTCTACCCTTGACGCCGTAACAAAAGCGTGACTCAAAACACTAACTCAACAGCAGATTACGGCGTAACTCAATCCTAGGATTACGCCGTAACTAATTAGGTCAAATGATGTTCCACGCCGCTGCAAGCTACGCCGTAACTCTTTCCAACGATTACGGCGTAATCATGATTTTGTAACGTATATTAAAGATACGGCGTAACTCATTCCATGTGTTACGCCGTAACCAGCTTTATCTAGAGCATTATTACGGATTTATATTAGTTACGGCGTAACTCTCAACTTAAGTTACGCCGTAACTAGACCTGGCCTATAAATACCAGCCCTAAATTCTGCATTTCGCATCATTCACTCCACACACAAAGCAGAGAACGTGAGCAGGGGACTGAAGGCAGATCTAGAAGAGCATATGGACCCATCTCCAAGGGAGAAATCACTCCCTAACGATAAGCATTAGCGATTTATCATTTCTGTTACTTTCAATTCATGTATTTCGTTATGTCAAACGTTGAATTGATTGTTTCAGTTAATATGTTCGGCTAAGAACCTCTGGTGCTAGCCTAGTTATGATTCCTTAATTGTTATGTTTATGTTTACATTGCTTCCGTATAATTGTTTCTAGTGTATGCATGCATAGTTTGTTGGTAGCTACCTTTGTTTCGGTAGTTTTGAATGGCGATAATGTCTAGTTGCTTAGGAGAATTTCCCAACTGACCCTAAGTAGGTAGACTGAGTGGGAAGGGTAAGAATTGACCAACTGACGACCCTTCTTCGCTTGTGCGAACTGACCAAATGATCACTTTTCGTTTGGATGAACTTAAGAAGTTAGGGATGAGTGTCTAAGATGCTAGCGCCCGGGCACTCATTGTTATGAATCTTGCATGTAGCGGTGCTTGATCGATGATCTTTTCGATCAACTCCAAGGTTCAAGCGTATACTCCAAGATCGATTTACGATCGGATATCACCAACTTAGAGTTCCAGAAGAGGATATTCCGAAAACGGCATTCAGGACTCGATATGGTCACTATGAGTTTCAAGTTATGCCATTTGGTTTAACTAACGTTCCAACAATATTCGTGGATCTCATGAATCGAGTGTGTAGACCATATCTGGATAAGTTTGTGATTGTGTTCATAGATGATATTATAATTTACTCTAAGAGTAAAGAAGAACATGAAAAACATTTCAAGCTAATCCTAGAGTTACTCAAGAATGAGAAGTTGTACGCTAAATTCTCAAAATGTGAATTTTGGATCTCAAGTGTACAATTCTTGGGCCACGTAATTGATATTCATGTGGATCCCGCCAAGATAGAGTCCATAAAGAATTGGGCTGCCCCTACAAATCCAACAGAAATACGTTAATTTTTAGGACTTGCTGGATATTTCGGTAGATTCATTGAAGGTTTTTCCAAGATAGCAAAGCCTTTAACTAAATTGACTCAAAAGAATGTGAATTTCGATTGGGGCGAAAAAGAAGAAGAAGTGTTTGAATTTCTAAAGGAGAAATTGTGCAGTTCACCTATCTTAGCGTTACCTGAAGGCAACGAAGACTTTGTTATGTATTGTGATGCTTCGTATAAAGGTTTGGGAGTAGTGTTAATGCAAAGACAGAAGGTGATAGCTTACGCCTCTCAACAACTTAAAAAGCACGAGAAAAACAACACCACTCATGACTTAGAGTTAGGGTCAGTCGTTTTTGCTCTTCAAATTTGGAGACATTATCTCTACGGAACAAAGTGTATAGTATTAACATATCACAAAATCTTGCAACATATTCTGGACCAGAAAGAGCTAAACATGAGACAAAACCGCTGGTTAGAATTACTTAGTGATTACGATTGTGAAATTTGTTATCCCCCAGGTAAAGCAAACGTTGTAGCAGATGCTCTCAGTAGAAAAGAACGACTCAAAAATCTAAAGGTTAGATCATTGGGAATGATGATCGTATCACCACTACCTTCACAAATCCTTGCAGCACAAACTGACGCTATCAAAGAAGAAAACTGACCCAAAGAGAATCTCTACGGTATGTTAGAGAACAAAAACGGTTTTGTAAAGCGTTTTGATGGAACGTTATGCTTCAAAGACAGAAGTTGGATACCACTCTATGGAGGTATATGGGATTTGATTATGCATGAATCGCATAAGTCAAAGTACTCCATTCATCCGGGGTCTAACAAAATGTATCACGATCCCAAAAAGCTATATTGGTGGCCTAACATGAAGGCTGATATTGCCAAATATGTTGGTAAGTTCTTTACATGTTCTAAGGTCAAGGCCGAGTGTCAAAAACCATCAGGATTACTACAACAACCCAAGATTCCTATATGGAAATGGGAAAGAATCACGATGGACTTTGTTACAAAACTACCCAGAATGCCGAGCAGTTATGACACCATTTGGGTAATTGTGGACTACTTATCAAAATCTGCTCATTTTATTCCAATCAAAGAAACTTATGACATGAATCAGCTAACCAAGCTGTACATCAAAGAAATAGTTTCTAGACACGGTGTACCAATTTGAATTATCTCTGATTGAGATAGAAGATTTACTTCAAACTTTTGGCAGTCACTTCAGAGAGCTTTCGGAACTAAACTGGACATGAGTACTGCCTATCATCTGCAAATTGATAGTCAAAGCGAAAGAACCATACAAACCTTGGAAGATATGCTAAGAGCTTGTATTATCGAGTTTGGTAAAAGTTGGGACTATCATTTACCATTAGTGGAATTCTCTTACAACAATAGCTATCATTCCAGTCTTAAATCATCACCTTTTGAAGCATTGTATGGTTGAAAGTACT
>OU343217.1:190393779-190436541 GCA_910596185.1 Chrysanthemum makinoi
TCGCTTTGACTATCAATTTGCAGATGATAGGCAGTACTCATGTCCAGTTTAGTTCCGAAAGCTCTCTGAAGTGACTGCCAAAAGTTTGAAGTAAATCTGCTATCTCAATCTGAGATAATTGAAATTGGTACACCGTGTCTAGAAACCATTTCTTTGATGTACAACTTGGTTAGCTGATTTATGTCATAAGTTTCTTTGATTGGAATAAAATGAGCAGATTTTGTTAAGCAGTCCACAATTACCCAAATGGCGTCATAACTGCTCGGCGTTCTGGGTAGTTTCGTAACAAAGTCCATCGTGATTCTTTCCCATTTCCATATAGGAATCTCGGGTTGTTGTAGTAATCCGATGGTTTTTGGCCTTGACCTTAGAACATGTCTGGCACTTACCAACATATTTGGCAATATCGGCCTTCATGTTAGCCACCAATAACTTTTGGGATCGTGATACATTTTGTTAGACCCCGGATGAATGGAGTACTTTGACTTATGCGATTCATGCATAATCAAATCCCATATACCTCCATAGAGTGGTATCCAACTTCTGTCTTTGAAGCATAACCTTCCATCAAAACGCTTTACAAAACCGTTTTTGTTCTCTAACATACCGTAGAGATTCTCTTTGGGTCAGTTTTCTTCTTTGATAGCTTCAGTTTGTGCTGCAAGGATTTGTGAAGGTAGTGGTGATACGATCATCATTCCCAATGATCTAACCTTTAGATTTTTGAGTCGTTCTTTTCTACTGAGAGCATCTGCTACAACGCTTGCTTTACCTAGGGGATAACAAATTTCACAATCGTAATCACTAAGTAATTCTAACAAGCGGTTTTGTCTCATGTTTAGCTCTTTCTTGTCCAGAATATGTTGCAAGATTTTGTGATCTGTTAATACTATACACTTTGTTCCGTAGAGATAATGTCTCCAAATTTGAAGAGCAAAAACGACTGACCCTAACTCTAAGTCATGAGTGGTGTTGTTTTTCTCGTGCTTTTTAAGTTGTCGAGAGGCGTAAGCTATCACCTTCTGTCTTTGCATTCACTTGCTCCCAAACCTTTATACGAAGCATCACAATATATAACAAAGTCTTCGTTGCCTTCAGGTAACGCTAAGATAGGTGCACTGCACAATTTCTCCTTTAGAAATTGAAACGCTTCTTCTTCTTTTTTCGCCCCAATCGAAATTCACATTCTTTTGAGTCAATTTAGTTAAAGGCTTTGCTATCTTGGAAAAACCTTCAATGAATCTACCGTAATATCCAGCAAGTCCTAAAAATTGACGTATTTCTGTTGGATTTGTAGGGGCATCCCAATTCTTTATGGACTCTATCTTGGCGGGATCCACATGAATTCCATGAATATCAATTACATGGCCCAAGAATTGTACAGTTGAGATCCAAAATTCACATTTTGAGAATTTAGCGTACAACTTCTCATTCTTGAGTAACTCTAGGATTAGCTTGAGATGTTTTTCATGTTCTTCTTTACTCTTAGAGTAAATTAGAATATCATCTATGAACACAATCACAAACTTATCCAGATATGGTCTACACACTCGATTCATGAGATCCATGAATATTGCTGGAGCATTAGTTAAACCAAATGGCATAACTTGAAACTCATAGTGACCATATCGAGTCCTGAATGCAGTTTTCGGAATATCCTCTTCTCGAACTCTAAGTTGGTGATATCTGATCGCAAATCGATCTTGGAGTATACGCTTGAACCTTGGAGTTGATCGAAAAGATCATCGATTCTTGGAAGTAGGTATCAGTTCTTTACAGTTAGTTTATTTAACTCTCTATAATCATTGCACATTCTGAAGGATCCATCCTTCTTTTTAGCGAATAGGACTGGAGCTCCCCATGGTGATGAACTTGGTCGAATAAAACCTTTATCCGTAAGTTCTTGCAATTGGTTGGATAACTCTTGCAATTCTGAAGGGGCTAAGCGATAGGGTGCTTGAGCAACTGGTGCGGTACCTGGCACCAATTCGATTTGGAACTACACTTGTCTAGGTGGTGGAAGTCCGGGTAAGTCTTCAGGAAAGACTTCAGGATAATCACGTACAATAGGTACATCTTCGAGTCGTTTCTCCTCTAACTTTTTCTCTGTTATATGAGCTAAAAAGACATAACATCCCTTCTTGATGTATTTTTGAGTTTTAATGCAAGAGATGATGTTCAGGCGAGTTCCACTTCGATCCCCTCGAATAACCAAGGTTTCATTATCGATAGGAATATGTACAACTTTCTCGCCACAGATAATATTTGCATTGTGTTGCGATAACCATTCCATACCAATTATAACATCGAAACTTCTGAGTTCTATTGGCATGAGGTCAATTTTGAATGGATGACCTAACAAGTTTAGTGTACCGTTTTGAAGTACAGTGTTGGTGGTTACAAGATTCCCATTTGCTAACTCAATGGTATAGGCGGTGTCTAACATAGTGGGTGCAATATCAAGTAAAGATGCAAATGCAGTAGATATAAAGCTTTTATCAGCAATTAAATCAAATAAGATTTTAGCATAATGGTTATTGAGTAGAAACGTACCCGTAACCACATTTGGATCCTGCTGTGCATCTTTATCATCCATAACATACGCCCAACCACGAGCTCCACCTTCTTGCTGACCATTTTTTAGGGACATTGTCTCTTGATGTGTCCACGTTCTCCACACCCAAAACAAGTTACTACTGGTTGAGTGTTGGCACCAGTATCAAAGCCCCTCCCTTTGCAGTCCTTGGTTTGATGCCCTGTCTTTTGACAATTCTTGCATCTAACTGTGCAAGGGCCTTCATGATGTAACTTGCATCTGTAACACAAAGAAGCATTTCCTTGATAACCTCCTCCTTTAGCTGGGGCAACAACAGCAGCAACAGTACCTTTGGCATTTTATTTCCTACGGTTTTACTGGTTGTGGTGGTTTGTGTTTCAGTTTTGTTGGTTGGGATTGTTGTTGTTACCCCTTTGGTTATCATTCCACCTTCTCTTGTTGTTGTTGTTGTAGGTATTTTTATTGGGATGGTTGTTGTTATTGTTGCGGTTGAGGTTAATGTCATGTACCAGAATAGTTCCTGCTCTAACCGCTTGATCCATCAGTCTACGAGCCATTTCCATTGCCTCGTCTATCGTTTTTGGATCAAAAGAGGTCACATTTCCCTTTATAGGTTGTGGAAGTCCCCACATGTACCTCTCCAATAATTTCTCCCTAGTTGGAACCATTTTTGGGCATAAGATTGCCAATTCATTGAATTGGCAATTGTAAGTGGTGATATCAGTGCCCTTTACTATATGGTTCCAGAATTCAATTTCCAACTTCTGCACCTCTAAGAGGACAATATTGTTTGATCATCATTGTTTTGAGTTCGACCCAGGAAATTTTGTAGGCATTTTCAATGCCAATTAGTTGAACTACAGAATTCCACCAGGATAATGCTTCATCCATCAAAGTATTGATGGCGTATTTGACCTTGTAGTCTTCAGTGGTGTTGCTAATCAGGAATACAGATTCAGATCTCTCAAACCATCGGGTTAACCCTACAGCTCCTTCAATACCTTTAAAGTTTGTAGGTTGGCATTTCAAGAATTCACTGTACGAACAGCCCTTTGGCATTGGTTCAACATTTATTCTTTCGGCACCAACAACTGGTCCCGTAGCATTAAAACCTCCCGCTCCAACATTAGTTGCTGCGGCCCTAGCAGTTGCAAGTGCCTCGGCAACAACAGTAGTTTTTGCGGCTTCAGCAGCCTCAGCGGCCGTGGCAGCATTTGTAGCTGTAGTTGCCCGCTCAGCTCTAAGTGCGGCAGCCACTTTATCAGCGACCATTTTATCAACAACATCTTTGCTTTTCTTTTTAAGTGGCATGATTCTATCAATTAAATAAGAGATATGGTATAAGTATGAAGTTGGATAATAAGAACGATTTTTAATAGAAATGATAGAGGAATAACGTTGGAAATTAAATCACAACACAAGACGAGATAGATTTATACAACAAAAGTTACATTCATATATAGTTAATCCGTTATACCAGTTACAAAATCGAAACCCGTGACAGGTTTCTTCAAAATTTACTAACGAAACTATCAGTCAGTAATTTCATCGTTCACTAGCTATTACATAATCTACTAGGTCTTCTAATTATTATAACAATACTAGTCTTTCAAGAGTCAGGAGACTGATGCGGCTTGGGCTGATCATGATTCCCGTGAGTAGCCAACTCATCAATGGCTTCAGTAGGGCGAAACTCCCTAAAGCCCCTCAGTTCTTGATGCATAGCTTGCATTTCTGCTCATACGGTATAAAGATCGATCTCGAGCCTATAACGATCGACTTGAGCAATTTCTAACTTGGTTTCCGCTGAAGTCACGCGGCGTTTCAACTCTTTAATTTGCTCACCGTCTTCTTCTTGTGCTTTATCCATACGTGTCACTTTGTTCTTGACCACTTGAAAACCTGTTATTGGATCTAAGACAGTATCTTCAACATGAGTAAGGCCATTTCAGATATAACTCATATCCAGGACAACAAAATCAGCTTGTTGACGAGCTCTAATAGCTTCGGTTCTTGTTGAAGATATTTCTGATTGACGATGACGCATTTCCCGTGTCAAAAAGTGGACATTGTTTTGAAGTGTCATGACATCTTGTCGTAGGCATCCCATTTCATACCTTGGGAAATTTGGAAAAGCATTAGATGGTCCTCCGACATCGTAAGTAGAGGAAGGGCCCCCAATGATGTAAGGCCTTCCCTTAGTAGCGGGAGTAACCAAAACAGGAATTTCAGAGTTTGCTGGAGTAGATGGTGACACTGGTGATGATGGAGGTGGAGATCCATCATGTATGAAATCCGCTTGAAGAGGGTCTTCCTCCTCTTCGTCATCATCGGAAATCACATCCATGTCATCATCATCATTAAAGATCATATTTTCATCTTCTTTCGGATCTTCGTCCAGATCATCCTCGGGTTCATTTTCATCAGCTAAATCTTCATATGGTTCCTCATCCTCGTCATCCCCATAGTCCACAATATCAATATAATCATCATCTAGATCTGGGGAATTTTTTGCTTGGATGGGAGTCAGAAGTGCTTGCTCTTGTTGAGTTGGTATAGCTTGATTTGGAATAACAAAATCGTGATCTGGGGATGGTGGAACAGACATAATGTCTGCATAAAAGTATCCATGTTCGGATTTAGTTAAATGTCCATCGCAATTGAAACAGTGATATGTCAAATAGTGGGCATGGCACACGGAATTGAAGACTATAATAAGTGAATCGGTACATAGTAGTTATAGTCTAGGTGTATAATGCACCCTGGTTCTCTATAAATGTAGCTCTGGTACCAATCTGTAACACCCTCAGTTTTGAATAGCAGCGAAAGATAATCGAGATATTACTTATTAGCACAAAGTACACATTACATAAAACGACTCTAAAATGAGACGTTTTAAAATACATTATCATTCGAATTTATTCATAATATCAGAGTAGAGGTCCCATAATGTACATAATAAGTTTAAAATTTTTCGAATGATAATATGCATAGTCTTCAAAATGCCCATTCCGTGTGCCTTCATTCGTGTGCCAGACAAATCTTACGGACCTGAGATAAAACATGCCGAAAAGTCAACACAATGGTTGAGTGAATTCATAGGTTTGAAAACAGTAGTGGACAATATAAGCATAATTGCAATGTGTACAATTATCTTCTTGATAGTTATTATTGCTCTAAGCTCATGGGACTCACCACTGACTGTTGGATATATATCACCAGGCGATATATATATATAAGTAACTTGCCCCGGGTAGGTATTTTTCCCTATACATAGATAATTCAAATAATGTGCATTTGGTTACTTATCCGGCTAACACATACGGGATTGATCAATCCCGATAGGCCTATCCACAATACTTGCGCTCACTCCCAGTGATTAGTGGTCCATGATGTTGGAGACTTTTGGCATAAACAACTTAGGCATGCAATAATACAGTCAAGGCATTCAGTTTGCAAGTAATTGTCTATAATAAAACATTTTAGCATGTATCTCCCCCAAGTAGTTTTTAAAACAATTAAACAAAAGTTGGGGCTATGAACTCACCGTGGTTATCAGTAGTAGTCTAAAGCAACAACGGTGTATGTTGAGACCACGCTCTTTAGAGATTACCTATGAAAGTATAGTAAACGTGTTTTAGTATAGTTTTCAATATAATTGTGTAAGTATATGTAACTTGTTGTCTTATGATGTTGTACATGGATCTTAAGTTAAGTTATCCTTTAATTGTTTGTTTGGCTTATAGCCTTTTTATAAATGACCTCGTACCACCGTTCGGGCTATCAAAATCAAGAGGTCGAGTAGTAATCGCACGAGAGGGACACTTTAAATAAAATGTAAATCCACAACTCGTCGATACGATACCCTGAAGAGGCCTCTTTATGATAATGAAATTCCCTACTATTGTAGTAATTATCATTTATAAGTAAGTATTTGACGAGACAAATGTTGTATAAAACATGTGTCGTGTTTCGTCAAAGACTATTTGTTGAACTTGTGTGGTGATGTGATAGTATAATTTGTGTCATGAATTAGTTTGGCATAAAATTTATCATGTGTAAATGTTATTCACTCAATGAGTGTTGTGATAAAAATAATTACGGCGTGTTATATTATATTGTCGTGAAATACAAAGGTTTCAAAAATAGTTTTTAAGTCAATATAAGTTCATGAGTTTAAATAAACGTTGATACTTGTGAAAAATGGTCTTCATATAGTTAATATGTCATATGGTCATTTGCCTAGTTTTGTCAAAGTCTAGTAAAGTTCAATCTAATGAACAAGTTTTTGAAACAATTTTCGGGTTATCAAACCTAAACTAGCCGTGCGGCTATGTTACGGTTAAGAAACTTGAAACAAACAATCAATGCCATATCTAATGGCTATTTTTAAGTTAAAATACCTTGAGACATCAGCCTTGGATTAACCTTGGCTTTGTTTTGGCCTCAAAGAATCGAAATACAACTAAGGTTCCTTAACCATGGTTGTTTTCTAGTCAACAACAGGTCAGTTTAGGTTTTGCCATTTTTAGAATTTTCTGTTCACTTTCTGCTTATGTGCTCCCGAGTTTTGTAGCAAACGTAATTCTGAGCAACTTTCGTGTTTACACTGTCGCTGATTCGGACCAGAAAAGGGTCAAAATCGTGTTTTAAAATCGTTACAAAAGACTTTTGACTCAATATCAAGTTTTCATCTAGTCATCTTCTTTTAACCATAACTTTTTATCTATAAGTCCATTTCAAGTGATTCAAAATCTCTCTTTTGTTTTACTTCCTCTAACAACTTTTTAAACTTAATCAAGTCCAAAGTTTATGGTTTTGTGTGAAAACTCATCACAACTCACTAGCTTCACACTAGTTGTCTTAATGAGTTTCTACACTAGTTTTTACCCATCAATTCTATGTACAACATCAAGCAAGCCTTATTACATTTACTACTTATAACAAATTACATCAAATAATTATAGAGATCATTACAACCATATTGAATTACAAGAAATATTAAACAAACTCTTACAAGACTTAGGTTGAGTGGTTACAACAATCAAGCCTAGTTTTCTTTATCTTTCAACCTTGTCTTCAACCTCTTAACCCAAGCTTAAAAATCCTTTTACCCTTGTAATAACCTTCTTTATTTAGCCCTAACCATCTTGTGTAGTTCTTATTTCACCCTTTATATCAACAAAATAACCCTAGGATCATGTAGGAATCAACTCTAGCTCCATCTTCTTTGTGTAACTTATGGTATGAATCAAAGTGAGTGATGGTGATAGGAGTTTAGGTATAAATGACCAAGAGGAGTGAGATGAGAGGATTTGGTTGATTTTGCATGTAAAAGTGATGAGAATGAAGAGTTATCTCTTCTAGTGGGAGACAAGGGAAGTATGTGTAAGGCTAGGTATGATAAGAGAAGGCCATGTGGCCTTGTGGTATGCATGTACACGCCACCTCTTATATGAGGTGGTAGTGTATGTTTTAATTGTGGTAAAATTTAGTTTATGAGGTGTAGTTTGGTCCCGGTAATTATTAATGTTAAGCCCTTAAGTTATGAAACTTAAAACCGGGTAACGTAAAAATGTAATACTTACAAAAATATTAAAACTTATCAATATACTCCAACTAGGTATATTAAAGGTGTGATAAGTCTAATATGGTGTATTTATGTTGTTAAAACCTAATAACATAGATTCAAGAACGCGTATTACGTAAAGGGTAAAATGTTTACCTAAAAATGGCAAAGTGACAATAATTCATATGAATTATGACTAGTGGTGAACTAAAGTATTTTGAGCACATAGACTTTTTCTAGTCGTGTGTTGGTTGTGAGGATAATTCACACTATTTAAATTTCTGAGATTAATTATATAAATAATTAAAGGTAATTTATATAATGTAAAATAATAAAGCATAGACCTAAAATGTGCGAGGGGCTACACTATGGAAAGTCTAAGACTAGTCTTGGCCGACTTTTCATTAGTTAACGTGTAAGAGATTGGTTATCACAAACACGCTTAAACACAATATATGGATCGAATATGTAGAAGAGTTTAGAGAGAGAAAGTGAAAGGATGGGAACTGGTGAGAGAAAGTGTAAGTAATATTATGAAGCTCCACCCTCTACCTTGGCAGGTAGAGGGTATTTATAGTTTTTTACAAATACGCCTCCTACGGGCTGTGGATCAGGTATACAGTGGGTAAAGACCCATCCGTCCTCCACCGTGTTACTTAACTAACTACTTCTAATGACTAAACGACTAAGACTACGAGCTTTCTAATGCTTACAAATACTCGAGGTAACCGAGTCTTTAACTTACAGATTTACTAAATTCTAACAATCTCCCCCTAAGGGACGTCACCTCATTTACATATAGATAATACATTTTGAATTCTAGCATTCTATTAGACGTTCTTTGTTTTGTAGCTCATAGTCTTTGATTCTTCAAAGTCCGCATACTTTGTACTTCTAGTGGAGGTCTTTGAATGTTCCATGACTTGGTGATCTTTGAGCTTTCTTTGAGATCATCAGCCACAGTAAATCTCTGGATCGTCCTTTGTTGTATTGCCTCCATGTGATATTTGTGACTTCTGGACCAACATGCTCACACTTTGTTGGATCATGATATTTTGTATCAGAGTTGTGGAAGCATTGCTTAAGGTCTTTAGATTATCATGATTTCTTTAAATGTGAGTGTGATGTGTGAGCATGTGGCTATGGATTAACTTCTCAATTTCGATCAACTACAATCGTTAGATATTCCAGCAAACAATAGTTAGCAATAAAACACAAGAAAGTGTCTTTGTTTACTCTCGTTGAATAGCGTTTCAAGAACCACGGTTCCCCGTTGATCAGTATAAATAATGCCTGTGATCAGGTAGAATTCCTAAGAATATCCTTGATAGGGTTTCGCAGCTTGATCTAGCCATTCTCAAACCGGAGTGTCCCAAAGTAGACAACACGGAGTGAGTGAACCAGCGAATTTAGATTCACTGATTGATGAAAAATTGATTTAAAAAATAATCGCGTATTGCTTAAGAGAGAATTTTTGCACTACGCCGAAAGTTTTATGAGAAAAATGAAGTTTCAAGCATAAATACTTTTGTTTGAGAAATTAACGCACAATCGCTGTGCTTAGAGAAAAGAATTGTAGAGCAGATTGAAAGGTTTTTCAAAAGTATTCATCAATCCATTTCCTGGAACAAGTTTGATTTAAGAGTGAATCGCCTCATCGTTTCTTTTCAGCTGTCATAAGTTTGATCCATGACGGATCTCACATGTCACCCACCAAGAGCTTGTTTGATGTTGGCTCTAGCAGGATTTCCATCTTCATCGTGAATACTTTACATATCACTCAGATGTTCTGGCAATACCACAAGGATAATTCGTAGGAATCACAATATATATATATATATATATATATATATATATATATATATATATATATATATATATATATATATATATATATATATATATATATTCTTACTTTTCATATTGTGTGAAACAACAAGTCTTCATAAATTGTGTGTCCTAATGAGATTTATGGATGATCTCTTGGCTCTAGACTCAATAATGCATTTTGGTTTCCTAAGTAGAGACTAGGGAGAGAGTCTCCTTTTTCAGTATCAACCATCTCTAAGAGAGGAAGTTTAGTGCAGTGCGTCACTAGGTACATGACGTCTTGTCTTCAATACCGGCATTACCTTGGTAACCACCAGTAGCATATCTACAGAACCCATTTCTGCCCTAAGGTTGAATTATTGGAGGGCTATTTCTTTTCACCCTTTCACTTTTCATTTCTTTTTCAATCTTCAACCCCTTCAGTGCTTACCGAGATTTCATCACTAGAACCTTGTTGGGTTTGTTCCAGTCCTAGCTCTATCTCAGTCGATACTCTTATCTTATTCTCACTTTTCTCCTTTTTTCATCATACCTAAGGACTTCTACATTATCTAGTGGATTGTCCCTGGGTATATCCCTCCGGCTCTGGCAGGATCGTGGGAACTAATACCTAACCTTACCATCCTTATAAATCCAATGCATTAAATAAAGTGGTCGGTCTTGTTGTACTATTCTTTTTGCCTTGAAACTGTTAGGTCACCATAATATGAACACAAGTGTATAAATGTATGATAGAAACAAGAGATAAGAGGGGACGGTTGATTCAATCACATACGAGAAATAATGAAAGGTTTATGCTTATTATGAAAGAGATCAACACCTCTCAAATGAGAGGTAATAATGTATTTATAGGCAAGGGAGCTAGGGCAACAAGTCTAGCCCCTTCCCTTGGCCTTTTGGGCCTATGCATAGGCTTATGGGCTTTCTACATAAGCCTAGCTCTAATAACAAACATAAATCCATAATTAAGCAACCTATTACAATGAATTGACTAACACTTGATAATACTAGTTACAAGTGATTCCAACAATCTCCCCCTAAGTGTTAGTGATGATGTGACAGTGGTTGCTTGACGTCTTCTAGCATTCCTATTTCTTGTGAGTAGAGATGCTTTGTTTCTTTTAACTTTATCAGCTTTGACGTCGTTCTATACTTTGTTCTTTTGTGGATGTTGTGATAGTATGTTGTTTTCTGCCATTTGTCAGCTTCGTTGATTAGGTGTTTCCACGTCTTTCTCCACCATGCTCACACCTCTTTTGACTTTGAATTCCAAGTGTGGTGTAGTTCTCCAGTCTTTAATCTTTGTAGATTCTTTGCCTTTGAAGAAGAATCTTATTAACTTTTGAGTTGCCATTGATTATGAGAAAACTTCATGTGTGATGTTGTTGGTATGAGCATGTGGAAAATGGCACGATCTTTTCTCCCAGGAACATCTATCAGTAGCTGCATAAAAATGGGTTAATGAAAAACACCAATCGATCATTGTGGACTTTTCTTAAAGAATTGACCACCACGATTGTTTTACTGATAAATGTCTTGATTCCATTCACCTTGGTCGGGCGAATCAGCCATCCAAATCCCGTGGAAGGACAGTTGGCATTACATTGAACAAGTTCAAGTAATGACCCACATCTTCAGGACTTGATTCTTGAAAGGAATCTCCTTAGCGGGATCTCATGCACTTACAAGTTCGAACTTAGAGGGTGTTAACAGCATAGTGTGAAAACACATCTATAATTCTTACAAAGGCTGTTCCTGAACTGGAGGCCCTCAAGTAGGCTAACATGATATACCGAAGTATATCTACAGTTCAGGTGAGTCGGTGAGGTACACTGAAGCATCACCTCATGACTGTAGACCATTTGAGACACACTAAGCGTAACCCATAAGGGGTTACCGAAGTGACCTGCTGTCAGGGCTGTTTGATGTTGACCCTGGCAGGAGTTTCCATTCAATCACTAAGGATCACATCTGTGAATCCTCTCATAAATGTTCTCGGCAGATTGCTAAGATCTGCGAAGGACTCTAGAATGTATCACTTGCGTTCTTATTGTTGAACGACAAGCGATGAAAGATCAAGTGTTCCTAACTTTCTCTCTATTTCTCTCTCTAGAATTTGACCTACCATCAAATCCGTCCTTGTGTTATGATATCCAATATCCAACAATTGGTATCAGATCCCATGGTTTGATTAGCTAGATTGTGTGTGCGTTTTCTTGGTTGGTTTAGATCAAAATTTTGGTTTTTGGAAGGTTGATGGTCTTATTCTTGGCTCTCTTTGATTCTCACATTTGTGGTGTTAAAGTTAGTGTTTTTATAGTTGTTATAACCTTCTAGGATCAAGTTGTGCAAAAGAAACCAAGCAAAAACGTTAAAAATGGTGATTTTTAGGTATTTTTAGGTGTTTTTAGGTGAAAATAGTTAACTGTGTTTTGCCTCTCGGATGAAGATTCTTGGTTGCGTTTTGAGTTCTGGGATTTGATAGTGACGTTTTTGTCTGTTGCAGTTTGTCCATTAGCGGTTGCGTTTTGACCAAAGGTACATACGGTTTGACTTTTGTGGTTTGCCTTTGCGATTTGAGGTCTACGTTTTGAGTTCTGCGATTTGAGTTTTGCGGTTTTCTATTGCGAATTGAGTTCTGTGTTTTTGGTTGCTACGTTTTGGTCACTGCATTTTTCTCAAGACACTGTGTTATGGTTGCTGCATTTTGACTACTGCGATTTGCTCTATTTGAAGACAGATACTCTGCCCAATTCACTTCTTGACTGCGTTTTGACACAAGCTTTGACTACGTTATTTCTAAAATTCTTCACTGAGATTTGCATACTTCATTACATGAACTCATTTCAACCAAACCAAATCACAATTAAACAACATATCACCTAATCTAAGTAACAACCATCACCTTAACATACAATCACTAATTATTATATCGATCCAACAGTTATCATAACACATTCAAGTTATCAGTGTATCACGGTTTCCTATTGATCTTGTAAAATCCTGTGCACATCAACATCATGCTTAACACTTCAGATTTTGTTATATCTGAGGTACTCAAATTGTATGATGTGATTGATGAACATAAGATTCCTAACTACGTACAACGGATAAATGTGTTTGAGTTGGATAATGATAATTTGAAATCTTTGTGCTTTAATTCACAAGAGAGAGAGTTGCACCAGCCACATACAATGCAAGATAATGCAAAGGTCAGTTGCATGTAATATTTTTGACTACTACATTCAAATCTCAAGCTTCTATTAGAAGGACCTGGATCTAAGAGAGGATTCGAATGGGCATTTGCGTCACTCTTTTGTCAACATGTACAGACTTTCACAGGCACAATGCTTCTAAACTTAGATCAACTAAAACAACAAGTTGGCAAAGAAGGATTCCATGAAATTGGATCCATGGCTGCTCTTTGGGTGATCAGAAAACAACTTCAATCGTTCATCTATTCAAATTACACATGGGATTATGACAGAAAAGTGTTTTACTAACTACACTGGAATTCAAGTTAACATGTTCAGAGAAACACTACTCCAACACATGGGTAATGTTAAGAAGTACATTGGGGAAAGAGCACAACACAAACTTAAGGACAACATCAAGATGAATAAAATTTGGGTGCAATCAAGTGACATTAGTGTTGATTCGAGTAAAGCATTGGATGCTAGATCAGGTAAGTCAGATAAGCATGATACAAGTAGCAGTTCAGTGACTCTTATCACACATGATGTGGATGCAGACATTAGACTAGTAAATGATCAGGTGGCATTTGTTGAGTGATGCAGGTTTTACTGACCAGGTTTTAATATTTATAAGTGTCTCGTTTACCTATGGTCTACCTTATGCACTAGCGGGCAGTGTACCCGATCGTGTGTAGTGTAGTAATCGGTAAAACCGAGGTCGTCCCAAGAGCTATGTGAGCGGATTCTAATTAAGTCTAATGTCACTGGTTTTAATAGGTTTAAAGCTAAAATGATTAATTAACTAAAAAGACAAGAAAATAAGAAAGCAAATAAAGGCAAGGGTTGTGATCATTAGAGGAGAAGTGTGTTAACCTAGTTAAAGCGAGTCATCGGTCCGGGGAAAGAAAAGGACTGCCTTTGAAAAAAGAAAAAATGAACTCGGTTCTCATCCTATCAAGTTATGTTCATGTTTAATTACTTCCAATTGCTTCAAATGGGGGTTTAGGTCGCTAGGACAGCATTTGGTCAGTTCGTCCTAACCTATCAGCAAAGGTTTCCACCGGAGATCAAGCTACTACCCTTGAAAGTCTAGTTGTTTCTAATCCCCTAAGCCAATTCATTAAGCACCGCTACATGCAAGATTCATAACAATGAGTTCCCGGGCGCTAGCATCTTAGACACTCATCCCTAACTTCTTAAGTTCATCCAAACGAAATGTGATCATTTGGTCAGTTCGCACAAGCGAAGAAGGGTCGTCAGTTGGTCAATTCTTACCCTTCCCACTCAGTCTACCTACTTAGGGTCAGTTGGGAAATTCTCCTAAGCAACTAGACATTATCGCCATTCAAAACTACCGAAACAAAGGTAGCTACCAACAAACTATGCATGCATACACTAGAAACAATTATACGGAAGCAATGTAAACATAAACATAACAATTAAGGAATCACAACTAGGCTAGCACCAGAGGTTCTTAGCCGATCATATTAACTGAAACAATCAATTCAACGTTTAACATAACAAAATACATGAATTGAAAGTAACAGAAATGATAAATCGCTAATGCTTATCGTTAGGGAGTGATTTCTCCCTTGGAGATGGCTCCATATGCTCTTCTAGATCTGCCTTCAGTCCCCTACTCATGTTCTCTGCTTTGTGTGTGGAGTGAATGATGTGAAATGCAGAATTTAAGGCTGGTATTTATAGGCCAGATCTAGTTACGGCGTAACTTAAGTTGAGAGTTACGACGTAACCAATATAAATCCGTAATAATGCTCTAGATAAAGCTGGTTACGGCGTAACACATGGAATGAGTTACGCCGTATCTTCAATATACGTTACAAAATCATGATTACGCCGTAATCGTTGGAAAGAGTTACGGCGTAGCTTGCAGCGGCGTGGAACATCATTTGACCTAATTAGTTACGGTGTAATCCTAGGATTGAGTTACGCCAATTCTGCTTGAGTTGGTCTTTTGAGTCACGCTTTTGTTATGGTGTCAAGGGTAGAAGTATCACATTAATGGTGTCATATCAAAATATACATAAACAATCGCAAGCGGAAGTCTTACAAAATAAAAATGCTAAGTCATATAGACAAATGACTTACAAGGAAAATACAAAATCGAATATGTCCAAAAATGAAATGAAATATCAAAATAATTGCCCTTCAAAATAAGTCCAACATGAATAGGTAAAAACTAGGGTTGGATCACTCAAATGCTTCTACTCTCAGCCCAACAAAGCCCAGCATCCTACTTGGTACCTGCCGCATGGAAAAGAAATGCGGCTGAGCTTAAAAATCCCAGTGAACAGATATAACAAAATAAAAGCTAAACAAAATCAGAAATACAAAATGAAACAAAGGAGACTGATAACAAAGTCACATCGAAATGAGCACAATGAGTCAATGAGGAACCTGCAGAACACAATAATAATAGATATCCAGAAGAAACAGAAATCAACGGAGACTAAAACAAAGCAGCTCATCGATGACATATAAAAGTACATATAAATAACCAGAAATACAAGTATCGAAACATAATCAATTAGGAGTTTATGAACGGTATCATAAGCAAAACAAGTAACCAAACAATGATCAAGCATAGCAGACAGCGTATCAACTAAACGTACATATGGCACATCATTAAATCAGATAATCAGAAATACATATAAGCCAAGCGGAGATCTATAAGCAGGCGAAAGCAATTAAATATATTGTAAGCATAGCAATCATGCAAGCAAGATAACCCACAGTTAATAAACAGATCAAGTATAAAAACCAGCGGGAATACTAACAACAGTATAAGCATGATAGCCACATGCAACATGTAGGAATACCAATCGAACATCGTAATTGAATGGATTAACTAAACAAGGACATAGCATGGCAAGCTAAACAAGTCAACCAGACAGATAACATAAGTTGAACCATTACCATCTTCAAACAGTAGCATAAACAAAAGTATAAACATGGGAGGTCAACAATTAGCAGATAAGAATACTAATGGATAACCATAGCCCACGAAAATAACTGAACGAAGGTATACATGATAACAGATCATCAAATTGATTACATACTAGCATGGAAACAGACGAATCAAAGGGTCACATAATAGCATGATAAACGGATAATCATATATTAGCATGATAACTGGTGAATCAGATAGTCACATATTAATCATATAATAGCAGGGCAAACGGGTAGTCACATAAATCATGTAATAGCATAGTCAACACATGAATCCAATAATCATATAATGGCTTGGTACGTGAATGGAATGATATTCTGAAGTATAAGCTTGATAGTCAACCAAAAATGGAACAAGAGTTTGAAAAATCAAATGAAATGGAGTATAGTATGGTAGTCGAATGAATCACATAAGGATACTGAATAAATGAATAATCAACGGAAACTAAAGATGAAGAATATAGAATATGGTGCGTTTTGGAATAACAGAAGGTACAATATAGGTGTATCAAAAGTGTAAAGGTTGTCAGAAATCTACCACGAGCCCAGAAACAAATCATATCATATCATATAGTAACCATGGAGTGATCAGCTACCATAATGTGAAAGCGCCGTATGCACACAACATCATCACCATATAAATCATAGCATATCATAACATAACATATCTAGGATGCATCCATACGCCCATGTACAAATCATAGTGGCCATAATCATATCATAAAGCGCGCATAATATCACATAAAGGGGACGTGTGGAACATCACTCGACCACTAGAGTCATGCCATTGGTGCATCAATGACACGGCCATGTTACCTTCATTGCTAGGAAACATATTTTTCTCGGGTATCAAACTGAAGGGTCAAAGCAAAGTCATAACATAAGGGTTCATATCAAAGGTTCAAATGCCAAATGTTCATATCAAAGTTCATGTCAAAGGTTCATAATCAGAGGTTTATAATCAGAGGTTCATAACAAAGGTTCATAACAAGGTTCACCAATCCAAAGGGTGCATAGCAAAGTCATAAGGAAGCCCTAATAAGAAGGCTTAGAGCAAAGGCAATAAAATCAAGCTAATGTCAAAAGATGTGTACGAATCATGAGAAACCTTTAGAGATCAGGTCAGAATATCTGTACCTCATTCAACAGCAAAGACAAACACAAGCAGATGAAATCACAAGACACGGGATATCACTCCTTCCTCGAGGGATCTACAAAAGTGAAAGGATATTCATTTATTAGATTTAGTTTAGATTAAGTCCTTTAGGGTTTAGAAGAATCTTTCCATTTTTAGTAAGTTTCCAAATAAAGTAACTTTCCTTATTTATTAAGTTTTTACTTTAAGTAACGTAACCATTTTAAGTAACTTTCTATTTTAGGTAGGTTTCTAATTTAGGCAGGTTTCTAATTTTGGCGGGTTTCCATAATTAGCAGGTTTTCGTATTAAGTAACTTTCCAAAAAATAGCAGATTTACATAATTAGCAGGTTTAGTCATTTATGATGTAATTAATGTCAAATTAGGTTAAAATGATGGAAATGAGTATTAACATAGTTTAAGGGTCATTTAAGACAAGTTACAATAGTTTAGGGTCTAAAGTGTAAATATCATAAAGTATAGGGATTAAAGTGTAAATATTGCAAGTTTACTTGTTTTACTCATTTAGTCCATTTCTTTACCCTTTTTAACGAATAACCCTTCAAGTTTCATTAATTACAAAACCAACCTTTAACTTTTATTTAACTCGTATATCTTATGAAAACCCTAGTTTTAGTTTCGATTATCATTTACATTTTAAGCAAATCGAATCCAATACCCACAAAACAGTACGACCCCCCCTTTATGTATTTCGTTCAAGGTCGAGACACCTCAACCCAATTTAAATCCATTCGACACACTTAAAACCATTTGACACTCATTTGATGAATTAAATCGACACAAGATCAAATAAGACATAAATGTATGTTTTACCCATTTTAATTTGATACCATTTAAAGGTAACACATGTATAAGTCGTATATATGTGAGTCGACAAGATTCAAACATATTTCTATAAGGGTCGAATATATTTATAGTCTTTATCATTCATTATATATGTAACCATTTTTCATGATTTAATATGAGTTTCATTTGATGTCTAATTCATGTACAAGCATTAAAAAGGAGGTCCAATTCACACGACACACAACAAAAATGAGAAAGAAAATGAGAAGAGTTTCGTGATAGAAACCCTCGTAGAGTGAATGAAAGGAGAATGAGAACCCTAGAGGAACAGATCCCCGACCTAGCTTCTTCAACCCAACACCCACGACCAACACTCCTTCGAATCAGTACCCACGCCTAAGAACCACCTTGGAACAGCTTACTACCCTTCCTTGCTTCAGCCTTGTAGTCAAATGAATGAGGGACAAAAAGATTGTCATAACTTTTGCAATTTAGGGTTTTTAGTGTGTGTTTTTGAATGAGAAAAGTAGGTTACCAAATGATAGAATAAAAGGGATTTATTTGAAGTAAATGGGAGTTAGTGAGGAGTGCTATTCGGCCGACTGGGGGGGGGGAGAATTAGACCAAAGCAATTTCCATAATTACAATTGTTTTAGTTATCATTTTAGTTTAAATGTTCTTTTTGTAACTTATACATAAATTTGGTCCAAGTAACTTTATAATGTGTGATATGCATAAGGTGTGTCGAATTTTCTTATTTGGTACAAGTTGGTTAATTACGAGTTAGGTTAATATTACATTTAATGAGCTTGACGTATTATACGTATTTTACAAATATTAAGCTTGAGGGGTAAAATAGTCTTTTTATACGTTTTAGATTTTTAGGGTTTTACAACTCTTCCCCTCTAAAAGAAAATTTTCGTCCTCGAAAATTGAAGTCGCAAAGGTACACGGAGACGTACAAGTTTAGGGCAGACGTAGCAATCTATAGTTTCGCACAAATCATAACGATTTTGGGTCCAAAGTGTTAATACAAATAAGCCGTAAAAACGTTTATTTATATTTTACGATCTTCTAATGTTTTGTCGATAACAAACGTAAAATCATATTAACGAAACAAATAAAATACGTGAATGGTTTGAACTAATAGTTTCTAACATATTCACATTTTCACATAAAACACTAAAACAAGTATAAGTGATTTTATGATTTGGTAATACATATGTACAACAACTAGTATTTACATATTTGGGTAAAATATACACATAACTAGTATGTAGTATAGTGGGTAATATAAATGGGTAGAAACTTAAGTATCACAACCCATTGGGCAAATATATTGAATGTAGTTGGGTACAACCCAAAGCCCATAACCCATGGATCTTGACCCATAACCCATTGCATGATATCATGCTTATATCACATATGGATAATACCCATAACCCATGGATCAACCCATACCCAAGTGACTAAGTGCAATGCACTTAAAGATACATTGTATCACTAGCCATTTTCTTAAGAAACCATGGATCAACCCATGACCCATGACCCATAACCAAAATACCCATGGGCAAGAGAGGGCGTTCCACGGATCCCAAGCTTTGTGCTAGCCAGATCCCTTGTGGTAGGGATCCGTGGGATCCGGGAACATTAGAGGATTTTTCCTCTATAAATAGTGAGCCATTTCTTCATTTCTCACCTCTTTCTACACACTTTCTCCCCGAGTTAAAACTCACTAACCTCAGATCCAAGAGATCTATGTTTGTAGTTTTGTTTTTGTGTGATTTTTAGGTTCCTCTTAAAGGCAAGATCACCACCTTTGAAGTCGAGCAAGCTCAAGTCCATGAGTTGCCATGCTTCCTCATCATCAAGGCTACCGAAGTCTTCTTGTTGATGATTCCTTTCTTTCTTCAAAGAAGTGTAGTGTTGAAGACATTAGTGAAAGATGTCATAAGAGTCAAGACGAAGATATTAGTGAAGGGTATCTATCGTCTATAGGATAAGCACTTGTGGTAGGTGCTTAAAAATCAAGACAAAGAAGCATTAGTGAAAGGTGCTTAGAAGTGAAGACACAAGACATTAGTGAAAGGTGTCTTGTAGATCTAGTCAAAGGCATTAGTGAAAGGTGCCTTAGATGTACATTCGATATGGTGTGTTTTCATGTACAAGATAGACTAGTATTAGATCCAAGGATATTGATATCCTTGATGATGTTGTAAAGGAGTAGATCTCCTTTGGGATTAGTCGTTGGTGTAGTGTGGTAGTAGTTCCTCTATTGCAATGGAACTAGGTGCTTAGCCTAGTACCTAATAAAGGGTAGGCGACGTTGTGAGGTGTAGTTCACCTTGGAGTGAAAGAACTAGGTACTTAGCCTAGTACCTTATAAAGGGTGGTAGGCGTTGTGTAGGTGTGGTTCACCTTGGAGTGAAAGAACCCGGTGGTTAGCCTAGCACCGGAAAAAGGGTAGGCGACGTTGTGAAGGCTTCTCCGCCATAAGGAGATTGGTGTAGTGATTACGAACTCTCGAGTAGGTGACTCTGGGAGTGGAGTAGGGCAAGGAAGGTGTCCTTGTAGCCGAACCACTATAAATACTGCGTTGTGGTTTTGTGCTTCTTACTCTTATCTTTTCATTACTTACCTTTATATGCTTGTTTATCAACATCCAACACACACATCCAAATAGATTGACATAAGTCTATCTAAATAGATTAAAAGGAAGTTTTAATTGGTAAAACTATTCAACCCCCCCTTCTAGTTTTCCACAATTGGTATCAGAGCTTCGTTACCAAGTTTCTTGAAGTATATTTTACTTTAAAAACTTGATACGATCCATGGTTAATTGAAAACTACAAAGAAGGTCTTTTCATAAAAACAAACACCATGTCTTTTCAAAACTATATGATTGGATGATTTGATAACAACATTTTTTCTTATTTTTTATTTTCCCTTTTCATTTAATTGCAAACATGTTGATTAGTCAAAGCTCATACCCACCAAGCTTTAGGAGTCGCTTGGTAAAAGAATAACCTTCCTTAAGAAGGTATCTTAAAGGAGCAGGAATCATCTAAGTGACATTTGTTGTGTCATTTGTAAAGACATTCCTAAGTGCGCTAGAGGTATGATTTTCTTTTTACTTTGCTTGATAATTAAGTATACCTATTTAGGTATTTATATGATTATCTTTTGTGCTTTTACACGTTTTACATGAAACTTCATTAGGAAGCCTTTTTCTCACATACATGTTATATTTCTCGTCTATATTCGTAGTATATAAAACTTATGTTCTATTTCTTTTAATACTACAATAATAAAACAAAACACGAATTTCAAAAATTCCTCCTTCTCTATAAATAACCCCACCGTTGACCACTCTACCAAACCCTCACTTTTCAAATCCTTCCAATTTCAAAAATTTCCTCTCATTCAAAAACTTCATCTTCCTCCTCATTTCATCTCAACCAAAACCAAGAAGATCCGTCATCAACATGGTTTATATCGCACTCGTGCTCATCGCCCTAACACTCATCGCACTTGTGTTCCCTATGATGAAGTTCACATACGGAGACATTTACTTTGTGTTGTTAATCTATATTGGGGTCATATACCCAATCCTTTGTATCATCCTTAGTATTGAAATGCAATATTATTAATGATCTAGATTATCTAGGTTGTTTTGTTATCATAATGTGTTTGTCATTTATTTTGATTTATATGTTTTATATTCTTTCGTGATACATTAGAAGTCATGTATGCATGCTAAAAGAAAATGTAGGATAAAACATATTTTCGTGGTATAAAAACTATAAAACCTATGTTTTTATAAAATCAATTTCATTACTACAGCATCCACGGATCCCTAGAAGATTATACTAGCCGGATCCCTTTTGAAAAGGAACCGTGGATCCGTCCCTCGAAAACAGATTTTCATGCAAATTCAAAAACACTATCTTTTCTTCTAAGATGTAATAATCCACATAGAAATGTCAAAACCATAAGTGAGTTAAGTGTATTTCTTGTTAGAATACCATTGTTAATAAAAATCTAGTAAAAACATTAGATTATCATACGTTGACCACAAACATCTCCTTTTATTAACTTGTCATTTCTATAGGTTCAACTATGATGCATGAATATGAGTTTAATTTTTCACTCACTAGCGTCTACACTCCGAACATCTCTCTCGAACCCAACACACCCGGCAATCATGTCCGTGGGTTCAATAATCTCGAAAACCGTCACTTCCACGAAGGACGTATTGTAGACACCTCTCTACATTCGAAGAAGGTATCAATACCTCCTTCCGAGCCATAGGACTAGAATGCCTTCTTGAAATCAACGAGAAGATATGTCCAAGGTTCATAATGGAATTCTTCCGTCAAGTCGAACTCGTTCGTTACGAGGATCGCTCTCTATCTCTTTGGTTTTATATCAAAAACCAAAAGTTCACTCTAACCCTTGGGCATTTTGCTCACATCCTCCGGATTCCAAATCATGGACAATGTGCCTTCACCAAAGATTGGTCTCTTGATTCTCTCTTCAACTTTCGTGAAGAAAATAGTCCATATTGTTCACACATACCCTCTCCGGAAGATTTAAATCGCATAATATGCAAACCTCGACCATATTACTCCGATCCAAACATTATCTTTACAAGGGATATCCGAGAAGAGTACAAGCCTCTTGCACTCATCCTATGTGAAAATGTTTGGAGTCTTAGGGGAAATCGAGAAATCCTTCCCGCTTGTTGTGCTCACATGTTGTACTGTTTGCTAACACAACAACCATACAATCTCGCCTACTTCTTAGCAAGGCAAATTGCAAATCTTCAAGGCTCCAAGAATAAACTCATCCCTTATGGAATGTTCTTGACACGGCTCTATCATAATGTTATGCACTTCCATCCTCAATTTCAAAGTCCGTTGTACGTACTTGTGAACAAGATGATGGAACAACTAAACATATCCCTCATGAAGACTTTCTTCATTCTTGACTCCACCAAAACTCATCAATCACTTAATGATCCTCCTAGCGAGAACACTCAAGGAAACCAATGGTATTCCAAAATAGGATCAAATCTCTTGTACTTGTGCTTTATCAATGTAATCCAATTTCCTTCATTAAATATAACATTTGATATCTTAGTATTTAGAACTCTCTTTAGACTATCCTTGAGATATAATGCATTTTCAAGATCATTGCATACCATTAGTAAAGGTCCTGCTGAAAGCGAGATGGACGGATCCAAAAGTTACACTAGACGGATCACTACTCTTAGGAACCGTGGGATCCGCCGAACGTAAAAATGCAATTACAAGCATTGTATTTCAAAAACATTCTTAGAACAGCTCACACTAAGCTAAACATAGTGTCTTAAGGAAAATTAAGTCCTTATCAATATAGGTTAATCTTTCCCATTCATACATAACTCACCGAGGTTACACTCTCAAAACGCTTGTAGATCTACCATTTCATCTTAGTCCATTACTCTTCCGCTCTTAAACTCACACCTCATTTTCTACTTGATCCCTCACATCTAGTCTTAGAAATCTTTCAATTATGGCTAAATTGATCATAAATCATCCTCACCTCCAAATTGATCAAAGTTGATCAAAATCTAGTTTTCTCATCTCAAAGCTTCTAGGATATTTTCCAAAATATTATCCTAAGACACAACCTCGATCTCTGTGATCATCTAGCTTAAATTAACACTCTAAATCTTTAGTGTCATCCTTGTTCATCCATTGGTACTCTTGAAAGTTCCAAATCCTTCCATAAATGACAATCATTAGCTACATCACTCATTACCTTCAAGTACTCAAGCATCCCTTTATTTAAAACACTTAGGAGGACCTAAACACTCAAAATGATATAGGTCTTAGATCTTAGAAACATCATTTCCACTCTTTCATAGTTATCACGCTGAGAGCCGGATCCCTAGGATTAGCCTAGACGGATCCCTCTGATGAGGGCACCGTGGGATCCGGATGACTTTTATGTCAATTTTGCAAAACAATCATTTCAACTATCTTCCTAACTCAAACACCCATCTCATCTTAAATGAGTTCCTAGATGAGTGTATCCTCTGAAGTTGACTCTTGTGCATGTCAATCATCACATTTCAATGAATTCTAGTGGTTTAAGGCTTAAATGCACTTGCCAAATCTCTTAGTTTATAAACCACCATATTAGGACCTCCATAGTCATCACTCTCATCCTAACTTTCAGCTCTTGCAAACTCTTGCAATCATCTCATCATGAGGAAAACCCCAAGTAGTAACTTATCCACCAAAGAACCACCCATGAAAAGAGCTCGTGTTATACATGAAATTTATTCAACCGAATCATCTCCTATTTCAAGCCAACAAATGATAGAATCCTTCATCATCCAATCAAACCAATTCCTAAAATGTAGCCAAACACTACCATATCTCCTAGGCCAAACAATATCATCTCCACCAAACCATCACCATTGGCTCCTAGAGCTATTTCATTTACATCCCCACTATCATCACCACACCTCTACAATCTAGAAGACTTGCCTCCTAGGCCGCCTCATCCGCTTCACGACAACATTCTTCTCATTAGGAGGATTAGTGGTTCAAAATCAAGGTGTTAAGTCAACCCTTGCTCCGGCTTCCTTGTTTTCATCATATAATCCTATTTGGATTATGACAAATCATCAAAGTCTACCACGTACCGACCATATGGAAGTTGACACTTCTCTACAACCACCATCATTCTTGGTTGAGTCATTCTTAAATGCACCTCCACCAATCCCTCCATCGTCTGAAGCTCCACAAGCCGCTTCATTTGATCCTTCAAATCGCCATTTCATTTCATCCACCACCACTACCTAGCCATGACAAAGATTGCTATCATTGTCAACATGTTGAAAGGTTGATACATGAAGTACGAGAAGACCAACGTTTCATGTTCTATCATCTCCTCGAACGTTTAGACGAGATTAAACCTAAACAAAACTTGAGCTAGAAGATTATAGTGATGTCTTAGCTTCCGCGTTAGGTGATCTAGAAATTCCTAGTCATGTATTATCTATTTTCTTGTTTTCGAAGTCATGTATATCATATGTGACAATCCGTACTTTCAGGTCATTTCTCGACACAATTCATGTCTCATTATTTCAACAATTTTAGTAAACTTGGTTTACTTGTTTCAAATTCGCGTAACCTTGGAGGTTTAGCGGCGAATTCATGATCATGACATCACGTACATTTCATATGGACTATGATTAGTCTACATTTCATTGTCATCATGTGCATCTCATTAGTTCATTCACGACATTTCATTTCATATTTTACGCGTAATTTTTATGTTTTATAATCTTTATCGCGTGAGTTATTATTTTAACATTTAATCCATTACTTTCAAAAATGATCCCGACATATTTTTAAACTTACATTTAGTTTATAAAAACTATATTTTTAGTTTTCCTAGTGTTTCAAATTTATTTGGCATTTTAATCGTTAAAGTTTAATTATTATTTTTCTTAAAATTGTACGATAATTATTTTATCACTCAATTTTCACAAGGAAAGTATTTTTACAATTTTTATCATCTCATTACATTATATTTTAACCTATTAAAACTTACTTGTACATTTCTTATAAATGATTAATACACAAATTCTTACACTTTTCTTTGCAAATAATACAAGTCTTACAAATATATACATGCAAGTAAATGTTTTAAAAAAAAATATATATATCTTGGGAAACAAGACTCCCCTAAATCCGGCCATAGGGGAGGGCTTGCATTAAAATGTGTATGGTTTTCTTGATTGCATTGATTGATACTTATACATAAAGTCCTACTTAACTTATTTCTACTCATTCATTTTCACTTCATTTTCTCAAAGTGTTAGAAGTAATATTTCTCTCTTTTTGGGGCTTCACAAAACCGCCACATAGGGTATCACCAAGGGATCAAGATTTTCAAGAGCAAGTGTTTATACAATCTAGTTTATATCCTTTATATGGTTTTGAAATAAAAACCAAGGATATTTAAGTTAATCCTTGTTACTTTCACCTCATCACTATCACTAGTAAGCATGTTTTTATCAATTTCATGTTTCCTTTTCATTTTCATATGTTTCTTTTCATTTTTGGAGCTTATATGCATGATATGTGATTTATACCATTTATTTCATGATTTTAGAGTATATATATATATATGGTCATCCTATAATTATCCCCTTGGTATTGGTTGGTCTTGATGGTGATTAGGAACCCATGACACCCTAAGAAGGTGTATGGTAGGATTAGATTAGTTTTGGAGTTGATTTGAAGGGATTAGAATAGGTTTTGTCCGAGGAAAACTATTTTCGATAAGTATATTTTATGTTCTGTCCTTGTTTTGCTTTTCTGGAAAATCCGACAGTAGGCACGACATTTTGGCCTTGATTTTTAGAAAATATACTTTAAAACGAATCCGTGGCCGCTTGAACGGATAAAACGGACTTATAACGAAGAAGTTATGGATTTTACAAGTTTGACGACGAAAAATATATTATTTTCGGAAATTTCAGCTTTATGTTTTTATTTTGTACGGGTCAAAACGAGCCTTAAGCTTCACAAATTATTTCGACTTCTCAAAAATATATTAGTTTACTTCAATACGAGGCTAAGGACATATTAAACGTAGAAAACGGATTTGAAACGACAAAGATATGCACTTTTTCATAAACTTGCCGTAACTAATTTTCTGCACTCAATTAGCCAAAACCACCATCTTTAACCCTTATTATCTTTATGTTCGAGACCTTTTGGACGAAAACTCCTGAACTGAAACTTTTAGATATCGATACAAACTTTCCAAAACCATCGAGTTCGTTCTCTAACGATCGACGCATTAACGCTTTTTTACGATTAGTTTTCCAAAGCCATTTTTGGTAATTTCATGATTTTTCCGACGACATTGTTTTGCGACTAAAAGTGGTAATTTCTCTAAAAATCATTATAAAACCATTGTAGGATGACATTTTGACGTAAAAACATGTAAAGTAATTTTTGTTTGGTCAAAGGCCAAAAGAGTATTTTTCGACGCCGAGTAATATTTTCAAAACTCGTAAATGGTATAAATAACATATCAAGTGCATGCATAACATTACATTGCAACTCATGACATATCATATCATTGATAATAGGTCCCGTTTAACGCATCACATTAAACCTCGTGTACTCACTTTTGCCATTATTCCAGTTTATCCAAGTGAGTTTTCATAGCCCCGGTTTACATGCTTTCGATTATTTTCAAACCCACGGGGGAGAATACATTGCACTACATTTGTTTCTTTGTACGATACCAAGTATGTTAAATTCATTACATTGCTTAAGTTACCGCATTTGCCAAATTGAAAGTCCCCATTTCTTGAACATGAACCGTTAATCTTTGGAGCGAGGATGAGTGGATAGATCTATCGAGGGTGACGCCTCCATCCGGTTTGGTGAATCCCAACCAGGAAAACGGATGCATTTCATTTGATCACATTACGGAGTTTGTCCGCAAACACTCGCAGGGGCATACATGATTGAACAGTCTAGTTTCGGGGTCATGGGCTTAGAGCAATTGTAACATTATTTTTACGTGACTTGATGGTCATGCATGATAGATACTTGTGTAGTCGTATAAAACATTTACATAAACCTATGATTTCTCACCAACATTATTGTTGACCGTTATTAGCAATGTATTTTCGTGTAATGAGGCATTATCATCATGACATGGTTTAGGGACCTACATTTTGAGTCAGGATCGACTTACATTATGTACATTATGGCACTTTATTTCAAAACATCGTTTGGATTTGTAACATATTTGTATTTCCGCAAACTTTGTAAACCTTTTGGGACCGATGTTGTACTCTGAATGTTTTATTATAATATCCAACGATGTGTTTTAAAACGGCACTTTAGGTCGTTCAATATAACTGTGATGTGGTGCTATGACAGTCAATCCCCCAGGAATTCCATTCCGCCGCAAAAATGTAAATTGGGGTGTGACAGATTGGTACCAGAGCTACACTTATAGAGAACTAGGTTGCATCATTGACCCTAGACTATAGCTACATTATCATAGCATCTCATCATTTCATCATAGTACATATTCATGTTTATCATGTGGATTCACTTACACTTTATTCGAGATTATTTACTTTTATTTCACATCGGTTGTCACCGACATGTCTTCAGATTCACATCCCATCACCATATCATCGGACTCTAGCTCGGATGATGTTCCAGCTAACCCCATCATGGCTGATGTTTCATCACATTCCAGAGATCGTGATCTTCCATTGGATCTACTCCAGCCTTTCCACCTATCATGATCGACACTGAGACCGAACCCTTCGAGGAGGGCGAGGTTGCACCCACTCCTCGCGTTAGCTCAGCTCACGATCCACCAAAGACCACTACTAGCACCATCACCACCATCATCACCACCTCCATCATATTTTATTAGAGATCCTTTACTACGCATGACTTGCCGCCCAAAAAGCGTGCTCGTTTTGATATCCCTACACCACCATCTACTGAGCCCGAGCCACCCGTTAGATTTGAGTTAGGCGAGAGTTCTAGGGCAGCTGCATTTCTTTTCGCCGACAAAATTCTTCTACCAGGCATTAGGAGCCCGTATTGATAGTCAGCAGATCCAGATTGATAGTTTGACACGACAGTTGGAGGAGTTGTTAGTAGATAGGATTGAACCCATCACCTGAGGAGGTCGAGGGTTTGATATTAGGTGGTTTGTATTGACTTATCTCATCGAGTATTCAAGATAGACAGATAGAGGACAGGGAGAGTATTGCTTCATTGCGTAGGTCGATTGATGAGTTGAGGAGTTTGGTGGATAGTTTGGTTACTCAGTGTTCGATCTTCAGATACGGAGCACCATGAGGTGCCTTATGTAGACTTTTGTCATTGTATAGTTTTGACCATTATTATCCTAGTCACAAGGTGTGTGACGTAGTTTAAAGAACTTGTTGTATTTTGGTTGTTGTACAAACAAATGTATCAAGTATTGACTCTACTATGTAGGAATGGTTATTATTATCTATGATATCGGTCCATGTAGGCCGAAATTTTCATGTATATTATCCACGTGTTTTGTGATTATATTTGTGATATTTCGTTATTGTTCCGCTAGATTCCATTTATCTTTATGCATGATGTGGTTGTGGATATATTTGTATGATGGTTGTTTCTACTTACAAGTTCTCATGATTGTTTCATCTTGTGATTTTGAAGAATTATGGCGCCTAAGAAAGTTACACCGGAAATGACCCAAGCAGAAATTCAAAAGTTGGTGAATGATAGCATTGCTAATGCTCTAGGAGTCGAAAGGGAAACAAGTGGTCGCCGGCCGCTAGGCTAGCTACGCTAATCGGTAATGCCGGAGGATCCGGTTAAGAAATGTTCGTACAAGGATGTCAAGAGTGGTGAACCCACTAAGTTTCGAGGTACCGAGGAGCCTAACGCAATGGTACGATGGTTTGAGAAATTGGAATCGGTGTTTTTGCTTTGTAACTGTCCGGATGACAGGAAGGTCAAATTTGCTACGAGCACTTTACTCGATGGAGCGTTGTCATGGTGGAATTCATACGCTCAACCGATTGGAATGGAGAATGCTTTTAAGCTTACTTGGGAGGAATTCAAGGGCTTGGTGACTAAGAAGTTTTGTCCTCGAACGGAAATCAAAAGTTGGAGACGGAGTTCTATGAATTGGTAACCATTGGGTATGATATCGACACTTACATTCGAGATTCCAGAATTGGCCGCATTATGCCCGTCGATGGTATCGGATAATGAGAAGTTGCTAGAGGCTTTCATCGGGGGACTTCCCGAGGTTATTCAAGGAGATGTGACTTCGTTTGATCCACAAACAATTGAGGAAGCTATTCGAGTGACTCAAAAGTTGATGGCACAAGTGGTGAAGCGAGGTAAGTACACCACCACCAACCAAAACAACAACAACCCCAACAACCGCTTCAACAATAACCAGCCAACTACAACAACAATAGCAACAACAACAAACGCAAGTGGGACAACACTAGGGGTAGGAATGCTACTCAACAACCACCCAAAAGGCAAGAGGTTGCTAAGGCTTATGTTATGGTCCAAGGAAGGAAAAGGATATACGGGGGTTTTGCCGAAGTGTAATAAGTGTTTGAGTCATCACAATCCGGGTCGATGTCCCGATCCGTGTGAAAATTGCAAGAAAGTTGGTCACCGTACTAGGGATTGCAAGTGGCAACAAGTTACATGTTTTGCAGGGGAAATTGACACTACAAGAGGGATTGTAAGAAAGGAGAGAATCAAGCAATCCAATCAAGGAGGTTTGGCACGAGGAAGGGTTTACGCCATTGGAGGCGAGAAGATAGGAGGACCAATGTCATAACGGGTACGCTTCTTCTCAATAATCGTTATGCTTCCGTTTTATTTGATTCGGGTGCCGATAAAAGTTTTGTGTCCAATGCATTTGCACCTTTGCTCAACATTAAACCAACTACATTAGACATATCATACAACGTCGAATTAGCTAATGGTAGCGTAGTTAACACAAACACCATTGTCCGCAGTTGCACATTCAATTTTCTTAATCATCCCTTCAACATAGACCTCATGCCCAGAGATTTGGTAGTTTTGACGTCGCATCGGCATGGACTGGTTATCTAAGCATCGGGCAAAGATCATTTGTGATGAGAAAGTTGTTCATCTTCCCTATAACGGCGAAACTTTGATTATTCGTGGGGAACGCTGTGGAACTAGAATTAGTATCATATCGAGTATCAAAACGGAGAAGTACATTAAGAAAGGTTGTCTTGCTTTCTTAGCTCATGTAACCGAGGAAAAGTCGGAGGAGAAGCGACTTGAAGATGTTCCTATTGTTCGTGAATTTTCTGAAGTATTTCCGAGGATTTCACCGGACTTCCACCGCACGCCAAGTAGAGTTTCATATTGACTTAGTGCCCGAGCTGCACCGACATTGCGCGAGCACCGTATCGTCTAGCACCATCCGAAATGCAAGAATTGTCTAATCAATTGCAAGAGCTTCTAGACAAAGGATTCATTAGGCCGAAGTTCCTCGCCGGAGCACCGGTCTTGTTTGTGAAGAAGAAGGATGGATCCTTCCGAATGTGCATAGATTATAGAGAATTGAACAAGTTAACGGTGAAGAATCGTTACCCACTCCCCAGAATTGATGACTTGTTCGATCAGTTGCAAGGTTCTAGTATTTACTCCAAGATTGATCTTCGATCGGGTTATCATCGCCTTCGAGTTCGGGAAGAGGATATTCCAAAACAGCGTTAGAACACGCTACGGTCATTACGAGTTTCAAGTGATGCCGTTTTGATTGACTAATGCACCGGCGGTATTCATGGATCTCATGAATAGAGTTTGTAAGTCGTATTTGGACAAGTTTGTTATAGTGTTCATCGACGACATCTTGATCTACTCAAAGAGCAAAGAAGAGCACGAAGAGCATTTAAGGATGATTTTAAGGCTACTCAAGAATGAGAAGTTGTATGCCAAGTTTTCGAAGTGTGATTTTTGGAACCACAAAGTGCAATTTCTTGGTCATGTCATTGATAGTCATGGACTACAAGTTGATCCCGCAAAGATTGAAGCTGTGAAAGATTGGGCTACCCAACGAATCCTACGAAATTGACAATTTCTAGGACTAGCCGGTATTACCGAAGGTTCATCAAGGTTTTTCAAGATAGCGAGACCTTTGACCAAGTTGACACAGAAAAACAAGAAGTACGAATGGGGAAAGAAACAAGAAGTTGCTTTTCAGTTGTTGAAGCAAAAGCTTTGCAGGGCGCCGATTTTGGCACTACCCGAAGGCATTGAGAACTTTGTTGTATATTGCGACGCCTCGCATAAAGGACTTGGGGCTGTTTTAATGCAAAACGAGAAGGTGATAGCGTATGCTTCTCGACAACTTAAGACTCATGAGAAGAATTATACAACTCATGATCTCGAAGTTAGAGCCGTAGTTTTCAGCTCAAGATTTGGAGACACTACCTCTACGGTACAAAGTGCACAGTGTTTACCGACCACAAGAGTTTGCAATATATTCTTGATCAGAAGGAGCTTAATATGAGGCAACGTCGTTGGTTGGAGTTACTCAACGACTATGATTGTGAAATCAAGTATCACCCGGGAAAAGCCAATGTTGTGGCCGATGCTCTTAGTCGGAAAGAGAGGCCTAAACCTTTAAGAGTTCGATCATTGGGAATGACGATTATTTCTCCGTTACCATCGAAAATCCACCCATGGGCACAAGTCGAAGCACTTAAGGAGGAAAATCGACCAAGTGAAAAGCTTTATGGTATGCCCGAAAGCGCAAATGGTTTTGTAAAGAGAGCAGATGGAGTACTATGTTTCAAGGATAGAATGTGGGTTCCATTGTATGGCGGAATACGAGAATTGATTATGCATGAGTCGCATAAGTCAAAGTATTCTATTCATCCAGGATCGGATAAGATGTATCAAGATCTTAAGAAGCTTTATTGGTGGCCGAACATGAAAGCGAAGATTGCCACGTACGTTAGCAAATGTCTTACCTGCGCTAAGGTAAAAGTCGAATATCGAAGCCTTCAGGTTTACTCCAACAACCGGAAATTCCTCAATGGAAATGGGAACGGATTACAATGGACTTTGTTACGAAACTTCCTAAGACATCGGGAGGTTACGACGCTATTTGGGTAATTGTTGATCGCCTTACCAAGTCAGCCCATTTCATACCGATTAGAGAGACTTATTCCATGGAGCAACTCACTAGACTTTATGTCAAGGAAATAGTCTCGAGGCACGGAGCACCAATTTCTATCATTTCCGCCAGAGATAGTCGATTCACTTCAAACTTCTGGAATTCATTGCAAGATTCATTCGGAACCAGATTAGAGATGAGCACAGCATATCACCCACAAACCGACGGTCAAAGTGAAAGGACCATTCAAACGTTAGAAGACATGCTGAGAGCATGTGTTATTGATTTTGGCAATGGTTGGGCTAACCATTTGCCATTGATAGAATTCTCGTACAACAATAGTTATCACACCAATATCAAGATGGCACCTTTCGAGGCACTCTATGGTCGTAAAGTGCCGATCACCATTTGTTGGGCCGAGGTAGGAGGACGCACAACTTATCGGGTCCGTAAATGGTACGGAAACCACGGAAAAGATTGTTCAAATTTGATAGACTCAGAACGCAAGGAGTCGACAGAAAAGTTATGCGGATGTTAGACGCAAGGATTTGGAATTTCAAGTAGGAGACAAAGTTATGTTGAAAGTATCGCCTTGGAAAGGCGTGGTACGCATTTGGAAAGCTGGGAAAGTTAAACCCGAGATACATTGGACCATTCAAGATTTTGAGCAGAGTTGGTCCGGTAGCTTATCGACTTGATCTTCCATCATCACTTAGTCATGTGCACAACACGCTTCACGTTTCAAACTTGAAGAAGTGTCTTTCGGACGAATCGCTCGTTATTCCATTGGACGAAATTCAGCTTGATGACAAACTCAACTTTGTGGAAGGAACCTCGTAGAAATCATGGACCGCGAGGTCAAGCAGCTGAAACAGAGTCGTATTCCTATTGTGAAAGTTCGTTGGAATTCTCGACGAGGTCCTGGGTTTACTTGGGAACGGAAGACCGATGCGACGCAAGTATCCTCATCTTTTCACCGACACCGTTAGACCTAACAACGATTGAATTCAGGGACTGAATTCCTTTTGGATGGGCTTAATGTGACAATCCGTACTTTCAGGTCATTTCTCGACACAATTCATGTCTCATTATTTCAACATTTAGAGTAAACTTGGTTTACTTGTTTCAAATTGCGAACCTTGAGGTTTAGCGGCGAATTCATGATCATGACATCACGTACATTTCATATGGACTATGATTAGTCTACATTTCATTGACATCATGTGCATCTCATTAATTCATTCACGACATTTCATTTCATATTTTACGCGTAATTTTTATGTTTAATAATCTTTATCGCGTGAGTTATTATTTTAATATTTAATCCGTTACTTTCAAAAATGATCCCGATGTATTTTTAAACTTACATTTAGTTTATAAAAACTATATTTTTAGTTTTCCTAGTGTTTCAAATTTATTTGGTATATTAATCGTTAAAAGTTAAATTATTACGCCGCTTTTTCTTAAAATTATACGATAATTATTTTATCACTCAATTTTCACAAGGAAAGTATTTTTACAATTTTTATCATCTCATTACATTCTATTTTGACCTATTAAAAACTTACTTGTACATTTCTACACAAATTCTTACACTTTTCTTTTGCATAATACAAGTCTTACAAATATATACATGCAAGTAAATGTTTTAAAAAAAAATATATATATCTTGGGAAACAAGACTCCCCTAAATCCGGCCATAGGGGAGGGCTTGCATTAAAATGTGTATGGTTTTCTTGATTGCATTGATTGATACTTATACATAAAGTCCTACTTAACTTATTTCTACTCATTCATTTTCACTTCATTTTCTCAAAGTGTTAGAAGTAATATTTCTCTCTTTTTGGGGCTTCACAAAACCGGCCACATAGGGGTATCACCAAGGGATCAAGATTTTCAAGAGCAAGTGTTTATACAATCTAGTTTATATCCTTTATATGGTTTTGAAATAAAAACCAAGGATATTTAAGTTAATCCTTGTTACTTTCACCTCATCACTATCACTAGTAAGCATGTTTTATTCATTTTCATGTTTCCTTTTCATTTTCATATGTTTCTTTTCATTTTTGGAGCTTATATGCATGATATGTGATTTATACCATTTATTTCATGATTTTAGAGTTATCTATATATATATGGTCATCCTATAATTATCCCCTTGGTATTGGTTGGTCTTGATGGTGATTAGGAACCCATGACACCCTAAGAAGGTGTATGGTAGGATTAGATTAGTTTTGGAGTTGATTTGAAGGGATTAGAATAGGTTTTGTCCGAGAAAAACTATTTTCGATAAATATATTTTATGTTCTGTCCTTGTTTTGCTTTTCTGGAAAATCCGACAGTAGGCACGACATTTTGGCCTTGATTTTTAGAAAATATACTTTAAAAAGAATCCGTGGCCGCTTGAACGGATAAAAACGGACTTATAACGAAGAAGTTATGGATTTTACAAGTTTGACGACGAAATATATTATTTTCTAAATTTCAGCTGCTTTTATTTTGTACGGTCAAAAACGAGCCTTAAGCTTCACAAATTATTTCGACTTCTCAAAAATATATTAGTTTACTTCAATACGAGGCTAAGGACATATTAAACGTAGAAAACGGATTTGAAACGACAAAGATATGCACTTTTTCATAAACTTGCCGTAACTAATTTTCTGCACTCAATTAGCCAAAACCACCATCTTTAACCCTTATTATCTTTATGTTCGAGACCTTTTGGACTAAAACTCCTGAACTGAAACTTTTAGATATCGATACAAACTTTCCAAAACAGTCGAATTCGTTCTCTAACGATCGACGTATTAATCGTTTACGACTAGTTTTCCAAAGCTATTTTTGGTAATTTCATGATTTTTCCGACGACATTGTTTTGCTTAATTTAAAAGTGGTAATTTCTCTAAAAATCATTATAAAACCATTGTAGGATGACATTTTGACGTGAAAACATGTAAAGTGATTTTTGTTTGGTCAAGGCGTCAAAAGAGTATTTTTCGACGTCGAGTAATATTTTCAAAACTCGTAAATGGTATAAATAACATATCAAGTGCATGCATAACATTACATTGCAACTCATGACATATCATATCATTGATAATAGGTCCCTGTTAACGCATCACATTAAACCTCGGTGTACTCACTTTTGCCATTATTCCAGTTTATCCAAGTGAGTTTTCATAGCCCCGTCTTACATGCTTTCGATTATTTTCAAACCCACGGGGGAGAATACATTGCACTACATTTTTTTTCTTGTACGATACCAAGTATGTTAAATTCATTACATTGCTTAAGTTACCGCATTTGCCAATTTGAAAGTCCCCATTTCTTGAACATGAACCGTTAATCTTTGAAGCGAGGATGAGTGGATAGATCTATCGAGGGTGACGCCTCCATCCGGTTTGGTGAATCCCAACCAGGAAAACGGATGCATTTCATTTGATCACATTACGGAGTTGTCCGCAAACACTCTGCAGTGGGCATACATGATTGAACAGTCTAGTTTCGGGGTCATGGGCTTAGAGCAATTGTAACATTATTTTTACGTGACTTGATGGTCATGCATGATAGATACTTGTGTAGTCGGATAAAACATTTACATAAACCTATGATTTCTCACCAACATTATTGTTGACCGTTTTTAGCAATGTATTTTCATGTAACTGAGGCATTATCATCATGACATGGTTTAGGGACCTACATTTTGAGTCGCGGTGCCGACTTACATTATGTACATTATGGCACTTTATTTCAAAACATCGTTTGGATTTGTAACATATTTGTATTTCCGCAAACTTTGTAAACCTTTTGGGACCGATGTTGTACTCTGAATGTTTTTATTATAATATCCAACGATGTGTTTTTAAATCGGCACTTTAGGTCGCTCAATATAATGCTGATGTGGTGCTATGACAGTCAATCCCCAGAATTCCATTCACAGCAAAACAAAATTGGGGTGTGACATCATAACTCTTGTTTGTTAAATGGAATTACATGCTACTTGCTATATTTCTGAGTATATGAAGTATACTATATAATCCATATCTCTTTTCAAGAGTGCGTTTTAACATTTCTTGTATATACCAATCTTTTGACTTTATTCATCACTAGGGCACGGATCCCAGTTGGTCATGACTTGGTCGCTTTTTCGTTTATGCGACTTGGGATCCCTACTAGGGAAACCGTGGGATCTGTGCCACTTAGATGCAAGAATATTTCGTTCTACCAACTTGAATAACATTTGCGGAAATTGTGAATTATACTTGATTTCTAAGCTTTGTTTTGTAAGCTAATTTACATATGAAGATTTTGGACATCCTAAAGCTGTGGGAGCTTTATGTCAAAGCAATACTTTGCAAATTACTTGAAATACTAGGTTTACATTTTTAAGCGACATTTCCCTTGCAATAATCAAGTGGGAAGCACATTGCCTCGTAGATCTATATCTTTTGCAAACTTATTTGCAAACAAACTAGATTAGTATCATTGACGCCCTTGCATATGGATGGACTCGTCAAGGGAGTAAAAAAGACGCAGATCCTTTTCCCTATTTGCTCTATTCTTTTTACTTTTTTTCTTTCACATACTGTTTTTCTTAAAAACAAGGTGTTGCCTTCTTCAAACACTTTTTGTTTCGACAAAAGTGAAAGGGAGTAAGAAAGTAAAAATACAAATTCAAATTTTCGATTTTAGCTTTTTCCTTACAATAATTTTTATGTTTTCATCTTAACAAAAGTGGGAGATTAATGTTAATACAAATAAACCATGGAAGAAAATGTTTATTTATATTTTACGATCTTCTAATGTTTTGACGATAACAAAAGTAAAATCATTTTAACGAAACAAATAGAGTACGTAAATAGTTTGAGTTAATAGTTTTCTAACACACTTACACTTTCACATAAAACACTAAAACAAGTATAAGTGATTTTATGATTTAGATATATATATACAACAACTAGTATGCCTTCCTTTACATATCAGTTAAACATATACTTAAACTAAGTATACTAAAATGGGTAAAAACTAAGTGTATGCTAAAATGGGTAAATACAAGTATATACTAAATGGGTAAATACTAGCAAATGGTTTTGACCCGTAACCCATGGTTTTATATATACCACTTAACCAATTTCATTGTATCCTTAAGATACATTGTATCTAGAAAGAAAACCATGGATCAACCCATAACCCATGACCCATGACCCATAACCAAAAATACCCATGGGCAAAGAGGAGCGGACCACGGATCCCTAGCTTTGTGCTAGCCGGATCCCTTGTGGTAGGGATCCGTGGGATCCGGGGAACAGTAGAGGTTTTCCTCTATAAATAGTGAGCCATTTCTTCATTGTTTCTCACCCCTTTATACTATACTTTCTCCCCCGAAGTTAAATCTCACTAACCTTAGATCCAAGAGATCTATGTTTGTAGTTTTGTTTTTGTGTGATCTTTAGGTTCCTCTTAAAGGCAAGATCACCACCTTTTAAGTCGAGCAAGCTCAAGTCCATGAGTTGCTATGCTTCCTCATCATCAAGGCTACTGAAGTCTTCTTGTTGATGATTCCTTTCTTTCTTCAAAGAAGTGTAGTGTTGAAGACATTAGTGAAAGATGTCTTAAGAGTCAAGACGAAGATACTAGTGAAGGGT
Organism: Chrysanthemum makinoi; assembly: GCA_910596185.1. Classification (NCBI taxonomy): domain Eukaryota; kingdom Viridiplantae; phylum Streptophyta; class Magnoliopsida; order Asterales; family Asteraceae; genus Chrysanthemum; species Chrysanthemum makinoi. The sequence goes on from OU343217.1 coordinate 190,432,221, forward strand.
ATCTATTGTCTATAGGATAAAGCACTTGTGGTAGGTACTTAGAAGTCAAGACTAGAAGCATTAGTGAAAGGTGCTTAGAAGTCAAGACAAAGAATCATTAGTGAAAGGTGCTTAGAAGTGAAGACACAAGACATTAGTGAAAGGTGTCTTGTAGATCTAGTCAAAGGCATTAGTGAAAGGTGCCTTAGATGTACATTCGATATGGTGTGTTTCGATATACAAGATAGACTAGTATTAGATCCAAGGATATTGATATCCTTGACGATGTTGTAAAGGAGTAGATCTCCTTTGGGATTAGTCTTTGGTGTAGTGTGGTAGTAGTTCCTCCATTTCAATGGAACTAGGTGCTTAGCCTAGTACCCATAAAGGGTAAGCAAAAGAATAGAACGTTGTGAAGGTGTAGTTCACCTAAGGTGTGAAAGAACTAGGTACTTAGCCTAGAACCTTATAAAGGGTAGCGACGTCAGCCAATTGTTATTCTTCAACTATTTGTAGTGTGGTTCACCTTGGAGGAAAGAACACTGGTTAGCCTAAAAGTACCTACGGAAAAGAGTAGCGCGACGTCTTAAAAAGGGGAAGGCTTCTCCGCCATAAGGAGATTGGTGTAGTGATTACGAACTCTCGAGTAGGTGACTCGGGGAGTGGAGCAGGGCAAGGAAGGTGACCTTGTAGCCGAACCACTATAAATACTTGCATTGTGGTTTTGTGCTTCTTACTTTTATCTTTTCATTACTTACCTTTACATGCTTGTTTATCAACATCCAACACACACATCCAAATAGATTGACATAAGTCTATCTAAATAGATTAAAAGGAAGTTTTAATTGGTAAAACTATTAAACCCCCCCTTCTAGTTTTCCATAGACACTTTAAAGAGTTATATGATTCAATTAAAGTCACTCGTGACAAGAACAACGAAAAAATAACCTCTTTACAAAAGGAAATTGAGAATCTGAGGAGTCAGGTAAAAGGGAAAATGCCACATGTCTTTAATGAGAATGTTGCATCAAAGTCACCCTTGGACTCTAAATATACTGTCACTGTTAAATACATTCCTCCTCATCTTGGAAATAATGAACTTGTGTTTCATAATTATTTCTTTCACCTTAAGGATAGTCTAGAATGTCTCCGTGAGATTGTAGAAGAGGATTTCATAAATAAGCCCCTTGATAGTGAAATTAGGTTTGCGTGCATTCAGGCCAAACGATCTCAGGAGCTGTTAGAATGTTTAAGAGCAACATGTCCTAAATCCTTATGTGAGAAAGATAAAGCCGTGATGCCTTGTTCTATGCCTAGTGCTAAGTATGCAAACCCATTCTATGCCTTCCCAGATTAAGAAAGTGAATTTTAATGTGCCTCAAGCAAATAGCTCAAATCCCAAAGACTTCTAAACCTAAATTGCAAAAAGTAGAAAAACCAACTAATGTTCCCATTCCTCTCTACGAGGAGTAGAAAGTGACACCAAAGCGAGCAGGTCAAAGCCTCAAGGCAACACAAAGAATGATAGGACCTTGAAAGCTAGGAATGTTCAGTGGAAGAAAGTAGAAGATCATCTTAGGGATAATTTGAATAAAACGAATCGTGTTGATTCTAGTGTTAGCTCTAAGCGTGTTGTAATTAATGCAAATTCTGCTACTTTTGGCAAAACATGTAATGATGATTGCTTGGTTTCTGTTTCTAATCATGAATGTGGTGTGAATGATTTGATTAATGCTGTTAATGCCCAATAAAAATTGTTAATGCCAAAAATAATGCTAAGAAGGCTAGAAAGCAAAGGCGGAAGAAAGTTAGAAAACATTGGAAACCCACAGGAAGAAAATTTAGTAATATAGGTTTTCAATGGATACCATAAGCCGCAAATTTAATCTTAATGAGTTGTGCCCTAAATTTTCTAAGTCAATGCCCATTAGAAAATGGATGCCCACCGGCAAAACTATACCTTTAAGAAGTGAACATACTTTGAATAGATCAAATATTTCTACTAGCCCAACATCTACCACTAATGATTTTATTGACTCGCCGATGTGGTTGTTCCAATCTCTTTGTCTAACCAAGTGGAACCCATTATTGCATGGGGATCCCAATTATCCAGTTAACCATTCTTGTCTGTGGTTCAATCGGGAGATCGCTCAAATCGCTCTATGGTACCGGACTCAGTCGCCAAGCATATGACGAGATCGCCGCGCTCATGAACTTCGTGAGCAAATTCATCGGGAAGTTAGATTCGAGAACCACCATTTTGGTGCAATTATGGGTTATGGAGACTATGTTGTTGGTGATAGTGTAATCTCCGAGGTATATTATGTGAAGGTCTTGGTCATAACTTGTTTTCTCTGTTGGTCAATTCGGGATCTCGATCTAGAGGTGGCTTTTAGAAAACATACTTGTTTCGTTAGAGAACTTGATGGTGTGAAACTTTTAAGAGGAACACGAGGTTCAAATCTATACACCATCTCTTTCGAAGACATGATGAAGTCTTCTCCAATTTGCTTGTTGTCAAAGGCTTCGAAAACAAAGTCATGGTTATGGCATCGCCGTCTCAATCACTTGAACTTCGGCACCATTAATGATCTTTCCAGAAAGGACCTTGTAAGAGGCTTACCCATATTAAAGTATGAAAAGGATCATCTTTGTTCAGCATGCGAATTGGGAAAAAGTAGGAAATATGCCCACAAACCCAAACCTGCAAACTCAGTTATGGAAGTTCTTCATACACTTCATATGGATTTGTGCGAACCAATGAGAGTGCAAACAATAAATGGGAAGAAATATATTTTAGTCGTTGTTGATGACTTCTCTCGATTTACTTGGTTAAAGTTTTTGAGGACAAAGGATGAAACTCCATATGTCATCATCAAACTTATCAAAATGCTTCAAGTTCGACTTAACAAGACTGTTAGAATTATTCGAACTGACAATGGCACTGAGTTTGTTAACAAAGACCTAAGTCAATTTTATGAAAGCATTGGAATCAATCATCAAAGAAGTGTTCCAATTTAACCTCAACGAATGGGTGTAGTTGAAAGACGAAATCGGACCCTTGTTGAAGCCGCAAGAACTATGCTAATTTATTCAAAGGTTCCAATGTTTCTCTGGGCTGAAGCCATTGCCACGTGCTGCTACACCCAAAATCGCCCTCATACACATCACTCATACAAAAAATCCATACGAACTTGTTCATAAAAGAAAACCTGATCCCTCCTACCTTCGTGTATTTGGTGCTTTGTGCTATCCAATGAATGACGGTCAAGATTTAGGAAAATTAAGAGCTAAGGTGGACATTGGAGTTTTTTTAGGTTATGCATCAAACAAGAATTGTTACCTAATCTACAACAAAAGAACCCGAGATATCATGGAAATTATTCACGTCACGTTCGATGAGCTGTCTGGGCAAATGGCTCCAGGACAATCAAGTTCTGGACCCGTATCACAACCTTCATCAAGTAGTCCCATTAGTTCTTCTCTTGTACAAAATCTCTCACCAGCAACTCCTTATGTACCTCCTTCAGAAGATGATTTGAAGAAATTGTTTGATCCAATGTTTGATGAACACTATGAGCCAATTGCTAATGATCTATCTATTCCATCAACAGAGGCGATCCTATCACCTGTCAACATAGATAACCTTCAGCTATGTCATTAAGTCAAGAAGCTGATCACTCTTGTCTCTCATCATCAAATCCTCAATCATCGAAGTGTACATCATGGAAATTGTTTCGCACCTATGATGGAGATAATCCTTTGCTACTCCCCAAGATGCTCCCTTTGAAAACATATTTGCTCCTCGAACCATCATCGAACCATCTTCATCGTGAGAAAACGACTCTTCTACTTCGCCTCAACAACAACCACATGAACACCTTAAAAAAATGGACACATGATCATCCATTGGACAACATCATTGGAAACCCTCTCATCCAAGATCCACTGTAAACAACTTGCAAATGATGCCTTATGGTGCTTCTTCAAATCCGTATTCTCTAAGATCGAACCAAAAGACGTTAAACCGCCATGAATGAAGACATTTGGTTCAATGCCATGCAAGAAGAAATTCATGAGTTTGATCGACTTGATTTATGGGAATTAGTACCGCACCTCACTGTGTATGATCATTGCTCTAAAGTGGATCTTCAAAGTAAAACTTGATGAGCATGGTGATGTGTTAAAGAACAAGGCTCGTTTGGTTGCAAAAGGATACCGTCAAGAGGAGGGTATTGACTTTGAAGAATCATTTGCTCCAGTTGCACGTATCGAGGCAATCAGAATCTTCCTGGCTAATGCTTCAAGTAAGAACATGTTAGTCTATCAGATGGATGTTAAG
>OU343217.1:190436641-190634215 GCA_910596185.1 Chrysanthemum makinoi
CAATCGATGTGCTAGAGAAAATAATTTTAAGCACAACGACCGGTTTTTCAAGGTATCCGTCAATCCATTCCTTGAACCAGGATTGATTCATAATTTTGAATCGCCCCATTGTTTCTGTTCAGTTGTCACATGGTTGATCTATTGGATAGATCTCACATGCCACCTACCAAGAGCTTGTTTGATGTTGGCTCTAGAAGGCTTTCCATCTTCATTGTGAGTATGTTGGCATATCACTCAGATGTTCTGGCAATACCACCAGGATAATGCGTAGGACTCATGAGATATATTCTCACTTTCCACATTGTGTGAAATAGTGAGTCTTCATTGATTGTGTCCTAAAGAGATTTGTTAGATGATCTCGTGGCTCTAGACTCAATTGTGCACATTTGGTTCCTATTCCGGAGACTAGGGAGAGGGTCTCATTCTTCAATATCAACCATCTCTAAGAGAAAGTCGATAGATAATGTAGGTTCCCCTGTGAGAATGAAACAAGTCCTTTTAAGAGGAACTTGAGTAGCTTGGGAAGATGTAGTGCAGTGCGTCACTGGGTCCATGACGTCTTGTCTTCAATACCGGTGTTACCTAGGTAACAGCCAGTAGCATATGAATTGAACCCGGTTTCTGCCATAAGGTTGAAATAATGGTGGGCTATTTCTTTTCACATTTATTTCTTTTTCATTCTTCAACCCCTTCAGTGCTTTCCGAGACTTCATTACTAGGGCCTTGTTGGGTTTATTCCAGTTCTAGCTCTATCTTAGTCTGCACTCTTCCCATATCTTACTTTTCTCCTTTTTTCATCATACCTAAGGACTCTACACTATCTAGTGGATTGTCCCTAGGTAGATCCCTCTGGCTCTGGCGGGATCGTGGGAACGAATACCTAACATAACCATCCTTATATCACCATACGTAAAGTAAATTTGATCGGTCTTTTTGGTATTGTTCATCAGCCATTGGAACCAATTGAAAACCAATTGAAAATCAGTCCAGGTACTTGTGATATATTATCAAAGCATTTTGTACCTGAATTGTTTTTGATATTTTAGAAAACGGCTCCCCCTCAATATGTGCATCATATGTTTGAAATCATTTTGGCACATGGAGGCAAGAGGAAGAATTCACTTCTTTGATAAATATTTTCTAAAAATATCGACATCACTTTCCCGATCAAAATCAGTGTTTCAAATACAGTTAAAGATATTTTCGGGAAAGAATTTGGTTTTCAAAATTTGCTCCCTCAATATGTGCTCGATTTTAAAATTGTTTAGCACATATTAGGAAAAACTGCACTTAAAGACAAATCAATCACGTTTTAATCCATTTTGGTTTGATGTAGATGCTCCCCTTAACATGTGCATGGAAAATTTGAAATCGTTTGGCACATGTAGGGAAGGGAGCATGTTAATCACGATAAAACCATTTATCGAATTATCAGTTTAATTCCAATTTAAATCACAAATTCTCCCCCGATCACAATTTTCAAATCCTTTGAGATTTGTGATCTTATTGATTTAAATTAAATTTTGAGAGCTTTTGAGGAGAATAGTGACTTTCTTTTGAAAAACATTTTAACTGATAAGGATCGGACTTTGAGACTTTAAACTCCATTGATCAATCATGCATAAATATCTATTGAAAACATAACATTAGCCAAGGTCTTGAACCAATTTTATAAAACATTGTTCATTTTGATTATCCAAAAGTAGACCTTGCTCGTTTAAGTGCCAATTGTTTGAAAAATACTCTTTTTGATTTGATTGAAATCTTTCTCCCCCTCAATCAATGACATAAGTTATTGATTGAGAGATAGAGATTTTGACAGATGATAAGCCCAGATGATTTAAAAAAATAGAGTCCGAGGTATTTTCAAAGCAATGTTGTTTTCATAAGATGACAAATATTTTTCAGAAGAATCATTAGAAGGAAAAATATTTGAGAAGGAAATATTTGTCTTTTTGGTGACAAACATTTGTTTTTAGAATCAGAGCATGATATTTGAAAAATAAGATTAAGCATGGCTCTGTTCTTTCCTTTTAAAACAGGTTACTGCCTGAAATGACAATAAACCACCATTTTTCTCCGTCTCATTTTTTTTGTTTTTTGTTTTTTTTTTAACAATTTATGTACATTCAAAGAACATCTAAAACCCGTGACATTCTTTGAATTTCAACACAAAGTCCGTAGATGTTATCGAATTAAAAAACATGACAAAATGACAATATTTTTGGAATTTTTCGAGTTTTTCAAATTTTTATGGATTTTTGAAATTTTACATTTTTCTATTCTCTTTGGGTGGGTTTTATAATTTTGTATTTTGCTTTTTGAAAAGATATTTACAAGAGATAGAAAGAGACAAACTTAGTTACTCCTCATCTTCCTCCTGAAGACGTTTGAGTGTTTCAGGTTGTAGACTCTTTAGACCAAGTCATGGAAGGATAAACTCAAAACGTTCTCTAGGAAGAGCTTTGGTGAAGATGTCTGCTAACTGGTATTCAGTCCTCACAAAATAGAGTTCTAACACACCTTTTCCATTCCTAATGAAATGATGTTGAATGTTGATGTGCTTTGCTCTTGAATGTTGAACGTTGTTGCAGGAGAGAGCAATGGCACTTTGGTTATCACAATACAGAGGGATTTTGTTGAATTCAAAGCCATAGTCAGATAATTGGGATCTCATCCATAGGATTTGAGCACAACAAGATGACATGGCTATGTATTCAGCCTCGGTAGAGGATATAGAAGTACTCATTTGTTTCTTTGAAGACCAGCTCACAAGCTTATCACCAAAATCGAGCACCTCCAAACGTACTTTCTTGACGTGTATCTTGACACCCTACATGGCAGCATCTGCATAGGCTGTTAGTGACATACCGGTGTCCTTCGGGTACCAAAGTCCCATGTTGATGGTCCCTTGGAGATACCGAAAGACCCTTCTAACTGCTTCAAAGTGCTTTTTGGTAGGCTTAGCCTGGTATCTAGCACACATGCATACGAACGAAATATCAGGTCTACTGGCAGTGAGGTACATCAGGGATCCAATCATACTTCGATATTTTGTTTGATCTATCATAATCCCTTAGTGGTCCTCATCCAGTTTGGTACGCTTCACCATGGGAGTGTCAACGGTGACACAAGTGTCAAATCCAAATTTCTTTAAAATTTCATTAGCATATTTAGATTGATTGATAAAAATGCCTCCGGGACTTTGTGAAATTTGTAATCCCAAGAAAAATGACATTTGTCCCATCATTGACATTTGAAATTTGGAGCCCATCTCCTTAGAAAACGGTCACATTCATTGGGGTCAGTCGAGGCAAAATAATATCATCAACATAGATTTGAACGTGAATTAAATGTTTGACCGACTTTCGGTGAACAATGTCGGATCAACTGCTCCCTTTCTGAATCCAGTAGATAGAAGAAACTTTGATAGCGTATCATACCATGCCCTTGGAGCTTGCTTCAAACCGTAAGGAGCCTTCTTCAAGCGATAGACATGAGTAGGATGCTTTGGATTCACAAAACCTTCAGGTTGGCCGATGTATACGACTTCTTTAAGATCTCCGTTAAGAAAAGCCGTCTTTACATCCATCTGATAGACTACCATGTTCTTACTTGCAGCATTAGCCAGGAAGATTCTGATTGCCTCGATGCTTGCAACTGGAACAAATGATTCTTCAAAGTTAATACCCTCCTCTTGACGGTATCCTTTTGCAACCAATCTAGCCTTGTTCTTTAATTACATCACCATGCTCATCAAGTTTTACCTTGAAGATCCACTTTAGAGCAATGATCATAGCACAGTCAGGAGCAGGTACTAATTCCCATACATCTAGTCGATCGAACTCATGAGTTTCTTCTTGCATGGCGTTGAACCAATTGTCTTCATTCGTTGCAATTTTAACGTCTTTTGGTTCGACCTTGGATAGTACGGAGTTGAAGAAGCACCATAAGGCATCAGTTGCAAGTTGTTTACGACTGGATACTGGATGAGAGGGATTTCCAATGATGTTGTCCAATGGATGATCATGTGTCCATTTTCTAAGGTGTTCGTGTGGTTGTTGTTGAGGAACTGAAGTAGCAGAGTCATTTTCTCCTGATGAAGATGGTTCTGATGATGGTTCAGGAGCAAATATGTTCTCAAAGGGAGCATCTTCGGGAGTAACAAAGGGGTTATCTCCATCATAAGTGCCAGAAATAGTTCCGTGGTGTACACTTGAAGATTGAGGAATTGAAGATGATACAGAGTGATCAGCAGCAGGCGCTTCTTGACTCAATGACATAGAAACTGAAGGGTTATCTACGTTGACAGGGATAGGAGCAGCCTCTGTTGATGGATTTGATAGATCATTAGCAATTGTCTCATAGTGTTCATCAAACATTGGATCAAACAATTTCTTCAAATCATCTTCTAAAGGTGGTACATGTAGAGTTGCTGGTGAGGGATTTTGTACAAGAGTAAAACTGATGGGACTACTTGTTGAAGGTTGTGATGCGGGTCCAGAACTTGATTGTCCTGGAGCCATTTGACCGGTCAGCTCATCGAACGTAACGTGAATTGTTTCCATGATATTTCGGGTTCTTTTGTTGTAGATTCGGTATCCTTTTCAGTTTGGAGCATATCCTACAAATACTCCAATGTCCGCTTTAGCTTTCAGTTTGCCTAAATCTTGACCCTCATTAGTTGGATAACATAATGCACTAAACACACGAAGGAATGAAAGATCAGGTTTTCGATTGTGGACAAGTTCATATGGAGTTTTTCCATGAGTTATGTGGATTAGGGATCGATTCTTAGTGTAGCATGCAGTAGCAATGGCTTCAGCCCAGAGAAACGTTGGAACCTTTGAGTAAATCAACATTGTTCTTGCGGCTTCCACAAGAGTTTGATTTCTTCTTTCAACTACACCGTTCTGTTGAGGAGTTCGTGGAACACTTCTTTGATGACTGATTCCAACACTTTCATAAAACTCACTAAGTTCTTTGTTAACAAACTCTGTTCCATTGTCTGTTCGGATGATTCTTACAATCTTGTTATGTCGAACCTGCAGCTGTTTGATAAGTTTAATGATGATGTCTGGAGTTTCATCCTTTGTCCTCAAGAACTTAAACCAAGTGAATCGAGAGTAGTCATCAACCACAACTAACACATATTTCTTTCCATTAATAGTCTGCACTCTCATGGGTCCACATAAATCCATGTGAATGGTATGAAGAACTTCTATAACCGAGTTTGTAGGTTTGGGTTTGTGGGCATACTTCTTGCTTTTTCCCAATTGGCATGCTGAACAAAGATGATCATTTTCATACTTTAGTCTAGGTAAGCCTCTTACTAAGTCCTTTCTGGAAAGATCATTTATGGTGCCGAAGTTCAAGTGATTTAGACGACGATGCCATAACCATGACTCTGTTTTCGAAGCCTTTGACAACAAGCAAATTGGAGAAGACTTCATCATATCTTCGATAGAGATGGTGTATAGGTTTGAACCACGTGTTCCTCTTAAAAGTTCCACACCATCAAGTTCTCTAACGAAACAAGTATTTTTTCTGAAGGCCACTTCTAGATCAGAATCACAGAATTGACCGACAGAAAATATGTTATGACCAAGACCTTCAACGTAATATACCCTGGAGATTACACTATCACCAACAACATAATCTCCATAACCCATAATTGCACCAAATGATCGTTCTGAATCTAACAGTCCGTGAATTTACTCACGAAGTTCATGAGCGCGACCGGTCTCCAGTCATATGCTTGGAAAGCTGAGTCCAGGTACCACATAATGATTTGAACGATCTGCAGTTGAACACAGACAAGAATGGATAACTGGATAATTGGGATCCTCATGCAAGAATGGGTTCCATTTGGTTAGTAACAATGATTGGAACATCCACATCAAAAGTAGAAACAATGAAATCATTAGGGATAGATGCTGAGCTAGTGTGTGCATTAGACCTATTCAAAGTATGTTCACTTCTTAAAGGAATAGTTCTACCATTAGGCATCCATTTCCTAATGGGCATTGGTCTAGATAATTTAGGGCACAACTCATTAAGATTGAATTTACGGCCAGTAGGTATCCATTGATAACCTACATTACTAAATTTTCTTCTTGTGGGTTTCCAATGTTTTCTAACCTTCTTCCACCATTGCTTTCTAGCCTTCTTAGCCTATTTGACAACATTCACATTCTTAACTGGGTATTTAACCACATTACTCACATCATTCACAACATATTCATGATTAACACCAGAAATCAAACATTCATTACATGTTTTGCAAATAGTAGTAGAATTCGAATTAATTACAGTACGCTTAAAGCTAGTACTAGAATCAACACGATTCATTTTATTCAATTCCAACTTAAAGTTCCTAGGGTGGTCTTCTACTTTCCTTCATTGATTACTCTTAGCTTGCGAGGTCCTATCTTGCTCTGTATTGCCTTGAGGCTTTGACTTGCTCGCTTTGGTGTAACTTTTTACTCCTGTAGAGGGAATGGGAACATTAGTTTGTTTTGCTACCTTTTGCATTTTAGGTTTAGAAGTGCTGGGATCTGAACTACTTGAAGGCACATTGAAGCTTACATGCTTAACTTTAGGCACTGAGTGAGGCATATCAAGATTGGCATTCTTAAAATCAGGCATAGAACAAGGCACAACTATTTTATCCTTCTTACCATCGAGTTTAGGGCATGTTTCTCTTAAGCATTCTAACAGCTCTTGAGATCGTTTGGCATTAATGCAAGCAAACCTAATTTCACTATCAAGGGGCTTATTTATGAAATCCTCCTCTACAATTTCATGGAGACATTCTAGACTATCCTTAAGATGAACGAAATAGTTATGAAATGCAAGTTCGTTATTTCTAAGATGAGGAGGAATGTATTTAACAGTCACAGTATATTTAGAATCTGCAGATGACTTTGATGCAACATTCTCATTAAAGACAAGTGGCATTTTCCCTTTTTCCTGTTTCTTTAGATTCTCAATTTCTCTTTGTAACGAAGTTATTTTTTCGTTTTTTTTGTCACGAGTGACTTTCATTGAATCATATAACTCTTTAAAGTGTTGTTTAACCTTTTCATTTTCTTCTAGAAAACTCTCATTTTCCTTTTGTAAAACATTAACGAGGTTTTGCAGATGAAAAGTTTGAGAAGATTGAGAATCTAAAGGAGGAGGCATTTGGGAGCCAGTCACATTGTTCTTTTCGCCCTTCAATTGTGAGATTTGGGCTCTCAATTTTCTGATCGTGTTACAATGAGCTCAAATTTGTTCATCACGTTTGCTTATTTCAAAAATTGCATCAAATTCAGGTACATCCGAGGATGTCTTGATATTTGAAGTTTTAACATTTTCTTTAAGATGTTGATATTTTAGTTGTAAATTAAAATGTTCAACTTCTAGCTTAGAAAGATGTTTTATCAAATTATCGTGATCATCCTGATCAATTTTCTCATTTAGTTCTAAGTTTTTGTTTTCAAGCTCAATGACACGATCATGGGAAACTTTCAAAGCAACAGTTAATTCATGAAATTGAGAAGCAGTAATAGAATGCTTAGTAACAGTATAAAACACATCTTGAGCCACACAACTCAATACGAAGTTCTCATTTAGGATATGCATATTCTTCCTTTCAATTTCATTATATTTGAGTTCCCGTTCATAATCATTGACCTCAACTATCATTGCATCAAATTACTTTTCCATTTCTTTAATATCTGATTCTATCCCTTTTTGAAGACTCTCAAATTGACCTTTTAATTGTTTAAAGAAAGGCATGACCTCAGTTAAATAGCATTCTTTAGTTTGCTCAAAACCCCTCTCCCCTTCAGTTATCCCAGTAGGTGTGATCCTTTTCTTACATGTCTTCTCAAAATCAACAAATAGTTGATAAACAACATACAGGCTGATTAAGGTCTTGCTCTTAGTGGGAATAGATCTAGGAACTAAATGCTTTGGTGTATTCGGAGGATACACAGTTGCTGGAGGCGTTTTCCTAAGGGGAGTGTTTGTTTTAGCAAGTGCATTAGCTTTTTGCATATCTATGTCCTTTTTCCAAAAAACTTGTTCTGGGGTTAATAGAGTTTGAGGCTTAAACCTGTTCAGGGAAATCCAATTTTCTTTAGTTTAATCATGGGGTTTGAACGTTATGTTTTGCTTTTTACACTCAGGATCATTTAGCTTCATATTCATTTTCTCCCTAGTGACTTCATCTAATTTCCTATCTTCCTCAGTGCACTCAGCGCAACTAGGTTTCTTCCTAGGCTTAAGGATTTCATTACCATCATATATTACCTTCTGAGCTTCTCTAGCCACTTTACTATATTCAGGATTGGGTTCCTTTACGAGGGGAATGCAATGCTTATCGCTGAAAACTCTATGCTTAGTGATCATGTGAGCAGTCTGAATGGTATTCCCTTGTACGCACAACTTATTTTCAAGCTTGTTTTTCAAAGTTTTTAGATTGGAAAAGTCATTCAAAAGTTTTGATTCCTTAGCATTAAATTCTTGTTTAAGCACTTTAACATTATCTTGGAGTTCTTGTTTTTGCTTAACAGTTTTAGAAAGCTTTTCTTGTAAGGAGTTTAACTCTTGTTTTAACACTTCTTCTCTAAATTTACTTTTTCTAATAATTGTATGCATTTGGTCATCCATTTCATGCTCACGGGTAGTTAACTAAAACTTAGCACGTTGTTCATAAATAGCAACTTGTTCTTTATAGGCATTCAGTTCAGAGATAACAGAATTATCAGGGGCACGTGTAGTGTATTCATCAAAAACATAGTCATTGTTGACTGCAGAAGATGCATCACTTGGTTCAATCACACTTTCACTTTGGATCACATATTGATCATATGGGACAATATTACTATTACCCATATTAACAATATCTGCTTCACAAGTTTCATGTGATTGCACTTTGTCATGTATCTTTTGCTCATCAACTTCATCATATAGTTTTAATACCTCTGAGATGATTGATTCTTTGAATGGACCAGCTTGTTGTGATGTTTGGAGAGACCATTGGAGAAATGCTAGCCAAGAAAATTGTCTGGGGAGTAGGTTCATCATCGACATCAGAGTCATATGAATCACAGTCAGCAACTTGAAAGGCATTCTGATGATTATGACCTATCTCCTGAATTGGCTGCTCATCCACATCTGCATCATAGGTTTTGGCATTATCCTCAGCAAGAAACAACAACTCTTCTTCATCCAAAACAGCCCCACTGTACTGAGGTTGTACTAGCAGCATCTTATCCCTGAAATATTCTACATTTTGAGGGCGTTTTGGAGGGTCAAGTTTTGTTTAACCATAAGAGCCAGTTGATTGATGAAATGTTCCATGACTGCATCAACATCAGGTTGCTTGAATCTCGGATCGAGAATGAGTTTATGATTCCCATTTCCTGTAGGTATGACTTGTGAAGCTTTGGTACTGATCCCTACATTGGTATAGAATGCTGTTGAATCATTTGATGAGCTTGCTTCTCCCTGATTAGATTTGAACTGATCAAGAATCATTCGTTCAAACATAACATGTCTCTCATTCTGAAGCAGGAATGCATACAATTTCTTATAATTAGTGTTCCTCAAACCCTTTGTTAACTTGACTGAAGTGACAAATTTGTGCCATTCGGGATTCAAGTTGTTCACAAACTTTGAGTTTAGCTGAATATTTGGCATAGTCATTTTAATATTCCTCATGTCATTCACAAGCTTATGGAACCTCACGTAATATTCAGTGACACTTTCCCCTGGTTTCATCTTAAAGTGCTCAAAGTCATCATACAGTTGTGATTCTCTGTCTTCTTTAGTTAATTCAGAACCAGAGAGAAGCATCTTGACATTGTCCCAAACTGCCTTGGCTTCAGTGTTGTGATTGATTAACTTATATATGTCTTTTGGAAGACCCTGAAGTATAATGTTTGAAGCCCTGATATCAGCATCATATCTCTTTTTCTCCTTATCACTGAGCTCATCATACGTCTTTGGTTTGTCCAATCCTAAGATCACTGTTCCATCCGCAGCAGTTTCAAGTATGTCTCTTGTAGTCTCAATCTGATAAGGTCCTTCATCAATTGATTTGAGGATGTTAACCCCATTTTCCTTTCCCAAACAGTACAACCTAATTCGTTGAGCCCATGAGTCATAATCGGTTCTGTCAAGCATAGGTGGACGAGTATCTGATCCAACTGCTTGAACGTCCTCACTACAGAGAAACGATAGTAGGCACATTGTTAGACATGATTACAAGTTCTACGGGATTTTACTATTCTTTGATTAAACCGGGAAATTGATTCTTTCACGGGATTTTACTAAACCAAACGAACAACCGTAAAAATGTAGCACGAAGAAGTGACAAGTCTCAATAGACAAGTAGCTAAACAGTCAACTCGCTTTGGTATCAACTCGCTAAACAGTCAACTCGCTTCAAAGACAAGTCGCTTAAAACTCAAGTCGCTTAAAGAAACAACTCGCTTAAAACCCAAGTCGCATAAAGAGTCAACTCACTAAATAGCCAATTCGCATACAGAGACAACTCGCTTAACAACCAAGTCGCATAAACCAACTTGCTGCCAATACAACTCGCTTAATAACCAAGTCGCTTTAGAACTCAAGTCGCTTAAAGAATCAACTCGCTTAATAGCCAAGTCGCATAAACCAACTCACTTCCAATAACAAAGCAACTCGCTTCCTAGAAACGCAACTCCGTGGCTCAACTCGCTTCGTACAATATTTAAAAACACCCACTTTATCAATAAAAAACAGCCAAACCACAATGATTCAAGCCTTCCAATTCAAAACCTAAACACATATGATGATCCTAAACACAAAAGTACACTCAAGATTCAAACTTTAACAATAGAAACTGATCAAATGATTCAAACTCTCCTAAACACTTATAACCCCAAAAACCTTATGAAATCCACCAAAACAAAGAGCATGAAAGATGAGTGATCAAACCATGGCTCTTGATACCAATTGTAACTTATAGGATTTCACAAACACATCAAACCAATAACATATGGGGCGTATAAAATGTTTAGAGAGAGAAATTTCTAAAGAGAGAAAGGGAAGAGAGTTGGGAACTATGTGAAACAAAGAAAAATGGTATTGAAGCTCCAACCCTCTACCTTGGGAGGTAGAGGGTATTTATAGTTTTCTTACAAGACACACCTCCTACGGGCTGTGGATCAGGCATACAGTGGGTAAAGACCCGTCCGTCCTCCACGGTGTTACTTAACTAAATACTAACTAATATTAAATGTCTACGACTATGAGCTTTCTAACGATTACATATACTTGAGGTGACCGACACTTTAATGAATGGATTTTCTAAATCCTAACAAAATTATGTATTATATACTTGTTTTCTAACCTTTGTTTCGTAGATTTTCAATATATAAATGAAAACTTTGACACCCTAAGCTAGGGAGAGTTTTGTGTCAAAGAAATACATTGCAAAATCATTTGCAATATACTTCACATTAGGATTACATTACATGACGTCCCCTTGCAAATTTGCAATCATCAAGGGGGAGCATATTCGTCACAAAGACGAAACCATTTGCAAACATAGTTGCTATGCACTAGTTTAGTATCTCTTCTTACTTAACGCCCTCACAAAAGGATGGACTCGTCAAGCGGGAGTTAAGACGAGAACACTTCCCGTCTCTTGCTCTCTACATTTTTTTATCTTCTTTCTTTTTACATGTTTTTGTTAAAACAATGTGTTAGTTTTGATGAGTGTCTAAATACTCATCATTTTTGTACCATTTAAACTGCAAAAACATCTGAAAACACTCAGAAATGCATCAAAATGATAAAAATATCACAAATAAGTGTTTTATGTGTTTTAAATGCAAAAATATCAAAATCTGGTGAAAAACGTATCAAGTTTGCATAATTAGCAGTTTTAGTCCCCCAAGTTTCAAAAGTTGTCAAAAACAGTCCCTGGTAAATCTAAATAAAGAAAAATATCATTTTAAGTCCTTAGGGATTCTTAAGTTGTCAAAATTGGTCCTTGAGATTTAAAATTACAAATTTACAACTTAGGTCCCTCAAGTTTCAAAAATGTCAAGTTTGGTCCCTGGAAATTTGAAAATGTCAAAACTGGTCCTTGTACTATTGGAACTTGTCAAAAGTGATCCTTGTGAGAACTTTGGAAAAATGGCAGAATTGGTCCCTCAAATATCAAAAAAATTCAGTTTTGGTCCTTGTAGTTAAAACATAGCCTTGTCAAAACAGATTTGGACCCCTGCCACTTACCCATTTGACCCCCCTGTCATTAGCCTTTTTGAACCCCCAGGTCAAACAAAGTCAAACCTCCAACTTGCCCGCCACCTCCTGTTTGTCTTTCCCAACTAGTGCACGCAACACAGGCCACTTCCCATCACCTTTTCTCCACAAACCACTCCCCTCATCATCACAAACCCTCCACAATAAATGCCACCCCCCCCCTACTAGCTATTTCAGAGGCTACAGTCAAATATAGGCCTTCCCGCCAAACTGATAAAATGGCCAAAATGCTCAAGAATCATCCATTGGCCAAGCAAAGAGGTGGGATCTGCTCAGAAGGACACGTGGAAGATTTCTAGTGTATAAAAGAAGAGGAAGAAGCAAGAGAGAAGGAGTTAGTTAGCTTTTTAAATTCATGTATGTCGTTTTTAAGATTATGTTTTAATTAAGCTCTTAATTTGTAATCCTTTGTTTCATTAAACCAAATTCAAGTATTACTATCATTTTAATGTGTTTTTAATTAGTAATTCAAGATTGTGTTAAGATTTCAAGTTTCAAAGTTTACTGTTTCAAATTGCAATCTTAAACTGTCACATCCAAGCTTCAACTAGCTTATTATTAAGGTCAAACAGGTTTACACAAGCTTAATATAGCTTTTTGTAAGCTTGGAAGTTAGTTTCAAACATATTTGGTCTAAAGTCAACAAAAGTCAACTGTGAAGAAGATCTTGGTTAAGCAAGTTTGGAAATGATTTATGGTTGTTGCAGAGATGGATTTGAATTGGAAATGGATTAGAATAGTTGTAATGGGTTTGGTTTAAGCTGCAATATAAGCTTGGACACTTGTGAGCCCTTTTCTCTCATTTTCAATTTTAATACAGTTTTAATATTGTGCTTGTATTTGAATCTTTGGTCATTAAATAGGTTTAATTAGTAGTAATTAGGGTATTGGAGTTAGTTTAAGTGATTGAAAGAGTTAAATCAGTGGTTAGTCTAGTTAAAATTTACAAAACAGTGATTTAAAATGGTGTTTGGATTAGTTGGATAACCTGTGTTAGAGGTTTGTCCATTGCTTGAGACTTATTGTTTAAGGTTTGTTAAGCTCATTTATATTCATATCTGTCTCAATATCATCTGCTAAGGACCAAAGTCAAATTCATCTCATTACTGTCTTATTTACTCAACTGTTGGAATTTTGGAAATACAAAAACTTGTTTTGTGTTCAAAATTCATAGACATAGATTGTAGTAGTATCATGATGAGTGTCTAAATACTCATCATTTTTATACGGTCTAGAGTGCAAAATCATCTGAAAACACTCAAAAATGCATCAAAATGATAAAAATAACACAAATCAGTGTTTTATGTGTTTTAAATGCAAAAATATCAAAATCAGATGAAAAACGTATCAAGTTTGCAAAATTGGCAGTTTTAGTCCCTCAAGTTTCAAAAGTTGTCAAATCTAGTCCCTAAAATTTCAAAGATTGACAGAATTTGTCCCTGGACATTTTAAATTGGAAAATGAACATTTTTAGTCCTTTGGTAATTATAACTTGTCAAAATTGGTCTTTTGATAAATTTTGGAAAATTTAAAGTTTAATCCCCGGAGTTTCAATTTTGGCAAATACGGTCCTTGTATTACTTGAGATTTACAGGTTTGGTCCTTGGTTTATTTGGGAGTGACAAAATCAGCCCTTGGATAATTTTTCTAAGTTACAGCTTTGATCCCTGAATTATGGATTGGACACATTTAGTCCCTAAATTAACTACTAGGCCCAAGTTAATTACCCAAGCCCAATCCCATATTACCCGGTCCACCCCGTTTACCCTAACCCTTTGACCCGGTTTTATAAACAAATCCCAAACCCACGTTTAAAATAAATAAAACCGCCCCTCTTTTTCCTCCTTCCTCTCAACCACTGTCTGCAAACACTCAACCTCTCCACACACACACCTCTCCTCCAGTCAACCTTCACCCCTCCATGTCCCCTCCTCCTCAACACAAAACAAGAAACATTTAATGTTCCCTCCCCCATTCACTCAGCCCATATATCCATTTTGGCGCCATTTTGAATTTAGACGGTTGAGATCACTTGGACAAATCCAACAGCTAAGGAGGAGAGAGAAGACCAGTTGGCAGCTATTATAAAGAAATGATGGAAGAAGAACAGGAGAGTCCTTAGTTTTTTTTATTTTTAGCAAAAACAGTTTTCTAAGTTTTATTTGTAATTCGTATTTAAATTTTATGCAAGAATAGTTCTGGGTTTAATCATTTCTGTGTTGTAAGAACTTATTTAATCATAATTAAACAGTGTTCATCCATTAATTCTCTGTTTTAGCCTTAACTTGCTTTTCCCGCTAAAACCATTCATGGTTAATTAATCTGTTTTAAGCTGTGAATCTTGTTCCATTAAACCTGTTTTCAACTATTAAGGTAAATGAAAGTATTTTGGAAGAGTTTCATGCACTGAAACACAGAATTCATCAAAAGTCAAAGAAAGTCAAACTGCACAGTACCTATAAGCTGTTTTGCAGTTTAAGCTAATGTGGAAAAGCTAAATCTGGTTTTATAGCTTGTTTTGGACAAGCTAGGAAGGGGTCTAGTGTTTCTGTATCAATCATATAAGCCAGAGAAGTTGTAAGGCATTTTTCTGTTTTTCTCCTTAATTTCATGATACTGTAGAAGTGCTTATTTCTAGCTTATTTCAGTTATTATATGCTTGTTATCTATTTGTTATTGTAAGTCATTAGTTTTATTCAGTTTTTATAAGCCTTTGTTTTATTTTCTTTAAAAAACTCTAAAAAAGTCCAAAAATTAGCCATAAATCTGTTTAAATTACTAATTGCTTATTTTGTGTTGGAAAAAGCTCATTTAGTGTTTTTATAAGTTAAATAGTTAATTACAAATAAGATTGTTGGATTAAAGTGGCCAGAACTGCCTTAGATTGTAAAATCAGCATATAAAGGGGTGTTTGGATTTGGTGTTAAAATTGTGCTAGAGACCAATTGTGTTGATATTTATTGTTGTTATAAGTCACAATAGGATATACTAGTTCAGTCAAGTCATAAAAATTAGTCCTCATTAGTTAAAAAGTCAAAATCACCTAAATTCTGTCTTAAACTAATAACTATTAGGATTTTTAATTGTATAATCATGCATTCTAGTGTATAAGTTGTTTATCTAGCCTAATTCAGTCTTATAGAAGCTTAATACACTCAATTAGATCATCTAGGATCATTAGAAGTTCATAAAAGTCAACATAGTTCATTTTATAAAAAGTCAAAATTTCCTAGAAGCAGTTTTTGAATAAACTTTACAATTTCACTGTGATCTTATCATTAGGATTTAGGACTTAAGCCTTTGGGATATTAAAGTTTAACTGCTTAAAAAAATTAGAAAAATAGTAGTTCACTCCTAATCAGCTTATTAATAGCTTATTCATTAGCTTCTTTTGACTACCTTTTCTGAAAAGTGTCATGTGCATACAGTTAAGACTTATGCTTATTTTGGCTTATTTAGTGCTTATTTCTAGGCCATTGAGCTTGTTCAGTTGTCATTTTAGCATATTATAGCTTATTCTTTCAGTTGGGTCTCATTTCTGGCTTATAGCTTATTACAAGTGCTTATTCATAAGCACTTTTCACTACAGCTTCATAATCCTTCACATAAGCCCATGTTTTTATATTTTTCATAGATTTAGAATATTATTTTAGACTTATCTGGAAGTTTTCATATTTTTCACTGTTCATTTGCTATTTTTTTACATTTTATGTCATTTTCTAGCATTTTTAATTAGCATTTAATCCAAATAAATCAGAAAAAGTTTAAAAAAATATCTTTTCAATTTTCCTAGATTAAGATAAATATAAAAAGCCAAAAAAATATTTTTCCATAATTTTCTTAGTTTAAATAGTATTTTCTAGCATTTTAATTAGTTTTAAATAGTTTTAAATTAGTAATAAATATATAAAAAGCATAAAAAATATAATTTCAGTTTTAAAATTAGTTTGATCATATTTTAGATTTTTCCAAGTTGAAATTTCATTTTTTCAGGTTTATTTTATATTTTCTAGTATTTAAGTGTATTTTAAATAATAATTAATTAGTAATAAATAATTAAAAAGTGTAAAAAAATATATTTTCAGTTTTAAAATTAGTTTTATAATATTTTAGATTTTTCCCAATCATAATTTTATTTTTCTAGCCTTATTTCATATTTTCTTTTATTTTAGAGTATTAATAAATAATTTAAAATAGTTTTTAATTAATAATAATCAAATAAATAGTTGTAAAAATAATTTTCTTTTTCTAATAATTTTCTTTTATTTTTAGGATTCCAAAAATGTCATTTTCCTATTTTTAGGTCTTTTATTTCTTAGATCTCATTTTTTATTTGATACGTTTGCGTAGTTTTTAAACATACGTTTTACGTTTGTCTTATCTGATTGTTGTGCTTTCCAATTCTGTTTCCAATTCCATTCCAATCAATCAGTAGTGTAATTTCCAATCCAAACCTTTACTGATCACTATCTTTAATGATCACTCTATCATCTGATCAAGTTTTGACACACCATTGAGTCTCCGTGGGACTTAACGACCCGGGAATTCATTATATTCTCCAGGACTTCATTGTATTTGTGTTTTAAGCAGTTTTAAGCTTCTTACGGTTAGCCATTCACAAGTGGCTAGCTTGTGTGAGGTAGCTTGACGGTTTAGCACGGATCATATCATTTCATCATTTAAGATCAATATCAGTAAAAAAATCAGTTTCAAAGTTCATAAAAGTCAAATCTCTCATTTTTGTCAAAAGTCAAAAAAGGCAAAATACCAGTTTTCTACCAACCTAAGATGATTTTTCCTTGATTCATCTCTGGGCTAAATCAAGTCAAACTTTGGTTTTAAAAACTTCATCAGGTCTATTTTCTTATTGTCATTTTTGCATAATTTTAGAAATTTTGTAAAAGCTTCAAATAAGCTCATCAAACAGGGCTTAAGTGCCCTGTTCACCAAACTCTAGTCAGAGTGAGTGTTTCTCACTTATTGCAGGGCTTGTCCCAAGCTCCTCGAGAGCTTTTCTTGGTCGATTTTTGGTTTGAAAGTAGTTAGCCAGGTCTAGTACAAGTTCCAACATTTGGTTTTCATTTCCAGCTTATTGTGTGACTTGTGCTTAAGCTACAAAGTAGCACTCAGAAACTAATTTAGCACTTGAACTTAAAACATCAAATCTGTACATCTTGTATTCCAGAGGTTAAAACCTGTTGTTAATAGTTGCATTTGAGTGATTTTAGCCTAACAAAGCTTCTGTGTTCAGTTGTGTCACACCCCCAAATTACCTGTTTTGCAGCGGAATGGAATTCCTGGGGATTGACGGTCATAGCATCACAATCACAGTTATATTGAACGACCTAAAGTGTCGTTTGGAAAATACATCGTTTGATTTAATAAAATAATCAGAGTTACAAAGATAGGTCCCAATAGAAAATCATCTTGTGCGGAAATAAGTTGTTACAATTCAAACGATGTTTTAAAGTATGTAAAACCCAAGTGAGACGCGTCGTCACCACGACTCCATGAGGTGTCCAAATACATGCCATGAAGTGTATGCCTTAGATACCTGAGATAAAACATGCTAAAAGTGTCAACACAAAGGTTGAGTGAGTTCATAGAGTTTGAGTTGAAATGTAAAGCCTTTCAAAATCGTTTATGCAGCAAAGGCATTGTAATTCGTTGAAATGTAAAGACTTTCAAAATCGTTTATGTAGCAAAGGCATTGTAAATCCACTCAGTTCCAAGTCCCGCCCATACAAAACTTGCAACCTGTGTGTTCACAACCCACTGCCAGAATATGCATAGTTTATGTTCAAGTGCATGATGTCAAATGAATTCACATAATAGTGCATGACTCAATGTATCGAAATCGCTTTATGCAGAAAGGCATTGTGAATCCACTCGGTTCCAAGTCCCGCCCATACAAAACTTGCAACCTGTGTGTTCACAACCCACTGCCAGAATGTGTATAGTGTATGTTCAAATCGTTCCAAGACCATTAGTTCGTGATATTACCAAGACCATTAGCTCAATGAATATACCAAGACCATTAGCTCAATGAATATACCAAGACCATTAGACCAATGAATATACCAAGACCATTAGCTCAATGAATGTACCAAGACCATTAGACCAATGAATATACCAAGACCATTAGCTCAATGAATATACCAAGACCATTAGACCAATGAATATATGAAGTAGAAATTCTAAGTATGGCAATAATGTTACTTCGTATGACTAGCATTCAGTTTAGATAAACATGTAGTTTGCAAATAATCATGAATGTCATAAAAGTAGTTGATGAGCATGTATCTCCCCCAAAAAGTTTAATAAAAATATTAAAACAAGAAAAGTGGGGCTATGGAACTCACGGTAATTCATATAAGTTAAAGTACTTGTGAAAGTAAATGAAAACAGTTTGAGCATGTATCTCCCCCAAAAGTAGTATAAAAACAATTAAAAGTGGGGCTATGAAAACTCACTTGGTGGAATGATGCGAAGACAAAAGTGAGTACACCGAGATGTAATGTGATACGCAAATCTTAACCTATGATGAATGATATGACATGTAATGAGTTGCAATGTAATGTTATGCATGCATTTCGTATGTTATTTATACCATTTTGCGAAGTTTTGAAAATATTACTTATCATCGAAAAATACTCTCTTGACGTCTTGACCATTCAAAAATGACTTTACAAGTTTTTACGTCAAAATGTCATCCTACAATGATTTAATAATGATTTTTGGTGAAATTTTCACTTTTCGTCGCAAAACAATGTCGTCGGAATATTCATGAAATTAACAAAAATGGCTTTGGAAAACTAGTCGTAAAACGGTGTACGTCGATCGTTAGAGAACGAACTCGACTGTTTTGGAAAGTTTGTATCGATATCTAAAAGTTTCAGTTCATGAGTTTTCGTCCAAAAGGTCTCGATCATAAAGATATTAAAGGTTAAAGATAGTGATTTTAGTTACCGTAACACTTATCTCGTAAAAATAATATAGTTTTTCTAATAGTTACGGCAAGTTTATGAAAACGTGTATATCTTAGTCGTTTCAAATCCGTTTTCTACGTATTATACGTCCTTAGCTTCGTATCAAAGTATACTAATATATTTTTGATAAGTCGAAATAATTTGTAAAGCTTAGGACTCGTTTTTGACTCGTACAAAACTAAAATAGGTTGCTGAAATTTCAGAAAATATATATTTCGTCGTCAAACTTGTAAAATCCATAACTTCTTCGTTATAACTCCGCTTTAATCCGTTCAAGCGGCCACGGATTCGTTTTAAAGTATATTTTCTAATTATCTAGGCCAAAAACTCATGTCAACTGTCGGATTTTCCAGAAAAATAAAATAAGGACAGAACACTTTTTATACTTGTCGAAAATAGTTTTTCTCGTACTAAACCTATTCCAATCCCTTCAAATCAACTCCAAAGCTATTCTAATCCTACCATACACCTTCTTAGGGTATCATGGGTTCCTAATCATCATCAAGACCAAAATATAACAAGGGAATAATTATAGGATGACTTTATATATATAAACTCTAAAATCAATGTAAAAATGGTATAAACAACACAAGTCTTGCATGTTTTTGCTCAAAAATGATAAGATGAGTATAAAATGAATATGTAAGATGAAAATAAACATGAGATGCTTACAAGTGATATGATGAGGTGATAGAACAAGGTTTAACTTAAACACCCTAGGTTTTTATTTCAAAACCTTAATGAGAGTGTTATCTAGATTGCTATACTTGTGCTTGAGAAAAAAAATGATGATCCCTTTGAACTCTCTACTATGGCCGGTTATGATAGACAAAGGAAAAGAGAGAAGAAAAACAAGAACTAGCTATCTTGAATTGGAAGATTTTTAATTATGATGTGTGTGTAAAGTTTGGAGTATGTAAGTAGTTAAATGAAAAAATCAACCACTCTTTGATTCATCCCCCCCCAAGGCCGGATTTTTGGGGAGGATGTTTCCTCAATATATTATTTTTTTTTTGTATGTATTTGTTACAATGTGTAAGTAAAATGTACTAGTAAAGGTAACCTTATAGAATTGTAGATACATTAATGTGTTTAAGGTAGTTTTAGGTACAAGTAAATTTTTAATAGGCCAAAGTAAAATATATAGAGATCATAAAAATTGTAAATATACATTTCTTGTAAAATTTGAGTGATATAATAATTGTCGTGTAGTTTTTAAGAAAAACGCCGTAATAATTTAACTTTAACGATTTATGTACGAAATAATTTATAACACTAGGTAAACTCAAAATATTGTTTTTATAACTAAATGTAAGTAATAAAATATGTCGGGATCATTTTAGAAAGTAACGGATTAAATATTTAAAATAATAACTCACGCTAGAACGTTTATTTAATATAAAAATTACGCGTTAAATGTGAAATGAAATGTCATGAATGAACTAATGAGATGCAAATGATGTCAATGGAATGTAGACTAATCTTAGTCCATATGAAATGTACGTGATGTTATGATCATGAATTCGCCGCTAAACCTTTAAGGTTACGCGAATTTGGAACACGTAAACCAAGTTTACGATAAATGTTGAAATAGTGAAGCATAAATCGTTTCGAGAAATGACCTGAAAGTACGGGTTGTCACAAGTTGGTTCCCTTTTGGTACCCTTTGGCTTATTCAAGTGCTTATTTCATAAGCACTTGTATTGCAGTTTCAATTTCCACCAAACAAGCACATGTTTTTCTATTTTTCTTAGATTCTATATATTAAATTAGACTTATCTTGAATTTTTCATATTTTTCCTGTCCTGTTTGCTATTTTTCTTAATTTAAATCAGTTTTTAGGATTATTTAATTAGCTTTTAATACAATTAATTCAGAAAAGGTTCAAAAAAATAATTTTTCATTTTTCTTAGGTTAAGATAAATATAAAAAGTAAAAAAAGTAATTTTCCAGATTTTTCATAGTTTAATTTGTAATTTTTAGTAATTTAATTTGTTTTAAATAGTTTAAAATTCATAAAAAATATAAAAATATTCAGAAAAATATAAAAATAGTTTTGAAAATTCTCTTTTGTTATTTTAGATTTTTCCAAGTCATAATTTCATTTTTCTAGCTTTATTTTATATTTTCTAGTATTTTAGGCTATTATTTAATAGTTAAAAATAGTTTTTAATTAATAATAATTAATTAAATAGTTATAAAAATAATTTTCTTTTTCTTAAAATTTTATTTTATCATTAGGTTTGTAAAAATATCAATTTCATATTTTTAGGATTAATATTGGTTCAGTTTTACATTTTCTTTTGTACGTCGCGTAGTTTTTAATTCAAGTTTTATAAAAACATTAAATCAAAAACATTAGTTTAAAATTAGTGATAGCGTTTATTTAAAATAGTTTATCTTTTTAATTTCCTTTAATTTGCATTTCAGTCCCTGTAATTTATAAATAACTCAAAATCCTTACTGATCACTATCCTTAGTGATTATTCGACATCTGATTGTGTTAAACACCAGTCATCCTCCGTGGGACTTAACGACCCGGGAATCCACTGTATTCTCCTGATCTAAATTGCATTTGGTGTTTGAACTGTTTTAAGTTCCTTACGGTTGGTCATTCACAAGTGACTAGCTTGCGTGAGAAAACTTGACGGTTTTGCACCGATCAAATTTTGGCGCCGCTGCCGGGGAGGCTGTAAGCGTGTTCTAAGCATTTTTTCGACCGATACTTGCACATATACCACCGTTTGTAAACAGTTTTTTGTAAAGTTAAATATAAATCAAAAAGTTCATTAACACTTTTCCTAAAGTGTTAACAACACCAAACAAAATATAAAACAACAAAACAATCGTAACGTTTTCTAGCTTGTGTTTCTTTTAAGGTGATTCTTAAAGAAATACGATTTGGTTAAACGAGACGATACCAAAAATATTGTCCAAAAGTTTTAAACCCTTTGCACAAATCATACCTACGTCTTTTCAGTGGTACTTAATATATACATAAAAATCAACCACCGCAAATCAAGGCAGTACACCTACTAACCGGGGGTGTGACCATAATAAGTTCCCTAACATCAGATTTAAAACTTGCCTTTGTGTCCTTGTGATTTGGTGTACCTTTTTCAAAGAAGCCATTTCATTTGTGATTATTGGTTAAGTTCACTTGTCGCTTTGCCTCGCATTTGTTTTGAAAACTGATTTTTATACTTAGTGCATGCGCACTCGTTCTTCCAATTCTACAAGTCCACTTTCTCGAGCTTGGCAAGATTCCTCGAGACGTAGAGGACGCTTCGCTCCTTCACCGTGACGAGGAACGCTTACCACCACCACCACCAGCCGTAATGGCAGAAGACAAGCCGATGAATGAGCTTCTCCAAGCACCCATCGAGGGTTACGGAGATGCTATTGTTGTCCCAAACCATCGTGGTGATACTTTTGAGCTCAATACCGGGTTACTTAATCTGGTAACCCAAAGCCAATTCTATGGTTTTGAGCGGGATGATCCTCATGCACATATTCGATGGTTTAACAAGATTGCATCTACCATCAAGTACAAGAATGTCCCACATGACGCCATCAAGCTTCTTCTGTTCCCATTTTCTCTAGAGGGACAAGCCCGGAATTGGCTTGAGAAACAACCCCCTCGTTCCATTGAGACATGGGAAGATCTTGTCACAAAGTTTGTTAATGAATTCTATCCTCCATCCCGAACTACAAGTCTTAAGAATGAGATAATGAAATTCTCTCAGAGATTTGATGAATCATTCGGGGAGGCATGGGATCGTTACAAAGAATTGCTCCGCAAGTGTCCGCATCATGGTTTTACCGAATTAATGCAAATGGATACTTTCTACAATGGTCCGAACTGCACTAATCAAGACTCTTTGAATGCCTCCGCGGGAGGTAATTTCCTTAGCAAGACCACAAAAGAAGCCTTGCAAATAATTGAAAACAAGTCCTGTGTCCGCCTTTCCGAGCAAAGACATATCAATCTCAGTCTAATGCCGGACCTTCTACTTCATCTCCCGTGAGTACATCTAGCACCGATGCTAAGATTGACAAACTCACGGATATTGTTCAGACTTTGGTTCTTGCTAACCAAAAGAAAGTCACTTTCACACAAACACCATCATATGGTGAAGTGAAGAAAGTTGAAATTTGTGTTACTTGTGGTGGTCCTCATGCATACTAAAACTGTACTGCCACCGATGGTAGTCCTTTTGAAGCCAATGCTATAGCCGGTACTTCAAATCAAGGAGGTAATCAATACCGTCCTCAAATGAACCAAACTACCGTGCTAACACTTATCGTGCACCACCCGGTTTTAACCAGAATCCTAACCTAATCAACCAACTTAGAATGAACCAAGGTTATCCAAACTAAGGTAATTTCTATTCCGGACCCAATCAAGGTTTCCAACATCAAGGAAACCTTAATCAAAACACTTTCAATCGAGGAAATCAATTTCAGGGAAATGTGAATCCTAATCAAGGGAATTTTCAACAACAAGGTCATAATCAAAATATACGACCTCAAAATTTCCCTCCACCTCCTCCTGTATCAACATCCGATGAGCTTTTAAAGCAATTCATGAAGACTCAAGAGGAGACAAACAGTTGTTGGTCACAGATCGCTGAATTAAAGAAGTCTTTAAATGATCGACCCTCGCTCAGTGTACTTTACCTAGCAACACGATCGCTAATCCGAGGGCGATGCAAAGGCGATCACAACCAGAAGTGGTACTTCATATGATGGACCCGCTATTCCTACTACCTCTTCTTCTTCTCTCCCAAAGGTAGTGGAAAGTGAACCTGAGGCGACAAAGGACAAGGAACTTCCTACTAATAACGGAAGTACCAAAGAATGTCCATCCTCGGTTGTCCAGAACCCAAATCCAATCCAGGAATTGTTTTTGAACCTCCTGTAGCTCCCATTGAAAATACCAAATCCAAAACTTCTATTCCTTACCCATCACGTTTACACGAGCAAAAGCTCCGCGAAAAAGCCGGTCATCAAATGGAAAAATTCTTTCAAATTTTCCAAGAACTACATTTTGACATAAGCTTTGCGGATGCTATCATGTTGATACCCAAGTTTGCATCAACTCTCAAACACATGTTAAGCAACAAGGAAAAGCTGTTTGAAATGGCTAAAACTCCTCTAAACGAGAACTGCTCTGCAGTTATCTTGAAGAAGCTTCCCGAAAAGCTTGGAGATCCCGAAAGTTCCTCTTACTTTGTGTATTTCCAGGAATGGTTGAATGCTTTGCCTTAGCCGATCTTGGTGCAAGCATAAACCTGATGCCTCATTCAATATGGAAGAAACTTTCTCTTCCGGACCTTACTCCTACATGCATGACTCTCGAGCTTGCAGATCGTACAATATCCCGTCCTCTTGGAATTGCCGAGGATGTATTTGTGAACGTAGGAAAGTTCCATTTTCCAAATGACTTTGTAGTTGTTGATTTCGATGTTGATCCACGGGTTCCTCTCATTGTTGGAAGAGGATTCCTGAGAACGGGCCGTGCTCTCATTGATGTATTTGAGCAAGAAATCACATTACGTGTTGGTAATGAAGCTGTCACCTTTAACCTTGATCAAACTTCGAGGTACTCCGCAAACTATGATTCTGAGTCGGTTAACCGAATAGATATCATTGATGTTGCCTCTGAAGAGTACTCTCAAGAAGTTCTTGGTTATTCTCATAATTCTGTGAGTAGGGATCCCACCACATCTTCTCAACCTATCATAGCCAATTCTACTCCTTCTCTCACTCCGTTTGAGGGAAGCAACTTCATCTTGGAAGAGATTGAAGCATACTTGGCTAGTGATTCTGTTCCATGGGAAATTGATCACGCCCCAATTGACATTGAGGGGGACATACTTCTCATTGAGAAGTTGCTTAATGATGATCCATCATCACCCCCTCACACTAGTGATTCAATTCCTGATGAGATTAATCAAAATGAGATTAATCTGGAGGGAGATATTCTTCTTGAGAAGTTGTTAAATCATGACATTTCTCCTCCACTCTCCTCACAAACTTCATAACAAGGAAGTCAAGTCAGCTTGAGAAAATCAAGAATTTCAAGTCGAACTTAAGGACTTACCACCTCATCTCGAGTATGCATTTCTTGAAGGTGATGATAAATTACTAGTCATTATTGCTCGAGATTTGAGTAAAGATGAAAAGTCTGCTCTCATAAAGATCTTGAAGTCACACAAGCAAGCAATTGCTTGGAAACTCTCCGACATTAAGGGTATCAACCCCGAATTTTGTACTCACAAAATCTTGATGGAGGATGACTTCAAACCAGCAGTTCAACATCGAGAGAAGAGTAAATCCAAAAATCCATGATGTTATCAAACTAGAGGTTATCAAACTTCTTGATGCAGGATTGATTTACCCGATCTCAGATAGTCCTTGGGTTAGCCCAATTCATTGTGTTCCTAAAAAGGGTGGCATAACTGTTGTCACGAATAAAGAAAACGAGTTAATTCCAACTCGATTGGTTACGGGATGGCGTGTGTGTATTGACTATCGTAAGTTGAATGACGCCACCCGTAAAGACCATTTTCCTCTACCCTTCATGGATCAAATGCTTGAGAGATTAGCAGGGAACGAATACTATTGTTTCCTTGATGGTTTCTCAGGTTACTTTCAGATCCCCATTGATCCACAGGATCAAGAGAAGACCACATTCAGCTGCCCATACGGAACTTTTGCCTACAAACGTATGCCTTTTGGCTTATGTAACGCTCCTGCACGCTTCCAACGATGTATGAGGGCCATATTCCACGACATGATCGGGGAAACAATGGAGGTGTTTATGGATGACTTCTCAGTCATTGGGGACTCATTTCAGACTTGTCTCTCCCATTTAGACAAAATGTTAAAACGGTGTGAAGACACCAATCTTTGTCTAAATTGGGAGAAGAGCCACTTTATGGTCAAAGAAGGCATAGTCCTTGGCCATAAGATTTCCAAAAACGGGATTGAGGTAGATAGAGCAAAAGTTGATGTTATTGCTAAACTACCTCATCCTACTACCGTCAAAGGTATTAGGAGTTTTCTAGGTCATGCCGGTTTTTATCGTAGATTCATACAAGATTTTTCTAAAATCGCCCGGCCTATGACCCATCTTCTAGAAAAAGATGCTCCTTTTATCTTCTCTCCCGAAAGTGCATCGAAGCTTTTGAAACACTAAAGACAAAGCTTACGGAAGCACCCATTCTAGTTGCCCCCGATCGATTTACCCTTTGAGCTCATGTGCGATGCAAGTGATTTTGTTATCGGTGCAGTCTTGGGGCAACGTAAAACCAAGCATTTTCAGCCTATCCACTACGCAAGTAAGACTATGATCTAAGCTCAAACCCATTAGACCACTACAGAAAAAGAATTATTAGCTGTGGTGTATGCGTTTGAGAAATTTCGGCCATACCTCATCTTGACCAAATGCGTGGTGTATACGGATCACTCGACTCTCAAATATCTCTTTGCAAAACAAGATGCAAAGCCGAGATTGCTCCGTTGGGTTCTCCTCCTGCAAGAATTTGATATCATTATAAGTGATAAAAAAGGAGCAGAGAACCTGGCTGCTGATCATCTGTCCCGATTAGAGAACCCTCACCAAGATGTTTTCGAGAAAAAGGAAATAAATGAAACATTTCCTCTCGAAACACTCAATGCGGTTTCTTTTCGTGGAGACTCTTCTACCCCATGGTTTGCTGACTTTGCAAATTACCATGCGGGTAACTTTGTGGTGAAAGGGATGTCGTCCCAACAGAAGAACAAATTCTTTAAAGATGTAAAACATTACTTCTGGGACGACCCCTACTTGTTTAAAATTTGCGCGGATCAAGTCATCAAGCGATGTGTGTATGGTCAGGAAGCTATTGACATTCTCAAGGCTTGCCATTCTGGACCTACTGGGGGACATCATAGCCCCAACTACACCGCCAAGAAGGTGTTTGATTCCGGGTTTTATTGGCCCACTATCTATAAGGATGCCCACGAATTTGTCAAAGCCTGTGATGCGTGTCAACGTCACGGAAATATCTCACAAAGAAATGAAATGCCGCAAAACGCCATTCAAGTGTGTGAGATTTTTGACATCTGGGGCATTGACTTTATGGGGCCATTTCCTTCTTCTCGCGGTAATAAGTACATACTCGTGGCCGTTGACTACTTGTCAAAATGGGTTGAAGCTAAGGCTTTACCTACCAACGATGCCCGAGTTGTTGTGAAATTCTTAAAATTCCTATTTGCTAGGTTTGGAACTCCACGAGCCATAATCAGTGATCGTGGTACGCATTTCGCAATGACCAGTTTGAAAGAGTCATGCAGTAAGTATGGTGTAACTCACCGTCTCTCTACTGCGTACCACCCCCAAACAAGTGGGCAAGTGGAAGTTTCCAACCGGGGATTAAAGAATTCTGGAGATGACGGTTGGCGAAAACCGTGCCTCTTGGTCGGATAAGCTAGATGACGCACTCTGGGCCTTCCGTACAGCTTATAAAACACCCATCGGGTGTACTCCATACAGCTTGTATACGGAAGGCATGTCATCTGCCGGTTGAGCTTGAGCACAAGGCATACTGGGCCTTGAAACATGCCAACTTCGATATTCTGGTGATCACCGGAAAGTTCAAATGAATGAATTAAATGAACTCCGTGATCAATCATACGAGAACTCTTTGATCTACAAAGAAAAGACAAAGAAGATTCATGACTCAAAATCAAAAACCGTGTTTTCAACGTCGGTGATCGAGTCCTTCTTTTCAACTCAAGATTGAAGATTTTCTCGAAAACTAAAATCCCGTTGGTCTGGACCATTCACCATCACTAAAGTATTCCCATATGGAACCATTGAGTTATCTCAGCCCGATGGTCCAAATTTTAAAGTGAATGGTCATCGATTGAAGCATTACTTTGGAGAGGACATTCCCCCTGTGGTTGTCCCGGATCTATAAACTTTCCCCATGAACCAATGAATGCGGGGATCGAGTCAAGCTAGCGACTCGGTAATCAAAAACAGTAGCTAAACATGGGTTTTCACCCGTGTGTACTACCCTAGTGTGGGGGAGTTGCCCCACATGTTGTGTATATATAAGAGTCATCAAAAAAAAAAAAAAAAAAAAAAAAAAAAAAATCCTTGCTAAATAATGGCCGTAGTATTTCCCTTTTACGTTCTATGTTTCGGCATAACCGCCGGTACTTTGAATATTGAGGGCAATATTCATTTCTAAGTGTGGGGGGGAATTCTCACGAATTTTATCATGTAATTACACCATCCAATTCCCCCATTTTTGGCCAAAATTTTTTTTTGGAGTAAGTGTTTTGCACTTACTCATCTTATGGTTATCAGTCCGCCTTGTCTAAAAAACAAAAGGATTGGCTAATCCAGGAGCAAACGGCTCTTGATAAAGATATCTCAAATCCGTTGACGGCTTGCAATTTGCCCAAAATTGTATGGTATTCAGCTCACCATATCCTTAAAAGTGAAGAGTTGGCTAGCCCGCAAGTTTATGGCTTGTGGTAAAGGCAGTTGGAAAACCATAATTGGTAATCACTCACCAAAGATATTTTATCTAAGAGTTGGCTAGTCCGTAAGCAACGGCTTCGGTAAAGACAAATCAAATCCGTTAAAAGCTGGTGATTTGCTCAAAATCATTTGGTTATCGGTGTACCAAGGTTCTTACTTGAATTGAAACATTTGGCTACTCCGTAAGTAATGGCTTTTGGTAAAGAGATGAAAATCCATTAATTTTTCTCAAAACATTGCTAGGGACTAGCAATATCTTAGTGTGGGGATTGATGAGTGTCTAAATACTCATCATTTTTGTACCATTTAAACTGCAAAAACATCTGAAAACACTCAGAAATGCATCAAAATGATAAAATATCACAAATAAGTGTTTTATGTGTTTTAAATGCAAAAATATCAAAATCCGGTGAAAAACGTATCAAGTTTGCATAATTGGCAGTTTTAGTCCCCCAAGTTTCAAAAGTTGTCAAAAACAGTCCCTGGAAATCTAAATAAAGAAAAATATCATTTTAAGTCCTTAGGGATTCTTAAGTTGTCAAAATTGGTCCTTGAGATTTAAAATTACAAATTTACAACTTAGGTCCCTCAAGTTTCAAAAATGTCAAGTTTGGTCCCTGGAAATTTGAAAATGTCAAAACTGGTCCTTGTACTATTGGAACTTGTCAAAAGTGATCCTTGTGAGAACTTTGGAAAAATGGCAGAATTGGTCCCTCAAATATCAAAAAAATTCAGTTTTGGTCCTTGTAGTTAAAACATAGCCTTGTCAAACAGATTTGGACCCCCGCCACTTACCCATTTGACCCCCGTCATTAGCCTTTTGAACCCCAGTGTCAAACAAAGTCAAACCTCCAACTTGCCGGCCACCTCCTGTTTGTCTTTCCCAACTAGTGCCTGCAACACAGTGCCACTTCCCACCACCTTTTCTCCACAAACCACTCCCTCATCATCACAAACCCTCCACAATAAATGCCACCCCCCTACTAGCTATTTCAGAGGCTACAGTCAAATATAGGCCTTCCCGCCAAAATGATAAAAACGGCCAAAATGCTCAAGAATCATCCATTGGCCAAGCAAAGAGGTGGGATCTGCTCAGAAGGACACGTGGAAGATTTCTAGTGTATAAAAAGAGGGAAGAAGCAAGAGAGAAGGAGTTAGTTAGCTTTTTAAATTCATGTATGTCGTTTTTAAGATTATGTTTTAATTAAGCTCTTAATTTGTAATCCTTTGTTTCATTAAACCAAATTCAAGTATTACTATCATTTTAATGTGTTTTTAATTAGTAATTCAAGATTGTGTTAAGATTTCAAGTTTCAAAGTTTACTGTTTCAAATTGCAATCTTAAACTGTCACATCCAAGCTTCAACTAGCTTATTATTAAGGTCAAACAGGTTTACACAAGCTTAATATAGCTTTTTGTAAGCTTGGAAGTTAGTTTCAAACATATTTGGTCTAAAGTCAACAAAAGTCAACTGTGAAGAAGATCTTGGTTAAGCAAGTTTGGAAATGATTTATGGTTGTTGCAGAGATGGATTTGAATTGGAAATGGATTAGAATAGTTGTAATGGGTTTGGTTTAAGCTGCAATATAAGCTTGGACACTTGTGAGCCCTTTTCTCTCATTTTCAATTTTAATACAGTTTTAATATTGTGCTTGTATTTGAATCTTTGGTCATTAAATAGGTTTAATTAGTAGTAATTAGGGTATTAGAGTTAGTTTAAGTGATTGAAAGAGTTAAATCAGTGGTTAGTCTAGTTAAAATTTACAAAACAGTGATTTAAAATGGTGTTTGGATTAGTTGGATAACCTGTGTTAGAGGTTTGTCCATTGCTTGAGACTTATTGTTTAAGGTTTGTTAAGCTCATTTATATTCATATCTGTCTCAATACTGCATCTGCTAAGGACCAAAGTCAAATTCATCTCATTACTGTCTTATTTACTCAACTGTTGGAATTTTGGAAATACAAAAACTTGTTTTGTGTTCAAAATTCATAGACATAGATTGTAGTAGTATCATTTCATCATTTAAGATCAATATCAGTAAAAAAATCAGTTTCAAAGTTCATAAAAGTCAAATCTCTCATTTTTGTCAAAAGTCAAAAAAAGGCAAAATACCAGTTTTCTACCAACCTAAGATGATTTTTCCTTGATTCATCTCTGGGCTAAATCAAGTCAAACTTTGGTTTTAAAAACTTCATCAGGTCTATTTTCTTATTGTCATTTTTGCATAATTTTAGAAATTTTGTAAAAGATTCAAATAAGCTCATCAAACAGGGCTTAAGTGCCTGTTCACCAAACTCGTCAGAGTGAGTTTTTCTCAGCTTATTGCAGGGCTTGTCCCAAGCTCCTCAGAGCTTTTCTTGGTCTGATTTTTGGTTTGAAAGTAGTTAGCCAGGTCTAGTACAAGTTCCAACATTTGGTTTTCATTTCCAGCTTATTGTGTGACTTGTGCTTAAGCTACAAAGTAGCACTCAGAAACTAATTTAGCACTTGAACTTAAAACATCAAATCTGTACATCTTGTATTCCAGAGGTTAAAACCTGTTGTTAATAGTTGCATTTGAGTGATTTTAGCCTAACAAAGCTTCTGTGTTCAGTTGGTTCCCTTTTGGTACCCTTTGTTTATTCAAGTGCTTATTTCATAAGCACTTGTATTGCAGTTTCAATTTCCACCAAACAAGCACATGTTTTTCTATTTTTCTTAGATTCTATATATTAAATTAGACTTATCTTGAATTTTTCATATTTTTCCTGTCCTGTTTGCTATTTTTCTTAATTTAAATCAGTTTTTAGGATTATTTAATTAGCTTTTAATACAATTAATTCAGAAAAGGTTCAAAAAAATAATTTTTCATTTTTCTTAGGTTAAGATAAATATAAAAAGTAAAAAAAGTAATTTTCCAGATTTTTCATAGTTTAATTTGTAATTTTTAGTAATTTAATTTGTTTTAAATAGTTTAAAATTCATAAAAAATATAAAAATAATCAGAAAAATATAAAAATAGTTTTGAAAATTCTATTTTGTTATTTTAGATTTTTCCAAGTCATAATTTCATTTTTCTAGCTTTATTTTATATTTTCTAGTATTTTAGGCTATTATTTAATAGTTAAAAATAGTTTTTAATTAATAATAATTAATTAAATAGTTATAAAAATAATTTTCTTTTTCTTAAAATTTTATTTTATCATTAGGTTTGTAAAAATATCAATTTCATATTTTTAGGATTAATATTGGTTCAGTTTTACATTTTCTTTTGTACGTCGCGTAGTTTTTAATTCAAGTTTTATAAAACATAAAATCAAAAACATTAGTTTAAAATTAGTGATAGCGTTTATTTAAAATAGTTTATCTTTTTAATTTCCTTTAATTTGCATTTCAGTCCCTGTAATTTATAAATAACTCAAAATCCCATTACGATCACTATCCTTAGTAGTTATTCGACATCTGATTGTGTTAAACACCAGTCATCCTCCGTGGGACTTAACGACCGGGGAATCCACTGTATTCTCCTGATCTAAATTGCATTTGGTGTTTGAACTGCTTTTAAGTTCCTACGTTGGTCATTCACAAGTGACTAGCTTGCGTGAGAAAACTTGACGGTTTTGCACCGATCAAGTTTCTTTTCGACGCTCTTTTTGTTTCGACAAAAAGAGGGAAAAGAGAGTAAAAACTCCAATTCAAACTTTTACGAATTTTAGTTTTTCCTTAAAATAATCTTATATTTTGTCATCAACAAAAAGGGGAAGATTGTTAATACAAATAAGCCGTAAAAATGTTTATTTATATTTTACGATCTTCTAATGTTTCGTCGATAACAAACGTAAAATCATTTTAACGAAACAAATAAAATACGTAAATGGTTTGAGCCAATAGTTCACTAACACACTTACGTTTTCACATAAAACACCAAACACGTAATAGTGTTTTCATGATTTAGTAATACATATGTACAACAACTAGTGTTTACATATTGAGTGAATATATACATAACTAGTATGTATTATAATGGGTAATATAATGGGTAGAAGTTTAAGTATTTGACCCATTGACCAAATACATTGAATGTAGTTGGGGTTTAACCCAAAGTCCATGACTCATACCCATGGAGCATAACCCATAACCCATTGCATGACATCATGCATAAGTCATAATGGGTATTATCCATGACCCATGGATTTAACCTATGACCCATGGACTAGATGCATTGCACCTACTAGATATATTGTATCTATTTGGATACCCATGGTCCAAAGTCTAGGACCCATGACCCATAACCCATAACCCATGACCCATGACCCAAACCTCATGGGCAAAGAGGAGCGTCCCACGGTTCCCCCAGTTTACACTGGACGGATCCCTCAAGTAAGGGATCCGTGGAATCCGTGGGACAGTAGCACATTTTCCTCTATAAATAGTGAGTCATTTCTTCATTATAACTCACCCCTTTCACATATATTTTCTCTTTGAGTTGTAAACTCTTTAACCACAGATCCAAGTGATCTTTGTATGTAGTTTTTTGTTTGTGTGATTCTCTAGGTTCCTCTTAAAGGTGAGATCACCACCTCTTGAAGTCGAGCAAGCTCAAGTCCATGGTTTTCCTAGCTTCGTCATCATCAAGACTACAAATAGTATCTTGTTGATAGTTATTTTCTTTCTCATTAGAAGTGTAGTGTCAAAGACATTAGTGAGATGTTTAAAGGGTCAAGACGAAGAGATTGGGGAAAAGTGTCGAAGAGTCAAAGTAAAGGCATTAGTGAAAGGTGCCGAACGTCCGTGTTGAAAGCATTAATGAAGGGTGCTTAGAAGTCAAGTCAAAAGGCACTAGTGAAGGGTGCTTAGAAGTCGAGTCAAAGGCATTAGTGAAAGGTGCCTAAGGTGTACATTCTATATGGTGTGTCGATGTACAAGATATAGTTGTATTGGGTCAAAGGATATTGATATCCTTGTTGATGTTCTCATAAGGAGTGGATCCCCTTATGGATAGGATTTGAGTAGTGTTGGGTAGTAGTTCCTCCTTTGTAATGGAACTCGGTATCTAGCCTTGTACCGGATAAAGGGTAGGCGACGTTGTGATAGGTTTGGTTCCACCTCGTGGAAGAACCCGGTATCTAGCCTTGTACCGGATAAAGAGTAGGCGACGTTGTGAAGGCTTCTCCGCCACAAGGATTTTGTGTTGTGTAGTGATTACAAACTCTCGAGTAGGTGACTCGGGGAGTGGAGTAGGGCAAGGAAGGTGTCTTTGTAGCCGAACCACTATAAATACTCGCGTTGTGGTTTTGTGCTTCTTACTCTTTATCTTAGCTTTTATTTATTGTTGGGATATGAAATTGCTGAAGAATGATAATGTACTGGAAAAAGTCAAAGAGTCAAAGTACTGTTAAAGATAAAGTCAAAGTACTGCTGATTGAAGTCAAAGTACTGCAAGAACAAAGAACTGTTTTATTCGCTTATAGAAAGTCTTGTAATTCTAGAATATTCTTTATTAGATTACTTGTCGTACAAGGATACAAATTGTAAATCGTTTAGGGTTATCCTTGAGCCTATAAAAGGACCCCTAGATCTGATATTATGCACGTGACATTATTAGAGTTTTAGAGAGAAGTTCAATATTCTTAGAGTTGTTGAAGTATCTGCATAATAAGCGATTTAGAGTTAATAATAAAAGTTATTCTTCTTAGCTTTGTTAAGTAAATTCGGCATACTTAATAAAGATTACTCAGTGTTTCTCTGTTAATAACTTAGGATTTATCCGAGGTTATTAAACCTTAACAAGCTATTTAAGTTAGTTTGATTAGAGTACATCGATCCAACAAGTGGTATCAGAGCTTGTGTGGAAACTCGACTAGGAAGAAACCTTACTACAACAAAACCTAAAGATGTCGACCGAAGTCGCTCCACCACCATCAATCACCTCACTTCGAATTCCAATTATCAAGAAGGAGAATATGACCTATGGTGCATGAAGATGAGGCATTGCCATTACAGACCATGCACTATGGAATGTAATTGTCAATGGTAATGAGGTAGTTCCAGAAACTATTGATGTTCCTGGACAACCCAAAGCACCTAAACCAGTCTTACCAGCAGCTACCATAAGGAATCAAGAGAAGGCTCTTAACATACTCTTATCTCGCTATACCGATGGACATCTCTTGAAGTTTCATGATGCTAAAGATGCTAAGCAGCTCTGGCTTCTCAAGACCGATTTGGAGGGAATGAAGCTTCTAAGAAGATGCACATAAATCTGCTGAAGCAACAGTTTGAAACTTTCACTGTTGGTGAAAGAGAGAGTCTTGATGTTGCATATGATAGATTTCAAAATCTCCTCAACATGTTGGAGTTATACAAGGCATAAGTATCTGTTGAAGATGCTAATATGAAGTTTTATAGTTTGCCATCTACATGGCATGTGATTGATACTATGATCAGAGGACAACCAGGTTTGGATGTCATGGACTTTGATGATCTCTACAATCATCCAAGGTGTATGAGCATGAGATGAATGGCCAAACCAGTTCCAAATCACACAAGATTGCTTTTCTCATCATCTGAAAAGAAGGGCAAGACTTCCACCAAAAGTACGCTTCTCTCAAAGTATCTGTTGCTCAAAGTACTGCTGTTTACACTCCTCCCACATATGCTCAGCAAGCCCCACCACCTACTACCATGCACTCAGATGAAGTTGTATGCTCTTTCTTTGCACATCAAGCTTCTTTACCTGTAACCTATGAAGAAGATCTCTCACAGATTGAAGAAGATGCTTTAGAAGAAATTGATATCAAGTGGCAAGTTGCAATGATCAATGCAAGGATCAAGAAGTACATGAAGAAAACAGGAAAAAGCATTGACTTCAAACCAAAACAGGTATCACTTTTGAAAAATCCAAGATTGAATGCTTCAATTGTCAAAAGACCGACATTTTGCTAGGGAGTGCAGGTTTGCTAAGTATCAAGCAAACAGTTGATGAAAACCAAAGCTGGAACTCAAAGAAATTCCAATTACTGAAACAAAGGCTTTGGTTGCTCAAGAGAATTTATCAGAAGTTGACTGGAGTGAAGAGTTTGATGATGAACCAGTGACTTATTGTATGGTAGCAAAGTGGAAGCAATAGTGAAGATTCAGTGGAAGAATTGGACCGGAGCACTGCTTTTGATGAGGAACCCAACATGCCGCTTTGGAATCGGAGATGGTTTTGGAGGATTTGATTGGAGCTTGGAGAGTGAAGATGATCTTGTTCTACTTTCAATGGTGGCTACTTCACCAAGTTCACCTCCTATCTCTGAGGTATGCTTAAATTGTCATGATTTTTATCAAAAATTACTTGGCAGTTATGTGATTGAAAGAGATAATTGTGTTAGGGCTAGGTCTGAGGTAGTTGGTTATCAAATAACCTTAGAATCTATGGGAGCTAAAATCTTAACACATGAAAATAATGAAGTAGCTTGGGCTGAAAAGTATGCACAACAGACTATCGCTTAAAACTAAGTGAATGGAAATTAAACTGTAAAATTTCTCAAATAGAGAAACTGACTAAGGAAAGAGATGATTTGTTAGCTAAGTTTGCTGCTTGGGGTGAATCGGTTTGTCACATGTTACTTATGTTCAAAAACAGAGAAGATCTTACATTAAAACCGGCTTAGGTTTTGGTATGGACTTTGATAACATAGAAGAGAATCAATCTGATGATGACCTAGAGGATATAACCACTAGTGATGATGAACTCATTAATTATGAAGACACATC
Source organism: Chrysanthemum makinoi (assembly GCA_910596185.1). Classification (NCBI taxonomy): domain Eukaryota; kingdom Viridiplantae; phylum Streptophyta; class Magnoliopsida; order Asterales; family Asteraceae; genus Chrysanthemum; species Chrysanthemum makinoi. Next base: position 190,473,221 of record OU343217.1, read on the forward strand.
TAGCAATGAGGATTCAATTAGTGAACCACCTCCTGAGTATAAGAAAGACAATGGTTATCATGCAGTTCCCCATCCCACTGGAAGTCATCAACCCCTAGGCCTGATGTTTCTCGTTTTCGAGTAGACTGTCTAGAGTTTAGGAAAAAGCTAGTTGGCCAATCTAGGTCTGAAACCCCCAAAGAAACTGTTGAAAATAATGTTCAAAGTCAAGAAATACTTTCAACTCAAAGTACTGCTCCACAAGCAGTACCTTCAGAAAATCTTTTCAAAACAGTACTGCTAAACCTTTTTGGGATAACTTTGGTCACAACAAGTTTAATCATTCATCTAGAAGGAATAATAGTTTTGGTCATAGACATAGAAGAAGTCATTTTGGGAGTATGGGTCAAAAACTGTGTTTTGTGTGTTTTAGTCCTACTCACTTAATCAAGGATTGTGAACATCACTCAGAATATCTTAGAAAATTCCCAAAGAATAGGTCTGCAAACCAGAAACCTAGAGAGACCAAACCAGTCTGGAATAATTCAAAAAGGTTCAATGTCAACAATTTCTCACCAGATCATAGGTACCCACACCAGAGAAGACCTTTTTCTAGATCACCAGTACCTTCACAACCAGTACTTTCTCAAAGTACTGCTCCCTCAAAACAAGGTACTGCTCACACTTCTTGGAAAAGGTATCCTAGGAGATCACATTACTATCAACCTAGAGGGTATTATAATTCATATAGGGGATCTAGATCACAGGAACCAAGTGTTAAAACAGAATGGGTTAAGAGAGAAAGTACTGCTGAGGGACAAACAGTACTTTCAACAAAAAGTGAATCAGATGTTTTTGTGATACAAGAAAAAGAGAATGAACTTGTAAAAGAGAGTTGTGTTGAAAACCGTAAAGTTTTGAAAATCTACATGCTAAAAATCAAAAGATAATTCTGGATCATGTTTTGAAAAACAGTGGAAATTACATACTCAAAGAATTTGAGTTTGTAACTTCACAAGGGGAACACAAGTCAAGAATGGCTTGGGTTCCTAAAAGTCACTAACTCTTTATATTTGTGCAGGCAACCCGTAAGAGGAGCTTAAAGGTCATCCTGATTGTAGATAGTGGCTGCTCTGGAAGTATGACAAGAGACAAAGAGATCCTGTCTGATTTTAGATGTATTAGTGGAGGAAGAGTTGCATTTGGGAATGATCCTAATGGAGGAAGGATTACTGGTAAAGGAACTATCAAAGCAGGGCTTATAGATTTTGAGAATGTTAGATATGTGAAGGAGCTCAAGTTCAACTTATTATCAGTCTCTTAAATCTGTGATAAAAAGCATCCTGTGTTATTCACTGACACAGAATGTGTCATCCTCTCTCCTGAATTCAAGCCTGTTGATGATAACTTAGTAGTTCTTAGAGTACCAAGAACAAATGATGTGTATAGTTTAGACATGAAGAGTCTACATTCCTATGGAAGAGCCACATGTTTGGTGGCAAAAGCAACATCTGAAGAAGCACATCATTGGCATAGAAGATTGGGTCATGTAAATTTCAAGAATATCAACAAACTGGTCAAAAGGAATTTAGTTAGAGGTTTACCTTCAAGACTTACAAGAATGATCACTCTTGTTTGGCGTGCAAGAAGGGTAAACAACACAAAGCTTCATGCAAGAAGCTTGAGGAAAGGACTATTAGAGAACCTTTGGAGCTGTTACACATGGATTTGTTTGGACCTGCTTCGTGGCAAGTTTAAACAAGAAAAGTACCGCTTAGTTGTAAATGATGATTGCAGAGATTCAGTTGGGTATTTTTCTTGGGATTTAAAGATGATACCTTTGATGCTATTCAGACACTCATAATAGCACTTGAGAACCAATTGAGACTCAAGGTTAGAGGTATTAGATGTGACAATGGAACTCAATTCAAGAACAAGCTTATGGATGAATTTTGTGCAAACAAAGGAATCAAAAGGGAGTTCAGTATTGCAAGAACACCACAGCAGAATGGTGTTGCAGAGAGAAAGAATAGGACTTTTATTGAAGCAGCCAGAACAATGTTAGCAGCTACCTATTCAATTCTGGGCGGAAGCTGTAAGTACTGCTTGCTATGTACTTAACAGAGTATCAATTACTAAGCCACAAATGAAGACACCTTATGAGTTATTGATGGGAAACAAACCCAACATTCATTTTATGAAGCCTTTTGGATGCTCTCTTACTATTTTAAACACAATTGATAATCTGGGAAAGTTTGATGGCAAGTCAGAAGAAGGATATTTATTGGGTTATTGTACCAACAGTAAGGGATTTAGAGTGTACAATAGAGTCACTAAGAAGGTTCAAGATTGTCTTCATGTTGAGTTTTTAGAAGATCAAGATAATGAGAAAGGTAAAGGTCCTGATTGGATGTTTGATCTTGAAGTCTTAACTCCTTCTATGAACTATGTACCTGTTAGAGAAGAAAATCAACCTGTTCATGATGGAGAAGACTTACAGTATGTTGTTCATGGAGTTCATCTTAGACCTGATGCAGTACTTGATGAAGATCCTGTTAGTCCAAAGCAAAGTACTGATGCTTCAAAACAAAGTACTGATGAACCAAAATCCTCATTGTCTTCTGAGGATCAATCTATTCAAGAAGAACTTAATCAGTTGCTTCTTCAAGATGTTTTAGCACATTCTTACACTGATGAACAGCGAAGAGCTTATGAAGAGGCAAAGAAGAAGAACAAAACTGCAGAGTACTCTCACAGTACTTAGGACAAGATTTTGAACAAAGTACTGCTGCACCTGCTTACCGCACTTTGGATGATTTGGATGATCCTACCATGCCTGGATTAGAAGAAACTGATGATGAGTTTGAAGATGAAGGAATTTTCTCAGATTCCAATGAAGATGCTGATTTTACTAATTTAGATGATACTTATGGAGTTCCACAGTCTCCCAGTTTAAGAATTCATAAGAATCATCCTTCTGATCAAATCATTGGTCCTTCTACTTCTGGAGTAATGACTAGACACAGAGCTAAAAGTTTTTCTAAACCTCAAAATGCTTTACTTAGCTTTGTGTATAAACAAAACAGGCTGAATCATAACGACCATCAAACATGTCTGTTTACTTGTTTTATCTCTCAAGAGGAACCCAAGAATATTGCTCAAGCATTGACTAAAGAAATTTGGGTTGAAGCTATGCAAGAAGAACTGCTACAATTTAAACTTCTAGAAGTTTGGGTATTATGTGATCTTCCATATGGGAAGAGAGTTATTGGAACCAGATGGGTTTTCAGAGTCAAGAGAGATGAAAGAGGTAATGTCATCAAGAATAAGGCAAGGCTAGTTGCACAAGGCTACAGACAAGAAAAAGGAGTTGATTATGATGAAGTGTTTGCTCCTGTAGCAAGGATAGAAGCAATTAGAATCTTTCTTGCTTTTGCTTCTTATATGGGATTTCAGGTTTATCAAATGGATGTCAAGAGTGCCTTTTTATATGGCAAGATTACAGAGGAAGTTTATGTCAAGCAACCTCCTGGTTTTGAAGATCCTAAACATCCTAACAAAGTTTACAAAGTTGTCAAAGCTCTTTATGGCTTACATCAAGCACCAAGAGCCTGGTATGAAAGGCTCTCTACATTTTTATTGCAACATGGTTATAGGAGAGGAGCCATTGACAAGACTTTGTTTATCAAGAGAGATAAGAAAGACATCATGTTAGTTCAAATATATGTTGATGATATCATATTTGGTGCTACTAAACAATCCATGGTCAAGGAGTTTGAGAAGCTGATGCATAAAGAATTTCAAATGAGTTCAATGGGTGAGTTAACATTCTTTTTAGGACTTCAAGTTAAGCAGTCAAAGGAAGGAATTTTCATAAGTCAAGACAAGTATGTTACTGACATACTTAAGAAGTTTAATTTTGATGACATGAAGCCTATTACTACACCTATTAAATCAATTAACTCATTGGGCAAGGATGAAGATGGAAAACCAGTTGAAGTCAAGTTATACAGATCAATGATTGGTTGTCTTATGTATCTTACTGCATCAAGGCCTGATATCATGTTTGCAGTTTGTTTATGTGCAAGATATCAAGTCTCACCAAAGATTTCTCACATGAATGCAGTGAAAAGAATTTTCTGTTATTTGAAACAACAACCTAAGTTGGGGTTGTGGTATCCAAGGGATTCACCTTTTCACTTGGAAGCTTTTTCGGATAGTGATTATGCAGGTGATAACTATGACAGAAGATCAACCACAGGTGGATGCCAATATCTTGGAAGAAGATTAATCTCCTGGCAATGTAAGAAACAAACAATTGCAGCAACATCCTCTACTGAAGGTAATATGTAGCTATCAAGTGTGGACAAGTTTTGTGGATGCAAAAAAACTCTTGGATTATGGGTTCAATTTCAAGAATACTCCCATGAATATTGATAATGAGAGTACCATTTGTATTGTGAAGAATCCAGTTTATCATTCCAAGACCAAGCACATACAGATTAGGCATCACTTTATCAGAGATTGCTATGAGCACAGGCTCGTTAATGTGGTTAAAGTTCACACGGATGATAATGTAGCTGACTTACTCACCAAAGGCTTTGATGTTTCAAGATTCAATCACTTGGTGGTGAGCATTGGCATGATTAACTACTGAGCTACATTTAAGGGGAGGACTATTTAGTGTTAGTATAGTCCTATGCATTGCTTGAGGGGAGGATATTTATGTTATACAGAGGAATTTGGAAAAGTACGGTTTTTTATGAAAGTACTGCTTGCAAAGTACTGCTTGTCTTATTAAAGTACTGTTCCAAAGGTAATATTAAGGGGTAATTATTACTAACGGTAACTTTGGTATTTATGGCTGTGATTTTTTAAATCTCACCTATAAATAACTACTCTCTGATTTTCCCTCTCATATTGATACTTTAGAATCTCTTCCATATTTCTCTCACTTTCACCTATATTATTCGACATATCTTTTACTGTGATTATACAATCATTTATGGCAAATCGTCCTACAGTTTCAAAGCACAATATGGTGGCTAATTTAGACATGACAGAAGCTAATGTGGTTTTTCATGATATAATCGATTATCTTACTGGATCACCACTCAGTTATGCTCTTTTAGTGTAGCCGGATATAATTGAACCCTGGATTCAAGAATTTTGGGCTATTGCTAGGGATAATATGGAGAATGATGAATTTTATATTAGAGCTACAGTTGCTGGAAGAACTGTGAAGATTATCAAGCCTCTATTCGAGAAGACTTATTGTTTAATGATGAAGACGGGGCTATTCGCTTTTGATAAGCATTGATTTGGGATACTTTTAGACACATTGGTTATGAAGGGTCTTTAACAGAACAAACATTCAGGAAACAACTATTTTGTCCTCAATGGAAATTTTTAGTGCATGTGTTGCTTCATTGTATTAGTGCTAAAAGTACTTCATGGGAGCAATTTGGATCTAACATAGCATCTGCTATTGTGGGCTTGGCTACAGATCGTGTTTTTAATTTTTCAAGGGTCATTCTTGATGGTATGCTTTCCCACATCACTCATGGTTCAAAATGGCTAATGTATCCAAGGTTTGTTCAAGTATTTCTCAATAAACAACTTTCAGATGTTCCTAAGCCAACAAATCTTTTACCGTAGGTTCAACAAGCCAAAATTTTCACCTTTATGGCTAGGAAGAGTGATCAATTCACCGGAAGGGATACTCCCTTAACTACTTCTATGATGGAAGTTGTTCAAGCCGTTAGAGTTGATGTCAAGAAGATGAAGCTAGTGAAGGTACCGCATATGCAAGTAATGCATCTCAAGTACGCATCTCAAAGTGCTGCATCTCCGTAAGGTTGCATCTCAAGGTACCGCTTCCCCAAGTCAAGTTCAAGAAGATGTTGCGTTTCACCTTCTCCATCTCCACAAAGATCTGTTCCGATTCTCAACCGGAGGAACATTCACCGTTGCTCAAGGAGATGATTCACATACTATATCCCCTGAAGATTTAACATTGGATAATTATGTTTTGACAAGTGTTGGAATCACTCCTAAACCTTTATTCAAGTGTTAGTTTCTCATATGTAATAGGTAGCTTATTATGGCCTTTATGTTTGTTTAAGGTCTAGCTTATGTAGAAGGCCCATAAGCTTATGCCCATGTCCAATAAGGATAAGGATGGGAACTAGGAGTGTTGCCCTAGCTTCCATCCTATAAATACCCCTTGTAAACCTTCATTTGAAGGTTGGTTGTTCATTTTATTCACTCTCTTTACACTCTACGCCTAACCGTATTATTATGTTGTATGTGTGTGTGTTTAACGTGTTTAACCAATCTCTTCTCCTCTCTATTTCTTATCTTGATGCTTGTGTTGTAAAACTAGTGACCTAACAGTGGTATCATAGCCAAATAGTTGGGTGAATCGTTATTGCTTTTGAAGTAAGTTTTTGGTCTTACGAGTAAAGGTAACGAGAGCTTTGCTTCGCTTAAAAACTCGTTTTTTACACTTTTTAATCCAAGATTCTTGTACTTTCAATGTTTTAAGGTGTTATAATAACTGTTTTTGGCAAAAAGTTTCAAACTTTACGCGTAGATTTACGTTTTTAAGCTTATTTTTGTTCGTGGGTGACGTTCTACGCGTAACCTGGCTTAGCCATTTTAATTCATCAAGTTTCACACTTTTGTGTTATTTTGGTGATATTGAAGCTATTCCATAACAAAAATCTGGTTTAGAAACCAACTTTGGGCAAAATCACTTTTACGAGTAAGCTACGCGTAAGTGAAACCCTAATCTTACGCTAACATTATCCGTTGGTTTGATCTTCAATTTTCATGGTTTACTCCGTGTTTTCTTGCTTGGATAAGCCTGAAAATACGTCGACTTTGGATATCTTTTGCACTGTGATAGTGTAAAAGATCATTTGGGCAACAACCCTAAACTTACGCATAAGCATAAAGCTTACGCGTAGAAATCCTACGCATAAGATTCATCTTACGCCTAAGCCTAGTCTTACGCATAAGGTAATCCTACGCCTAACTTTCTACGCATAACTTTAGTGTCTTTACCCTACTTACGCGTAAGCTAAATCTACGCGTAACTCTTGATTGTTACGCGTAACTTTGGTGTTTTTACGCATAAGTCCTACTTGGTTTATTGTGATTACTATGCCTAAGGATACTTCATCAACAAAGGTTCATTCGACTACAAAGATCCATTTTTTACCAACACAAGTTTTCAACATGTCACAACCACCATACTCTAACTATTTCCCTTACACTTATTCTCAACGTCAACAACAACTAACTCCACAACATCAACAATGGAATCAACAACAAGCAATTTATCAACAACATACTCCATAACTTGCCGCAATTCCACAACCTCAAATGGTTCAACCACCACCAAGTCTTCAAGTTCAACCCTACACAAATGACTTCAATCAACATCCATCAAGGAACACTATGAAGGAACCCACTTGGTTTGCCAAGATGTGTGAAGCTTTAAGCAGCCAACAATCAATTCATGAGGCTGGATCACTTGATAGACCTCCGATGCTCACTCCAGGAAACTACGATCAATCGGTGATAAGGTTCTTTAGGTTTTGTGATCTGAAGAAGCCACATGGAAAGTTCTTAAAGAAGGTTATCTTGAAAGGTCCATTTCAGATGCCTACTGTCATCGTACCGGCGATCCAAATGTCCAATCCACCAAGAGATGAACAAACAAACATTGCTATCAAGCATTTAAATCCAGCAGAACTTCTACACTATGAAGTTGATGAGCTTGCAATGCAATATATCCTCTTAGGATTACCTAACCCAATTCTTCAAAGTGTTGATGCTCAAAAGACTGCAAAGGAAATGTGGGATCATATTCATCTTCTTATGGAAGGATCTCAGTACTCAATCGAGGATTTGGAATCCATAATTTACTTGGCTTATGAACACTTCATGATTGAACCTGGAGAGACACTAGAGTCTTATCATCATCGCTTTTCAGACATCATCAATGATTTGGATAAACACAACATCATCATGCCAAGAATTGCAGTGAATACTAAGTTCCTGAGTAGTCTTGGTCCTGAATGGGAGAAGTATGTCATTTTTCTCCGTCAAGCGAAGAATATGCATCATTCTACATATGGATTGTTGTACGATTACTTGAAGCCTCATGAAAAGGAAGTTGATAGGGAAAGGATTCTCCGTGCTCAAATTGCTCCATCGACACATCCGGAAAATCAACAACTTGCCTTATATGCTCAAAACAGTTATTCTCCTCAACCAGCAACTCAACCAACTGCTACAATCACACCATATGATCCTTCACATCCTCAATCTCAACAAACTCAATTGGTTCCATACAACAACAACAATGCTCAAGCACTTGTTAGTGAAGCTAATGAGGAATCTGATCCGTTCGAAGCACTGCAACAAGGATTTGCTATGATTGCTAATGCCTTTAGCCGTTATACCAACAAATCCAACAACCGTATTCGTTCCTCATCTAACACAAGGAATCAAGCTGTTGTGAACAATGGACGAGTTGAAGTTCGAATCGTGGTTATGGTCGCCGATGGGCGTGGTCAAGGGTTTAATGCTGTGGGTAGGAATAACAATCGAGCTCAAGTGGTGGAACAGGAAATGCTCAAAATGGGTTGAATGGTCTTCGATGCTACAACAGCAATGAGAAGGGACACCAGGCTAATGCATGCCTAAAGCCGAGGACAAGGGGCAGTGCTTATCACAAAGAGGCTCTTCTTTTGGCTCTTAAGGATGAAGTGGTGGAACTCTCACGCACAAAGAACGAGCTTTATGGCAAATGCACTGATGATGATATGGAGGATTTGAAGGCCAATGCATTGTTATGTTGATGGCTAATATGCATGAGTTACACATGAGTGACACAGGCCCAGTGTATGACACGATGGCTTGTCTCGTGTACCCGAACAAACCGCATTCATCTCTGATCTAATATCTCCGCCAACATCTGAATCCGGCAAGGCTCGGAATGTTCAAAATGAGTCGTCCACATCTCATTCCGACGATTTTCAACTAGACCCAGTAGTTATATTTGACGATCAAGATGACCAAATGGTTTCCCTTGATAATCAAATTGACTCCGTGGTTATACTTGAGGATCTAAGTAATGATCATGTTGTGACTCACGTTGAACACGCCGAACTTTTGCCTCATCTAGATTTTGCTCGCTTAATACAAGACCAACAAACCATAGTGGAAGAATGTCGTGCAATTAATCAGGACTTGAAAAGTAAAAATGCACTGTTAACCAAGGACTTTGAATGTTTACAAAAGCAACTAAACTTTTTCAAAACTCAAGAAAACGCGTGAAAAGGTTTTGAAGCCGCCTTTGCCAAATCTCATCAAAATGAAAAATATTTAGAGAGACAGATGCGTGATCTAGCCACTTCAAGAATGCTTTGTTGTCCGAAATAGAACAATCAAACATGAACATAAAAAGCAAATTAACGCTCTCACCTTGGAAAATCAAAAAGCTAAGGTCGAGTTGTTAACTTGTCAAAAATAGTTCTTTGCATACAAAAAGCATTCAACGAAACGAATAGATGACCATCTTGAAGAAATCATCGGCTTGCAAAACAAACTTAAAGAGTTTAAAACTGTTGTTTACAAACATGGTGAGTCGGTCACAACTATTGAAAAGTTTACTTTAAAACCTAATCCAAATGGCCATGGACCAAATCTCGCTGATTACAAACCTAAGCTTTCAACCAAAGCATTCAAACCAAATCCTGAAGTTTCCAATGCAAAATATAAAATTGATAATTCTGTTATGAGTGTTGTTGAATATCATCGTCAAGAGGAATTAGATGCAAAAGACGAGAGTCGATCAAAATTAGAAAAGTTGTTTACAACAAACCTTTTAACTATTCAAAAGCGGTCACTTTCGTCACACCAACGGATTCTTCTAACACACCAAGGATTATCATAAAAACGTCGGAGTCTTCTAATGTTAATCCCAAACCAGATTATGCACAAACTTATGGTCCTTTACCTTCCATTAGTGAAGTAAACTCAAAACCTAAAATCGCAAAATTCTTAGATATTTTGACCTTTTCATGGCTGACCTCAAAACTTTACAACATGAGATAGAATATCATTCTGAAATCAAAGTTCAACATTTTCAATCGCCTCTGGCGCGAGAACAAAGAGACATTTTTCAGAAGGAACTTGGATTGATGAAGGTAATTTTTGAGAAAACAGAAACATCTATCTCTAATACTAAACGTAAAAAGAAAATGTTGAGAAAAGATGTTGATCGAATCTTGGAAGATGTCATCTGTGCTTATGTTCATAATGTTGTGCTATTGAATTCTTTGTCATATGCATTTGATTATATCTCTTGATACTCGTTGATTCTGTGGTATACGTTGAGAACACTGATAATGTGCTTCAGATCGAGTCCTTAAAAGTTGAAAATAAACGATTGTCAAACGAACTTTCAAATGCAATACGCCGTCTTAATTGGTGTCAAAAAGATATTCACGATCAACAACTTGCTTTTCAACACAAAATCGCCCGGGCCGTGCAAAATCTTCTGAACCTAAAATTGAGCAACTGGATGATCAAAACGTGTCTTTTAAGTGTCAAATCTCAAAATATGAACAAGAACTTGTAAAAGTTAAAAAGGAATATGGTGTCATATTTGATTTACTCAAAAGACTCGTGATGAAGCATCAAATGAACTTGATCATTATCTTGCACACACTAAAGAAGTTATGCATTTTGCGGAAATATTCGGTCTAAAAATCAAGATCTGATTCACACTATCTTCAAGTTAAGAGAAATGTTAGGAAAGTATGAACAACTTCCGCCTACCGTGATTAAGAGAATAGCACCGGTAACACTTAGTAATCATGAACCTAGAATCCCTACTGCCAAATCACAAGTTGCTAACGTGCTTCCTTCTACTGAAACAGAATAGTTGCCTCTTTCCAAACGTCCGCACTTCACGACCTAGGAGCACAAGGAAGAATAGGAAGTTGCGACCTAAAAAGATCAATAACGAATGCTAAAGTAGAAGAACACCCTAGGACTATGAATAAGACTCATGTTGCTTCCACTATAGATATTATGCCCGGCAAATGTAATAGAAATAGTGATGTAACAAATGCTAAACCGTTAAGTACTTTTGATATTCACCGATGCACCTTGTGTTATTTGTCGTAAAAGTATGAATTCCGATTGTCATGATAAATGTGTTGCTAAAGCTATCATCTCTCGCTTAAGGAATCCTAAGAACCGGAATACCTCTAGGCCCACTAATCTTTCTAAGTCTGCTTGGTAGACCGCCCTCTTTAGATTCTAAGAAACGCATTGTTGTCCCTGTAGCTCCAGTTTCACCTCCTAGGAATGTAGTACCACCTAGTGCATTCACTAAGACTAAAGCAAATACTAGTTGGAGATGGCGGAAATGGATATATAACACACTAGGATTTAAATGGATACCTAAAGCTATTGATGTGTGTATGTCTACTATAATCGCTTGGAACCCTCTAACATTTCGGGTTCCACATCTACTTCTATTCCATCGTGTCGTGCGGTGTAATGCAGGTGATACAAATCATTCTCTGGATTGTTGATAGCGGATGTTCCCGACACATGACAGCAACCTTAAACTCGTTATCAAACTTTATTGCAAAGTTCATTGGCACCGCCGATTCGAATGATCACTTCGCAGCCTATCATGGGCTACTGGAGACTACATCAATGGGAACATCGAAATTAGCAGAGTTTACTATGTGGAAGGCCTTGGTCACAATCTGCTTTCGTGAGGTCAGTTCTGTGATGGAGATTTGGAGGTTGCTTTAAGGGAGAAATCTTGTTTCATTCGTGATCTACAAGGAAACGACCTTATGTCTAGCTCGCGTAATTCAAGTCTTTACACTATCTCTATGCAAGACATGGTTGCTTCATCTCCCATTTGCTTACTTTCAAAGGCAACATCAACAAAATCCTGGCTATGGCACCGTCGTCTCTCACATCTAAACTTTCAAACCATCACCAACCTTGCTCGACACAAACTAGTTGAAGGACTCCCACGATTTCGGTATTCTAAAGATCACCTTTGCTCAGCTTGTGAACAAGGGAAAAGCACTCGTGCTCATTTTCCTTCAAAGGTGGAACACAGCTCTCAGCATGTGCTTCATCTTCTTCACATGGATTTGTGTGGCCCGATGCGCGTGCAAACAATCAATGGCAAACGCTACATCTTAGTAATTGTTGATGACTATTCACGCTGGACTTGGGTCTACTTTCTTCGAAGCAAAGACCAAGCTCCACAAATGATCATCACCTTTCTCACGAAAATACAAGTTCAGCTTCGAAACACCGTCCCCAAATCGAATGCATGAGGCACTGAATTTGTTAACCAAACTCTTCGTGAATTTTATGAGAAAGTGGGAATTCAAAGATCGACATCTATTGCACGTACACCGTAACAAAACGGAGTTGTTGAAAGATCTAAACCGAACGTTAGTGGAAGCTGCAAGAACAATGTTAATCAATGCTAAACTTCCAGATTACTTATGGGCGTAAGTTGTATCTATCGCATGCTATACTCAAACCCGATCTATGATTACAAAACGCCACAACAAAACACCTTTCGAGCTTGTCCACAACAGAAAACCGAATCTCAAACACTTTCATGTATTTGGATCTCTTTGCTATCCTAATAATGATCGTGATGACTTTGGAAAGCTCAAAGCCAAAGCTGACATTGGAGTCTTTATAGGATATTGTGATAATTCTAAAGGTTTCCGAACTGGAATCGTCAAACAAAGGAGGTTATGGAAACGATTCATGCTCATTTTGATGAACTTACGGAAATGGCTTCGAGTATAATGACTTAGAACCCGGTCACAACCGCTTAAACTTCCCTCAAACCCCATCATCACCAAACAAGCCCCCAATCACTCGTCAACAAATGGAAAGGTTATTTGCTCCACTGTTCTGTGACGATCTTGATGAACGTGCTCCAGGTGTATCCGCTGTTTCGCTTGCTCAACCCGATAATACTCCTATACCGATACACCGCTACAACAACTACGTTGAAGAAGCACCACAATTGACTCCAACACAACAGTTGAACAAACCGCTTCCAACAATGATGAACCGGCCGATGATGTTCTGAATGAAGTACCCCACCGCAGATTTTGATCCAAATGCTTCTTTAACCCATTTGCTAATGAGACTGCTGCACTTGATGTCGCAGAATCTTCAACAAGCCATTTGAATCCTCAAAATCTGCACAATGTATATCAACATCAACCCTCCACACATAGATGGACAAAAGACCATCCTCTGGAAAATATTATTGGCAACCCGAATCAACCGCCGTTACGAGACAACGCTTCACTCGATGGTGAACATTGCATTTATGCACTCACCGTCGCCAATCTGAACCTACAAACATCAAAGACGCAATGACAAAAGACAACTGGATTGAATCCATGCAGGAAGAACTCAACCAATTTAAACGCCTTGAAGTATGGGAACTGGTTGAAAGACCAACAGGGGTCTACGCCATTGGTCTTAAATGGATTTGGAAAAACAAATTGATGTCAAGGAAACGTTATCGAAACAAGTCACGCCTCGGTGGCTAAGGGTTATCGCAGGAAGAGGGTATTGACTTTGAAGAATCTTTTGCTCCGTTGCTCGTCCTTGAGGTCGTTCGGATATTTCGCTCGCGGCTCATATGAATATGACGGTCTTTCGATGGATGTCAAAACTGCGCTTTCTAAATGGACAACTAAAAGAAACGGTTTATGTCACCAACCGAAGGATTCGTTGATCCCGCGTTCCCGAACCATGTCTACAAACCGAACAAAGCTCAGATGGTCTCAAACAAGTTCCTCGGGCATGGTACGATAAGCTATCATCTTTCCTAATTGCCAATAATTTCACCAAAGGTTAGGTTGACCCTACTCTTTTCATACAATATCACGGGCACATATCTTAATTGTTCAAATTTACGTGGATGACATCATTTTTGGGTCTACACATAAAAGTACTCAATCGCTTTTGCAAAACTAATGAAGAAAAATTTTGAAATGTCCATGATGGGTGAACTTACGTTCTTTCTAGGACTACAAGTTCATCAATCACCCCATGGTATTTTCTTGAGTCACTCCAAATATGCCCTTGAATTGTTAAACAAATTTGGAATGAATACCTGTGACACTTATGCCACACCAATGGCTCATACCAAGAAGCTAGACGCTGATTTACATGGGAAATTGGTGGACCCTACAAATACCGTAGTATTATTGGGTCTCTCATGTATCTAACGACTAGCGGCCCGATATTGTCTTTGCCGTATATCTTTGCTCTATCGGCGACCAACTAAAACCACCTCTCGAGGCTAAAAGAATCCTCTGATACATCAAGGGAACCATTAATTTGGGAATCCGGTATCCGAAGGATTCTGGTTTTGAACTAATCGCTTTTTCAGACGCCGACCACGCAGGATGCTTAGATTCACGGAAAAGCACTTCCAGAGCTTTACAATTTCTTGGTGATAAACTAGTGTCATGGCAATCGAAGAAGCAGGATTGTACATCGCTGTCATCAACCGGCGAATATGTAGCCATGTTGGCGTGTTGTGCTCAAGTCATTGGATGAGAACACAACTCAAAGACTATGGTTACGTATTTGACAGAATCCCGATGTATCATGACAATCGGAAGTGCCATTGATCTCGTGCAACTTCGCCAAGACTCGAAATCAAAGCACATCGATCTTCTATATCATTTCATCAAGGATCACGTGGAACAGTGGTAATCGTTGAATTATATTTTGTGGGTACGAATACCAATTAGAGATCTTCTCACCAAAGCCTTGCCTCCCGCTAGGTTTAATGAGTTGTTCCACCGGATTGGTATGAGGTGTTTGACTCAAGAGGAATTGGATGACCTCCTAAAACAGTCTTAAAAACCTCCAAACACCAACAATCTCTTTTGTAAATAATTTTTCAAAAACAAAATACAAAAATATAAAACCCGATAAAACAACAAAAATATTCTTCTAATCTATTTTTCTTTCAACATGGCAAGTACATTTCTTCCGTCAACACTTTAATCTTTCAAAATTCAATATTTTTCCGATCAAGTGTTGAGGGGATAAAATAATCACTTAACTGCTTCAAAACATCTGTACTTGCATGTTATCTTATCTCGGTTGTTTCTTTTATCAATGGTGGTAAATTTTTCTGGATCAATGACACTCTCGACTAAAATTTATAACCTTTCATTATTTTCTTAAGTCGAGGGGAGTGTCGTCAAGTTTCTTTCTTAAAATCTTTGTTTGATAACCAAAACGGAAGTTAAATGGCTTTGGATGAAAAAGGAAAAGGTGGAGGGACAAAACTGTCAAAACTTTAAAGTTATTTTAAATAAAATACCCTACCAACCTCATTAACTTCATCACATTTATTACCTTACCAAACATAATCCACGATCCATAATCGTTTGACAAATCCGTGTTTCAGATCATCAATTTGTAAGTGATTTCGTGTTTATAACAAGTTTTTAAGCAATGGTTTTGAATTTTTCAAAAATCCAACGGTTTAATCTTGAGATATTATCACTTTTGTCTCTTACGCGTAAGCGCAAGAACACCAAATCATGAAAGGGTGTTTATGGTTAAAAGGGTTGTGTCAAAACGTTCTTAAAACATCAATGATACTTTTTTAATCATCAAAACGCACCTAGAAACACGAATTGAGTGTATTTGAAAACTAGAGTTTATGCGTGGATTTGGGTTTTGTCCAAATGAGAACGTTTTTGGTGAAAAATATTGTTGTATAAGGTTATTATAAAGTTGAATTGATTATATCCAGGCCCAGATTACACCCAGAAACACTAATAACTCATAAAATGGAAACTAGGGTCTTGTGTTCATATGGTTTGGGTACTTTTGATTCTTGACACTTTTGATGTTAAAACTTGACCAAAACAACTCTATATGCTTCCTTGAACTCCCAGAAACACTATGGTGCAAATCCTATGGTTAGAAATCATATGCGTAATCTATAAACCTTAGGGTTTTGACTTACGCGTATGACTTTCTACGCGTAACTGCTTAACATACTTTCATGCCTTGATCTGTTTTAACATTGAATGTATAAGTCAAAATTGATGATATGATGTTTTTATTTCAGGCTTGCTACGCTTAAAACTCAGAATCAAGGTCCTTGTTACTCTACGCATAAGGATCACCTTACGCGTAGAAAGTTATGCGTAAGAGAAATTTTACGCGTAAGGTTCTACAATGGGACTACGCGTATCCTGTGAAGGATATGCGTAAAAAGTGACTCTACGCATAAGGTCTACTCCTACGAGTAAGCCTTACGCGTAAAGTCTTTATACGCCTACGCGTAAGCTCTACGCATAAGGTTACTCTGTTCCTACGCGTAACATTTCTTACGCGTAAGACAGATTCCTACGCGTAAGCTTGTGCCTACGCATATAACCCCTGTTTACGCATAAGCTACTATTCCTACGCATAAGCCTTGATCAAACCTTCTTTTTGAATTGTTACGCGTGCAAACTTGTAAATAAATGAATCATAACGTCACGAATCCAATAATGTCACTGATAAACTTAATCGTTTGATATGTTGTAAACTATATGTGATAACATACACTTTAAAACTTAAAGTTAACTAACTCACGAAACGTTTCACGCACGCCATTGGACTATTGGACAAACAAGTGACTTAGGACTCGTAACAATCATTAACACCGTACATTCAATAATTAGACAATAAAACCTTCTGTTGACTAACATTATGTCTTTCGATATGTTGGTTCTTTTGGCTAATGTTATTTCGGATCACGACATGGCTGCTCAAATGAATGTGGATGCACCAGAAGTTCTCACAATTGCCTGACATCTTCCCTAATGGATATCCAAGAAAGATTGTAAAGAACAATCTCAGAGTTGACTTTGAAACCCTCACATGCTCAGAATCTTCTTGCTTGATCGTTGTGGCTATTGTAACGCCCCGTGAACGACACGACTAAAAATCATGAAAATTTGAACTTTTACGCGGAAATGACCCAACTTTAATGTACCTTCTGTTACTCTTTTAACAACTGACGAGAATATATTACCATTCAGCCCTTGCAAGTATTTTTACATGAAACTAGACTCAAATACTTTTAAAACGACGGGTGGCACCCTAAAGTGCACTATGACCCGTCATATGCACTAAGGACCCCTAAAGTGCACTATAACTCCTCTTTTGCACTTAAGACCCCTAAAGTGCACTAGAACCCATCTTGTGCACTAAGGATACCTAAAGTGCACTATAACCCATGTTATGCACTAAGGACACCTAAAGTGCATTATTTTCTCAAATCACCCCATAACACATTTAAACATTAAATCAACACTTTAGACTTTTATTTAAACACATGTAATACATATTAACTAAAAATATACCATATACAGTGTTTCCCAAAATCCTTGACCCGTTTAACCCAAAATGGGTTAAAATAGACCTTTTCCCAAACACCCCTTTTCGCATAACCCTTTATATACTTTTTAACCCATTTTCCGGAAACCATAGTTCCCAAACTCGTTAGACCACGAAACATTCCATATTTCTTATACACTTCATTGACCTCATTTCCATACAAAAACATTTACTGTTCGACCCTTGGAGTAGTACTTTGCAAAGTAACGGGTTTTGTGCCCAAAACCCGTTTTGACCCATTTCATGTCAAACGACTCTTAGCAACTCATTACCATACCAAACTCAACCAAAATCATTAGTAAACATAATAAACTTATTCCATAATTGAATGACCCGTTTACAACCCAAAATGGGTATAAATATGCTTATACCAAACACCCCTTTAACTTTGACTATAAACACTTAAAACACACTTTGACCCAACGGTTGGCCACCGATTCATCAAGACAATGATAACATAAAATTGATACTCTGACGACACATTTACAAACCATTTTAGACTTCCGGGGGTACAACATTGACTTGAGCTCTGTATCTACCTAAGCTCTTACTTTCTTACCATGCTTCTAATCTTTCGTACTAATCATCTTTAAGCCTTAGTCCAAGCTTACCATTTAGCATAAGCACCTACAAAACATTGACATCTTAAAACCATAAGCACGAGGCTTAGTAAGTAGAGCGGATATAACATAATATCATAAATCATTCATACATTACATATCATCAACCATTAGTCCATTTTAATCATTAAAACACGTACCTTAAATCACTTAAGCACCAACGTGCCTTATAGGTCAAAGCATCAACATACCTTAAACCTATTTCACCATTATCTAAACTCTCCATGACTAGTTATACCAAACTGGTCTCTAACATACTTTCACATAAGCACATACATTCATAACCTTAACACATAATACATAACACATAATATGATGAATTCAATATAACATCATCTTATAACCGGTTTACTTACCTTAATTCCAAGATAGTGAAACTAAGCACATCATTATCAACATCATCATTCTCCACTCTTGCAATCTAAACTATTTCACTAAAGGCATAAACACATAATCAATTAACTATATTATGGTTACCACAACTATAGCTCCTTTTAATCACTTCTAATTACCACATAATCATAGAATGATTATATGATAATTAATTCCATTAAATCATTAACTTAACTCAATAAAACTTAACCCATGATCATCATAATCCATTAATTAGCTAAAAACCATCATTTACCCAATTCCCCAATTTGGGTATGAACCTTAACTTATAATTTCATCAATTAACTTAAGACAAAGGATTACTTACTTGAGAGGATCATTGCTAGGGCTTTACTACTGAATTGGGAACATAATCTCTTCATTACTAGCCCATCAAACTTGGTCTTTGTTTCCATCCCTTCTTCACTTCACGACACAAACACACAACTACACACTTCCTGGAATATGGAGAATGTGGTAGAAGATAACTATTAGTTGTTATAGTTTGCCTAATTGACACATTAGGTCCTTAAAGTCTCATTCCTTCTATTTGGCCACACCATACTTTATAACATGTTTAGCACTTGGCAACATAGGTCCCCTTACTCTCTATAACTATAACATAACATGTGTTAATTATTAGTTTGACTAGTCAATTTAACATTCGTTGACTAACCAATCACGTTAAACCTTGGTCAATTTCATCTAAGGTGGGGCCTATTTGTATCCGAGAAACGGGTCTAACAATTCTACCCCCTTATTTAGATTTCGTCCCCGAAATATCTCGCCTATTACTAACCATGACTTGGTCATTTCTTAACCCCATTCTTAGTACTAAGCAGACTTTCATTCAAACATTTCTTTGCAATGATCTAAGTGATCCTGCAACACTAATTAACACATTCCAGAAATCCTAAATTCGCTCTACTTCTTGTTGATTTATCTAAGAGCATACGGCTCTTACTAAGGTTATTATGTCAAACGAGACACATTTATTATAACCAAAATATCATTTGATCACTTTATCACTATTACACCACATTCTTACTTGCTTTACTCTAACTTTTAATCAAAGATTATATGTCACTTGAGAAAATTTGCGCCAATTTGACTTTATATAAGCCAAATATAAACTAATAAAACTTAAGATTCTCATCTTTACTGTAATCATCTCAATAACCTTTTAACATTTTTTTAACACCTTACTTTCTTTACTTCATTTTAAGGATTTCCGCTAAGTATTACAAGTCACTTAGGAAATCTTAGGTCGCATTTGACTTTCACAAGTCAACATTGACTAATACCTTCACATTCTACTATGGTCATTCCATTATTTCATTAACATTTTTATTATAGGGCCTTGTTTCCTTTACTTCTTTCTATAATTTCCTTGTCAAATACTACAAGTCTCATAGGAAATTTCAATATTTTGACTTCATAAGGTCAAACTTTAACTTACATCATCGCATTTACACATAAGGGTGCTTATAAAGGTTAGCATCCATTACTATCATTATTCACATTTTGTACCACTCCTCAAGGTACATTATAATATCATTACAAATTCTTAATCTTTCCAAGTCATACTTAAGACACTTAAACGATTGGTTTCACTTAATGTCTCAATTTAAAGTCGCATTCTAATTATATCCCACCTATCTTAGTTCTTAAGACTTCTAACTAATTCTAGGCTTTCGTTTTCCACCCTTTTTACTTTACTCACTCCATGTCGAGAACACATAAGCCCACTCATTTATATTTCCTCATTTACATGGAAAGGCCCCTTCTATGTAAATCAAGAAAAATAAACTCATGGTTCGGAGATTCACAATTTCTTTAATTAAATGAAAAGGCGTCCCAATCCATTTAATCAAGGAAATCATAAATCGTCCTACTTATACACTTTCGACATAACATTCGTATTTATTACTAGTTTTCACTTTACTTTCTTTCTCTTCTTTCTTTTACACTTCACATTACTTTTTATTTTTAGACTTGGATCCATACCATTATCACATTTACTTTGGGGATTTTTATATGCCAAAGATATAGGCAAGCCTTTGCCGGTGAAGGCAATACATTCCTTCATTAACATCATTAGCTTGATCTCCCGAAGGATACCACCATTAACATTAGCTCGGCCATCCCAAAGGATACCATCATTAACATTATTAGCTTGGTCATCCCAGAAGGATACCATCATTAACATTAGCTCGGCCATCCCAAAGGATACCATCATTAACATTATTAGTTTGGTCATCCCAAAAGGATACCACCATTAACATTAGCTCGGCCATCCCAAAGGATACCATCATTAACATTATTAGCTTGCTCATCCTAAAAGGATACCATCATTAACTATCATTAATTCATTGGTTATATGATAGCTACCTTTAACCTTTCACATTTAACATTAGATCCAAGTCATTAACATTTTAACACACACACTTTTCCATTCCTTTTATTAAGTTTAAGCAAGCATCATTGGTATACGAAACCCGCTTGTCATATTTACACATTTTTATGTGTTTACACTTCTCATTACAACTTACATTCTTTAACTCAAGTTAACCATTTCCACATCTTTACCATTACCTCTTTTAGGCCACTCGATTCTTTTCCACTTCTAACCTTAAATAGGTTAGATTGATAACACCTTTGTTAACATACGTTTATCCTTTACATTCATTTTAAACATCAACACGATCTCTTCGCGTTTTACTAAACAACATATTATTACGTTCTTACTTACATTCTTAACTCATCCCTTTTTAGTAATTAGCACAATGGCTATACCATTTTTATTTCATCATTACTTCTTAATCTCATTCATTACTTTTTCACATTAATAGACGCTTAACAATTAGCGTGACAATTCTTATCTTGCTATCACACATTATACTTTAGCACACTTATCATTTATTACGTTTCACACCTTAAGCGTCAAATACTTTAATTCACAATTATCCCATCTCTAATATCACTTATCATTTCTAATCACATTCCATACCGTTATTCCATCACACATTCATATAATCATAATACGATCGCCGACACTAACCAAGGTGTACAACAATCTAACCATTTAGATACCTCAAGGCCTCTACGGACTTATATCACATAAAGATCAATACTATAGCACGCATTCATTATTATCAACGTAGGTTCATGTAAACTATCACATGATCTGATTCAAAACTTAAACATTTACTTTCTCGCTTTAACTTCTGTTACATTCAACGCATCTAATAGTGGTTTAAGTCTAGGAAACCTAAAGTGGAAACCTAATTCACTTAAACCGAAGCTCTTATACCAATTTGTAACGCCCCGTGAACGACACGACTAAAAATCATGAAAATTTGAACTTTTACGCGGAAACGACCCAACTTTAACGTACCTTCTGTTACTCTTTTAACAACTGACGAGAATATATTACCATTCAGCCCTTGCAAGTATTTTTACATGAAACTAGACTCAAATACTTTTAAAACGACGGGTGGCACCCTAAAGTGCACTATGACCCGTCCTATGCACTAAGGACCCCTAAAGTGCACTATAACTCCTCTTTTGCACTTAAGACCCCTAAAGTGCACTAGAACCCATCTTGTGCACTAAGGATACCTAAAGTGCACTATAACCCATGTTATGCACTAAGGACACCTAAAGTGCACTATTTTCTCAAATCACCCCATAACACATTTAAACATTAAATCAACACTTTAGACTTTTATTTAAACACATGTAATACATATTAACTAAAAATATACCATATACAGTGTTTCCCAAAATCCTTGACCCGTTTGACCCAAAATGGGTTAAAATAGACCTTTTCCCAAACACCCCTTTTTCTGCATAACCCTTTTATATACTTTTAACCCATTTTCCGGAAACCATAGTTCCCAAACTCGTTAGACCACGAAACATTCCATATTTCTTATACACTTCATTGACCTCATTTCCATACAAAAACATTTACTGTTCGACCCTTGGAGTAGTACTTTGCAAAGTAACGGGTTTTGTGCCCAAAACCCGTTTTGACCCATTTCATGTCAAACGACTCTTAGCAACTCATTACCATACCAAACTCAACCAAAATCATTAGTATAACATAATAAACTTATTCCATAATTGAATGACCCGTTTACAACCCAAAATGGGTATAAATATGCTTATACCAAACACCCCTTTAACTTTGACTATAAACACTTAAAACACACTTTGACCCAACGGTTGGCCACCGATTCATCAAGACAATGATAACATACAAATTGATACTTGACGACACATTTACAAACCATTTTAGACTTTCGGGGGTACAACATTGACTTGAGCTCGGTATCTACCTAAGCTCTTACTTTTTTACCATGCTTCTAATCTTTCGTACTAATCATCTTTAAGCCTTAGTCCAAGCTTACCATTTAGCATAAGCACCTACAAAACATTGACATCTTAAAACCATAAGCACGAGGCTTAGTAAGTAGAGCAGATATAACATAATATCATAAATCATTCATACATTACATATCATCAACCATTAGTCCATTTTAATCATTAAAACACGTACCTTAAATCACTTAAGCACCAACGTGCCTTATAGGTCAAAGCATCAACATACCTTAAACCTATTTCACCATTATCTAAACTCTCCATGACTAGTTATACCAAACTAGTCTCTAACACACTTTCACATAAGCACATACATTCATAACCTTAACACATAATACATAACACATAATATGATGAATTCAATATAACATCATCTTATAACCGGTTTACTTACCTTAATTCCAAAATAGTGAAACTAAGCACATCATTATCAACATCATCATTCTCCACTCTTGCAATCTAAGCTATTTCACTAAAGGCATAAACACATAATCAATTAACTATATTATGGTTACCACAACTATAGCTCCTTTTAATCACTTCTAATTACCACATAATCATAGAATGATTATATGATAATTAATTCCATTAAATTATTAACTTAACTCAATAAAACTTAACCCATGATCATCATAATCCATTAATTAGCTAAAAACCATCATTTACCCAATTCCCCAATTTGGGTATGAACCCTAACTTATAATTTCATCAATTAACTTAAGACAAAGGATTAATTACTTGAGAGGATCATTGCTAGGGCTTTACTACTGAATTGGGAACATAATCTCTTCATTACTATCCCATCAAACTTGGTCTCTGTTTCCCTCCCTTCTTCACTTCACGACACAAACACACAGCTACACACTTCCTGGAATATGGAGAATGTGGTAGAAGATAACTATTAGTTGTTATAGTTTTCCTAATTGACACATTAGGTCCTTCAAGTCTCATTCCTTCTATTTGGCCACACCATACTTTATAACATGTTTAGCACTTGGCAACATAGGT
Organism: Chrysanthemum makinoi; assembly: GCA_910596185.1. Classification (NCBI taxonomy): domain Eukaryota; kingdom Viridiplantae; phylum Streptophyta; class Magnoliopsida; order Asterales; family Asteraceae; genus Chrysanthemum; species Chrysanthemum makinoi. Next base: position 190,497,103 of record OU343217.1, read on the forward strand.
CCCCTTACTCTCTATAACTATAACATAACATGTGTTAATTATTAGTTTGACTAGTCAATTTAACATTCGTTGACTAACCAATCACGTTAAACCTTGGTCAATTTCATCTAAGGTGGGGCCTATTTGTATCCGGGAAACGGGTCTAACAGATATTCTAAGGAATCATCCGTACCAGAACATGCTTTCACACTCTGCTACAGTACCGGAGATCTACATACAACAATTCTGGAATTCAATGCAAAGGATCAAAGGTCAAAGTGCGGTGACAGTGACGTTAAATCACAAACAAGTCACCATCACACAAGCAGATATATGGGCTATTCTTCTAATTCCTGAGATCGAGCCAACCGACTTCTATGCCACACCTACTGAAGAGACAGTTCTGAAATTCCTGATTGATATTGGATATGATGAAGCTTCAGGAATAATCACTAAGCACTCTCATGTGGAGCTTAAGAACATTCCTCAACCGTGGAGAACCCTCTACATCATCATTACCAAATCGGTCTCTGGTCGTGATAGTGGTTATGAGCATCCCAAGCTCATGGAACTACAAATCTTCTGGTCATTGATCAACAAAAAGGACATCGAAATTGAAGCACTGCTATGGGAAGACATGATGTCATTTCACAAGAAACTTGGCTCAAAGATTCCCTATGTCAGATACACGAAATTGTTGATCCAGAGAGCACTTGGACTTCATCCTGATATTCCACAAAGGCTCAATGACCCAGACAATCACGATATGTTGACTGAGCCTACCCTATCAGTCAGAATCAAGGAATTGTCAACAAAGAAACAGGGTGCTGTGCTGCCTGATCACCTTCTGACAAATGAAATCAAAAAGCTTGAAACATACAAAAGGTATCTTGTAGCAGTAAGAGAAGGCAAAGTTGGTCATCTCGATGAGAAGTCTTCTGGAACACCTATACGGAGAACCAGAAGAGGCAGTGCAGGAAGTGCTGCAAGCACTGAGAGTCAGAGGATGTTCCCCAGAAGGAATCCTCCACGTAAGAGGACAGTTCCCGCCCAGGAAGCTGCTCCTATTCCCGTATCCAAGTCTGAACCGCAGAGAAAGCTAATGGACGAGGACTCAGAGGGTACTGAATCAGATGAAGAGACTTTCTACTCTGAAACTGCTGAAGATGAACCTACATCGGTACCTAAACCTCCAAGTCCACCAGCTGACAAAGGAAAAGGGAAGACTCCTGTACTTGTGCCTTATGAAGAAAGCTCAGATGAAGAAGAAGAGCAACTGGATACTTCATACAGGAAGACGTTCAAATTCCTTAGACTCCAACACGTGGCAAAAGAATTTGCAAAAGATCAAATGGGTGGCCCCGGAGGGTCAGGTGGTGTAGCTCAACCTTCACCAGATCCTGATGCGGTTAATCAACCCGATAAGGGATCTGGTGCCACCACTTTGAAGCAACAACAAAAGCCCGTGGAAGAAACTATTGAGCATGAATTTGAGGAACCTGTTAAAGAAAAGTCCGAGAAAGATGAGGGTGACAAAGAAAAGACTGAGACAGATAAGACAGAAGAGAAAGAAAAGTCTAGAGATGATACTGATTATGATAAGTTTCTGCTAGACAGTCCTGCTCGCTCAGAGGACAAAACCTCTGCACCTCCAAAGGACCCGGAATCTCCTCACATCTCATCATCATCCGATTCTTCGTCTCACTCTTCACCACCACCATCAAAGAAATCAACCAAATCATCATCCAGATCAGTGAAGAAGCCAACTCCATCTTGGATGTCTCAAACTAAGAACCGAATCACCAAAGCTGTCAAAAGAGTCAGAAAGAAAGACATGCTCTATAGAAAGCTGAATTTCATTGCTGATCAGATAACTTATCTTCACGATGAGACGGACAAGATGAAAGTTGAAAGGGAGTATGTATAGAAGCTTATGAAGGATGATCTTCAAGGGAGCATGGACGAGATGATAAAAGGATACTCTCACAAGTTCCTAATGGAGGTCGTTCCAAAACTGACAAAGGAGATGTATTCCAGACAACTTTATCCGCATCTCTTACATTTAGCCAAGCAAGCCATGAAATCAACTCCGATGAATTTGAGCATCAATCCAGTTGAAACTACAATCTTCTCAGATGATGAATTAGTAAACCGGCTGGTAGCGCAAATGTCAAAACGCTCTGCAACGTTTGCCTCCCATGAAGCTAAACTGTTTGAAGCATTGCTGGAATACCAACTCAAGTCATCATTCAGAGAAGAGGCTATAAGGCCTAAGCGTTCAAGAGATGATGAAGATAAAGATCAGGATAAGGATAAAGAGCCTAAACGCACAAAGAAGTCTGGTGAATCATCGTCCATTCAGTACTCAATGCCGCCTCCACCACAACGGACTCCTGCTCAACAAAGATCTCCTCCTCGTTCTTCTGCAGATAAACCTCATGATTCTGAGACACCTCCCCAGACTCAGAAAACCGGTGACCATTTTAAGTATACGGGGGGTGACGATGAAGAATATCATGAGCCCCAACAACAACCCGCCTCACCCGACAAAGTACAGAAACCAGAATCTTCATCTAGGCCTAAGAAAAAGAAGAAGAAGGCGCCCAAGGCTGACGTCGTATCATGGCTAGATGAAGATACAACAGACGAATTTGAATGGTTTTCTACACTTGTCAATTCCACTCCCTACCCTGAAGAAGGTCAAGATCTGGTAGAAAGTAATACTTTGGAGAATGCTAAAATTCTGCAAGAAAAGTTCAAAGTAAAGAAGATGACGAAATTTGAGTTGCGGCGAATCAAGAATGAAGCTTTTCAATTGTTGAAAAATAGCTCAGAAAGTGCCATCGAGGTCGAATATCACCTTGATAACATTGCTCGAGCTATGTCTAATAACATGGATTGGCTCAACCCAGAAGCAAACATCGACTTTACGAAGCGGGACAACCCTCCATATTACACCGGCTGGTCTAAACTACTACCAACGATCAGCCAACCAGATCAGCCTAGGATCCCATTCAGATATTTCTTCAACAAATACTTGGAATTTCTTCTTCACGATGGCGATGGTTCAAGGAAATACGCTACATCCTTGACACTTCCATTCCCAGCAGCCGAATACTCAAACTGCATAGCTATCGAGGAAAGAGCTAATCACTTGTTCTCCAACAAAGTGGAAGCATACGACCGAGATGCAATGTACGGGATTCATCATTGGCCGGAACGCCGAAGAATCTACTACAGAAGCTGCCAGGTCAAGAAGTCTCAACATGCAGTGTTCAGTACTAAAAACATCGTTGCCATCAAACACGTTGATCTTTCGTCCAAATGGGACTACACGTATCTCAAGAAGATTGTGGTCAAAAGACAAGACGAAAGGGATTATGCATTCTCTGAAGCTGACTTTGAGAATTTGTCTATCAACGACATCGAAGACATGTACCTTGCCAAAGTACAGGGTCGTATGAGACAATTCTCCACTGAAGTACAATGTGAATTCATCAAGTCAGTGCTCATCTTCATCAGACGCATAGTTATCAAAGAACTTGTAGAAGATCTCCAGTTGGCAGTTGAATCTTATCAGACCCGTGTCAACTTCACTCCACCGCAGCTTGATCTTCCCGACATCAACCAGCTCTCACAACTTACACTCATCAGCAAACCATTCGGCGTCGTTTACCGCAGTGAACTTCAAAGAAATTGCTTGATGGCGTGCAGAGATCTTCATAAGTTTGGAGATCACACTTTGAAGATGGTTAGGGACGGATTGGCTTACCGGTTGAAGGATATACACCAAAAGATCGGGTCTCCTAAGCGATGGAATTCTCAGGATTGAAGGGATGTGAAGAGGATCATCACGATGATTGATGAACGGTTGTATAGAAGGGATCAGTTCAGAAGATTGGAAAGCTATGTTGGTGGTCGACCCAGGAGAAACATCATTAGCTTTCAACGCCCGATTCACACTCCTGGCGACATCTCTGGACTACCTGGTACCCCTTAAACTGCTTCTCTCATTATTACTTTGGATGTATGATTTATTATGTTTGTGGCTTGTGCACATATTACAGTGTACAACCCGTACTTGTAAATAAAGGACCCTGTGGTACGCTTCAGTGCCACAATCCTTATAAAAGGAGTGAAAGCTTCATACTTTTGAGTAAAACCTATCAAACCTTTCACTTTTCAAGGTTTTGCTCAAAAGAACAAGTACTTTCGTTATGATTTTCATAACCTCAACCGTTTATATCACTCATTGAGGGGGAGTACTTGACTTAAAACTTTTTTCACAAATTGTTCACAGTGGTCATTCTTCCCGCAACACTCGAAAAGGTCATATTTATTATCAACTTTTCAAAAATAACATTTTATATGCCATTTTTTAGGGGGAGAAAATACGTGATAAGAAATATGTTGCGTTTTTCTATATGAACTCTCGTGTGAAAAGACTTTAACCCAAGAATTGACGAGATCTTAACTATCAGTAACTCGAAAAGACTTGTCCAGGACGGGTAATAATTTCAAGCTAGTTCGCTAGTGATGTAAACGTGTCTCGCAAAGGACTTGTTCGAATAGAATGTACCATTCGAGAAACTCTTGGTAGACATGAACCTTGACGGGTTTGACAACCTTTTGGGGTTGTCCACACCTTCAAGATAGTTATTAGAGTTAGTTGTCACCTAAAAGCTGACAATGCAACTCTTTAACTATGCCACGTAACCGTGTCTCGCAGGGAAATGTCTATCTTGAGTCGATCAATTCAAAAGTGCGCGCTCTTTCCTCACTGTGCAGATTTCTGTCTAAACTCTAAAGCACATGTGGAGGGGGAGTATTTCTGCTAAAAGATAAAACTCTCACAGTGGTTCAAACATGTTTTTCATTTACAAACCCTTTGAGAGATTTTCTTCAAAATGGTTTTATGGCAACATAGGTTAGTCATGGAGTTATAAGGTGATTAAGGTTAGGAATAACCGTCCTATAATCCGCCAAAGCTGGAGGGATCTACCCAAGGACACTACCAATAGTTAGAATTTAGAATTCCTTAGGTATGATTGTAAAAAGGAGAGAATGAGAATCGGAGAAAGAAGGAGTTGAAGAATTAAAAGGAAATGCAAAGAAAAGGGTGAAAAGAAATAGCCCTCCATATTATTCAACTTAGGGAAGACACCGGGTTCAATTCATAAGCTACTGGTTGTCACTAGATGACACCGGTATTGAAGATTAAAAGTCGTCCTGGACCCAGTGACGCATGCACTAAACCTTCTTAGCCACTCAAGTTTCTCTCAACAGAAGCTTGTTTCATTCTCACGGGGAACCCTACGTAAACTATCGGCTTTCTCTTAGAGATTGCTGGTATTGAAGAAGGAGACCCTCTCCCTAGTCTCCGCTCAGGAAAACCAAAACGCACTATTGAGTCTAGAGCCACGAGATTCATCAAAAGATCTCTTAGGTACACTTGACATTTCATCACTTGACATTCAACAATAAGAATTTCAGTGGTACATTATCGAGTCCTTCACAGATCTTAGCAATCTGTCAAGAACATTTATGAGAGGTTCACATTTGTGATCCTTAGTGATTGAATGGAAACTCCTGCCAGGGTCAACATCAAACAGCCCTGACAGCAGGTCGCTTCGGCAACTCCCCGTGGATTGCGCTTAGTGGTCTCAAACGGTCTACAGTCGTGAGGTGATGCTTCGGTGTACCTCAGCGACTCATCTGAATCGTAGGTGTACTTCGGTACATCGTGTTATCTCACTTGTGGGTCTCCGATTCAGGAACGGCCTTTGTAAGAATTAGAGTTGTGTTTTCACACTATGCTGTTAACACTCTCGAAGTTCAAACTTGTAAGTGCCGAAATCCGCTTATTACTAATCGTTTATATGTTTTCTTCTTATGGAAGCTCTGGAGCGGAATGATCGTGCAGATTCTTCTCATGCTCACGCCAACACCATCACTAATGAAAGTTCTACTCAAAAGCAACACAACAGTCAGAATGATTCTTCGTCAAATCAAAGAATCTACAAAGTTAAAAACTTAAAGAACTTCATCAGTATTGATTTCCAACGTCTAAAGAGCGTGTGAGCATGTTGAAGAATGACGTGGAGACACTGAAGCAGCGAAGCAGACCTGAGGCAGACTTGATGCAGATAACAACATACTATCACTTTCATCACAAAGAACAATGATCAAAGAACAAAGTTAAAGATGACGTCAAAGCATAACTGTTCAACGAAAACTATCTCTCTACACTGGGGAGATTGTTCGAATCAAGACAATTCTTCTCACAAGAAAGAAGAATGTCAGAAGACGTCAAAGCTACTATTACATCAACGCCTTCACCGTTTTTCATCACCAACACTTGAGGGGGAGATTGTTGGAATCACTCCTAAACCTTTATTCAAGTGTTAGTTTCTCATATGTAATAGGTAGCTTATTTTGGCCTTTATGTTTGTTTAAGGTCTAGCTTATGTAGAAGGCCCATAAGCTTAGGCCCATGTCCAATAAGGATAAGGATGGGAACTAGGAGTGTTGCCCTAGCTTCCCTCCTATAAATACCCTTTGTAAACCTTCATTTGAAGGTTGGTTGTTCATTTTTTTCACTCTCTTTACACTCTACGCCTAACCGTATTATTATGTTCGTGTGTGTGTGTGTTTAACGTGTTCAACCAATCTCTTCTCCTCTCTATTTCTTATCTTGATGCTTGTGTTGTAAAACTAGTGACCTAACAACAAGGGAGTTGGTTAAGTTGAAAAAGACTACTGAGGCTCAAGCTAAGCAGATTAAGAAATTAAAAGTTCAAGTTTAGAAGGCTCAAGAATTTTGTTTGGCCATTAGTTCAACATCATCGTATATGGGTCAAATCAAAGAAGAAGGAGCAAAGGCAGTCTAAGAAAACCAAACACCAAAAGGTTCACAAACAATCTTCTGTCCAATTGGGGAGGAATTTAGAAGAAAGGAATTTGAAAGAAGATATTGTTAAAGAGAATGAACCTGAAGGTACTGAAGAACATGAAAATACTGAAGAACAGGTCATTCAAGAAACTGAGGAACAAGTTATTGATGTTCCAGTTCAAAGTACTGATGATCAAGGTACTGAACATCAAAGTACTGCTTTTCAACAAGAAGGATCCTAATGGCAAGATCTGATTACTCCAAGGTTGTTAGACTTTGAAGAAGAAGCTGGTCCTTCAACAACTGTACATGAAGAAGTTGTTGGTCCTTCTACTGTTATACAAGAAGAAGAAGCTACACCCAAATCCATCCATACTGCAAGTGATGATGAAACCATTGCTATAATTTTGCAAGGTTTATCACAACCAAGGGGTGGTGTTAATATTCTAGGAGTGCAAGAAGAGGAACAATCAAGAGTTTCTCAACCTGCTATTGATCCTAAGGATAAAGGAAAAGGTGTTTTGGTAGAAGTAAAGAAGAAGAAACTAACTTTAGCACAGATAAGAGTTGCCCAAGAAGCTTTGAATGAACAAGCAGCTAGAAAGATTCAAGAGGAATTAAATGCTAAAGATAGAGAAGCTAAGGAAGCTGAAGAAGCTCAGAGTAGAGAAGCAGCTAAGAAGTTGCAAGAGGAATTGAATGCTGAAGCTGATGAACCATTAGAGTCACCTATTCCTGTTAGATTCTTACCAAGAAGACCTAATAAAGCTAAAGACAGAAATGCAATGATGACTTATCTTAAAAGTCAAGGGTATAAAGGATTGCAAAGGTTTAATTATTTTGAGATGAAACGATTGTATGATGCTGCTAGAGAAGCTTATAAGAAAAATGTTGAAAGCATCAAAGATTTTAGAGATGAAGCTACATGGAAAGAAGAAGAGAGAAAGAAAAGTTTAAAAAGAAAAAGAAAAACTAAAGTTAAAGATGTTCAGTTCTCAAAGAAAGAAAAAGTTGAGCTAAGATCTGAGACTAGGGATGAACTAAGAAATTATCTAAGGATAGTGGATTTTGAGTATTCTAAGGAAGATGCTGATATGAAGATGAAAAAATCTCAAATTATTGCTTTTGAAGTTGTGGAATCCAAAGATGGATGTTATCTGATGTTTTATAGAGAAGATGAAAGCTTCTGAGTGTTCACCAGGTTATGGGATTTATTGCACATCATAGATAGAGTGGATTTATTCTATTTATATCATGTGGTGCGAAGTTACTTTGAACAAAATCCATTAGAAGGAATTGGTTTAGTTCTGCTTGGAGATCTTACAACTATATGGGAAACTGAAGAGCAAAGCACTGATGACATTTGGAAAAATCAAGAGAATTGGGAAATTGTTTGCTGGAGATTCTTTGAAGAATCTGGAGTTCATGTTCTAGAGCTGCAAAATGGTACAATGATTCACATGTTTGCAAATAGAAGATATCCTCTTACAGTAGATCTTATGAGGAGGATGCTAGAACATGGAATGGAAGTTGAAGAAGACAATGAAATTGCTTGTATGGTCATCAATTTGTTTATCAACTGGACTACTATTGCTGATGAGGATGAATAACTGGTATGAATCTTAATTGAATAAATTATTTTTGATAAATCAGTACTTTATTCAAAGTACTGCTGATCAAACAGTACTTTCATCAAAGTACTGCTTGCAGCTTTTAACCAGTTAAGTGATTTTTTGAAAGAAACCTTTTTGTTAAGTAACAAATATTTTGGAACAAAAGTTGAATAAAATAAATGGTTTTTGAGATGGTAACATCAATAGGTTATCAATCCACCATGGTTACAAAAGGATTGGCTAATCCATGAGCAAACGGCTCTAGTAAAGATATGACAAATCCATTTTTAGTTAACAACTTGCTAATAAGTTGTATGGTAATCAACTCACCATATCAGTTAATGTGAATAGTTGGCTAGCCCACAAGAAAATGGCTTGTGGTCAAAGTATTGTTAAAGATAAAGTCAAAGTACTGCTGATTGAAGTCAAAGTACTGCAAGAACAAAGAACTGTTTTATTCGTTTATAGAAAGTCTTGTAATTCTAGAATATTCTTTATTAGATTACTTGTCGTACAAGGATACAAATTGTAAATCGTTTAGGGTTATCCTTGAGCCTATAAAAAGACCCCTAGATTGATATTATACGTACGTGACATTATTAGAGTTTTAGAGAGAAGTTCAATATTCTTAGAGTTGTTGAAGTACCTGCATAATAAGCAGATTTAGAGTTAATAATAAAAGTTATTCTTCTTAGATTTGTTAAGTAAATTCCGCGTACTTAATAAAGATTACTCAGTGTTTCTCTGTTAATAACTTAGGATTTATCTGAGGTTATTAAACCTTAACAAGCTATTTAAGTTAGTTTGGTTAGAGTACATCGATCCAACATTTATCAACATCCAATGCACACGTTCAAATAGATTGACACAAGTCGATCTAAATAGTTTAAAACCAAGTTTTAATCGGTAAAACTATTCAACCCCCATTCTAGTTTTCCACACCGAAGACAGCTCACTGAGTGGCTATGCGCTCAGTGACTTGATAGTGTTTAAGGTTCTAAACACTTAGGATATTTTCTATTCAAATCCTAGAATTAAGGGGTTTGGGTATTTACTGAACCCAATAGTCTCCCCTCATGAATCTAGACATACACCTTGTGTCAGTGATATTTTGTATTATATTAATAAGCACGAGGAATTTACTTAGTAATACTTAGAAGACGGATTATATGATGTATTTTAAGTGAACACATATTAAACACAAAACTAAGCTCCAATATTATTAATGAATAATACGAGTGATCTTGCTTATCACTAGGGTTACACCTTGAAGCTAATATGAATAATACGTATGTGTGTAAGTACCTAAGACAATGACCTAGGACCTCCTTTTATAGTACAAGGAGTCCTTTACAAGATAAGTATAAAGCTAACAATATAGAATATACACAAGATCTTTTCTATACTTATCTAAACACATTTTCCTAACATTTATCTAATAGCAGTGGTAATACGTTTCCACTGCTAGTGCAATACTTAGCAGTGTCTTCCACAGCTATCAGTGGTAACAGATTATTCCCAACAATCCTCCCCTAAACTTATGATTTCTCTACAAATCAATAAGTTTCTTCAATCTTCATTATCTTCAAGGATTTGGGGAATTCTACCAAACACTTCACTTTTTCCTTAAATTTTGAATAGCTCTTGAACATTGATCTGGAAGCCTGAGTAACAATGTTCTGACCTTCTCACTATCTTCATGAACTCTTATATTAGTACACAGCATCACTGTGAGAGTTCTAGCTCTGAGTGGATATTCTTTTTCAGCAAGCATGAATGCATCTACACCATTTGCTGTAGAAACATAATGAACTTCACATGAATCATAGTAGAACTATTTAGTACCAGGACATGAACATGAGAATTTCCAGAAATCATCATTAACATCTGGTTCATAGAGCCTTCTAAGATTAACCCATAACTGCATCTCCTTCATATCTTTGAGATCTTCAACATCATACCTTTCTTGAACTAACTTCCATAGTGTATCAAGATCATCTCTGTCAAAAACTTTGATGAGATCTTCAAATTGAATAAATGATGAAGTTTCACCACCTAGCCTTGTAATCTTCCATGTTTGAGCAAAATTGCTAGCAGTGTATACTTCCCAGTCAATGATAGGATGTCTGACTTGCAGTGGTTCTGGATAAAAATATTCTTCTTCAATCACAATCATATCAGTCAGTTGTTCTTCAGTGAACTTCTCAGTTAGAACTTCTTGTTCTTCAGCAAACTTTATCTTCTTAACAGTCTGAGAATCACTGTCTTTGGCCTTTCTCTTCAAACCAGGATACCTTCTTGCTTCTTCTTCATATTCCATTGGGATGAAATCTTTATCTTGTCTTTGAACTCTGTAGTAGATACTTTCAACTTTATCATCAGACATTCCTTTGAATTGATGTCTTTTCCAGCCACCAACATTGCAATAATAAGTCTTCATGTATGCAATAACTTGTGCTTTAGTTGGTTGCCTTGGTTTCTTTTGAACTTTTCTGACTGAACCAATTACCTCTTGAAGTTCTTGATTACTCTTCATCTGAATAAAATCCTTCAACTGAGTAGTTCTTTGTTCTTCAGTTAAAGATTTATCTGCTACAAGGTCAATTGCCTTCTTCTTGATTATTGGATCATTTGCAATCAAGAACTCAATTTCTTCTTCAGTAGGCACATATGAAAACTCTGGAGTCTTTTCTCTAAGAACTGTAGGTGGAACAGTGGAAAGTGGATCTTCCATTCTATCCAACCTTTTAGCCTCCATAAAGCTTGCAATCTCCAATTCTTCAAGCTTTTTCTTTTCAGCAATTTATTCTTCAGTAATCATTTTAGTAACTTCTCTATCAAGAGCAATCTGAACTTGTTCTTTCTTTGTAATCTTTCTTCTTGTTTGCTCTTTGCTTTGCATAACAGCTTTACCTTTGTCTTTCATCTGTATATCAATTTCTTCACTTGCAGTGGCAATATCATGTCCAGCAGTGGAAATATTTGGCTCTGCAGTGGAAATTGGATCAGTGGTAAAATCTACAGTTGCAGTACTGAAGATATCTTGCTCTAGTTGCTCTTTATGAGTATCAGCTCCCTCTGCACCTTTACTAGAAACACCTTCATCTTCAAAATCAATTCTCCTCCCCTGAGTTTCAGCATATGTTTTCCTCCCCTGTTTGGGAGAATTTCCCAAATCTTGATTAATATCAGCTGAATCACCATCATCAGGTGAGGATGGAGATGATATCACTATCTTTGCAGATTTTATTTGCTTTAACCCCTGCAACTCTTCCTTCAAGGTCTGAATCTCCTCCTTCAAAGATGTAATATCCTTGGCATGCTGCTCCTTAAGGTGTGCCAAGTCTTGTTCCAGAGATTTAACCTGCTTTGCTAATGTTGTACAAATTTCCATCAATGCCATTGGTTTCCCACTGCCCTCAACACTTCCAACTGTGTGACCTGTTGGGAGAGGTGAATCATAGGGCATTGGTTCAGATTCCTCCCTAGTTGGACTAGGTTGAAGCCTGGAACCACCACTGCTTGTGCCTAAACCATAAGGATCAGGAACATGTTGTGTTGTAATGGGAGGATTTGGCTGTTTTTGCCTCCTCTCATAGGTGTGATAAACTAGTGGAGTATAATCAATGATTGGAACAGTGATTATTGGTGTAGATTGTACTTGTGAAAGCTTTGCAAGCATTTGAGGAAAGAGAGGTGTAAAATCCATATTGTCATCTTTATTCATGTTTTGAAAAACTTTAGGCTTAAAGCAACGGATTTTGTAAATGTTTTTATGGGGTTGCAGTTAAAACTCATTTAGCACTGCTTGCACAAACCTTGGATACATCAAAAAAAATTGAACTCTTTACATTGCCTTTCATACTTTGAAAAATATATTTTGACCAATTAAAAGTCCTATCTAAAGCTAGACAAACCAAAGGGTAAGCCATTGTTGAACTGAATTGTTCATAAGATGTTTTCTTAGGACTTAGGCAATGCAAAAGAGTATGTATCAAAAATCTCCAGTGGGGACAAAAACCACTCTTTTTGAAAGTAGCCTTTTTATCAGTGGTATCATACCCCATGGATGATAAATTTTCATGTATTTTTGGCATAGGTAATGTGATGATACCATTGAGATCATCCAATTGGACAATTCTCCTCAAGGATGCCTCAGTAACATCAATGGTTACCCCATCCACAGTGGCTCTTAGAGCATCCACTGTTTCATCTGTATCTCTATTTTCAATGGTTATGAACTGAGCAGAAGTCCAAAATTGTTTGATTTGAGAGATATAGATTGTGGGATTTAAAAGTAAAGCATACCTTATATGGGTAGTATTGAGAAAGTCCACAATCAGATGAAAAATAGGGCCACTCTTCTCGTTTGACTTTTCTAAGTAGGCTACTTGGTTGTGCTCATCTGCAAATTTTAATGGTGCCATAGAAACTTTTGATGAAAAAGATATTATGTCAGTAAGAATTGAAGGAATAACTAGCCAATTGAGACAAAAGATATATAGCTAGGGTTTAAGAGTTTTGCGCAAGAAAGATTATCTAAGGAAAGTATTTATCTTTAGGGGATACATATCAAATAGGAAAATAGATAATCTTCTAAAAAGTTACCATATATATATGGAAAGAAAATTTTCTACAACGGCTAGTAAAACATTAGTTACTAACACAACAGTTGTAACGGCTAGATCAACAGTGGTAAAAATACTACTTTCAGTGGAAACTGTGAACTAGCAGTGGTAATTTTTCACAAAAAATTTTCAAAGAGCAGTGGTAAAGAAAAATATATAAAAACTAGACTGCTCTTATCATAGTTTTTAGCAAACTACCAGCTATCAATGGATTTGATATGTCTTTACCATGAGTCGTTTGTTATGGACTAGCCAACTCTTAATCAGATAGAATATGGTGAGTTGATAACCATATAGTTTTTGGTAAACTATCAACCATAAACGGATTTGTCAAGTCTTTACCAGTAGCCGTTTGCTCTGGACTAGTTGATTATTATGTGGGTAAGACATGGTGAATCAATAACCATTTGTTGTGTATCTCAATTATACACCTTTTAAGATCAACTCCCATCTAATATTGGTTATGTACCTGCATGTGTTAGCATAATACAAAGAATATAAATAACCAAATTGTTTTAACCAAAGTTACTTTTAACCAAACCACTAACTGAAAATATCTTCCAAAGTCAACCCGATAATATCTATATTTACTCTTCAACCTACCAAAATAGGAAAAAGTAAATATATTCATTAATGAACCCTTATGGCCGACTTTGCCTATATAAAGAGGCTTGACATATTGTAATCTTTATCAAAACCCATTCGAACTTCACAAAAATCCTAAACATCATCATGAGCAATCCTTCCAACATCATTGACATCTCCTCTGATTTAGAGGAAGAGTTTGTGATTGCTTCAGAGTCTTCCTCAGAGGCATCAGGGTGGGCTGGATACTTTCCACCATGGGCTGGAAGCACTTCATCCAAGAAGCATACTAAAGAGACTGCCAAGCGTGCACCTGCTGCCAAACCTGCACCATCTCTTGAGTTTTACTCCAGCTCATCAGATGATGATGAGAATAATGATGAGACCTATTCCTTGGCCAAAGAGTTGCCAAGGGCTCTGACAGAAGCAATGAATACAGCTCTCTCAAACATGAAGCAGATAACTATACCAAAGAAGCATGCAAGACTACCAAGGCCTCCTCCATAAGTTCTTGGTCTTCCTTGTCCAAGAATGCAGTCAACCTTTGAGAACAAAAGAAATAGAGCACAGAAGAACAAGCATGACTATGTAGGCAAGGGCAAGAAGCCAATGGAGTAGCTGATGTAGGATAGGATGATGTAGGTTGTGGTAGGCTTTAATCTTTTATGTTTTGATTGTGGTTCTAAGCACTCTTACTTTGAATGTAATGAATCCTCTTTATGAATGAAATTTCTCTGTTTTACTTTTCCACTGTAAGAGTAACTTTTACCACTGCTTGTATTATGGTTGCCACTGTTAGACTTAATCTCTGCATAACCAACAATACAAGCACTAAACAACAACAACTTCAATGTATACAAGTAATCCTTCAAACCTATATAACACAAACATAAACCACACACTAAAAGCATTTTTAAGGTTATCAGTGGTTAGTGAATATCAAGGAACGAACTTAGCAGTGGCTAGAGTTAATAAAGTCAACTCCTAGTCACTGAAACATTTTCCAAGGTCAAAAGACTTCATTTACTCCTCAACCACTTACACCTTCCACACATTAACTTCCTGATAGCACTTAAGTTTTATATAAGCACCTTTAGCACATTAACCACTCATATCACACATACTCCAAAAATATTTCTTTCTTCAAAAACCACTATGAGTCACTCAAACCCCATCAATATTTCATCTGGAAGCTCCTTCTCAGACAATATGTGGGATGCAAAAGCTTGGCATTATGTTCTGAACAATCGAGGTAAGAAGAAGAAAGAGGTGTTTGAAGAGATGTCAAGAAGAAATAGAGCTCGTGCAAGTGCTCATTCAAACCTTGTTGTTGCAGCTCCATCTGTAGCTCAATCCATGCCACAAGTTGCTATCATCATGGAAGATGATTCAGACTCCATGTCAAGCTACATGTCCCCATATGCAAGCACAGCTGGTCATACTACCTCAAGGGTCTTGGATGTGCCACCCCTTGCAAGAATCCTTCCATTAAGAGAACTGCATATGTCACCTTTTCTACCACAGTTGTCAGTACCACCACAAGAGGGACCTTCATCATCCTCACCACCTGTTGGAGTTGTGGTGATGGGGCTGGCATGCCCCAATGTGTACAAGGAGATTGACAGGCGAGGAGCTCCTAAGGTGATGCCAGAATGGGCCTTCCCAAAGAAGCCATAGGTGGTAGATGGTGGTTAGGTTGGGGTAGTGGGGTGAGGGTAAGATGTGAAGCTTGTGTCTGTAGTAGGTTGTAATGTGTTGTTTTCAGTTGATCAAGTTATGTAATGATGCTTTTAGTCAATATCTCATGGATGTATCCACTGCACTCAGTATGCAGTTTTGTTTGATAATAAATAAAAATCCATGTTATTTGCTTTAAATCTCTTGCATCATACTTGTTGTTCCATTTTACTTTTCAATAAACTTTACCTCCAAAGTTGACATATTGTCCATCATAATGTTCAAAATTTGACATATAGGACTTGTTGCCAGTCATGTGCCTTGAACATCCACTGTCTGTGTAGCCTCGATCTGATCTTTTTGTCCTTGGATGTTCCTGCACACAAAAGTAAACATTTAGTTTCTTTTGGGGACCCAACCCATGATTGACTTGGATCTGCCTCGTGTATCAATATAGTTAAATCTATAAAAAGTCATTGATACACCATTGGGATTGGTTGGAGAGGTTGTTCCTTTAGGTTTCTATTCCCAACGTGCTGAGGCCTTCACAGCATTGCCCATGTCCCCCCTTTTCTTGTTTACAACCCTTGCAGTGGGAACTTTTGAATAAGAAGTGGAAACTGTTGGTTTGGTTTTAGGTACCCACTATTGGTTATAATGAACCTTTTTATTTTTAAAAGTTCTTTTCCCTGTTTGTGCAGATTTTGCAAAAGTTGGTTTAGATTTTGCACTTGAAACAGGTGATTTAGGGTGAGCAGTGTTAACAGTTTTTGCAGTGGCAAAAGTTTAAAGACCACTTCTTAATTGAACTGCTCTTGGGATCATTTGGCTGTGTGAATTAGGGTGTAAATTGTTTTGAAACTTGTTAGTCTCCACCCTTTTATTCCCATGTACTTCCCTTCTCCCAACATGATAGTCACAGTAAGCATGTAAATGATCAAAACTACCACAGATATAGCATGCTTTATTGTACATCACAAAATCACTACCTAGTTGTTGAGATTTAACATGATTCCAACTCCTCTGGTTACCCCTAGGAGCTGATGGCTTGTTTGTATACATCTCGGCATACCTTACAGGTGATCTAGGTTTATTAACTGGTTTCCTAGGTTCCTCTGTAACAGTATTAACAACTTTTGGGATAGAAGCCTCTACATCCTTTTTAACATTCTCATCAACAACTGATGAGTCACTAGCACTTTCAAAAACATCAGTTTCATGCTTAACCTGTTCCTCATTTTTCACAAATGTGTCCTTTAGAGGACCATATTCATGTTCAAGATCCTGAAAATCTTCTAAGCCTGTATGAGCTAAATCTATGCCTGGAGGTGATGGAACACCTCTTAGTGGTGGTGGTACTGTATTATAACCCATACCTGACTTAACTTTACTCTGTATTTGAACATTCCAAAGTTTATCAATTGACTTAGACTGATAATAACAGGTGTCTACAGTTAAATTAAGATTTTCATTTATCTTTTTAAGTTTTTCAAGCTCTTCTTGGTATGCCTCATTCACATCTGTCTTATGATCTATCTCTCTTCTAAGAAGAATCATATCATCATTATATTTTGACTCATTTTCTCTATAGTGCTCTAGTTGTTTTTCTAATATAGCTATAGCTCTCCTAAGATTTGACACATCATAATTAGCAGCAAACAACTCTGTTCTTTCATTAGAATATAGATCATTAAGCCTTTCAACTTCCCTAGCAGCTCTACATGTTTTAGAACAACTTTCAAAATTTTGTACCTCAGAGTCAGAGAAAACCATGAGAGCATGTTCTGTAGCAATGAAAGCACCATCTGAAGCTTGTTCCTCTTGTTCATCAGCCATGAAACTCCAATCATAGCTAACACCATCAATAGCCAACATTGCCTTTGGTTCCTCCACAGTTGGTTCTTTCTTTTGCTTGTACCAAGTTTACCTGTTGTCCTTCATCTTTGGTCTTCTGCATTCCCTAGCAAAATGCCCCAACTTGTGACAATTGAAGCACTCTACTTTTTTTTGTCGAACCCTGCAGTTTCACCACCATTGATGTGGATTGGCTTGCCAGTCTTCTTGTATAATTTCCTAGCCCTCATGCTAAGAAGAGCTATTTGCCATTTAATATCCATCTCTTCCAAGTCATCTTCATCAATTTGCTCTATGTCTTCATGAGTTAATATAGAGCCATTAACTTGAGTGGAGATAAAAGCATAAAAGGTAGGATCTCCAGTACCAGCAATCTTCTTCTTTGAACCTGCAGTGGTAACACTAACATTACCAGTGGAAACAGTAGAACCAGCAGTGGCAATATCATCATCACAATCATCTTCAGAATCATCAATGTCAACAGAGGTTGACATCAAAGCCAAGCTACTTGAGCTTGTACCAAGTTTCCCAGCCTTCTTCAATCTTTGTTCAATGAGTTTGAAGTTGTTGTAAAGACCATTGAGCTTCATAGTTTCAATATATGGTTTATTTTCCCAGACAGTAACATTAGTATGAAACTCTGAAGGCAAACTTCTTAGAAACTTTAAATTGGGGTCTTCCTTTTCTACCTCAATGCCAAACACAGTCAGTTGTGTAACAATCTTCTGAAGTTTAGTGAAGATGCTATCAAGTGAGTCATTGCTTGAAGTAGAGAAGTTTTCATAACTTTGCTTCAACAATGTCTTTAGATCATTCTTCTTCAATGCTTTTTCAATATTAGGAAGAGTCATCAGCAACAAACTTCTAGCCTTTAGATCATTCTTCTTCAATGCTTTTTCAATATTAGTCTCAGGCACAGAAACTGTCACAACATCTGTGTCACCAACCTTCTGAGTACTAGTCACAGGCTTGAAAGAATCACTAGTTAAGATGATCTCCCATAGAGCATAGTCTTGAATGAGAAAGTATTGCTCAATGATTATCCTCCACATCTCAAACTCATTAAGTTTGAGCTTAGGAAGTCTTGGAGTAGAAGCGTTGGACTGGTAATTTTCCATCTCCATTGAGTGAGTAGGTTAAGCCTATTCCTTGGATCTTCTAAAACAAAATATCAGAACCTTTGCTCTGATACCACTTGATGGATCTAGACACACACCTTGTGTCAGTGATATTTTGTATTATATTAATAAGCACGCGGAATTTACTTAGTAATACTTAGAAAACGGATTATATGATGTATTGTAAGTGAACACAGATTAAACACAACACTAAGCTCCAATATTATTAATGAATAATACGAGTGATCTTGCTTATCAATAGGGTTACACCTTGAAGCTAATATGAATAATACGTATGTATATAAGTACCTAAGACAATGACCTAGGACCTCCTTTTATAGTACAAAGAGTCCTTTACAAGATAAGTATAAAGCTAACAATATAGAATATACACAAGATCTTTTCTATACTTATCTAAACACGTTTTCCTAACATTTATCTAATAGCAGTGGTAATAATGTGCCAGCAGTGGTAATACGTTTCCACTGCTAGTGCAATACTTAGCAGTGTCTTCCACAGCTATCAGTGGTAACAGATTATTCCCAACATCCCCCTATTTGGATATATAAATAGCCTAAGTGTTTGATCAGTGTAAGTGAGAAAATGGCTTCTTACACTGAATGTACTAATGAACATAATAAGGAACACTGAATTTTTTAACAAAAACATACATCGTTTATTCATCAGATTACAAAGTTCCTAACACTAGTACAAAAGATGAAATGATAAAGGTTTCAATGATGTCATTCAAGGCGGATTCCCAGTGCTTCTAGCTAGGGTTGAGCATCGAAGGTTCAAAACCGAATCGGACCGACGAAACCGACCGAACCGACAAAAACCGAACCGAACCGATAGCCTGTCAGTTCGGTTTTGGTTTCAAGTTTTACATGCTTTTGGTTTCGGGTCGGGTCGGGTCAGTCCGGTTCGGCCCAAAACCGACAAAAACATGCTAAAATACACCTTAACCCACAAAACCGAACCAAACCGACGAAAAACCGAACCGAACCGACAACATTCGGTTCGGTTTCGGTTCGCATTTTTCACGGTTTTCGATCCTCGGTTTTCTCGGTTCGGGTCGGTTTATGACCGACGCTCAGCCCTACTTCTAGCTTTGGCTTTTTGGAGAGTAGAGTTGCTTTGTCATGATGATCTCTCACTTTGGCATTTAGGTCAGCACAGAACCTGATGTTTGCAGGAGACTGAATTTGAGAGGCCACTGTTATGTAACTTAGCATTGTAGCTACACCAGCCTGATCGATATCACTCCACCATTGAAATGTTGGGTTTCCATATACATCAATGAAGAAGAGTCCTCGTTCACGCTCTTCAATGACTAGGCAGTTCACAAATTTTACCCCTTCAGGCAGCTCCCTGTTACAGTCAAAACCAGGCACCTTGGCTTCAAGCTCAGATTCAACCCTTTTTCTTTTTCCTTGGGATGATTGAGGTTGAGATCCTTGAGCCTCGAGAAGAGCTGACTGTATCCCAAGTTGAGCTGGTGCATCCCTTAGTCTTTCATAACATTTGCTGAGGGATTTCATCAACTCTTTGACCACCATATTTTGCTTCTTTCCAATGATGGGACCAAGTTCATCAAGTTCAGTGATCCCAAAGTCAGTGAATTTAAACGGATCATGAACTTCAAAATCTCTCTTGTCATCCCCACTATAGACATTCATTGCCAGTGGTTTGGATATGGGGATGATTTTCAAATCAGTGATTTTCTCAGGGGCCTTTCTGCTTGTCATGGTCTAGTTGTAGTGATTAATCCTTTCCTTTCTTATTTTAGCATTCCTCTTGTTCTTTTCATCCCTTTTCCTTTTAAAGGCAGCCAACTCAGCATCCTGAGCTGCTTTGAACTTTTGGCCTGCTTGTCCTTTTTCAAGAGTTTTAGGATTAATCCCCAACTTCTCAGCTTCCTCAGAAACTACTTGGACCAGGGCTTCTCTGCTTTTCTTTTCCTCCTCAGCCTGTTTCTTACGTTTGTCTTCCTTCTCGAGGTAGGCACTTAGCTGTTCAGGAGTAAGCAGGTAATTAATGCCACCAATTTCATAGGGAATTTTGATAGGCTCTGTTGTGGTCATGATGGCTTTGCCCTTGTCCTGAACTGATGATGAAGATGATACTAGTGGGGGTGTAGTTGTGAATACTGGTGTTGTTATTGTTGTTGTTGTCACTGAAGTTGGTGTTCCTGATGGTGGGATTGATGAGATGGGTGTTGTAGATACCGGTTGAGTTGGCTCCCCCTCAGTGTGAGAGGAAGTTCCTTCAGTAGCTCTCTTCCCCTCAACTGTTCCCGTAGCATCAGTGAGTGCAAGAGTTGGTCGCGACACTGAGGGAGAAGGAGCAGCTTGACCTTTGGAGGCCTGATAGATCTACGAGACCATGGACTTGATGTCTTATGTATCCTGTTGAAGACTTGTGACCTTTTCTCCAAGATTGGCCTAAGATAATTCCAGTGCTGTCATTCTAGGCCCGAGATTCCAGGCCATAGAAGAAGAAGATTTAGCAAGATCAGTAGTCGTTGTATCCAGAGAGCCCAGGGTGGTCTGAATAGCCTGCACAGAGGAGGTAAGACCCTGAACATTTGTAGTGTTAAGCATGGTGATGAGTTGAGTGAGACTGGAGGAGTTCTTCATGTAAGTCTCCGTAGCCTCAAGCACTTTGGAGTTGAGTGTAGGGTCTTCCTTGACAGATTCCTTGATTTCATCCAGCTTAGTGTGAGCATCCTGAAAGGTTTGGAGAAACTTCGTGCTTGCATCTAGCCTAGCCATCTGGTCATGGTATAAAATAACTTGTGCTCATGATTATCATCAAAGGTGGAAATCACTTCAGCTTTTAAATCAGCATAACTGGCAGCAGCCTCAACATGTTGATCTCACAAATTATCAGTCACTGAAGAGTATAACTTCCTGGTAGCCCTCTTTAACCACATTACAAGCTGCCTTTCAGTAAGAGGCTAAATGTTGTCATACTTTTTCAGATCCTCAGGGCAGGAGGAAGAAGAAGAGTCTGAAGAGTCAGAGGAGTCATCATCATCAGGCTGAAAGGGTGACTCATTAGTCTCTTGTGGATCAGGCTGATGCTCTTGTTCTTGTGGTTGAACATCAGCGTCCATCTCTTCACCAGCTGAAAATATTTCTTCCTCACTGTCAGCAGCAAACTCTTCATCAGAAAATAGAATCTCATTAACTTCAGCAACAGTTAGAAGACCAGTGGGGTTGATGGGTTCTGAATCAGCGGGTGGTTTTTGTCCCTCTGAGTCTTTGTCCCCTAGTGACCCCTAGACACTGATGGGTTTTTCCCAGTGTCTTCTCTGGTATCAGGATTGGTTGTGAGTTCCATATCGGCGGGTTGTTTCTTTCCCTCCGAGTCTTTGTCCCTCGATGCTCCTTCAAGCACTGGTGGGTGTTTCCCAGTGTCATCCTTAGAAGCAGTGGAATTTGTATCCCTATCAGCAGGTTGTTCGTTTCCCTCTGAGTCTTTAGGATCAGTAGTTTTTCCCTCAGACAAAAGCTTTGATTTGCGAATGTCCTTATCAGGCTTTGTGGAAGGCGCTTCCCTACCAGCGGGTTGTATGTTTCCCTTTGTATCTTGGGGAGTACTCTTTGGGACCAAGGACACTGACTGGGATTGATCAGGGTGGTTTTTGCTTGGTCGCCCTTAGGTGTCTTATCAGTCTGGGGCTTTCTTTGCCTTTTAGGCTGTGTTCCAGAAGCCTCAGGGCCCTGAGACTTGGGTTTGGTTTTAGTCCTAGTTTGAGACTTCCCCTTTCTCTTTTTGGGAGCAGGGTTTGGAGACACTGCGTCCCTCTGGTTTTTTACAGTAACCATGTGGGCCGTCAATTCTATTTCAGTGACAAGGGATGGGTCCTTTAGAAAATTTGGAAGGGCTCAGGGTGCTAGGTAAGGCACAATATTTATATTACTGAGGATAATTGCAACCCAGTAACACTTGTAAAGCACAAGAGACAAACCTAGGGTACGAAACGTATTTCACCCTAGTTTTGCTTTGTAGCTTGGTTACGAGATCACTGTAAATGATTTCCCCTTTGTCGACATCAGTCCCAGTCATCAAACTGTATGCCATCATCAACTAAATAGAATTAATCTATTCAGTGGATGACTGGTTCCCGCTGAGAACCTGAATCACGAAAGTGAACAGGATCCTCCAAGCCACGGGAAAGGAGTTCTTAGTGACTAGGGTTTTGTCCAAAAATTTTGGATCTAAAGCAATTTTACCTAACTCAGCCTTAACAATGGCTGGGTCAGGGTGAGCAACATAATTTCCTGGATTATAGTCAAGCTCTCTAGAGGTACAAAAAGTTTTATAGTCCAGGGTGACTGATTGTTCCCCATTTAAAATTGAGAATTTGATGAGAAACTCCCTGAGGGGTTTAAGGTCTGTCTCATCAGTTGAGGGTGTTGGGTCATAGGCCACTGCAGTTGCCCAAAACTCCCTGAGGAGGTTTTGGTACAGTATAGAGGGGGACTAAATAAAGGCATGTTTGAGTGGGCAGTTGAGCAAAAATTTCATGATTCCCTTATAGGCTGGGACATCATTTGGGTATTCAAAATTGCCTATAATGTTGTTTGTTTTAAACTCAACATTTTCAAGGTTGCCTACCCACTGAGGTGCAAAATGAAGACTTTATGTTCTTGCCATTTCCATTCAGAAAGTGATTTTAGGGTTTTTGATAATAATTTTTGACAAGAACAATCAAATAGGTTACTTTCTTTTAAAAGTTTGTGATGAAAACTTTTGTAGATTGTTTGCAGAAAAGATTTTTGCTTAAAAGACTGGTTTTGGTGATAAGAACACACAAATGTTTATGAGTTTTGAAAGGATTTTGACAGCGTTTAATTGCGGAAATCAATTTGTGTGTGTGTTTATGTGTTTGTGAGAGGGGTTTTATAGAGTGGTGAAGGGGTAGATTTTGCACATGTAAGGATTTTTAAAGTCGGTTTTTGAAAACGTTTTATTTTCCTCATTTAATGTAGCCACTCTAGTACCCGCAGTGTTCTCACGTTTTTCAAGGAAACAGTTGTAGTGCACAGTAAAAGTGAGTTTGTAGATTTAAAATATCATAAGGATATTTGTTGTGAGAGAAGGCATTTAATGCCAAGTGGGATGAGGTAAGGTTTGAGGGACCCATGACATGGATGACAGAAAGTTTAAGAGACATATATTCCTATATTAAATTGGTGAGTTTACCAACCTAGGACATTTAGTAACTGAAATACTTAGAGCATTTAGTTACTCATTCATTTCTCTTTGTTCAATGTCAGGGACCCTGAATGAGTCTTACTCATTCAGTGAGAAGATAATTTTGGGGTTTTGTTCAGGGATCAGAGACCATTTCAGAAAGAACATGCTGAGATCAGGATTGGTTATCAGGTTGCTGACTTTCAATATCAAGCATTCCTAATTCAGCTTTCAGTCTTCTGAAGGTAGGCTCATCCAAAGGTTTGGTGAAGATACCAGCAAGCTGATATTCAATAGGGATGAAATGGAGTTTAATGTCTCCTTTCAAGATGTGGTCACTGATAAAGTGATATCTGATATCAATGTGTTTGGTTCTTTGGTGAAGGACAGGGTTGTTGGAGATTTCTATAGCACTGGTGTTATCACAAAAGATGGGTACCATCTTGTAATGGATGTCATAGTCACTAAGTTGACTTTTCATCCATAGCACATTGGCACAGACCCTGCTAGTACTACATATTCACTACCGGACGACATTGCACTCGATTGTTGCTTTTAGCACTCCAACAAACCAAATTTCCTCCAAGAAATTGACAGGACCCCGAGGTACTTTTCTCGTGCATGTTGCAAACCTGATAATCGAGTCAAATACCGTTTGAGGTCAAACCCTGAACATTTTGGATAGTAAAGTCCAAGGCTTGGAGTTTCATTTAGGTATTTGAGGATTCTTTTGGCTGCAGTGAGATGGGATTCTTTAGGATTAGACTGATATCTTGCTATTAGACATACTGAGAATTGTATGTTGGTCCGAAGCGCGATAGATACATCGCTGATCCTACAATCCTCTAAAATGAGTTTGATTGACTGATTTTCCAGGTGAGATCGGTCCAAGGTTATTTGGAGGAACTATTGGTGTCTTCACCGGCTAATACCGGTAGAGATCTCATATTTATTCAAGAGATTTCTGGTATATTTCTCTTGACTGATGGTGATTCCTTTATCAGTTTTCCTGATTTGTAGTCCAAGGAAGTATGTGAGTTCACCCATCATGCTCATTTCAAATTTCTTGGTCATCAGTTTTTCGAACTGTTTGCAAAGATTATAATTTGTTGAGCCAAAGATGATGTCATCAACATACACTTGGACTAGTATCA
The DNA here is from genome assembly GCA_910596185.1 of Chrysanthemum makinoi. Taxonomy (NCBI): domain Eukaryota; kingdom Viridiplantae; phylum Streptophyta; class Magnoliopsida; order Asterales; family Asteraceae; genus Chrysanthemum; species Chrysanthemum makinoi. Next base: position 190,521,808 of record OU343217.1, read on the forward strand.
CATCTTGTTTTCTCATATAGATAAACAGTGTGTTGTCTATCTTTCCTCTAACAAACTTGTTTTAAATCAGGAATGCTGAGAGAGTTTCATACCATGCTCTAGGAGCTTGTTTAAGTCCATATAGGGCTTTGTCAAGCTTGCAAACATAGTCAGGGTATTCACTACTCTCAAAGCCAGGAGGCTGCTGAACATACACATCTTCCTTGAGTTCACCATTTAGAAATGCACTTTTTACATCCATTGGTAAACCTTGAAGTTCATGTATGTTGCATAGGCAAGGAAGATCCTAATGGCTTCCATTCTTGCAACAGGAGCAAATGTCTCATCATAGTCAATGCCTTCTTGTTGACTGTAACCTTTGGCTACAAGTCTGGCTTTATTTTTAATGACAGTGCCGTTTTCATCAGTTTTGTTTCTGAAAACCCACTTCATTCCTATGACGATGACATACTGAGGACATTTGATCAAGGTCATTACCTTGTTTTTATCAAACTGTTGAAGTTCTTCTTTCATAACCTGAACCCAACTAGGATGTTTTAGAGCTTCAGTGACACTTTTGAGTTCTATTTCTGAGAGAAAATCATCATATAGGCATTCATTGGCTGAAGCTGTTGTTAACTTAGCAACCATGCTTCTTGTGAGCATGCCTTCAGTGGGTTCACCGATGATGTTCACAAGCTCAATATCTTGAGATTTTTTCCACTTACTTTGTGGTCTAGGATATGAGCTTGATGAGGTCACTAGAGACTTAGGAATGGGTTCAGGGGCTGGAACCACATAATCATTTGAATCATCTGTTGAGATGCTTTGTTCAGGTTGGGGTTCATGAATTACAGGTTCCTGAAAATTTGGTTCAGTATTACCTATCCCAGTAGGAACTGATAGAGTATCAATCAATTCACTGATTGTTGGTTGAGGAAGGTTGTGAGGCAAGACATAGTACGAGATACTAGCATCAGCTTGATATGAGGAATTGATTTCAGTGTTGAACTCATCTGGAGGGTATCTTGATGAGTTATCAATTCCTATTTCCTCCACCGAGGTATTGGTAAACCTGGTGCTTTATGTACTTTCATCAAAGGTGATATGAAAGGTTTCCTCAACTTGTTATCTTCTGGTGTTAAACACCCTGAAGGCTTTGGATATCAGTGAGTAGCCTAAGAAATATCTATCATCAGCTTTTGCATCAAATTTGCCTAAGTGATCCTTGTGATTTTGAATGAACACATGACACCCAAACACATGAAAGTAGCTGATATCAGGAAGTCTTCCTTTGAAGATCTCATATGGGGTTTTGTTATGCCTCTTGAAAATGATTGACCTATTTTGAGTGTAACAGGCTGTTTTGACAGCTTCAGTCCAGAAGTGCTTTGAGAGTGCTGAGCCATTTAACATGCTTCTTGCAGCCTCAATGAGAGTTTTGTTTTTCCTTTCAGCTACCCCATTTTGTTCAGGGGTATAAGGATATGAGAAATTTTGAGAAATTCCTTTTTCATCACAGAAACTCTCAAGCTCTTGATTTCTGAACTCAGTACCATTGTCGGTTCTGATTTGTTTAACAGTAATGTCATTCTGATTTTCAATCTTCCTGATGAATGACATTATGATTTCAGCTGCCTGACTCTTTTTGGAAAGAAAGTATACCCAAGTGTATCTAGAGAACTCATCAACAATGACAAGTGTATACTTCGCATGCTGGATTGATCTTGTACTGACAGATCAAAACAGATCCATATGCAGGAGGTGAAGGCAGTTTTTGATTGAGAAATTTTGTTTTTTTTTAATGATGCTCTATGATGTTTGCCTTTTTCATAGGCTGAGCATGGTTTGTATTTTGCAAAAACCAGTGATGGTAAACCAAGGACTTTGTTTTGTTTTGCCAAGTTGTTTATATTTTTGAAGCTTAAGTGAGAGAGTCTCTTGTGCCACAGCCAGTTGATAGTTTCAGTGGCTTTGGCAAAGAGACATGTCCCATTCTGAGAGAGAGTTGACATGTCAAGAACATATACATCATCTCTCCTGGGAGCTATTAAAACAACTTCTTTGTTGGCATTGAAAATAGTACCTTATTTATCATTGAACTGTACTATGTACTTAGCATCACATAACTGACTAACATTGATGAGATTGTATTTCAGACCATTGACATAAGCTATTCTAGAGAAAACTATACCATTGCATTTTACTGAACCATAACCTTCAGTGGGACATGATGAGTTATCACCAAATACTACCTTGGGTCCTGGTTCCTTTATATACTTGTGCATATACTCCTTAACACCAGTCATGCTCCTTGAACATCCACTATCTAGATGCCAAATAGGCTCCCTGGCGTGTCTCTGCACAAATAGTAAACTAAATTAGTTTCTCTTGCTGACCCACTTACTAGTGGGCTTGGGTCTGATGGTCTGCTTAAACTTAGCAAGTGATTCATGATCAGTGGTTGAGTGTAGTGTGCTACCACAAGTGTTGCATTTTCAGACTAAGGAAGACTCAGTGATGCAGGGCTGTTTTGAACTTTTCCTTGCTTGAATGACTCTAACAAGCTGAGATGTCTCATGAGCTGGATTTCCACATATATCACAGCATGTGTTCATGAGACAGTCATCAGGACGATGATCATTAAAGCCACAATGTGGGCAAGGAGGAAAAGGTATTGCTTTAGGTCTTTGACCTTGCTTTGATGATGAAGCATACTGCTGACCAATATTGGTATGACTTGCATCACTGGATGATCTTACATACTGTAAGTGATCAGAATTTCTGTGATCATCCTTTTTGCAGATCATGCAAAAAAGGATTTTGTAGCAATTATCAGTGGTATGGCTGGTATAATGGCACAGATCACACTTCTGTTTATGCTTGGTGTTTGATTTTGACCTTGATAAACTAGAGGAGGCTGACTTAGTTTCATTGATTGTTGAATCAGGAGCTTTCTCAATAGAGTTCATCTTTTCAGTCAACTTCCTCACCAATTCAGTCAATTGTTGGATTTGACCTTCTTTAGTAGGGGATTTTTCACAACTTCCTCACCATCCTCGTTTTCACTCTCCATCCCCATCCCCACCGGGGAATTGCTTTACATCCCCATCCCCATCCCCAATGGGGATCAGGGATCCCCGCGGGGATTCGGGGATTTTCCACCCTTATAAAATAACATAAAAATTCCACAAACTCATCGAAAATATAAATAATTTTGACTCATAAAGTGTCTCAACAAACGTACCTACATCGCACATAGTTGTATGAATTACAATTCCAATTTAACTTTAAACTCATTAAGCATTATAACATCACATCTAATATAAAAAAATGTATCATATGTGTGTATTCGGATACAATAGTTAAGTAATATGTAGTTTATGTTTATACTTCTAATTCTAAAGATGCTTGATTCTATAAATATCACATATGCATAAATATATACATGTCGATACTCATAAACATATATACATATATATATACAAGTTAATTGAGTATGAATATATATAAATTCTAGATACTTATACACTAGAAAGATCGGGGTCGGGGCCGGGTTCGGGGATATATGTTATCTCCATACCCCTATCCCCCGACATTTTATTCGGGGATTCCCCATCCCCGTCCCATTCCCCGGTCAACTCGGGGATTCCCCAGTCAAATCGGGTTTGGGGGATCGGGTTCCCATCGGATATGGATTTTTTTGCCATCCCTACATATGATATACATATCATATCACATGTAATATTACATATCATATATATATCATATGTGATTTTACACTAATATCATATGTGATATTCAATTTAGTGTTTAATCATATATGATTTTTTTCATGCAACATTCAGTAACGTAAAAAAAACAAAAAGAAAAACGTGAAAAAAACGAATTTTTTTATTTTTTTCGAAAGTATATCAATGTGTCCGTTTATAGAGATAATTAAATGCTCGTCGCGACGGTGTAAATATTTTCGCTTAATGATTAACGGTTTAAGAGATATTTAAATTAAGAAAATAGGTGAAAAATAAAATGTTTTTAATCTCAGCATTTCTTTTTAGATGAATGATAAAGATGAATCACATTAAAAAGTTTGATATGTAAAATAACTCCCCTCTTTTTTTGATACGAAGGAGTAATTAAGAGGAATTGGATAGTACAAAAATAGGAAGGTGGAGCAAAAAGGCATGTGATGGAGTGAAAATAAAGGGCCGTATCCGAAGCCGGTAAAAAGCAAGCAGTCGCACTTCCCAATAAACTTGTCTGCGAAATCTTTGCCGTGTACCTTGCTTAAAACCTTTAATAAACAAACAAACAAACATACTTTTATACCACTTAAAACATACATCTCTTCCTAGAAATAAGTTTTCAAATCCAGGATTGCATCTGGTTGTCACAGTTTGACCAAATCGAAGACGATAGAAAGTAAGTGAATAATTAACGATCGATTGTTAGGAGTCTTGTGGCATGTGAGGGGCATAAATGGGATTTATATCACATTTGTGAGTTGCACATGTATTGTTCTCCACAATACTCCTAACTAACTTTCCCTCCAAAACCACCTTTAAATAGTCGTTAGCTTTCATTCTTTCATTTCAGTTTTTTAGAATTGTAATTCCTTTCTCTCTCTCAATACTCACTTGTAACCAACCATTGTAACAAACCATCATTGATAATCCAATTAAGATTTCGACTATAACAATTCTTCAATCTTGTTTGTCCAAGTTAATTGTGAATCCATTAACGGATCTTAAGTGATCCCTGTATGGTGTATCGAAGGGTATCGAGACTTTTCCGTGAAGTCTCATTGAAATGTATCAAGATTCATAGTTCTAGATTCTGTTGAGTTTTCCGCCAAATTCGTTATTCAAGATTCACCATAATTCAAGAAAGATCACAAAACAATGGCGCCATCAACAAGAACAACTAGTACCGTGAATGGGGAAAACAATGATGATAACACAAGAAGATATGACGGCATTGAATGGGTTCGCACAAACAATGGAGCGTATGATGAGTCAACCTGGATGATGAGTCGAATCAGTGAATAGGGACCAAGTCAAAACCAAAGATGAGATGACTAAAGGAGTTTCCTAAGTTTTCGGGAATGATGTAAGAGGATGGATCTTTAGGTGTGAGCGCTTTGCAATTGATAGCATTCCGTATGATCGAATGAGGTTAATTTCTGTTCATTTGTTTGATAAAGCACTTCTTTGGCATAGACAGTTTATTAGATTACATGGGAATTGGTTTCTTGGTTGTTTATAGAGATGCTATCATTCAAAGATTTGGAACTGTGTTTGATGATCCAATGTCTGAACTAAAGAATGTTAAATATGAAACTAATGCAAAAGAATATCAAGATGTGTTTGATACTTTGCTAAGTAGAGTCGACATCAGCGAATGACATGCAATCAGTTTCTATCTTGGGGGTTTACCAACTGAGTACATGGTTGAGAACCAAAAAGTGTGTAGCTAATACATATAATTCTGCAAAAGAGATTTAATTCTATGAGAAAATTTTAAGGGTGTTGTTATTGGTAACCCCTTAGGGGAGGGATGATATCGTATGAATCGTAGTGTTACCCGATCGCAACACGCCTGCCTCGTAGTGAATCGTATGGATTTCCTTTACCACAACCCATCGGTGAACATGGAAAGAATTCAAATTTTGGAACGTTGGGGACTAGCCAACGGCTAGTTGTCACTTTTAAAAAAAAATCCCTTTAAAACCAAATAACAAACACTCATTGTCCTAGACATTTGAGAGGGCAATATACGAGAGGTGACTATGGTGTTCCCACTATTATACTTGAAGTCACCGCGTCATAAGATATATGGATTTGGCATGCTTTTTTTGGTCCCCCGGGGTCAAACAACGATATCAACGTATTGAATACGTCTAACTTGTATCTTACAGATCTAAATGGAACGGCGATGAACAGTTCATTCCACGTGAATGGACGCTTTTACAAACGCGGCTACTATTTGACAGATGGAATCTATCCTAAGTGGTTCACATTTGTTAAAGCATACTCGTATCCAACCGACAGGAAAAGAGAGTAAGATTAAGAAGTTACAAGAGGCTAGAAAGGATGTCGAGTTTTGTTTCGCCTGAAGGAAAATGGAAAATTCTCGACGACCTCTCCAGCTATGACCAAAGCGAAGATTTCCAATCAGGTTCATGCGTGTGTTATTTTGCACAATATGGTTATAAACACCGAAAGGAGGCATAACTCACCGTTCATATAATGGATGAGCCGTCTAGCCGATGTTCGACAACAAAGGTGGTAGCGGAGTTAGACGAATTTCTCCATGACCGTCTTCATATGATCTCAATGAGCACGAAAGCACGTCAATACTTGCCGCATCTCGATGATTAGTGGTTTTTATTTTAATCTAGTTTTTTTAAGTATTATGTTATGTTTTTTTTTAAGTATTATGTAATGTTTTTTTTTTTAAGTATTATGTAATGTTTTTATTTTTAATGAAATGGTATGTTTTTATTTTAATATTGTATGTGATTTTATGTATTAAAAAAAAATCGGGTACTAGGGTACCACTCCCTTTAAATCGGGTAGTGTTAGGGTAGAATTTGGTAGTTTTGAGTTGGAGGATTTTTTTTGGATAGAGGTGATGTGCACTTAAGTGCATAGTTACATCCCCTTCCCCTTTAGTGGGTTAGTCTTCCCCTTCACTCACATTCACCCACTTTGTTGATCAAAAGCTTTTTATCGATTTTTGTTTCGTATTCTTTTTTGTCTTTTAATACTTTTGACTTCATATTTTCTATTTTATACTTTCAGTTATGTAGTTTTATTAAGAAAAAAAAATGTTAATACCCTTTTAGAGTAAGTGTGTATAACCAACCTTAAATTTTAATCTCATTCATCCTCAGGTGACGAATGACCATTCTCAAATAATAAGCCAGTTATTAATTATATGTTATAGTGACTTTTTACTATGTGTAACTAAAAACTGAACTCAATACCCGTTTCTTAAAAAATCTCTGATAAAATAAAAGCTATATTATTAAAATTTAAGACTATACACACAAAAATGTTTTGTTAAAATTATGAAACCAAGCGAATTCAAATCAACTTTTGTTATGTGTCAAAATAATTGTCTAGTCTTTACTACTTATAAAGAATGGACGATAATTATTGAATTCTTGAAAATTTCTTAAACTTTAAACCTTAATAAACTTATATATGTCACTTATATATCTCACTAAATTTAAATTCAAACAAATACTAAAGACTTTTTGTCACATGTTAATCTTTTATTTTTTACATGGCATATGAATTTTTATATTTAATAGTTCCAAAAAACATTCTAAACTCTACTATATAATCATCATAATTTTCAGAAAACACACGTTTTAATTTAAAAAAAAAACACATGTTTTACATCAAAATTCGAATTAAAATTATGATTTCGCAAGTATAATTATTTGTCGCTATACACTGTCGTTTTTCGTTAGTATACATCTAGTTTATTGTATGGGTATGTTTGAAATAATTGTCAATTGTTGACTATGCATAATTGCATATGTATAACTGACTAATTTTTCGTACTATTATTACAACCAATGTTTTGAAACCCGGGTTTGTGATCGACCCGGCCAAGACACCGGGTCACCGGGTCAACCGGGTCAACCCGGTTAGACCGCGTTTTATGCATATGTCCAAACATCTATTTCTAATCATCCAAACATAATGTTCAAACATCTGGGCTAAGAATAAAAAGCAAAGAACCATTTTTCATGCTCTAAACAAATCAAAGGGATAAATGATATAAACTTGCATAATTTTCTAAACAACCATAAATGCTACGGGATTACATGTTTATACTTCAAAGGCATAAATCCTACGTAGATACAAGCGCCATACTTTAAAGACACGCATCTAGATTTACAAGTTTATTTTTTTCAAAAAAAAAAAAAAAAAAAAAAAAATTAAAAAAATGATAAAACTGAACGGGACCGTGGCCGCTTAAAAACCCGCCGTATTTTAACGGCCAATTCGCTTTTTTAAAACCCTGCCAATTTTCGTTTTTGTCCCGAACCGGTTCAACCTGTTAACCCGCATTTCACCCGGGTTTCAAAACATTGATTACAACTTTACAAGTTTGTTTTTGATTGTTTAAGCATTGACAACGAAGATAGCTTTTTTGTAGGCATTGGAAGAAGATCAACAACCACTCATTCATTTCTGTACTTTTGTTGACCGCATATATGTTTATTTGGATGTACGGTAACTTTGTAACAATGGAGAATTTTAATGATTGTTAGTTATTACCTTTACCATTATTTTCATTATTGAGATCCTTAGGGTGGTGTCATTCATGATATCATACCTCACCCATATCTTACCATATTTTTCTAGTGTCAACCATGATTTCATACCTTACCTAATTTTAAAGTATGCAACGGTCCAATTTTTGAAACAAAGATACACGCTCCATATCCATGCCGTTTCGGCAATCTTTGCCGCATGCCTTCCATACCGCTCGATACCTCAATGACGGCAACGGTGTTGCCGATTGGTATGAAGGCACACTGAGGCATACCGTGCCCCATTGCCACTACTCTTAGCTTGTATGTTTAATTATACGCGCCACACAAAAATATGAAACCTGATATATAATTTTGTTCCGCACTAGATATGATATAGAGAACACTTATATAATATGGTTAGAGAACACAAAAATATGAAACAGTTTAATTTTGTATTACAAAATTTATGGTGTTCGATTCATTAATTAACCTACTAATAAACACTTGATACACTATATATGATTAGAGAAACATGATATTGATACTTGAGCGGTCTGTTTGTTATCTTTGTCAAAGTTGGTTGCGTAGGAATACATTATTCAAGTATCAAAACCACCGTACATAAGCATATATAGGAACAAATCAACAAATCATTGTTCCTTAGGGTGGTGGCAACGGCTTCGGGGTGAGGTGCGGGCTTGGCCAGCCCGAGCGGCTACACCGCCGCCACCTATGCGGGCTCGAGCGGGCTCATGTTGCAACGGGTAAATACTTGTGTCAAAATGGATGCTTCTCAGTCGTCCGCTTCGGGCTATGTCGGTCCAAAAAATTCGCAAACTAGTAAATACTTGTGTCATATTACACAATATGATTTTAAAAGACGACGTGGCAGATTATCACGGTTCATATAATGGATCAAATTTGTCAAGTGCCAGCTTTATGACCGAATGTACTACGAGTTACTCGACGAAAACATCCATAACCGTCTCCTGATATGATCTTACTGAAAGCATGTAGTAAATGCTCAAAACTTACCACACCTTGACGACTAGTGTTTCTTTTTTTCTTTTAAGTATTATTTCCTTTTTTATGTAATTTTCTTTTAAGTATTTTGTAATTTTCTTTTAAGTAATAATAATAATATTATGTGTTTTAATTAAATTGTTTGATATAATTTTAAATATAAAAAGGTAAAAAAAAAAAAAAAAATGGTGAGGTAGGATACAGGTTGCCACTAAAATCTATGAAAAGGAGGGTGGTGTGGGGATGAGATGAGTTGGAAGAATGTTATTGGTGGATAGTGAGGGATGGTTGCCACCACCCTTAGTGGTTGCTTTCGGGTTTAGGGAATTATTCAGTTCACATTCGAAAATAAGCTAACAGTCTATGATATTTATCAACCATTATAGATTTTCACAGTTTCTATTTATAAATGTCTGTTTGCTTGTCGATTAAGAAGGGTTCAATCTTGTTTAGATAACAATTTTGATGAGCTAGCATTTGAAGAAAAAGAAATGAATAGATAAAGTCGGCGAAGAAGAGCTGCCAAACTAGCAAATACATTGATGTAGTGGTGGAGCTAAAAACATTTTCGTGGAAGGGACAAAAAAAAAAAAAAAAAAAAATCGGAAAAAACATTAGATACAAAGGCTGAGATGAAAAATAAAAATAAAAATAACACATGAAATTGCAAATAAAGGGCAGGACCTTTTCCGGTCCTCAAGTAGCTTTGCCCATGCATTTATGTGCAACAATTATTATATTGTTTTTTAGAATTGAGCAAGACATACACCTTACACGTTAATTATCGAATTGTGTTTGATGTCATGTTAAATGATTAATTAGATTAGATATTTATTACGTTCTTGATAGTTATTTTGTGTACATTGCGACGACGGTATAGTTGGTCTTAAGTTGTTTGCTTAGGTTGTAGCTCACACCTACACAGCTGGAATTAGGAATATTCACTATTACACCAATTAAGGCATGACAATTCAATAGGTACAGTTAGTGCAAATATGATGATATTTAAACTAAACGGTATTTTATGTTTTAATAATAACAAATACTGAACTCGTGTAGCAACTCGTAAATTTTCATAAGGTAAAATGACTATTTTACCCTTTGACTTCTTAAAGTTTACTTTGACTTTTGACTATTTGACTTTTACCGTAACGTAAAAGCAAATACTGTAACTGGTAGTAACTGGTAATTTTCCAAGTTAAATAATTCACTCTGGTATGGATTATTACACTCTGAACATTTTTGTTCACCTTTGCTATAAATAATTATTTAAAGTTGTTACTTTATTAATTACGAAAGTTTAATCGTGTAAACTTTCCTCGCGGTCAACACAAGACTACGATAAGTCTAGGTGTTCAAAATACTATATTTTCACCAATAGTCATAATTTATATGAACTATTAGTACTTTGTTATTTTTACGTAAATATTTTACTCTTTACGTAATACGCGTGCTCAAACCTACGTTATTAGATTTTAACAACATAGACGCACCCAAATAGACTTATCACACTTTTAATATACCTTGTTGGAGTATATTGATAAGTTTTAGGGTTATTATACAAAAAAGTCATTAAAGTTTGCGGGAAATTTGTCCTAAGTCACTAAAGTTTAAAAGTTGTCATTCAGATTACTCAACGTTAAAAAGAAAACACGTCTATAATTTCAGCGATTTTTACGTTTATTTTTTTTATATGTTAAGTAACATAAATGTCGTGTCTTTACAAGTTCAGTAACGTAGATGACAACTATCATAAGTTCAATAATGTGGATGACAACTTTCATACGTTGAGTAACCTGAATGACAACTTTTAAACTTTAGTGACTTAGGACAAATTTCTCGCAAACTTTAGTGACTTTTTTGTATAATAACCCTAAGTTTTAACATTTTTGTAAGTATTATATTTTTATGTTACCCGGTTTTAAGTTTCGTGACTTGAGGGCTTAACATTAGTAATTACCGGGATCAAACTATACCACTAAATACTTAAGTAAATGTAAAATGATCACCAAAATCCTTTCTTTTTCCTATGAGGACACGTCAAAAACCACAAGGGACACTAATCCTTGTGGTGTTACTACTTGGTACACATGTACACCATCCTTTTTCATCTAGTCTCATACTTATCACATAAGTATTATCTTATCATTTGATAAGATCTAAGAAACCTCACAAATTCTCCATTCCTCCTCTATGTGACCGTACAACATATGAACACCATTACCATCATTTAGTTTAATTCAATATACAAGTTAAACAAGAAAATTGAAGGTGTTGATGAGCTATACCTAGTCCAAGTGGTGATTTGTTGATTTAAAGCTTGGCACAAGACTTATACAAGGTATTTAGGGGCTGAATAAAAGGAGCTATTACAAGGGTAAAGATATTAGTGAACTTTCGTTAAAGGGTTGAAGACAAGGGTTAAAGATTGAAAGAAGTTAGGCTTGATTATTAGTAACTTTTAATCCTATCCTTGTAAGGTTTGAGTTTATTTTCATATTCATTCAATATGGTTGTAATAATCTCTATTATTATTGGATGTAATTTGATATAAGTATTATATGTAATATGGCATGATTGATGTTGTACATGAAGTTTGTAACATGAAAAGAAGCTAGAGCAAGCCTTAGGTAGGTTTTATGAACCTGAATTCTGAAACAGTCCCAAAGATTAATTAAAATGATCATCTCAGTAAATTTTGAGGTTAATTAAGAAATATAGGCTTGTAGAGCTATGTCTTATGGTCGTTTCGCCGGGTGGCGCACCTCATAACTCATCCCGATGAGTAAATGAGAGCCAAAATGGCAAAACATGTCAAAATCTGCACACCAGATTTCATTTGGGAAAAGCCCACGGTTCTGGTCGTTTCTGGAAGTCGACTCAGTTTTATGAAATGTAGCCAAGACCTAAACTTGAAGTTTGGCAAAATCCACGCTTAAAAAAAAGTTGTAAAACTCAACTTATTGTCGTTTTGGCAGGACTGAATGTGCAGCCAAACTTTCTGCAATGAAATATAAGTAATTACTTGTTATTAGACAATTGATATAAGTAAACTTTGGACTTTGGACTTGATTAAGCTTAAGAATCTGTTAGAGGAAGTAAAAACTAGAACTTGAGCTTTTGAATCACTTAAAAAGGACTTGTTGTTAAAAAGTTATGCCTAGTTAAGTGTTACTAGAGGCAAATATAGTGCTGGAACAAGAAAGCTTGCCGAAACGATTTTAAAACAAGGTTTTGACCCTTTTCTGTTCCGAATCAGCAAAAGTGTAAAACACGAAAGTTGCTCAGAATGACTTTTTCTGTAAACTCGGGGGCACATAAGCAGAAAGTGAACAACAAATCCTAAAAACTACAAAAACTAACCGGACATGTTGTATACCGGAAAACAACCATGGCTAAGAAACCTTAGTGTATTTTGATTCTTTGAGGCCAAAACAAAGCCAAGGCTGATGTCTCAAGGTATTTTGACTTAAAAATAGCCATTCGGTATGGCCTTATTTTTGTCTCAAGTTGCTTAACCATAACTTAGCCGCACGGTTAGTTTGGGCTTAATGACCCGAAACTTGTTTTAAAACTTGGTTCATTGGGTTAGACTTTGCTAGACTTTGACAAACTAAGTAAATGACCATATTCCATGTTAAACTACTTCACGACACACAACTCATAACACTATCACACAAGTTCAACAATAGTCTTTGACGAAACACGACACATGTTTTATACAACATTTGTCTCGTCAAATACTTTACTTATAAATGACAAGTACAATAATAGTAAGGAATTTCATTATCATAAGAGGCCTCTTCGGGGTGTCGAATCGACGAGTTGTGGATTTACGATTTAAAGTGTCCTGGCTCCTCATACGTTCACTACACGACCTCTTGATTTTGATAGCCCGAACGATGGTACGAGGTTATTTATAAAAGGACTATCATCCAAACAACACTTAAGGGATACTTTAACTTAAGGATTCATGTACAACATCATATTGAAAGCCAACATACTACATATACTTGTACACTTATATCGTACACTATACTAAAACGCGATTACTATGCTTTCGTAGGTAATCGTTAAAGATCGTGATCTTGTCATACTCTACCATTGATAAACATTTTATCGTTACACTCGCGCCGATCACTACAGGAGTTTCATAGCCCCAACTTTTGTTTAACTGTTTTATAAACTCTTTGGGGGAGATACATGCAACTGATTTTACTACATGCTAAAATGCTTTATTATGGACAATTACTTGCAAACTGAATGTCTTGACTGTATTATTGAATGCCTAAGTTGTTTTTGCCAAAAGTCCCCAACATCATGGACCACTAATCACTGGGAGTGAGCGCAAATATTGTGGATAGGCCTATCGAAATTGACGAACCCGTCTATGTTATCGGAAATAACAGGGCACTATATTTGAGATTATCTAGGTATAGGGCAAAATACCTACCGGAAAGTTATATATATATATATATATATATATATATATATATATATATATATATATATATATATATATATATATATATATATATATATATATCGTCCGGTGATATATATACAACAGTCAGTCGTGAGTGCCATGAGCTTAGAGCAATAATAACTATCAAGAAGATAATTGTACACATTGCAATTATACTACAAACTATATTGTCCACTACTGTTTTCAAACCTATGTGGTTTCTATCGTTTGTATTGACCGGTTAGGCAATCAAACGCACTATGGGCGTATAACAACGTAGCCCACTACTTTCATAAACTTGATATCTTGTGATCAACTGTTTTGCTTACAAACCTATGTACTCACTCAACCTTTGTGTTGACACTTTTTAGCATGTTATCTTAGGTTCGAAAGGAATTAGCTGGCATGGCATGTGAAAGCGCACGGAAAATATTTTGAAGACAATGCATATATTATCATTCGAAAAACTTTACAACTTTTATGTTGTACTTTGAATAATATTACAAACTGGTGGGACCTTTGTTTGTAAACTCTGATATTTTAATCGAATAATAATTTATTTCAAAACGTCTTATGTAGAGTCGTTTTCTGTAACTTGTGTTGTGAACTATGAAGTAATACCCCAGTGACACAATCTTACGCTGCAATAATTTTGGGGGTGTTACAGATTGGTATCAGAGCTTCAGTTATAGAGAACCAGGTTGCATATGAACCTAGGCTATAACTAAATCTTACATTTAACTCATATCACTCATTGTTGTCTTCAACATTCCGTGCGCCATGCCTATTCCTTAACACAATACTATGTTATTTATATAAAGACTGTTTATATAAATGATTGACTGAACATAACTGAATATGCCTATTACAAGGCATTATGGCACAACCAGATATCCTCGATCATATACATTTTTGTGATCTACGAAAATTTCTCAGACATTGTAGTTGATACAATGGTCTCATTATTATTAAGACATTGTAAGTATGCAATGGTCTTTCTTTTATCTCAAACAACGTGAGATACACAGTTGACTTAGACATATCTCAAGAATCGTGAGATACACAATTGGCCTAAATATATCTCAGACAATAAGAGATACACAATAGTTTTATCTATTTCTCAGACATTGTGTGTTGCACAATGGTCTCATTGGTATTTCTCAAACATTATGAGAAAACTATTTCATAACTATGAATTCACCAACTCTTTTGAACGCTATGCTGATTCTCTCTGATTATTTAACTCCCTGTATTCGAAGATGAGTGTGAACATTCATTCCATACTCTTGGAACACTTTTGACGTCTCATAACATATCACCTTATAACTCATCGATTAAGTATGAGTGTTGTGTCGAAAATTCTTAAGTAGGATGATTTGGAATGTCCTTATTTAAATGGACTGGGACGCCTTTTCATTAAAATAAAGAAATTTTAAATCGCCGAACCATAAGTTTATGATTTCTTACTTACATAAATTGGGACGCTTCTTTATGTAAGTAATGAATTATAAATGAGTGGGCTTATTTGTATCGGATATGACATGAGTATGAACTCGAACTCGAGAATCACAAGTATTCTTTGAAAAGATCTAGAAAACACGATAGTGTTTTACCACTCAGAAAAAATCTTAAGACCTTATTTGAACAACCTAAGTTCATTCTTAAGTTATCACTTTTGCTGTTACAAATCCTTACAAACATGAACCGTTTGTTGAGCTAACAAAATTGGTTAAAGTCAATTGAAACCCGACCTGATAGAATCAGATGTTTCAAGAACATAATTGAAACCCAACCTGATAGAATCAGATGTTTCAAGAATATAATTGAAACGCGGCCTGATAGAATCAGGTGTTTCAAGAAAAGAATTTGGTTGCCACATATTTGATTATGCACAAGTCGCATAAGTCAAAGTATTCCATATTTTGGAGCTA
Organism: Chrysanthemum makinoi; assembly: GCA_910596185.1. Taxonomy (NCBI): domain Eukaryota; kingdom Viridiplantae; phylum Streptophyta; class Magnoliopsida; order Asterales; family Asteraceae; genus Chrysanthemum; species Chrysanthemum makinoi. The sequence goes on from OU343217.1 coordinate 190,537,481, forward strand.
ACGTACTGGTTACACTCTTGAACTAATGGACTTAGTTCAGTCTCGAACTAACAAACTGGGTACAGTATCGCACCACCCATCACATAAGCTCTCCCACGAGCTCCTCCTATTGGTTGGCCATTATTTTGAGAAGATTATTTCTCGAAGGGTTCTCACTTTCCACATCCCATCATCGTTTGCTACTATTGTCGTCACTATTGTTATTTTTGCTATTGTTGGATCTTTGAGCAGTCTAAGCTCGCACAACTTGATCCACTTGGTTACGAGACATCTGAATTATTTCATCCAGTGTGAGTGATCAAACAAAGTTTCGTTCTCTTAAATACTGAGTAGAAGTTCTCAAATGAACTTTTCCAATAACTTCTCATTAGTTAAGACCATCACTAGGCACACTATTGCCAACGCTTGAAAGCGACGAATATAAGTTGTGATATTAACACCACTGATAGCAAGGAAACTACACCTTCATTTCTTGCACCTTATTCCGAGGACAATACTTCTTGATCAATTTCTTCAACTTAGTCCAAGCAATCTAGTGAGTATTCTCAATAACTAATAGATTGAGCAATAACATTTTACCCTGAGAAAGCATTGTCCAGAAGCATGCTTGCGGCATATTTATCTTTGCAATATTTAGCACAATTGCTGATTAGAATTTCTGAGCTTGCCGCTTACGAAATCCTTGTAAGGAATCTAGTACAACATTCACTTCCTGGCCCCGCAATATTAGGCCACACATTATCACCAGAAAGGTTACACAGATGTAAGTGTTAACTTTTAAAATTTCATGCTAGGATTAAGGTTTTGTTGAAAGCCTCGTTCGTGTATGATTTGTTTGGGGAAATTAGGAAAACCAAACTTAAGATATATTGGACTTTATACGATATTAGCAAGAATTGGCCTGGTAGCTTTCAGACTCGAGCTACTACCCGAACTTGGCAGTGTACACGCCACCTTTTGTGTGTGCATTCTGAAGAAGTGTCATACTTATGAGACACCTCCTATTTCTCTGGAAGGGATCCAGATTGATTTACGTTTGATCTTATCAGAAAATCAACTGAGGTCACAGACCATGAGGTCAAACGAATTAAGAAAAGTCGCATTCCTATTTTCAACACTCAATGGAACTCTAGAAGAGGTCCTGAATTCACGTGGGAACGTGGAGATGAACTCAATTATGCCGTTATCAGATAACACTCACTGAAATTCTTGACGAAGTTCCATTACAGAAGTACCCTCACCTCTTCTCGGGAACATCATTAACTCATAACACAAACTAAATCATGAGGACATGATTCCCGTAACTGGTGGAGGCTGTAGCAACTCGTAAATTTTCATAAGGTAAAATGACTATTTTACCCTTTGACTTCTTAAAGTTTACCTTGACTTTTGACTATTTGACTTTTACCGTAACGTAAAAGCACATACTGTAACTGGTAGTAACTGGTAATTTCTCAAGTTAACTAATTCACTCTGGTCTGGATTATTACACTCTGAACATTTTTGTTCACCTTTGGCTATAAATAATTATTTAAAGTTGTTACTTTATTAATTACGAAAGTTTAATCGTGTAAACTTTCCTCGCGGTCAACACAAGACTACGATAAGTTTAGGTGTTCAAAATACTCTATTTTCACCAATAGTCATAATTTATATGAACTATTAGCACTTTGTTATTTTTACGTAAATATTTTACACTTTACATAATACGCGTGCTCAAACCTACGTTATTAGGTTTTAAAAACATAGACGCACCCCAAAAAGACTTATCACACTTTTAATATACCTTGTTGGAGTATATTGATAAGTTTTAACATTTTTGTAAGTATTATATTTTTATGTTACCCGGTTTTAAGTTTCGTGACTTGAAGGCTTAACATTAGTAATTACCGGGATCAAACTATACCACTAAACACTTAAGTAAATGTAAAATGATCACCAAAATCATTTCTTTTTCCTATGAGGACACGTCAAAAACCACAAGGGATACTAATCCTTGTGGTGTTACTACTTGGTACACATGTACACCATCCTTTTTCATCTAGTCTCATACTTATCACATAAGTATTATCTTATCATTTGATAAGATCAAAGAAACCTCACAAATTCTCCATTCCTCCTCTATGTGACCATACAACATATGAACACCATCACCATCATTTAGTTTAATTCAATATACAAGTTAAACAAGAAATTTGAAGGTGTTGATGAGCTAAACTTGAAGTTTGGCGAAAGCCGCACGTCAAAACAAGTTGTAGAACTCAACTTATGGTCATTTTGGCAGGACTGAATGTGCAGCCAAACTTTCTGCAATGAAATATAAGTAATTACTTGTTATTAGACAATTGATATAAGTAAACTTTGGACTTTGGACTTGATTAAGCTTAAGAATCTGTTAGAGGAAGTAAAAACTAGAACTTGAGCTTTTGAATCACTTAAAAGGGACTTGTGGTTAAAAAGTTATGCCTAGTTAAGTGTTACTAGAGGCAAATATAGTGTTGGAACAAGAAAGCTTGCTGAAACGATTTTAAAACAAGGTTTTGACCCTTTTCTGGTCCGAATCAGTAAAAGTGTAAAACACGAAAGTTGCTCAGAATGACTTTTTCTACAAAAGCACAGGGGCACATACGCAGAAAGTGAACGACAAATCCTAAAAACTACAAAAACTAACCGGACCTGTTGTATACCGGAAAACAACCATGGCTAAGAAACCTTAGTGTATTTTGATTCTTTGAGGCCAAAACAAAGACAAGGTTGATGTCTCAAGGTATTTTGACATAAAAATAGCCATTCGGTATGGCCTTATTGTTGTCTCAAATTGCTTAACCATAACTTAGCCGCACGGCTAGTTTGGGCTTAATGACCCCGAAACTTGTTTTAAAATTTGGTTCATTGGGTTAGACTTTGCTAGACTTTGACAAACTAACTAAATGACCATATGCCATGTTAAACTACTTCACGACACACAACTCATAACACTATCACACAAGTTCAACAATAGTCTTTGACGAAACACGACACATGTTTTATACAACATTTGTCTCGTCAAATACTTTATTTATAAATGACAAGTACAATAATAGTAAGGAATTTCATTATCATAAGAGGCCCTTCGGGGTGTCGCATCGACGAGTTATGGATTTACGATTTAAAGTGTCCTGGCTCCTCATACGTTCACTACACGACCTCTTGATTTTGATAGCCCGAACGATGGTACGAGGTTATTTATATAAGGGCTATCAGCCAAACAACACTTAAGGGATACTTTAACTTAAGGATTCATGTACAACATCATATTGAAAGCCAACATACTACATATACTTGTACACTTATATCGTACACTATACTAAAACGCGATTACTATGCTTTCGTAGGTAATCGTTAAAGATCGTGATCTTGTCATACTCTACCGTTGATAAACATTATATCGTTACACTCCGCTGCTTATCACTACAGTGAGTTTCATAGCCCCAACTTTTGTTTAACTGTTTTATAAACTCTTTGGGGGAGATACATGCAACTGCTTTTACTACATGCTAAAATGCTTTATTATGGACAATTACTTGCAAACTGAATGCCTTGACTGTATTATTGCATGCCTAAGTTATTTTTGCCAAAAGTCCCCAACATCATGGACCACTAATCACTGGGAGTGAGCGCAAATATTGTGGATAGGCCTATCAGAATTGACGAACCCGTCTATGTTATCGGAAATAACAAGGCGCACTATATTTGAGATTATCTAGGTATAGGCAAAATACCTACCGCAAGTTATTTATATACACATAATATATATATATATATATATATATATATATATATATATATATATATATATATATATATATATATATATATATATATATATATATATATATATATATATATATATATATATATATATTTATATCGTCCGGTGATATATATGCAGCAGTCAGTCGTGAGTGCCATGAGTTTAGAGCAATAATAACTATCAAGAAGATAATTGTACACATTGCAATTATACTACAAACTATATTGTCCACTACTGTTTTCAAACCTATGTGGTTTCTATCGTTTGTATTGACCGGTTAGGTAATCAAACGCACTATGGGCGTATAACAACGTAGCCCACTACTTTCATAAACTTGATATCTTGTGATCAACTGTTTTGCTTACAAACCTATGAACTCACTCAACCTTTGTGTTGACACTTTTTAGCATGTTATCTCAGGTTCGAAAGGAATTAGCTGGCATGGCATGTGAAGGCGCACGGGAAATATTTTGAAGACAATGCATATATTATCATTCGAAAAACTTTACAACTTTTATGTTGTACTTTGAATAATATTACAAACTGGTGGGACCTTTGTTTGTAAACTCTGATATTTTAATCGAATGATAATTTATTTTAAAACGTCTTATGTAGAGTCGTTTTCTGTAACTTGTGTTGTGAACTACTCCATCCGTCTCAAAATTTAAGTCCAGTTTGACTTTTTGACTCGAACTTTGACCTTAAATATTTTCGTTTGTATTATATAACTGTTGATGAAAATTATACCAAATGAAAATACATTTAAAACACAATCCATTCATATATTTTGCATCAAGTATTATATAATACAAACAAAAATATTTAAGGTCAAAGTTTGAGTCAAAAAGTCAAACTGGACTTATAATTTGGGACGGAGGTAGTATGAAGTAATACCCCAGTGACACAATCTTCCGCTGCGATAATTTTCGGGGTGTTACAACTTGTAATAAAGTAAAATGTGGAAGTTACTCGTAATCATAATTCTTCATAGCTAAATACGTTTTAAAAGGTTTAGTGTGTTTAAGCCTTAAAGCACAAGATTAATAGATTTGTTATGTTAGGCTATAAAACCTAATGGATTTGATTGTATCTGAAGATCAAATTTTAAATAAATACTTAGTTATAATATGATCTCTTAGAAATAATACTCTAATTGCCATCACATTGTTTTCAATAGTAAAATAACTTATTCGAAAAATATTGATTTGCACATTTATAATTTTTATTAACACACTTTATTACTCCCTTCGTCTCAAAATTATTGTCATTAGAGAGAAATCATTAAATTTAATAAAAATGGGGCCACTATAAATCTCACCCACTCAAAAAGAATATTCCCTTAATATATTCTTTAGTTTTTACTAAAAATAGAAAATGGACAATCTTTTTGAAACATCCCAAAATAAAAATATGGATAATTAAATTGAGACGGAGGGAGTATATACATTAAATAGTTGTATTGTATATATAAATGCTTTAATTAATTATATACTGAAATGTGCTAATAAAAAATGTCATTGTGTCACTTCCCTTATTCTAATGATTATACTTATCAATGGCTACTTTGGACAAGTGTGATTAATAATTATTATATGATAACGGAATATCTCATAAGTACACGTTAGAAAATATTGGATAGGTCTTCTAACAACATGATGTAATTGTTTTTTAGAATAAACCTTAGAGCACAAGGTATGCAACATACCAATAACACGTTATTGGTATGCCACTTTAGCGCCACATCATACACTTTCAAATAACACACTAATAACTCAAACACTCATCCCTCATAACACACCAATAACATGTTATTAGGTCACACTTTTTTTCATTTTATTTTATTTAAAAATAAACACTTTTTATTAAACATAAAATAAAATTACAAATACATAAAAACGATTAAAAAAAACGCAATATACTACACACAAAAAAAAGAGATAAAAAAACGATTACAAAAAAAACAAAAAAAAAACAACTACATGATACGATTAAAAAAATATTACAAATAAATAAAGACATGATACGAGTACATGAAAATAAAATACAACACAACAACAACAATTTGGGTGTATTTATTTTTTTTCCCATTGCTATGCAAACTTTTCTTTTTAAACTTTTACCCGTTGCATGCATTCAATACAACACAACAATTTGTGTTATCCATATACCCCATGTGCATTCAATACAATACAACTTTTGACAAATACAATACAACTTTTGACAAAAAGTAAAATAAAACATTAATTAAATTGGAAAAGCATGAATGATGTATTTAAAAACATCAAAGAAAGAATAAAAAGTAAACAGTGATTTGTGTTGGGAATGTAAACACCTCACTCATTTTTCATCCCTCTCTCTCTCTCCAAATGCAATCGATACATCTTCTTCTTCACGAAAATGTTTCTACAACTGCCCATCCGTTTTTTTTTTTGTTTTTTTTTTATTTTTTTTATTTTTTTTTTTTTTAAGCATGAAATGATCGGTTTTTTATGAATGGCGTGAGCCACTCAACTGGCTCAAATCAATTTGGAACGAGTTTGGCGGACGAATGGCTCAAAGCCTGGTATACTTTTGGCGCGCCATCAGATGCAGTTGGCATGTTATTTACATCGATACCTCCTGCTCTTACTTGCAAAATGAGAGGTCCACTAAACGACTTATCAATGTCTGAAGAGGTCCACTGGGGGACCATTTTTCTTATCATAATCTGTGGCATATTTAACTAGGCTTATTAACAAATTTTATACATTTAAATTAATTTAATTAATAACGTTCTTGAAAAATATAATAAGTATAATTGGGTATAATTAACACTAAGATTGGTATATTCAATATAGATCTCAAATTTACAATAGATCCAGTGAACCAATTATAAATATTCATTTTTCTAATCAAAATAAAAAAATAAAATAAACTTTCACTCTTTTCTAAAAAAATTAATTATCTCGCAAACCGTTAATCGTTACGCAAAAAAAATCATATCATCGCGACGAGAATTAAATTATATTTCTATAGATATGCACTTTAATATATTTTTAACGATTTTTTTTCAAAATTTCGTCATAGAAAATCATGTGAATTGTGAAAATCACATGTGATTCGATTTTACAAATCACATATGATTTTTGATTTGTAAAAATCATATATGATTTGATTTTTACAAATCACATGTGATTCTTACAAATAATATGTGATTTTTGAAACTCATATATGATTTTACAAATCATATGTGATTTTTCTGGTCGGAATTTTTGAAAAAAAAAAGTTTGTCCACAAATAATGAGAAGTACATATCTATAGAAAGAAAAAAATAGAAAATCGTTTTTTTATTAATTTTGATAAAAAAATATATGGCTAAAATTGATTTATTAAATTTATGGTAAATATGAAATATATATTGATCTCAACTCAAAATTGGTATAGCACTAACTGGTGAGACCGCTTTGTTTTTTACAACATTGTTATGAATAAAACACAACGGTTGAGTCTTATAATCTATTTTTCAATTGTAGGAGTTGTAGATGCGGCAATTTTGAGTTGTTAACTATCAATTAGTGTTTATGACTTTACTAGCCTATAAACCCGTGATAAATCACAGGTGGCTTATAAAGAGTTTGAAAACAAAAGTTCAAATACTTAAAGTAACAAATAGTAATTCTCAAACAATAATCCAAATTTTTCACAAGTTAAGGCGAAAAGAAACTTGCATATATAAAATCATAACATGAAACAACAGTTTGCATTAGATGATAGAAAGAAATAGCTATGGGAAACTATCTTCGTTAATCTTCAATAGAAACCTCTTGTTGGAAGGACTAAGTTTCAACCTCGAGATGATAGTGGTGTTACACACATCAATTCTTGTTATTTTTTGTGCCTCCATGGGAATTATTTGCAACTCTTGTATCCTTGATTCATAAATATGGGCCGGTTTAATTGAGTAACCATACCAGCTCACATGCAAATCAATATAATGAACTTCTTAAATACCAACTATAGCATAAGTCAATCAGCAATTCAATTTTACCTTTTTGTTGCGTAACCATACCAGCTTACGTGTCCTTATCCTGTAGCGAACTCATTCATGTAACACCATATGAGCCAAAAGATTGTGCATGTAAGAAGTAAATGTAAGTATAAAACGCAAAGTCTGCATTTAAAGTGAAGTATAAATTCGAAGCCTAAAAATGAGCACGCGACAATTATTTCATTCTGACAAACCAAAGTTTGAGGCCTTTTTAACATTTTTTTATAGTGAATTGGATATGACACTTAAGCTATGAATGGTATGAAAATTACGGATGCTAAAGGTGCGTTTCTACTACGCTAGTTCGCGGTTCTTAGCATATAAACACATGTCACACCCCCAAATTACCTGTTTTGCAGCGGAATGGAATTCCTGGGGATTGACTGTCATAGCATCACAATCACAGTTATATTGAACGACCTAAAGTGTCGTTTGGAAAATACATCGTTTGATTTAATAAAACAATCAGAGTTTACAAAGTAGGTCCCAAATGAAAATCAACTTGTGCGGAAATATGTTTGTTACAATTCAAACGATGTTTTAAAGTGCGTAAAACCCAAGTGAGACGCGTCGTCACCACGACTCCATGATGTGTCCAAATGCATGCCATGAAGTGAATGCCTTAGATACCTGAGATAAAACATGCTAAAAGTGTCAACACAAAGGTTGAGTGAGTTCATAGAGTTTGAGTTGAAATGAAAAACCGTTCGAAATCGTTTATGTAGCAAAGGCATTGTAAATCGTTGAAATGTAAAGACTTTCAAAATCGTTTATGTAGCAAAGGCATTGTAAATCCACTCAGTTCCAAGTCCGGCCCATACAAAACTTGCAACCTGTGTGTTCACAACCCACTCGAATATGTAGAGTTTATGTTCAAGTGCATGATGTCAAATGAATTCACAAAATAGTGCATGGCTCAATGTATCAAAATCGTTTAGGCAGCAAAGGCATTGTAAATCCACTCGCCCAAGTCCCGCCCATACAAAACTTGCAACCCTGTGTGTTCACAACCCACGAATGTATATAAAGTTTATGTAATTCGTTTGAACACAATCATCGTAGTGTGAGTTAAATGGTTTCACACTCATCGTTAAAACAACATCGTATTTATTTCACTAAGTTCATGACACCAAAGCGTAAACATCGCACCAATAAAAATTGGAAATCATCGTTTCATCGCCGCCCTAATAGGTAATTTGCCAATTTACCTTAATGATTCAAATATAGTGCGCCGATTTCCCTAACTGGGTCAATAAGAGCGGGAGTGTTAATTCCAATAGGCCTATTCACTATACTCGCGCTCACCGCAAGTGACTAATGGTTCATGATGTAGGGACTTCGAACATGGCAAATACTTAGTGACAATAAAACATCGGATATAGCATACAGTTCAAAGCATTTGTGTTCGATTAAAAATGTAGCATGTATCTCCCCCAAGAGTTTGTAAAACAATTAAAAGAGTAAAAGTGGGGCTATGAACTCACTTGGATAAACTGGAATAACGGCAAAAGTGAGTACACCGAGGTTTAATGTGATGCGTTAACCGGGACCTATTACGAATGATATGATATGTCATGAGTTGCAATGTAATGCTATGCATGCACTTCGTATGTTATTTATACCATTTGCGGGTTTTGAAAATATTACTCGTCGTCGAAAAAATACTCTTTTGACGTCTTGACCCTTCGAAAATGACTTTACATGTTTTTACATTAAAATGTCATCCTATAATGGTTTTATAATGATTTTTGGTGAAATTTACACTTTTCGTCGCAAAACATGTCGTAGGAATTTTCATGAAATTTACAAAAATGGCTTTGGAAAACTAGTCTTAAAACGGTGTACGTCGATCGTTAGAGAACGAACTCGACGGTTTTGGAAAGTTTGTATCGATATCTAGAAGTTTCAGTTCAGGAGTTTTCGTCCAAAAGGTCTCGATCATAAAGGTATCAAGGGTTAAAGTTGATGATTTTTGCTAATGTTGTGCAGAAAATGAGTTTCGGCCAAGTTTGAACATCCGTAAATAATTGACTACAACTCCGCTTGACAAACAGCTTTTTGTTTTGAAAATATGGCCGGTGAACTTGATTTTACTAGAAGACATTTTGTTCCAAAAAGTTTCACAACCTTGTTAAAAACAGCCGTAAACATGGTCGTTACAGCTACTAAAATACTCGTAACGTAAAAAATAATATAGTTTTGAGAAAATAATATTTACGGCAACTTTATGAAAACGTGCATATATTTGTCGTTTCAAATCCGCTTTCTACGTATAATACGTCCTTAGCTTCGTATCGAAGTAAACTAATATATTTTTGAGAAGTCGAAATAATTTGTGAAGCTTAAGGCTCGTTTTTGACCCGAATAAACTAAAAACAGTTTGCTGAAAATCCAGAAAATAATACGTTTCGTCGTCAAACTTCAAAAATTCACCACGGCTTCGTTATAAGTCCGTTTTAATCCGTTCAAGCGGCCACGGATTCGTTTTAAAGTATATTTTCTAAAAATCAAGGCCAAAGTTTCGTACAATCTGTTGTTTTTTTCCAGAAACTCGAATTAAGGACAGAACATAAAAAAATATACATATCGAAAATAGTTTTTCTCGGACAAAACCTATTCTAACCCCTACAAATCAACTCCAAACTAATCTATTCCTACCATACACCTTCTTAGGGTGTCATGGGTTCCTAATCACCATCAAGACCAAAGAATACCATGAGAATAATTATAGGATGACCAATATGTATATATAACTTAAAAATCATGAAATAAATGGTATAAATCACATAACTTGCATAATATCTCCAAAAGTGAAAAGAAACATATGAAAATGAAAAGGAAACATGAAAATGATAAAAACATGCTTACTAGTGAAAATGAAGAGGTGTATGTAACAAGGATTAACTTAAATATCATTGGTTTTTATTTCAAAACCATATAAAGGATATAACTAGGTTGTAATAACACTTGATCTTGCAAAAATTTTGATCCCTTGTTTCTTGATGAGTGTGGCCGGTTTGATGAGAACCAAAAGAGGAGAGAACAAATTTTTCTTAACACTTGTGAAATGAAGATAATGAATGTATGAGAAATAATTGAGGTTGGAGTATGTATATGTACAATCAAAGGAGAAAAAAAGTAACCAACATAAATGCTAGCCCCTCCCCTAGCCGGTTTTTATGGATCATGTTTCTCATGATATATTTTTTTTTTTTTTTTTTTATAATGTATTTGTATATACTTGTATAATTTGCAAGATAGTGTAAGTAAATGTGTAGGAAAAAGTACAAGTATAGGTAAATGGAAATTTTTGGTACATGTAAGTTTTTAATAATTCAAAATAGGATGTAATGAGGTGATAAAAATTGTAAAAATGCTTTCCTTGTGAAATTTGGGTGATAAAATAATTATCGTATAATTTTTAAGAAAACGACGTAATAATTAAACTTTTACGATTAGTATACCAAATAAATTTGTAACACTAGGAAAACTAAAAATATAGTTTTTATGAACTAAATGTAAGTTTAAAAATACCTCGGGATCATTTTTGAAAGTAACGGATTAAATGTTAAAATAATAACTCACGCGATAAAGATTATTAAATATAAAAATTACGCGTAAAATATGAAATGAAATGTCGTGAATGAACTAATGAGATGCAAATGATGTCAATGAAATGTAGACTAATCATAGTCCATATGAAATGTACGTGATGTCATGATCATGAATTCGCCGCTAAACCTCCAAGGTTACGCGAATTTGAAACAAGTAAACCAAGTTTACGATAAATGTTGAAATAATGAGACATGAATCGTGGAGAAATGACACCGAAAGTACGGATTGTCACATTCGCCCATCCAAAAGGAATTCACCCCTGAATTCAATCGTTGTTAGGTCTAACGGGTTTAGGGTTGGATGTGGCAAACTTTCCCATTCCCGAGCAAAATCCTCAAAAGACTTTTTGGTAACCGATTTTTGCTTAATCCCACAACTCATCAAACAAGAACTGTCATACGATTAGGCTAAATCGGTTTAGGTAACAACTTGTTTCTAGCTCGATCTTTGCAACTCATCAAACAAGAACTGTCACGCGGATCAAACTGGAAACAAGTGGTTTGAAGAAAATCTTTTGAAAATTTGGCTCGATTACGGAATTGCTTACACATATAAGCCTACTACTCCCTTCATTGCATGATTCATCCTGAATTAGACATAGGTGATCAGGCTATGTATAATTTAGGAGTAACTATGCAATGCTTGGACTAATCGACTCATATGTTGTTTGGTGTTGAGTCAACTGATGCTAAAATTGTGATGAACATCGAGGAGAGAAGACATGGAGAAGTGTCGCTAAAATGATAGTTAAAGTAAAAAGAATTAAAATCCTCGTAAATGATAACAAATCGGAAAGAAAATAAAGTACGATAGATGAGAATATTTTACAACGAGTAGTTTGTCAAACAAAAAATACATCTTAGGTTATAAAGATTCGGATACGATGGAAAACATAAACTTAATACGACCTAGTACATAAGGAGAATTAAGACTGTTAGTTTCCGAACTTCTTCAGTCTTCCGCGTCGTTGATACCTTGACGAGCTCCTCCTCCTCCTTCCAACATATATACATTCCCATGAGCACCTTCAACTTGTTGACCTTGGTTTTGAGGACATTGGTTCCGATAGTGTCCTTGTTCCCCACATCCGAAGCATGTGACTGCGGCTTTACCTTTACAATCCTGGCTAAATGTCCCGGTTTTTTGCATTTGTGGCACTTGGCAGGGCAAGGACCCGAGTGATGAAAATTACATCGATTACATAGTGGGTGTGTTCCAAAGATACCCTCTACCTCTCCTTGGTGCAGCGACATAAACCATTCCCGCTTCTTGCCTTCTATTTTGTTGTTGATGACGGTTGGTGTTGCGGTTTTGGTTGTTGTTGTTACCATCTCCTTGGTCGTTTTCCCATTTCCTTTTGTTGTTGTTGATTTGGTTATCATCGTTGTAGTTGGTACGATTGTTGGGGTTGTTGTTGTTTCGGTTGATGTTGGTGTACTTGCCCCTCTTCACCACTTGTGCCATCAACTTCTGAGTCACTCTAATAGCTTCCTCCATTGTTTGTGGATCAAACGAAGTCACATTTCCTTGAATTACTTCGGGAAGTCCCCCGATGAAAGCCTCTAGCAACTTCTCATTATCAGAAACCATGGACGGGCATAACACAGCCAATTCTTGAAATCTCCGAATGTAAGTGTCAATATCGTACCCAATGGTTACTAATTCATAGAACTCCGTCTCCAACTTTTTGATTTCCGTACGAGGACAAAACTTCTTAGTCACCAAACCCTTAAATTGCTCCCAAGTAAGCTTGAAAGCATTCTCTATTCCAATCGGTTGAGCATAAGAATTCCACCACGATAATGCTCCATCGAGTAATGTGCTCGTAGCAAATTTAACCTTACTATCCTCCGGACAGTTGCAAAGCAAAACACCGACTCTAATTTTTCGAACCATCGAACCATTGCCGTAGCTCCCTGGTACCTCTAAATTTCGTAGGCTCACCACTTTTGAAGTCCTTGTACGAACATTTCTTAACTCCGGATCCTCCGGCATTTCCAGAGTAAAGCAGCCTAGCCTAGCGGCTTCAGCCAGCAGCCATCGCTTCCCGTTCAACTCTTAAAGCATTAGCAATGCTATCATTCACCAACTTTTGAATTGCTGCTTGAGTCATTTCAACTGTAGCTTTCTTCGGTGCCATATCTTCTTCAAAACAAGAGGAAATGTGAGACGTAGCAAAAAATCCGATGTTAATAATAAACGCTCCAAAGAGATGTGATAAGAAATGGTAAGTTTGAGGTTATTATTCAAAATAATCGACGGGTTCCGAAAAGATGGGTTACGAGATGTTGTAAATGCTTCAAATGTATGGTGGTTTAGTGGCTTAATGTGTGAATAACGTGTAACTCGACATGTTAGTGGTGAAACAAAGGAGTGAGAGTGACTTCGCCCTATCTAAAGGTTTATCTCGGCATTCGTCGTTATCGATGATAAATCAGCTGATATAAAATTGTGATAGGGAATGACAAGGAATTCTCCACATTAGAGTACGAGGAAATGATAATGGGATGGGAATTTAGAGACATACATGTGACAATCGATGTGAAATGAAAGCGAATAACTCGAAAAATTGTACGTATGAACCGCATGTAAAGTGAACATGCACTTATGATGAAATGATGAGATGCTATGATAATGTAGTTATAGTCTAGGGTCAATGATGCAACCTAGTTCTCTATAACGAAGCTCGATGCCAATCTGTCACACCCCCAAATTACACTGTTTTGCAGGCGGAATGGAATTCCGGGATTGATGTCATAGCATCACAATCACAGTTATATTGAGCGACCTAAAGTGTCGTTTGGAAAATACATCGTTTGATTTAATAAAACAATCGGAGTTTACAAAGTAGGTCCCAAATGAAAATCAACTTGTGCGGAAATATGTTTGTTACAATTCAAACGATGTTTTAAAGTGCGTAAAACCCAGTGAGACGCGTCGTCACCACGACTCCATGATGTGTCCAAATGCATGCCATGAAGTGAATGCCTTAGATACCGGAGATAAAACATGCTAAAAGTGTCAACACAAAGGTTGAGTGAGTTCATAGAGTTTGAGTTGAAATGAAAAACCGTTCGAAATCGTTTATGTAGCAAAGGCATTGTAAATCGTTGAAATGTAAAGACTTTCAAAATCGTTTATGTAGCAAAGGCATTGTAAATCCACTTTCAGTTCCAAGTCCCCCCATACAAAACTTGCAACCTGTGTGTTCACAACCCATCTTCGCCGAATATGTAGAGTTTATGTTCAAGTGCATGATGTCAAATGAATTCACAAAATAGTGCATGGCTCAATGTATCAAAATCGTTTAGGCAGCAAAGGCATTGTAAATCCACTCAGTTCCAAGTCCCGCCCATACAAAACTTGCAACCTGTGTGTTCACAACCCACTGCCAGAATGTATATAAAGTTTATGTAATTCGTTTGAACACAATCATCGTAGTGTGAGTTAAATGGTTTCACACTCATCGTTAAAAACAACATCGTATTTATTTCACTAAGTTCATGACTCCAAAGCGTAAACATCGCACCAATAAAAATTGGTAATCATCGTTTCATCGCCCCCCTAATAGGTAATTTGCCAATTTACCTTAATGATTCAAATATAGTGCCGATTTCCCTAACTGGGTCAATAGGAGCGGAGTGTTAATTCCAATAGGCCTATTCACTATACTCGCTAAGCACCCGCAGTGACTAATGGTTCATGATGTAGGGACTTCGAACATGGCAAATACTTAGTGACAATAAAACATCGGATATAGCATACAGTTCAAAGCATTTGTGTTCGATTAAAAATGTAGCATGTATCTCCCCAAAGAGTTTGTAAAACAATTAAAAGAGTAAAAGTGGGGCTATGAACTCACTTGGATAAACTGGAATAACGGCAAAAGTGAGTACACCGAGGTTTAATGTGATGCGTTAACCGGGACCTATTACGAATGATATGATATGTCATGAGTTGCAATGTAATGCTATGCATGCACTTCGTATGTTATTTATACCATTTGCGGGTTTTGAAAATATTACTCGTCGTCGAAAAAATACTCTTTTGACGTCTTGACCCTTCGAAAATGACTTTACATGTTTTTACATTAAAATGTCATCCTATAATGGTTTTATAATGATTTTTGGTGAAATTTACACTTTTCGCCGCAAAACATGTCGTAGGAATTTTCATGAAATTTACAAAAATGGCTTTGGAAAACTAGTCGTAAAACGGTGTACGCCGATCGTTAGAGAACGAACTCGACGGTTTTGGAAAGTTTGTATCGATATCTAGAAGTTTCAGTTCAGGAGTTTTCGTCCAAAAGGTCTCGATCATAAAGGTATCAAGGGTTAAAGTTGATGATTTTTGCTAATGTTGTGCGAAAATGAGTTTGCCAAGTTTGAACATCCGTAAATAATTGACTACAACTCCGCTTGACAAACAGCTTTTTGTTTTGAAAATATGGCCGGTGAACTTGATTTTACTAGAAGACATTTTGTTCCAAAAAGTTTCACAACCTTGTTAAAAACAGCCGTAAACATGGTCGTTACAGCTACTAAAATACTCGTAACGTAAAAATAATATAGTTTTTCAGAAAATAATATTTACGGCAACTTTATAAAAACGTGCATATATTTGTCGTTTCAAATCCGTTTTCTACGTATAATACGTCCTTAGCTTCGTATCGAAGTAAACTAATATATTTTTGAGAAGTCGAAATAATTTGTGAAGCTTAAGGCTCGTTTTTGACCCGAATAAACTAAAAACAGTTTGCTGAAAATCCAGAAAATAATACGTTTCGTCGTCAAACTTCAAAAATTCACCACGGCTTCGTTATAAGTCCGTTTTAATCCGTTCAAGCGGCCACGGATTCGTTTTAAAGTATATTTTCTAAAAATCAAGGCCAAAGTTTCGTACAATCTGTTGGTTTTTCCAGAAACTCGAATTAAGGACAGAACATAAAAAATATACATATCGAAAATAGTTTTTCTCGGACAAAACCTATTCTAACCCCTACAAGTCAACTCCAAACTAATCTATTCCTACCATACACCTTCTTAGGGTGTCATGGGTTCCTAATCACCATCAAGACCAAAGAATACCATGGGAATAATTATAGGATGACCAATATGTATATATAACTTAAAAATCATGAAATAAATGGTATAAATCACATAACTTGCATAATATCTCCAAAAGTGAAAAGAAACATATGAAAATGAAAAGGAAACATGAAAATGATAAAAACATGCTTACTAGTGAAAATGAAGAGGTGTATGTAACAAGGATTAACTTAAATATCCTTGGTTTTTATTTCAAAACCATATAAAGGATATAACTAGGTTGTAATAACACTTGATCTTGCAAAAATTTTGATCCCTTGTTTCTTGATGAGTGTGGCCGGTTTGATGAGAACCAAAAGAGGAGAGAACAAATTTTTCTTAACACTTGTGAAATGAAGATAATGAATGTATGAGAAATAATTGAGGTTGGAGTATGTATATGTACAATCAAAGGAGAAAAATGTAACCAACATAAATGCTAGCCCCTCCCCTAGCCGGTTTTTATGGATCATGTTTCTCATGATATATATTTTTTTTTTTCTTTTATAATGTATTTGTATATACTTGTATAATTTGCAAGATAGTGTAAGTAAATGTGTAGGAAAAAGTACAAGTATAGGTAAATGGAAATTTTTGGTACATGTAAGTTTTTAATAATTCAAAATAGGATGTAATGAGGTGATAAAAATTGTAAAAATGCTTTCCTTGTGAAATTTGGGTGATAAAATAATTATCGTATAATTTTTAAGAAAACGCAGTAATAATTAAACTTTTACGATTAGTATACCAAATAAATTTGTAACACTAGGAAAACTAAAAATATAGTTTTTATGAACTAAATGTAAGTTTAAAAATACCCCGGGATCATTTTTGAAAGTAACGGATTAAATATTAAAAATAATAACTCACGCGATAAAGATTATTAAATATAAAAATTACGCGTAAAATATGAAATGAAATGTCGTGAATGAACTAATGAGATGCAAATGATGTCAATGAAATGTAGACTAATCATAGTCCATATGAAATGTGCGTGATGTCATGATCATGAATTCGCCGCTAAACCTCCAAGGTTACGCGAATTTGAAACAAGTAAACCAAGTTTACGATAAATGTTGAAATAATGAGACATGAATCGTGTCGAGAAATGACCTGAAAGTACGGATTGTCACAACACATACATATATTATATTCCCTGTTGTCAAGCTAATTTACTATGCTGTTCTATGTGGACATCTGATTTAAAAGTTACTTTGTTCTAAAACTAAGTCAAATCCATAACGTGAGTACATTTACTCACTTTCACTTTCGGCGTTATGTCGATAATTTTACAACATTTCACATAGTAAGCTACTGATTATCGTTTTCCTATAAAAATATTTAAAAGATCAAGACTCATTCATGAATTTCCACATCACATGTTGTCTCAAAACAGTTGTTAGCTTTAATGCTAGCAATAACAACGTGACAATGATCAATGAAGAGTCAGATGATATTATATGAAATAATATCTTAGTAAATATGCTAATGTGATATGGTTGTAACTTTTTACCTACTAATAACCATTAAATTACCACCAAATTCTCTAGCCATAAACTATTTATATTAAAGTTCAAGAATTCTTTACATAGAAATGCAACTGAGATTATGATAATGAGAATAATATCCTAGACACAATGGCTTTTACAATGAGTATAGGATATTTTCAGTAACAATTATATCCAAAGGGTGTTTGGAGGGTGTCAAGTTAGGTTATGTCCAAGACGGTGGGTCGACCCTAACCTCCGGGTCACTAACAATGCAAATAGTTCATGCTCAACCCATCTAATCGTATAGCTAATGTTTAAAAAATAAAATACCAGAAACATGAAAAAGGTAACCTGTTTCCAAGAATTGTGAATGACTTAGCAACGGTGCGTCAGATGCTTCGGTTTTATAAGGCACGTGGAGTTGGATGACATTTGAAAGGTACATGCTCAAACAAATACGCATCAACTTTCAAATGAAAAGAGCGCGTAGCTCTTTGAAAGGTACCCTGAAACGGTGCTCTAACTTTCAAATACGCAGACCTATGAAAACGGTGCGTGAAGATGCTTCAATTAAATTATAATCACAATATCTCATCAAGAACCGTGCATTACTACCCTTTATCAACCAATTTATGCAATAAAGCACAAAGGTGTGGGGAGCTTACCTCAAAGTTTTTGCGTAAAAACCACAGAGTCATGCAACTGTGAAGTGTTGCACCACCAGGGAGAAACCCATAAGCTATCGCCTGTAAGTGTCATTTCTTGAGTTCTTTATACAGGTGGCAATTATGACCCATTTGCCGATGAATGGGTCAATATATCTTTTATATCTTAGTCGCATGTAACAAAGAATATATGGTAATGAGTAATGGAACAGTACCTCATATCCTCCATTAGTAAAACCCATAAATTCACTCATGCAATTGCGGTGATAGTGCGTAGGTCTAAAGGTATGTTCAGCAACCAACCTTACAGGTGGTAAGAATGCATGTTTGTCAGTGTTGTTGTTTGCTGGTCAATAATTTGAACACGTGAGCTGAATGCTACAGGTATTGTTACATCAGATGTTTTTCGCTTACGAAAAGAGTTTTCATTAATATAAAACTTAAAGGTATATACATAGGTTTATAATGGGATACATTGACTGTTTATGTTAACTAATGAAAAGAGTAAGCGAATACATCATACCTGAGAATCAAGAAAAAATGGCAGACATCGGTGCAAGTTTCCACCCAAAAAAGCTAGATATATAATATGCAAAAAAGGTTTCCACCCAAAAAAGCAGATATCTAATATGAAAAAAATGTTTCCACCCAAAAAAGCTAGATATATAAAATGCGGATAATCTCAATTCTACTTTTCTCTTTCTTGTCATTGTCTAAAACAAATCATGTACAGAATTATAATGTATGAACAAAACACACTCCATGGCTGCAACCACAACATGTGTTCGGTTGCCATGCCAACATTCCGCTGTTAATAAAGAACTTTTAATTTTTTATTTTGTTGATATGAGTCTCAATTAAGTAAACAATCGGATATAACACCCCGCACGGCTGCAATCACAACCCTAGTTTGGCTGCATTGCCAACATGACGGGGTTCCAAAAAGGACGGAGAAACAGGTTATCAGAACGGCTCCAAAAAAAATCCGTTCAAATACCGGATAGTAACTCACTAAGAGATCATATGTGTATCACAACCCATGGCTGCAAACATTAATATTTGCCCCGCCACGGCTCCAAACCGATCAAATCACAAATCCGCACCACTCTATAACCTAATCCAAAAGACCAAAAAATATTAACACGCATATATATCAACACTAACAACTTTTAAATCTCACTACAACACTCATTTTTTTTTTAAATTAACAAAAGGCCCAATTTCATTGAAACCCTAACGTTGTCACTAACAACCTAAATATCACTCAAAAGCCCCAATCTAATTAAAACCCTATTTTTTCAGAAAATAAAATTATACCGATCAAGTCGCAGACTGAAGTTACATGCATAGAAGAAACGTAGAAGATCTCAAGGACCGACATAAACTGTGAGCCACCAACCTCAGAGAAAACGAAGAGGAAGCGGTTCCTTCTGAAGAAGGTGATGACTGACATTATTTTCATTTGTGATATGGAATATACATAAAAAATAAAAATAAAAAAAAATAAAAAAAATCACCTGAATCCATGATTCAAGAATTTATGTACCATTTTTACTTACATGTGGATCTTGTTTCGTCAAGAAATCAGTGCCACCACCCGTCACTTTTGAGTATGGGAAGCCTACCGGAAAATGGAAGCTCTAGTGACTCTGCCTTAACATAAAGCCACAAACAATGTTTATAGACATTTATCGAAAGTCAAATAGACATCAACATGTAAATAGCCAAAAGAATAAAAGGAAAACAACAATCATGTACAACTTACCTGACCTACGGCATTGGATAAGTCGAGCCCTATCATCAACTTCATCCATATCATCTGTTAAATTAAATAAACTCCAACCCATCACTGAAATAAATAAACTTGGGTTCCAACTAATGGAAACATAAAAACTAAAACCCCTATTTTTTTTTATATAAATCTAAAGTACCTGATTAAATTCTTATCCTTCATATTTCATGCTAAACCCAGATTTTCGAATCAAATCAAGCCGTAAAAAAAAGAAAAAAAAACTAAGCTAACCTCATCTTGATCATAATCAACCGAGTCAAAACACGAACCGACATAGCCGGCGAAGAACTGAAGGCTGACACAAATATACTTCTGAAAAAGTCAAATAAGTAAGAAAAAACAAATAAAATGATCTTGAAGACTTACTTATAATCTCTTATTGGTTCAATCAAATACCTGTGTCATAATTTGTTGTTTGATCCTGCTAGCATCTTGTTTATGAATTAGATATGAATGAAAGGCGATGAAGGTCATATGTTTAGTAGTCTTTTAATATTTGTTTATACATTGTGGAAAGTGTGCATAAATTATGGAAACAACTTTGCAGCTCTCGAGGTAATAAAATAATATTTTTTGGATAACCAATCATATAAATTAGCAATCAAGTAGTCAAACAATCCCAAAAATTCAGGAATCAGTTTTCAATTCATGAACAACTTATGTACACGTGGATTAAGTGACGTGGATTAAATGATGTGGCACCTTGTCCAGCATGGATTAAATGAGGTGGCATACATTTCAAAAAAACCTTCTTTTATTATATATATAGATGTTACCTCTAACAACAACTTAGCTTAAGATGGAAAGACATGTTTAATATGTGGGAAAATGATCCCTGCTTCTAAAGTGTTCGTCTTAACTATACTACTTGTTTGCTTCTATAAACTCAACCCATTCGATGCGCCACCAAGAACTTTTAGGTTGCGTTTAGTTGAGGGAAAACACTCTTGTTTTCCATAAAATGTTTTGTGGAAAATAAGGAAAACAGAGATCGCGTTCAAATCAACGTTTTCTAACAAAATGTTTTGCAAAACACAAATCCTCTATTTCCTAACTTAACAAGGAAAATTACAAAACAAATTTTAGTTGTTTTCCTTGTTTTCCTTTGTAACCCTCAACCCTCCCTCCCTTTCTTCAAAACAGAAAATAGAAATATCAACTAAACGCGTTTTCTATATTTTCAAGTGTTTGGTGGAGATTAATTCTCCTTCCAAATTTTTACAAAACTAGAGATAGAAAATAAGAGAATTTGTTATCCAACTAAACACGCCCTTAATAAGAGAATTTTTACAAGTTTTGGAGGAGCAAAGATTTTCATTAGAAGTTTAAGCTAAAGGCCATGGTCATTACCCTTCATCTTATATATTGGCGTAACTTTAGTTTTTTCTCCTCTTACTTCCTCTTACTCCCTTTTACCTTAAAATACTCACTTTATAATATCTCACTAGATACCCCACACACATATAAAAATAAAATAAAAAACAATAATACAAAATAGAGGGGCCCACTTCACTGGTTGTAACTTAAGGTGAGTGGCTCACTTTAACTTCATTTTTTTATGGCGGACATGATGATAACTAAGTGAACGGGGGATTTACGGTGAGAGCTCACGCCCATGCCATATAGTTTTAGAACTACTAAATAAAAGAGGAAGGCTAAAAAACAAATGACAAAAAGATCATAAAAGGATCCAACTAGTTCAACAGCCTGGCCGATAAGACCAGTAAGGCTTCCCTCCACATCCTAGATTAGATTTACTACTTACTAGCTTTTCTAGACCGAAAGTTGCAGGCCTAACGCATGTCGGGCTTTAGTCGAGTCCCCTAACTCGCTCGACAAACTAAAAAGAACTAAGCAACACCTAAGGTCAAATAACTTGTGTGAGATTTTTTAGAGCATGAGGTATGGCAACAAGATTCGCTCGTCAATCCGAGGTGGAGGCCTCGCCACTCGCCGCCGAACCTCGCCCCCACACCACCTCCGCTCGCCACTTCTCTGATCGTCGCTCCCACGATTTGAAAACGACAAAAAAAAATTTAGATGAGGGGGTGTTTTTAAAGAAATAAAATGGGGATGGGTGGGGCCCATGGCCTTTAGTGTGAATGGGGGATATTTTCAAGTGAGTGTGTTGAAATGATGTGACATATGTGGGGCTCAAGTGAAGAGAAATGGCTAAGTCACGATACCTCATGCTCTAGTTGGTAGGTTAACAACCAGTAGTTAGCTCTCTTTCAACAAGTACCCATTTAAGAAAACCACCGACCGACCCACCAATGCACATACTTGAATACTATAATGTTGCATGTTGTAAATTGACACTAATTCAACATGACTATTGAAATTTGAACGCAGAAGATGTTTGTGTTGATAGAATCAGACCAGATATTTTTTGGACAAGCGTGAGCAACTGAGCATCAAGAGTTGTTTCAAATCTCATGATAACTTATTGATGCTTAGAACTCTGCAGTATTAAATAACAATCGTCTGACCCGATAACTAGTTTAAACAATCAAGAACAAAAGTAAGACAACCCACCCTGACTTATTAATTAGTCCTTAAATGCTATAGTTTTAAAAAACAATGCTTGGAACAACCATTAGTATAAGTTGTTTAAATAATACAAATCAAGGCATCTTGACCAAAAATGCCAATTGGCCTATCTATGCCAAAGTAGTGACCAGCATCACACATAGTTTAATAGTTGTGACCAATAATGTTTACAATCATATGAACATTTCAAAGGCTGCAGGTGAAAACTAAACAAGGGTTGCACAAACAAAGCATTGTAAGCCACAAAAGATCAAAGAATCAGAAATTGTTCGGAAAAATATCTTGGTTACCTTTTCAAATCAGTACTTGGCGATTAACGCCTGCCCTCCAAAATATAGAGTTCACAATATTACGAATAATCCATTCTCAAAAGAAACAATGTCTAGGAAGTGGCTTACTAAACCCCCTTCCAAAAACTGAATTATTATTCAAACCTGTTTGAGCAAAAAAAAGATAAAAAGAAAACCCTCAAAACTTCAAAAGATTCGTCACCATCTATTTGGGGGAAGAAAAACACCACCACCGAGCACATGAAACTCAATCAAGACTTAGCCGCTGCCTGAGCCGTACTTCTTTCCAAAGACGATTAACTGCAACTTGTCGTAACCGGAGAGCACACCAGCACCAGCAATAGCACGAAGGATGTTAGCACCAGCACCCTTGAAGAGAGACTTGGCACCCTCATTCTTCAAGATCTGTGAGAAAGCATCAAAGGAGCTCTTGTACTTGACGGCCTCACCAGACGTCATCATCATTCTTCTACGAACGGTGTCAATGGGGTATGATGCAAGTCCAGCACCATTGGTGATCACCCACCCAAGAGCAAAACTAGCAAAGAAACTATCCTGAAAAGCAAAGAACACAACCCAGAATAAGCACAAACTATGAGTTTTTATCCTGGAAACCAATAATAACGTGTCTTTAAATACATTGCTAATCTTTAACAAAAATAATTTCTCAATCCAAAAGCACCAATAATGCAAAAGCTTAATTAGGATTTGACCTTTGGCAACATCAAATTAACATTTATTTTTATATTGAAATTTCAATCAGAAATGTTAATTAGTAGACTATAATTTCAAAACATGATGTGACATGGGTAATCAATGAAAAAGCTAGCTATAAAAATGTTCATATGCTCTTAACAAAAGTTCCTAAAAAATAAACAGAAACAACCTTTCAGTTTCAGCTTGAAATGAGATAAAAAAGAGTTGGTTACCTGCAACTTGCCGGTTAGGAGAACTGGTTTCAATGAATCGTACAATCCGAAGTACAAACCACGGTAGACAATGATACCAGCACATGAGATGTTGAAACCACGGTAAAGCCCAGCAATACCATCAGATGCAAGTGTCTTCTTGTAGACATCAACCAAACCATTAAACTGCCTCTCTCCTCCCTTCTTTGCAGACTTGGAGTCGTTAGCCAAACGGGTTCTGGCGTAATCTAGAGAGTAGACAAAGAGAAGTGAGGAAGCACCAGCAGCACCTCCAGATCCCAAGTTTCCGGCAAACCACTTCCAGTAACCATCTCTGTCCTTCTTGAAGTTGAAAAGACTCTTAAAGTAATCCTTGAAAGCAAAGTTAAGAGCCTGAAATTATACAAAACATAAACTATCAAATGTGAGAACAATACAAAAACAAATACAAAGAAGATTCGACTATCTTTGAAGTTTGAATACTCGCCTGGGTTGGGAAGTAACGGATGACGTTAGCAGTGTTTCCTCTCCACAAGGAAACGAACCCTTCTTCCTTGATGGTACGGCCAAAACATTCACCAATACCCTTGTATGGTTCAGACAACCTACCAGTCTTGATCATCTCATCTTGGTTCTGGATCAAAAGCTTGACACGCTCAATGGGAGCAGCAGCTGTCTTTGACACAGCTGCAGAGACACCTCCCATAAGAAAGTCGATAGCGAACCCTGAAAGTCCTTTCTCAGCTGGTGCTTGAACGCAGATGGGTGAGACCTTGGGGACGATCATGGAAAGATCAGCTGATTGTTGGGTTGGGTATTGGAATGCAGCATTTGAGTAGTTTCCGTATTGGAAACGCCTTTGGTAAGGCTGTGGTTGTTGGACACCTTGTGTCATGGTGGATCCAAGAAGACCAAGCTTCTGGGAAACACTTGGAAGTGAACGATCAGTTGCCATTGCTGCAAAAAGAAACATATGAAAGATTAGAGAATGTACCATAACATAACGAAAGCTGATGTATAAATTACTCATTTGAATAGCCTATTAGCAACTTTAAAACAAACAGCATACTATAAGAAAAAAATAAAACTTCCAAACAAACAGTAACAAATAGATAAACCACTCATACTTTGTACTGTCAGTTATAAAAACAATCAGGTTAACGGTCACTTTTTAGTTAAATTTAGCAGGTAATCAACTAACCAATCTCATCAACATGTCATAAACGCGGTAAAAACTGTCAAAAGCTCTAAAAGTCCATGGTGTTAATTCTTTTCAAAAGTATAGACAATGTATGACACATATCCTTTTAAAACCCGTTTTCATTCAAAAGTAACACATTAACATTTCGTTAATTCGTGTCAGCAAATATTTTACTATGCAGTGAAATATTTGGTAATCAATATGTCATAAAAAAGCGTGATCAACAAAGTAAACTGAATGAAAAGCTCCCCCAAAAATTGAATTAACAAGCTTTTACAATCATTTTCTAAATCAATCATTTGCGCTTTAAAACAAAAGTTTTAGCCAAATATGTGACTTACTTCCAAAACGAATCTACTATCAATTGATCAAAAAAACAAGAGTCACATGTCTAAGAATGATTCGAAAAAATAGTGTCAAACAACAATCAACACACACACAAGGACTATTTCTTCAAAATTTATTTTCAATTTTATTAACAAACAACAATTAATTCATCGACACGTATCGCAAACTCACTTTTCAATCAGTAATATCCCATACAAACAAACAATCATCTCTACGCGTAAATTCACAATTACTATATTTCATAAAATATAAATAAATCAAAACGGTTAACGCAAACTATAATTAAATAAATCAACATATCAACAATCATTATATTCCACAAACTCACATCAAATACATCATATATATAACAATTTCCATTTCAGATCTTAAACTGCAACCTTAATATTCTAATACATTGATCAAGACACAAAATATCTATATTTCAAAAAGCACATGAAATGAAAGTTGACTTTAGTCAACCAACAACAAAAACAACTTAGATCTACAATTTATCACCACAAAACAAAACCAAATCAACATCAAAACACCTGAGACATAGTATTTCAAACAGATCTGATCTAGATCTAACAAACAAACAAAACAAACACAGATCTAAACAATAAACAGAATAATAAGAAAAACAGATCTAGAAATGAAGAGGAAATGATAAAGAACGATGGAGAAAAGTATACCTAGAAATGAAATGGATCCGCGGGTTTTAGGTGCGGTTCCAGAAAAGCGGCTAAGAAATGGTGTGTGTGTATGTGAGAGGATGAATGAAATGAGACTAGGAGGGTTTATATCATGATTTTTGTTGACTATCAGGGTTACCTTCTTTTGACTATTCTAGGTTTTCTTTCCAAACTTATTTACCACCTACACCATTGGGCCACTGGGACTCTCGTTATAAGGCCCATGGTTCAATTTTGGACTAGCTTTATTATTCGGTACTAGTAACATTCATAACTTATAAAAGGTATTTTGTTTGAATTTTGGACAAACTTTATTTAGTAATTAGTACTAGTAACATTGGGCCAGAGGGATTCTTCGTTTGGTAGGGTGGAATGGAACGATGAGAATGAGGAGGAGAGTGATTTCTCATGTTTGTTTGACGAGAGAACGGAAATTTATGAATATAATTTGATTCTCTTTCCCTCAATATCATTCTTCTAAAAAATAAAAAATAAGGAGAATGAAACTTTTTAACGCCTCTCGTTCTCTACTATCACTCTCGATGAATTGGAGAGATGCATAAAAAGAGTCGAGGTATAAAGGCCCATTACATGTGCATCACACATTCATATCTATATCTATACTATCTATAATGTGTGTATGTCAATTCTTGAATCTTGAATAAAAAAAATAAAAAATAAAAACTATTTTAGAAAACATATTAAACACGCGATTTGATAGTAGCGAGGTGGTTGCACCCGCGCGTTGGGCGAGTTTTTTTTTCATCTAGTTTTGATGCTGTAACACCCCGACCCGACAAGGGTAAAGATATCACAATACGGTTTCATATCAGAACTTTAAATACTATTCAATAGCGGAAGCCTTTACAAAATATTCAAAAAGAAAACATAAATAACTAATCTTCCAAAATAAATCTAAGATCTCTATGGTAAAGTCTTGCTCTCAACTCTACTCTCAACCCAGATCAGCTATCCCATAAGCTCATCTTGAATGCTAAATACCTGCCGCAGGAAAAGAAAAGTGCGGCTGAGCTTACAAAGCCCAGTGAACAGATATAACGAAACAAAAGCTAAACAAAACAAATATACGAATAACGAAAATAAAATGAAATAATGACTAGGGATCTTTTAGGATTCTGCGGAAGCACAAATATACAGAAATCCAAACAACCACATAACAGTTTAGACATCACATAGCACATTAATGACACAGACACAAACACATCAGAACAACCAAACACATAACATATCAATTAACAGATTTCGTATAAGCCAAACGGAATGTCTAGAGACTAACGGAAACAGTCCTAGAAGATAAACATGGCATTCATACAAATCAATTAATCAACACTTAATACACTTAAAGCAATATTGTAGCAGCGGAATTATCAGACAAGTCATGGCAGACAATATAGCTAAACCAGTTCTCATATCAAATCCTAACCTTAGCAGAGTTTTAACATGGCAGGTCATATATGCAGACAGATAATTAACCTTCAAAATACTCAATTATACACTAGCACATTAATCTCGCAGATCAACACATTCACGTAACGATAACAAATCATAATATCAGATATACGAATCATATTTTAACGTATTAATCCTGTCCTAGCATGTCAACTAATAATCACTTAAACAAATACGTCATAAGCACATTCTCTAACATATCATCTCAGAATACATAATATAAACACTCGAAATACCGAATCATACGAATACTTAACACGAAGTAAAGATAAAGATTTAGTCAACTACCACGAGCCCAGAAACATATCAGATCATAACGTATCATAAGTAACCATTGTATTCGGAGGGGTGACCTCGGAATACCATATATAATATGAGGGGAGACCTCAAGTAACCAATGGAGTAGCTAGCTCCCAGAATTTGTGAAGACGCGTATTGCACACGACATCATTCACGAGAAAACATATCGATAACAGATAACGATCTAGGATGCATCCATACGCCTTGACTGACGGATAGTGGCCATATAATATATAGCGAGCTCATAAACAGATAACGAGAAAGGGACGTGGCGAGAACATCACTCTCTTGCCCTAGAGTCATGTCGAGAGGTGCATCACGACACGGACATGGAACCCCCATGACTAGTTAAATATTTGGCTCTGGTGTCAAACTAAACTTAGGTCAAACAGGTTGTCATAAATGACACAGATCATAATTCATCATAAAGGTCACAGATAACTTATCAGATAGTTCATATCATAAGGTTCATATTCAGATATTCAGAAATCATAAGTTCATGTCATAGTGGCATGTCATATATTCATAAGCAGAAGTTCATATTCAGAAGTTCATAATCAACCATAGCAAAGTTGAACAGATGTGCATATCAAAATCTTCCTAACATAAGTTCACATCAGATATTGCATAGTTCACTAGAACACAAGTTCATATAAGCAACATATCAAATCATTCAGAAAAAGGGTTCATAGCAATGGCATTGGGAATCCTAATAAGTAAAATAGAAAAACGAACGAAAAGAACATCATACGGAACCTTTACTAAAAAGGTCGAATATCAATGCGATAACACAAGTGTCTTAAAGTAAGACAGAATATCCGTACCTTAAAGAAATGAAGGGAAAGCAAACGAATGAACGAATACGAAGATGTAACGTCGCGTCTCCTTCAACGAATCTACACGGATTATGATTTATTTAATATTTATTAGTATCATTAATGACATAACGGATTAATCTCATTAATACTTTTAGAGTTGTCAGATTATTCTCATTTTTAGTGACGGACGGAATTACAATGTTTTAGAGTATTAATCATTAACTAGCCAAACTTATGGGTTGCAAATGACAAACGGTAAACTTAAGGGCTTAATATGATAATTATCTTATTTGAGAGCTTATATGATCATTATTCATAGCATAGGGTTTACAAATGTCAAGAACGGATTTTAGGATTCTCTTTCGAAATAGTTTACACAACTTCTATAACTTACATGAAATAACGAAATTACACACTTAGCTTTTAACCCTAATCAACTTCCTATTTATGTTCTAGGGTTTCCCATACTTTTAATATCATTTATTACGCATTTAATTTACATGTCACTTCTTTTAATGACTTTCACTTTGACCTAGAACGTATATGTAAAACAACCCGAAGTTACCTCAAAACTCATGCATGTCCTTACATAATTTATTTACACATGTTGACCCATAATTACTCAGAATTACACATTACACCCTTAACATCTTTAATTATACGATTTAACCTTATATTATCAGATTTTACACTTTTAGCCCAACGGTTTTAGAATTTACAAAACATACCCTTTTAGTTTAGTAACAATTCGAATGGCCCTCTAAATATCCAAAATTACACGTTTAACCCCCATAATTATTTTTATACGTTTAGTACCATTATTTTACTGTTCACAAAAATAACCTTTAAGTTTCATAATTTACAAAACCAACCCAAAACTTTTATGTAAAACCGAATATTGCATAATTCAAGTACAAGCCCTAAACCTAGGTTAAACCAATCATTAATTCCTCATTACTACTGTATTAATGACCCTTAATCATAACAAGCAAACCCTAATTTTTATAAACCCTAATCGTCCCTTTTTAAAACCTTTCCTTATTTATATACGATCGACAAATAAAACCCCAAACAAATCACACAAGCTTCGAATTCATGGACATGTATTTTATTCAGGTTGTATAACATGTAAGAGCTTCTGGAAAAATCAATTCATGGTCTTAAAAATTATTATACGCTCATTCGTTATTTTTATACGCTTTTAGGGTTTTAATTCCAAATAATTCCATACGACTTATTAAACATGCATGGCCAATTTTTATGTGTTCTATATGACTTATAGGACTGAAAATAATATTAGGAACATACCCTTGATGAGCTTTGGTCGTTAGAACAAAAGAAACCAAAAACTTCCACTCGCCGAAACCCTAACTGACCCAAAAACTAACCACGATTGAAACAGCACCTTAGAGCCTCGAACTATATTTTTAACACCTTCTTTACCTTCAAAATCGTCCAACAAAAATAGCCTTAAGCCTTGGGAACTGATTGTCGAATTTTGGAAGGTTTTGGAGTCGGTTTTAGGGTTAATCGATTATTAGGGATTAATATGAACCGTATAATGGGTTTATATAGGATTTACCATTTTTCTTGTGGGCTTTATATTATAATGGACTTAAAATAAATGGGTTCTTAATTTTATAAATTTATATTGGGCTTTTATTAATTAAATTCTTTTATAAATCTAAATAAATATATTCGGCTTTATATAAAAACACAAAACGAATTTTATAAAGTTATAAACTATAAAAATTACCTTTTACAAAGTGTTTAATATTTATTTAGATCATGTGTGATATTTCTTAATAATTTTCTGAATTTACATAGCTTATTTGGTATTCTTTAAATTAGTTATTCATACTTTTGATTGTAGGGGTATTTTGGTCTTTTGTGAACTTTAGAAATTCCAGGTATTACAGATGCTGCATGTATTTGGTCCTATCAAATACACCTTATACTTCATTGTTAGCAATTTAGTAGTAAAAGAAATATATATGCAACAATGAGAATAACAGTTTACTTGAATTTGTTAAAAGAAATAACAGTTTAATACGTAACTTCATTGTTAGCAATTTAGTAGTAAAAGAAATAGGGGATGTTTGGTACGAGTGAATGGAAAAAAAAGAATGAGAATGAAGGGCATTACTTTGTTTGTTGGCATATGAGAATGGAAATGAAGAATGATTTCTTGATTCATTCAGGCTTCTACATTCTTAAAAAAAAGTGGAGAATTGCAAGAATCATCCGAATAAAGCTAAATCATTCTCACATTGATTCCTAGCTAGAATGGAAGAGCGTGACTACAAAAAAGCTGAGTATAAATACAATAAGCATGTGCATGGCACATGCTATCAAAAATTAAAAAAACACATCTTAATCCTATAGCATTTCCTCTCCTGCTCCTGATGGCGATTTTAATCTTTTCAAGATTATCTCCATTCATAATTGCTTAATTATACTTTGGATCATATCTTAATTTTAAAAGATCATATTCATTATCTTATCTTTGGCTTCCTCCTTGTTAAGGATGCATATATAATATTGTTTCATGGTGTCACAGTCATGTGCATACCAGGTGTTCGGTCATTTGCCTCCAAGAAAACACTGAGTATGTTGGAACCAAAATTAAACTTTAACATATAAGAATATAATGAGGACCTCCTTCACTCCAACTTCGTGTAGTAGAATACGAGATGATTGCAACATTCAATAATTATACATCTTAGATGTTCCAAAAATATTTAGACGACATTGTAATGTTGAGAAAAACTTTGTTAACTGCTCAAGGTAGCCATTGTAATAACTGTTGGTTCATATATATAACTAGGCTACTAATAACATTGTGATTTTTAGACAAGTCTATTCTATTGTCTTACCAAACAAGAGAATTAAGCATGTAACATTTTCTTTACTTGATTCTCTAATAGTACCAAACAATATAATCTAATCACATTCTTAGGGGTCATTCTCTTTCTATCCAATTCCATTCTTTTTTTTAATTTCATTCTCAATGATTCAGTCGTACCAAACGTCCCCTAACAGTTATTCATTTCATGCTTATGTTATATCAATAAAGACTGAAATGTAATGCATGTAGCTAACATAATGTTAAACAAAGAAAAGCCTAAGCTTTGTGGATATATACTAAAGTAGCTGACATGCTCCAGTTGAGATGTTAAAGTAAGTTATTGTATATAACTTTTACCTCATTAAAAGCCTCAAAAATGTCATTCCTCGGCTGGTGAATGGTACAAACAATTGTTTGCCCAGTCGTAGCAAAATTCTTCACATTACGCATGACAATAGGATTTAAATTTGGTGAATGAAAAAAATATATATATTTATTTTTATATATAATAATAAAATTAAATCGAAAAGTATTGTTTGAGGAGAATTGCTACCGGTAGCCTTGCATGGTTTTGCTATCCCGAGTTCCAGATCAATATCCTTTACCACTTTAATCATACAAAAACTCAGAAGCAGTTTACTCCACTATCTTTTCATCTTTCGCATTTCTATGTTATTTATGTTTAGACCTTTGTGTAACCACGTATATATATAGTTCAACAACGTGTTTACTCGGTGGCTAATATACATTTTGAAAAACGTTATCTAAGTTAGTTTTCTAAATTTTTTTTTTTTTTTTTTTTTTTTTTTTTTAATGTAAAAATAATAACTATTATATCAACTTACGTGAAAGTAGCATCTTAATCTAAAGTATAAGCCAAAGGTATATCAAACGACACAAGGACAAAAACTTTGACACTTCCAAGTGGCTGAGATCATAGAGGTTAAACTGTACTGGACATTTGTTCTACTTTAACAGGTTTTCTATCCTTTAGATGCTTTGTTGTAATTATGCAGATTTTATCGTATGGAATTTACTCGAGATTGTGTGTGAATCACTCTGGACTTATGTGATAAGAGGGTGTCATGAGAGTTTTCTTGGTAGTTAAATTGTTATGAACCAATGGTAGAGCTTTCAGAAGATTTGACACTGGATGGAATGCATTCATCTAGTTCCATCATTTATATATGATCATTGTCCTATATTATGTCATAAAGTAATTTTTTACTTACCTTTGGAATGGTCGTATATAGCAGCTGATCTGGCATCCAGTCCAGTTGTAGGTTAATCATCCATTAAAAGTCTTATATCTGCAAAACAGACAATTAACAAACCTTGATAATGAAAAGGAAATCAGATTTTACCGTATTAACTGAATTTTTGATGAAGTTCATTGCAAGATCGTGGAGTTCTAACAACACTTCACTTCCCATCTTTTTTATATAATCTTTTTCAGTTTGATGAATCATATATTCATCTTTAAATTAAAGATGTGAAAAGGTTGCAGTTTGGATTAGTTGGTGTGGAGTGGGGGTTTTAGGCTTGTCTGTATGTAGTGAAGAGGTAGAAGAGAGAAGAGGTTTGGTGGGAAAAAGTAAAATAACGAACGGTAAAAAAAAAAAAAAAAAAGCAACAGACCCGTTATGTTGGACAGCCAATCAGCTTTCGACTTTTGGCCCTCTTTCTCCACCCCGCCAATTACATCAACGTTTTGAAAAAAAGGTTTTCTAATCGACCTGATCGAGTCATTGGGTCATTAAGTTACTGGTGAACCGGTTCAATCGCTAGATTAACTTGTTTTTTATTAAAAAAAACTATTTTTTCAATCGGTTCGATCACCGGGCCGGTCATTTATTGAAAAAATGAAAAAACTAAATTCGGACGGGTTTCGAGAACCAGGTTGACATGCAGGGGCGGAACTACATAGGACTTGAGTGGGGTTATTAAAGTCACCCATTACAAAATTAAATTGCCCCACCTTAAGATCAAACAATGTAAAAAACCTTAAATCTCTATCTTAATCTAAAAAATATCAGTTTTTAGTGTAAAAAAAAATGTATGACTTTTTTATTAAAGTGCATCACAAATTTTATCAAAAAATAAATAAATAAATAAAATTTGCCCCCGCCTTCTAAAATCCTGGGTCTGCCACTGTTGACACGGGTCACTTAAAACCCGACGGGTCTAACTGGTTAACCCATTTTTTACCCTTTTTTTGGCCTGACACAGTTCGACCGGTTAAATACGTTGAGTCGAACCCGGTTTCATAACACTGAATAGCAGGCCAACAAACACCCCAGTAAGCACTATTTTTTAACCTGTTATTTTTCCCAGATTTAGGGTGTGTTTGTTTCATTAAGTCTGAATCTAACTATCATATCTTAGTGTTACGAGATGGCTATAAAATATGAATCTGAATAAAATAATGTTGTTTATTTTTTTATAATTGTCTGAATAGTTTTAATTGTCAGTTTCCTAAGTATATAGTAAACCTTAACAATATATATGATAAGTAAGTTGCTTATATTTATCGTTAAAGATGAATATTTGGAAACAAATTTCAATCTTGAAATTCACAAACACGCGGTTTCGATTCACCCTTGTCAACAAATTTCAACAAACATGTGGTGATGATATTAAAATGTTACAATTCATATAACCATTTCAACCCACAAAACACTTTATATACACATAAAAACTTGGCCCAAACAAAATTAATACAATCAAGCCCACATTAAATTTTTCTCAGCCCCAAAATCTAATTTGTGTTGGCCCAAACAATAAACCCACTTACTAACCTTAAACCTAGCGATTTATATGAGACATAACCTTAATTTTTCTCTTTGTAATCGTACGCCTCTAATCACTTCCACATACCTACAACCACTTTTAACTTTCTTGATTTCTTTCAACCTAAAATTCACCCAGTATACATATCAAACACAAACACAATATATGATGTTCTTTAATGTTGATATTAAATCACACAAAACTGAAGATCGAAAACCCCTTTTCTCAAACCCATTGTTAATACAAATAAACCGTAAAAACGTTTGTTTATATTTAGTGATCTCGTTAAGTTTTGTTGATAACAAATATAAAATTATCATAAGTATAATTCTAAAAATACTTGTTGTTTTGGAAAATATATGCATTTGATTATTTACATATATGTTGTAATAAAAATGTGTTGTAATAAAACATGTAATAGGTTGGGTAAAAACCATGACCCATGACCCATACCCATGGAGCTTGATCCATAACCCATTACCGATTGCATGACATCATGCATGAAATCATGTTGGGTATTGATGAGTGTCTAAATACTCATCATTTTTATACTGTCTAGACTACAAAAACATCTGAAAACACTCAGAAACACATCAAAATGATCAAAATATCACAAATCAGTGTTTTATGAGTTTTAATTGCAAAAATATCAAAATCAGATGAAAAATGTATAAAGTTTGCAAAATTGGCAGTTTTAGTCCCCCAAGTTTTAAAAGTTGTCAAATCTAGTCCCTGGAATTCAAAAATGTGAAGTTTTGTCATTCAAGGTCCTTAAAATATTCTAAGTTGTAAAAAATGATCCTTGAATGATTCTTTGGTCGATTGGCAAGAAAGGTCCCTAAACTTTGGAAAATTGCAAAATTAGTCCTTGGACCTTTTAAAATGGAATTTATGCAAAAAGGATCCTTGTTCTATCAAAGTTTGTCAAAATTGGTCCTTGTGATAAGTTTGGAATAGTGGCATTTTCAGTCCTTGAGGTTTGGATAATTTACATGTTTGGTCCTTGTGCTTATACTAAACCAAACGGATCCTCATTTTAATATCAAACCCAATCCAAGCCCAAAACCAGCTAGCCCAATCCCTTGACCCGACCCTTTGTTATTAACCACCCGGTCAATAGAAGTCAAAAACAACCCATACCGCCCAAAACAGCTAGTACTGTATACCTCCCTCTCCACCCCTGTAAACCCAAAACCAGTCATGGTTTCCTCCTTGCTTTTTCCCCCTCCTTGCTTTTTCCCCCTCCTCTTCCACTAACACCCAAATACTCTTAATTATCTCAAACAAAACCCATTAATGTCTCAAACCTGCTCAAAGAAATAATTGGCGCCAAAATGACACTTGGACGGTTTTGATGAGTTTCAAGCATCCAATGGCTCAGAGATGGTGGGAAACAATCAGAGGTCAACAAAGGTTCACAAAATGATATAAAAGGAAGAAGAAAGAGAGGAGAAGATACTTTGGCCTCAAGCCTTAGTCACGTAGTTATAGTTTTTATTGCTTTCCTAGTTAAAAATGTCTTTTAAGCTTTCAAATGTTGTAATTTACTTTAAATTAGTGTAATGAAATGTTCTTTCCAGTTTAATGTCAAGTTAATTTCAGTTTCATGATTTTGCTCAATTTCCTTTAATTTTCCATGTTCTTTAATTTCAAGTTAATTAGTTTTTTATTGGATTCTATAAGCTCACATAAGCTCTTGACAAAAGTTT
Organism: Chrysanthemum makinoi; assembly: GCA_910596185.1. Classification (NCBI taxonomy): domain Eukaryota; kingdom Viridiplantae; phylum Streptophyta; class Magnoliopsida; order Asterales; family Asteraceae; genus Chrysanthemum; species Chrysanthemum makinoi. Next base: position 190,573,856 of record OU343217.1, read on the forward strand.
TAAAGCTTTTAGATTCAGTTAAGCGATTTTAGTTTTAAATTGAGAAAATCATAAAAATAGAAAATCATTGAAAAAAAAATCAAAAATAGTGGGTTGATGAAGAAGAAGGTGAAGCAAGTTTGAAATTTGAGTGTAAGGAATATTAGGAGCTTAATGGGAAGCTATTGGGTGTAACCTTGTTCTTTGAATCTTGATTCTCAGCTTGTGCCATCTTGTAAGTTCATTTTCTCAATTTTTGCAAGTTACTGTTTTAATACTTTTCATGCTTTGATTTTTAAGTTTTCATGTTCCTTTGTGATTGTTTAATGTTATCATAGCTTAATACTAGCAGTTTGTTCATTAAGTTTCACTTGTGCCTAAAATTGAAAAAAACTCAGTTGGAATGCATATTTGACAAGTCTGTGTTCTTTGCTTGTGTTCTTGAAGTTTTTATGCTCAATTAGTCTTATTATGTTATAATATTATGTTTTGAATAAGGTTTATACTCAGATTCATTGAAAACCTTGAAGTTCATTTGACAAGTGAAAATCAAAAGTTTGTTTGGATTTGCTGATAAACAAGAGTTCCTGTGTCTGTTTGTTGTTGTTTACCATTATTACATGTCACTTTAGTATTAAATAGATCAGTTCAATATCCTAATTTAGTCCTTATTTAGTCTAAAGTCAAAATGCTTTTTAATCTTGTCTAAATTCTTGTCTGTTTAAGTTTTCAAGTCTATTTCCATAATATTAGCTTAAAAGTTGTTAAGTTAGCTTTATTTCATGTCCTTATACCTTAATATATCATGTTTAATCAGTAGTTTAATTTCTAAATTCACTTTAGTCAACTTTTAGTTTTTAGTTAAAAAGTCAATTTTCAATTAAGTCGATTTTGAATAAACTTAGTAACTTTATTGTGTCTTTGTTATTTAATTTCAAGTTCTGTGCTTTTGGTATGTTTTAGATGTGTTGCTAATCTAGCTTATTATATTTTTGTTTATCTTGGAATGTCATGTTTTAGTGCTTAATTTTTAGCTTATTTGTGCCTAGTTATGCCCTGCACCACAGGTTTAGGTGTCAAGTTCATGAGCTTGCAGAAGCTTCATGACTTGACCCTAGCTTATGTACTTGGTTTCTTTATGTTGCCTGTGTGGCCTATTTGTTGTATGTACATGTTTACTTTTCAATTTTTAGCTTATTCAGATAGCTTAATTTAACTCCTTATTTTGTCCCATTTACTCCTTCCACTGAAGCAAACAGTGGAAGTGGAGTTGGTTTCCATAGCTCATGGAAAGTTCCCCACCAAGCTTGAGCTTGTGAATTTTGGCTTCTTATTAAGCTATCTATTCATACTCAATGTCTTAGTCTTTGGTTGAGCTCTAATGAGCTTATGTAACTAGTCTTTAGAGCTTGATGTTTGCCCATTCACAACAATGGACTGCTTATGCAGTCTATTTACACCATTTCCTTCAAGCTCTCATAAGCCCATTAGTGATCACTAGCCTGTGTGGTTTGGTTTTTTAGGAAGCCTAGCAAGCCAACTTTTTGATCATGTGCTTATATCCAAGCTTGTGGCTCATTCACTAGGGTCGCAACATGTACTTGTTTTGTCCCAAAACTTCGGCATTCACGACCCAATTTGGCGGTGAGCAGTGGGTACCATCTTCATAAGCCTCTCAAAAGCTCATCAGTGGGTCCCACTTGATGAGCTTTGGCTTTTTGGAAAGCCAACCAGCTCAGCTTGCTACCCCAATTCCTATTTTGCCCTTTTAAGCTTAAACTCTTAGCTTAATTTGTCATTCAAAAGGTAAGCAGGTCTGTTTGGAACTGAGTGTATCAGGGAATTGCTTATTTGCTTATTTTGAGCTTATAAGTTAATTCCAGTGCATAAGTTTGTTTATATATATATATTATACTTGTACAAATATATTTTATACTTTACTTTTTAAGTATGGAGCTTATTACAGGTTCTTTGAAGCCTCCATTCCATCCAAGTCAAGCCTTTGGCTTGACTAACTAAACCATAAGCTCATGCTTATAAGCACTTCTCAGTGCTTATTTTTGTACATATACACCTATTATACCTGTTCATATATACACATGCTTTTGTTTCTCCCTTTATAGCTTTTTCAAGCTTATCATGAGCTTATTACTCCACTTAGAGCCCAAAAGCTCAACTGTGTGGGTAATAAGCCCACGTTTTGCTTATTTGTAGATTCTATAGTTTTGTTTTCATATTATATGTATAATATCAGTACTTATTTAGTTCCAGAAAAAGAAAAACCAAAAAGCTCCTTTTTAAGCTAAGTGATAGCTTTTCCTTAAAAGCTTATTTGCTTATTAGCTTATTTTTGTTAAGTACATATAGTTTTTATATTTTTCCTAGCTTCTTGTATTTATTTTAGAATTTTGTAAAAAGTTTCAGATTTTTCTTTATTCATTTAATATTTTTAATAACTTTATAATAGATTTTAATACTTAATAATAGTAAATAATTAATAATAAATAGTATATTTATGTAAAAAAATACATTTTCAGTTTCATTAATTATTTTATAATATTTTAGATTTTTCAGATTCTTTATTTTATTTATTTAAGTTAATTTTAGATTTTCTTATTATTTAATTCATTATTAAATACATTTAATTCATTTTTAATTTATATTAATTAATTTAATAGTGTAAAAATTTATTTTAATTTTCTAATAATTTTCTTATCTTTTTAGAATTCTAAAAATATAATTTTCACATTTGTGGGAGTTGTAGTGGACTGAATTCACGTTTTATTTTGTACGTTTACGTAATTTTATTTAAACGTACGTTTTAGGTTTTAAACGTTCATCACTTTGAAAATAGTGATAGCGTTTATTTAATATATTTTATCTTTTTAATTTTCTTAATTTGCATTTAAGTCGCTAAGACATGCAAATCCCTACTATAGTTATAATCGTTTTGTTTTCTATACGTTTACGTTTTAGTTAAACGTACGTTTATATATCTGTTACGTTTTTAGGTTTCTGATTGAACGTTTCTTAATTGAACTAGGCGTGTGAGCTATTACTATTCACATTCAGTGTTAGTCAATCGATTCTGTTTTCCTATACTAATATTATTTTCAACAATTCACAAGTCATTGTACTCAGGATATCACGCCTCACTGGGACATAAGCGATCCAAGGATATTTTAATCTTTGGTAAACTTTCATTCTCTCCCGGGCTGTCGCCCTTTTATCATCTGTTACGGTTGACCGTTCACAAGCGGTTGATAAGTGTGACGGAGAAATAAAAGAAGATAGTTCGGGAGGAATCAAAATTTTGGCGGTATTATCTATGATCCATGACCTAGAGTCCATGACCCATGACCCAAGACCCATGACCCTTTGACTAGGTACAATGTATCTTGTTGGGTATCCATGATCCAAAGTCCATAACCCATGGTCCATAACCCATAACCCATAACCCGGTTTGGTATCCAAATCTGGACTTAACTAACCCAGAGGCCGGATCCCTCGGATTACACTGGCCGGATCCTTTGGGTAAGGGATCCGTCGGATTCGGGAGAACTGTAGACAAAATGTCTATAAATTGTGAGTCATTTTTCCATTGTTTCTCACCCTTCTTCTTACAACTCTCTCATACATTATCTCACTCTTCTAACCTTAGATCACTTGATCATTCTTGTAGTTCTTCTATCTTTGTTGTGATTCTCTTTTAGGTCCTTCACAAAGGCGAGATCCCGATACTCATACAAGTCATCCAAGCAAAGGGTCCTTGATTGATTTGTCCATTCACAAGATTTCAATAGCTTATCTTGTATTTCTTATCTCACATATTTTTTGTGTAATAGTTGTGTAAAGGTTCGCTTCTACCTCATGGAAGAACTCGATATTTAGCTTTGTACCGAAAAAAGTATAAGCGACATTGTGAGGCTTCTCCGCCGATTTGAAGGAGCTTGTTGATATAGTGCTTGAACTCTCGAGTGCGGTACTCGGGGAGTGGAGTAGGGCAAGGAATGTGTCCTTGTAGCCGAACCACTATAAATCACTTTTGTTGCTACTTTCTATCTCTTACTTTACTTGCATTCTTTATTTACTTTATTTATTGTTTGATACTATCTATTCATCCATAAGATTTCACATAAGCTTGAATCTAAATTTTGAAATCTAATTTTAAATCGGTAAAACTATTCAACCCCCATTATAGTTTTCCACAATTGGCATCAAGAGCAAGGTTTTCAAAAAGTTTTAAAGTAAATTGTATTTTAAAAACTTTTCGATCAAAATGAATTTTGAATAGTACAAAGAAGGGCAATCTATGCAAAGACCTCCACTATTTGAAACTAATAGTTTTATTTATTAGAAAAATAGATTTGAAACTTATGTGAAATCTAAAGATATTGATCTTTGGTATATTATTGTTGAAGGTGATTTTCAAGCAACCGTGAAAGAAGATAAAACCGGTAAAGAAGAAAATATTTCTCATGATTGTCTCACCGACGACCAAAATAAAAAGCTTCTAAAAATAGTGAGGCAAAAATGGTTTTATGCAATGCCTTAACTAAAAAGGAATTTGAAAGAATCTCTATGCACAAAACCGCTAAAGAAATTTGGAACTCTTTGATTGTAACACACCAAGGAAACCAACAAGTGAAAAATAACAAAACTCATTTATTTGTTCAACAATAACGCATTTGCTAGTTTTAATACTATTATTACTTCACTACAAGCACTTGATGAGTCTTTTTCGAGGCATAATCATGTTAGGAGATTTCTAAGGGCGCTTCCATCAAAATGGAGACCAAAGGTGACGACCATTGAAGAATCCAAAGGTTTGTCGATTCTCACTCTCGATGAACTTATAGGCAACCTAAAAGTCTATGAGCTCGTATTTGCCAAAGACTCCGAGGTGTCGAAATATGAAGATGAAGAATATAAATCTCTTGCTTTGAAAGCCAAGAAAGTCTCTAGTGATGAAGAAACCTCATCCTGGGAAAATGAAGATGAAGAATATGAAATGGCGGTACGAGACTTCAAGAAATTCTTTCGAAGAAGAGGAAGGTATTTCAAGCAACCCTATGATGACAAGAAAGGTTTGCGGAAAAGCAAAGATGATAAGAAGGTGAAGGATGAGCGCAAATATTTCAAGTACGGGGATCCAAATCACTTCATTGGTGGATGTCCTAAACGCGATGAACAAAAGGCGTTCGTAAGCGGCTCATGGGGAAGGAGTGAAGAAGAGAAGGACGAGATTTGGATCATGGCCAAGGTCTCCAACGAGGTATGTTCCGACTCCCTTTACTATAGTAGTTCATCTCTAGATGATGAGTTATTACACCTAGAATATAACAACTTTGCAAAATTAGTCTCAAGGTAATAAATAAAAACAAACTTTTTAAAAGTAAAAATGAACTCTTAGAAAAAGAAGTTTTTGAACTAAAAGAAAAATTAAAGAGACAAGAAAAAGGAAAGGAAGTAAGTGATGAATGCAAACTTTGTGTAGAACTTAAAACATTGGTTGATCACTGATTTTGTCAGTTTTCATTATAAAGATATTTTTCCGAAGAAATACAAAGGTATGTATTTCCCGGGTCGTTTTTCCAACGAGGGATGAATGGAGTTTAGCAACTCACGTCGCGTGATTCGGGATTCGACTGGGTAAAAAGGGAATTTGATGATTTATACACTACAGGGCAAGGAATAATAAATGAGAAGCAATTAAAGGAACTAAATCTATGATGCAAAAAAGAAATTACGAGTAATTACGCAAATTAAATCTAAAACGCAAATTACGATATATCTAAAACGTGAATTAATTTCAAACTAATCAAAAGCAACCCCTAAAAGTAATCTAAAATGATTCTATAGCTAAAAATGCAATTCAAAAGTTATTTAAAATTTAAAACTAATTTTTATGATTTTTCTTGATTTTATTTGAATTAAAAACTAATTTTTAACTTTAAAAATAGATATAAAATACTAAAAATTATGAAAACTAGTGAAAAAATTACAAAACTATTTTTAAAAAATCTTAATTAACTAAAAAGAATTTTCAAAACTATAATTACATTTTTATGACTTTTTCTCTATTTATTATGAATTTAAAACTATTTAAAACTAATTAAATTCCTAAAGAATACTATTTAAACTAAAAAAATTCTGGAAAAATATTTTTTATGACTTTTTGAATATTTTAAATCTGAGAATATTGAAATTTCATTTTTCTGAACAATTTATGATTTATTTGAATAAAAAGCTATTTAAAAATGCTAGAAAATGAATTTAAATGCAGAAAATAGTAAATGGGCAGGGAAAATTATGAAAAATTACATAAAAGTCTAAAATGCAATTTTGAATCTAGGAAAATTGAGAAAAGCAGCTTTTGAACGCAGGATAAGCTATTGGGCATAGAACTGATTATGGAAAGAAAATGAAAAATAAGCTAAAGGCTATCTAAAAGCTACCATAAGCTACCACAGGTTCTTAGAAGCTAAATCTAACTAAACTAAACCTAAAGCAACAGAAATGGATCAAATCAGCAAAATATCTAAGCAAATAAGCACTATATCAGTTCGAAACACCAAATACCAAACAAACCTTAATGCAACTAGTTTAAGCTCAAATCTAGCTTATTTAGAAAAATCCTAAAAATAAACTAAAAATAACCAGTTAAAGGCAACCAACAAGAGTGCTTATATCCAGAATTACAACTAAGAAGAACCTAAGATGATAAAATTAAAATTCAAAAACTAAAGCCTATTTGGGATACTAGGGACTGATGCAGAGCAGTGATGAAGGGAACTTGCAGGCTATGAATTAGCTAAGTAGGGAGCATCTAAGGTACAATTTAAATGGAAAACTAAGCTAAATGATACTAAAAGCCTATAATGGAATCAAGAGCTATCCTAAACTCACCTCAGAACACGCAGACATTCAATGACAAGCTATTGATACAGGATAGACACTTTACAACCCATCAACTTCAAGATCATAACAGACTAGGTAAACTATTTTTGTGAATTTTTTACTTTTGGGAATTGTGAAACCAGCTACTGAAAATGATTTTTTTATTTTTACAAATTTTTATCTTTTTTGAAAATGACTCAAATGGCAAAACAAATCTGACAGAAAACTACTTTAAGGACTGATATCACAAATTTTTGCAAAACAGATTAAGACTACAAATATGGCTAAGGAACTTGAAAACTAAACTGAAGTAGAAACAAAACAGGTATCTAAACTCACTAACAACAATTTTAACTTGACAATCAAATCCAAACTCCAAAAACAGGTTTAATCCAAACACTCCTCCAAAAACTGAATTGCAATTATACTTTTAATCTAGGATAAAATGAGACTAAAACTGATTTGAACTTAACAATAAAACAGTAAACTCATCTTAAAATCAGAAATCACCCATAAACTCAGTTGACTATTCGAATTTGACCCTGTTTGACTTATGTTGACTTTTTTCAAAATTTGCAATAAAGAACAGGGAAAGAAAGATTGAGCTCACATAAGCTTTGAATAAGCTTATATGAACTTGATTAAACAGTAATGTAAGCTTTCTAAGCACTTTGAAACAGAATTAAAGGATATCAACTTTGACAATGAATTTAAATGACAAAATTAACTTGTATTAAAAATGAGATTACAAAATTAAAATTACACTGAATGTAAATGAAAATGTTAGGAATTGGAAATTCCATAAGTGAAGTGTCGGTCACCCCAAATATTATCTAGCATAAGTTAGCTCGTAGACATATCGTTTGTTACGTTATTAGTTAGTTTATTAGTTAGTTATTAGCGTAGTTTAGTTTAGTGCAACACCGTGGAGGAAGGACGGGTCTTTACCCACTGTATACCTGATCCACAGGCCGTCAGGAGGTCGTTTAGCTTGTAACTATAAATACCCTTCCCACTAAGGGAAGGGTGGTGCTTCTCAATAATCTAACCTTTCATTTGTTTAGTTTCTCTCTCTAGAACACCCTCTCTACTCTCTTCATCTTTCTAAAATGGCTATCTTGTTTAATCATCTACCTAGACCACCCGAATCATCTAAACAACATAAATATATGATCCTACAATTGGTATCAGAGCCAGGTTGTGTTGTTTGTGGTGATTCTCGTGGTTCGATTCATGGTTTTGAATCTTTGTTTATTCGGTTTTGTATGCGGTTTGTTTTTTTTGATTGATGCGGTTTGTGTATGATTTTTATGTGGAGCTGATTTGGTTTTCAGTTTGATATGGTTGTGTGACGATTTGTGCTTTTTGATTACTGATTGAATGTTAATCTGGCGTCAAGTTGTGTGTGAAACTAGTTGTAAGTCACTTTTCTTTAAAATCAGTTGGCCTTAAGAGTTATTTACAAGTTTTAAGCTGGTTTTAATGTGATTATTACTGGTTTGAATGTGATTATTTGGTTTTCCCAACTGGTAAAACTCTTGGATGCGAGTTGTTAGAAAAAATGTCCTGATTCAATGTATCTGGTCTATGCGAGTTGCAGCTTGCTTTTGAGCGAGTTGTTACAGTTGCGAGTTGGTTCAATGTTACTTATGAGAGTTGTTCTGATGCGAGTAGTCTAAGTCATCAAATGATGCGAGTTGCCAAATAAAACTTATGCGAGTTGACTTTTTAGTCAACTGAGTATCCTGGTATGAGAGTTGTTCTGATGCGAGTAGTCTAAGTCATCAAATGATGCGAGTTGTCAAATAAAACTGATGCGAGTTGACTTTTGAGTCAAATGATTTAACCATTAACAACAGAAAGGAAGAAGAAGAGTTTTGACCATAGACCACAATATCAAGACTTATGACCTCAGCTCTTACTACAACTTCATCAGTCCAATCCAAATCAACCATATGTCACGTTTCTATCCACATCATATGTATATACATAACAAGATCATAAACATAATCAATCTATGACTCTTCACAAATCCATGTCAAAATACTCAGTCTATGACTCGAACAAAAACTGAACAAGAACAAGAACGACAAATGACTAAAATGATGGCATATACATGATCTCTGTTTCTTCATTTCGTGGTTAAGAGAAATGATTTTTTTCAAGATCCTATAAACCACAAAGGTTATTCATCATATATCACAGTTTGGTCAATATCTGAAATGAAAGAAGTGATGTCATCAATCTTGTTAACCCAAATCTTTGATTCGTTAGATGATGAAAAAAAAATCAAAATCAAATAAGTAAATACGATCTCAGATGTGTTCAAATGTAAGGATCTATAAAGATCTTGGGTGAATAAACATTATCCATCATTGATCTATATAAGAAGCTTAACTTCTTTTATTGTTCGAAATATTAATATGAGATAAAAAACAAGAGTGTTCCGATCTCATTTTATTTCGATTGATCTTAAAAGAGAAAGGTATCACCTTACTTACATGTGAACTTAAACATGAACCGTCTAAGAAATGTCTCAATCTTGTTGAGAAGCTATCTTGAAGCAAAATCACTACTGTGCTCTTCGTGGTAATGAATCTGATAAGTAATTAAGTTGGGATAGTGGATTTTGGTGCTTCATCTTTGATTCATAGCAATTAAAGGGACTAATTTTGTTGGGTAAATACGGATTCACATGTACGAATCTGTAATCAGTGGTTTGGTTAAGTGTTTGACTGAGATTATGGGTGGCTGCTTTTGTGTTAGAGAGGATATTTAGGGTTTGAACAAGATTAGGGTTATGAGGTGTGTGAGAATGATGTGATAAATACCCGTGTAATTAGGGTTGTGATACTTCTGGATCAGGTGGGCCGGATTTTGTTATATGATGTGTCGTGGGCCAACGGGGCTTAGAATGATTATGCTTGGATCTTAATCCAATTATTTACAAATGTTTTGTTGAGCTGGGCTTGTGTAGCAATATGCGCTCATCGTCAAAATTATGGTACAAAAGGTTTTATCCGCAAGTCACATTTGATACAAAACTGTGGGTACAAATTTTGATTGTATTTGGTATAAGTGGTATTTTTGGTATTGCAACTTTCACGAAGAAAAGCCGTGTGTTATCGAGAAAATTTGCATGGTCAAAGTGATTTGTTGAATTATGAAATTTGTTGAAAAGATTTGATGATGAGAAATGTTGTGATAATGCGGTTTGATGAAGAGATTTAACGATGAGCTTTGATTATGTGATATATTAAGACTATGATATTTGATGTTGTGATTAGTTGTTTTGTGCGGTTTGATACTTTGGTGTATACACTTTCATGGAGATTATTATGCCACGGCATGAATTGATGTTTGAACATGGTTGACTACGGGGATGTTTGTACGGTATCTCTTATTTGGATTTGAAATAAGGTTTTCTGGGCGCGTTTACTTATTTTGTCTTCTTTCTTTCTACCCTTCCGCGAAGATGACTTGTTTGGGCATTTATTGAGTGTGATAAATACTTGGCTATTTAGTTACTTTTGTGATTCTTTCTCGCTTAACCCACAACTTAACTATCACTTCGGTGTGTCACGCAATTGAGGATACGTCAAGAGGTTTTGTACATTGGGTACACCGTTTCTTTTTCACAAGGATTAGTACAAGCTTAAGTAGCCAATCTAGGGAATCCTACTTCATGATCAAGTTTGGTATATCGGGTTTACTTCACCAAGTAATCACAGCAATAGCCGTCAGAATATGTGGAAGATGTGCTTACCAAAGTGTTGAATGGATGAGACGTGATCGGCAATTCCCATGAGATATTCAGAATGTTTAAGATACTTCACAGTCTAAGCAATTTTTTCAAGAATCCTTAGTGTCTTTCACGACTTCTCAAGATGCTTGCGTATGACAAGAAATTTTCGTGCAAATGGTTGTACACATTATGATGCTTCCAAAAGTTCGAAACCATCATGGGGGAGAAACGTGTACTTTGGTTTACGGACAACCTCCAGGGGGAAGTAGTTTATACTACTTGACTTAGTATGGTTTGTGAAGTGGTCTACATATGGGTAAAGAATTGTTGATAATAGTGTTGATGTTTGTCACACCCCCAAATAACCTGTTTTTGCAGCGGAATGGAATTCCTGGGGGATGACTGTCATAGCATCAAAGTTACAGTTATATCGAACGACCTAAAGTGTCGTTTTGAAAATATCGTTTGATTAAGTAAAATAATCAGAGTTTACAAATCATAAGTCCCAAAATATTTCCAATATACCAAAATGAGTTTGTTACAATCAAACGATAGTTAAGTGCATAAAATATTTGTGAGACGCGTCGACACCGCGACTCTATGATAAGTCCACATGCATGCCATGAAGTGAATGCCTTAGGTACCTGAGATAAAACATGCTAAAAGTGTCAACACAATGGTTGAGTGAGTTCATAGAGTTTGGTTAACAAGTAAAGCTTTTAAAGAGCGATCGTGCAATAAAGGCAAAGTTTTTGGTCATTTAGAATAGTCCACAAAGCAAAGGCATCATAAATCCACTCGGTTCAAGTTCGCCCATACAAAACTTGCAACCTGTGTGTTCACAACCCATTGCACAAAATATAGTATGTCACTTATGTATGCATGTATCATAGTAGTTAAAAGTATAAATGTTCAAGTATGTAACTAGTATATTGATCACGTACGCGTGCATCAAAACTTATGCAATTAGCCATGAGTCTCCACTCCATCTCCAGAAACCTCATGTGGGTATGATGCTCACAAGGAAAGTAATAACATTGGTTCTACTTCATCTCCGAAACCCAATGCATGTGTTATCCAAGGAGACTTTGTGTTGCTCCTAAGGAAAGTAATAGCATTAGTTTTACTTCATCTCCGAAACCCAATGCGTGTGTTATCCAAAGAGACTTATCATGCGAACGAGGGGACTGCTCCGTGTATGTTGGGAGACTTTCAAGTTTAGTATAACACAATCAAGTATAACGCAATCAAGTGTAATGAAATCAAGCATAATGCAATCAAGTGTAATGAAATCAAGTATAATGCAATCAAGTGTAATGAAATCAAGTATAATGCAATCAAGTGTAATGAAATCAAGTATAATGCAATCAAGTGTAATGAAATCAAGTATAATGCAATCAAGTGTAGTGTTTTGAGTATTTATACAAGAAAAAGCAAGTAGTTGAGCATGTATCTCCCCCAAAGAGTTTAAAACAAGTATTAAAATGAGTGAAAGTGGGGCTATGAATACTCACCTGGTGCAATGTTTATGATGACAATAGTAGATACACTGAAATGAGGTGCGATCTCTATCCGCAACCTAATATGAATGATGTGTTCTAATATAAGTCATGAATCAATGTCGTGCATGCAAACTCATATAATATCCATACCACTTGTACACTTTTTAAAATAAAGTTTATTGTCGAAAAATAATCTTATAACGTCTTGTCAATTTATAAATTACTTTACAAGTATTTACGTTGAAACAACCTCCTACGATAGTCGTTTAGTGATTTATCAAGAATTTACAACTTTTCGTCGCAAAACAATATACTTTGATAATTTGTGAAAGTGAATAAACGGCCTTGAAAAGCTAGTCGTAAAATGGTGCACATCGAGTGTTAGGAAACAAACTCAACGGTTTTGGGAAGCTTGTATCATTATCTCAAAGTTTTAGCATTTAAGTTTTCATCCTAGAGGTCTCGATCATGGAGAAAAAATATAGGTTAAGTATGGTACTTGTATCCAAAATATTGTTTAAGGGTGGTTTTCGGCAAAGTTTAAGTGACCGTATTTTATTCATTACCACTCCGCTTGACGAACGGCTGGACATTTTAGAAAATATGCTAGGCGAGCTTACTTTTACTAGAAGACATCTTGTTATAATAAGTACTATGTCAATGTTAAAAACGACCCTCAACATGGTCCTTTGTGGCCGTAAGACTTGTCTAATAAAAATATACTAGTTTTTCTTATATAATAAAGTTACGGCAACTTTGTGTAAACGTGTATAATTTAATCGTTACAAGTCCGTTTTCTACGTTTTATATGCCCTTAGCTTCGTATTAAAGTATACTAATATATTTTTTATAAGTCGACACATTACATAACGCCTAAGCCTCATTTTTGACTCGTACAAAGTAGAAATAACATGCTGAATTTTCTGAAACAAATAGTTTTCGTCGTCAACTTGAAAAATTCATATCTTCTTCGTTATAACTCCGTTTTAATCCGTTCAAGCGGCCACGTTTTAGTTTTAAAGTGTATTTTCTAAATATCTAGGCCAAAAAGTTTTACCTACTGTCGAGAATTCCAGAATTCAAAAATATGGACAGACCCTTAATTAGACTTGTCGAAATGAATTTTTCTCGCGCAAAACCTATTCTAACCAATTCAAAACAACTCCGAAGCTATTCAAATCCTACCATACACCTTCTTAGGATGTCATGGGTTCCTAGACATCACCAAAAGTGATATGTTACAAGGGATAATTTATAGGATGATCATATTTCAATATAAGTAATAAAAACATTAAAAGTGGTATAAACTCATATGTAACATGCATGATTTCTTGCAAAAATGATGAAATAACGTAAAGATGAATATGAAAGAATTATGAAAATCATGAATTGCTTACTTGTATGATTATGTGAAAGAAAGTGATGAAAACTTTATTAATCTATAGGTTTTTATTTCAAAACCTTAACATAGATCACTATATGAACTTGATAATCACATGGACTTCAAAAATTAATGGTTTCTTCATGGTGTTCTTGATGTGGCCGGTTCTAGGGAAGAAGAGAGGAAGAGAGCCTTTTTTTTTCACCTTGGATATTTGTTAACTATGTGTATGTTTTAGTTAATATAAAGAATATATGTATTATGTGTAGGATAAGATATTTGTACTCAAATTGTATGTGAGTCATATATGATGGTCGACATCCATAAAGAAAATAAAGACTAGAGATATTTTTGAGTAGTTAAATACATATGGGTTGAAGTATAAGTGTTGTCATTTAAGAATAATTAGTAACTTGTGTACATATTTAAGCATTTAGGGTAGCGTTAGCTAAAAGTAAATTTTAACGGAGCAAAATAAAATATATTGAAGTCATAAAAATTATAAAAATACATTTCTTACAAAAATTGAGTGAATTAATAATTATCGTGTATAATTTACGAAAACCGTCGTAATTATATAAATATAACAATTTATATACCAAATAAATTTAAAACACCGGGTAAACTCATAATATTATTTTTATAATCTTAATATGAGTATAAAAATATGTTGGGATAATTTTTGGAAGTATCGGATCAAATGTTCAAAATAATTTGTTACGCGATAGCGTTTATTTAATATGAAAATTACGCGTTTAATGTAAAATGCAAAATCATGCATGAACTAATATGATGACAATGATGCTAATGAAATGTAGACTAAACCTAGTCTATATGAAATGTCCTTGATGATTGTTTATGAATTCGCAGCTAAACCCCTAAGGTTACGCGAATTTAATACTTGTAAACCTAGTTTACGATAAACGATGAAATAGTAAATGTGAGAAATGACCGGAAATTGAGAATTGTGACATTCTTCCCCGGTTAGAGGAATCACGTCCTCGTGATTCAATTATTGATACTATAGTCCGAACCGCGACAAAGGTTCTAAAAGTTCATGCTCGCATATGGTCTAAATGGTTATGTCAATGCTCATGCATATGGGTTCCTCGTTCAACTAAAATACGTTCTCGTGCTATCGTGAGCATTTCCCATCCTAAATACATGCTCTCTTATGATTAGACTTGATGAGGCAGGCTTTCCCATTCTCGAGCGAAACCCTCAAAAGATTTTTAGGTAACCGATTTTTACTTAATCTCACAACTCATCAAACAAGAACTGTCATGAGATTAGGCTAAATCGGTTTGAGCAACAACTTGTTTCTAGCTTGATCTTTGCAACTCATCAAACAAGAACTGTCGCTCGGATCAAACTGGAAACAAGTGGTTTAAAGAAAATCTTTTGAAATTTTGGCTCGATTACGGAATAGCTTACACATATGAGACTACTACTCCCTTCATTGCATGATTCTTCCTGAATTAGACATAGGTGATCAGGCTATGTATAATTTAGGAGTAACTACCCAATGCTTGGACTAATCGTCTCATATGATGTTTGGTGTTGAGTCATAAGTCAGCATGTATAAGGAGTATGCAGTTATAATGATATGATGAGATGCTATGATGATGTGGTTATAGTCTAGGGTCTATGATGCAACCTAGTTCTCTATAACCGATTCTATGATACCAATCTGTCACACCCCCAAATAACCTGTTTTTGCAGCGGAATGGAATTCCTGGGGGATGACTGTCATAGCATCAAAGTTACAGTTATATCGAACGACCTAAAGTGTCGTTTTGAAAATATCGTTTGATTAAGTAAAATAATCAGAGTTTACAAATCATAAGTCCCAAAATATTTCCAATATACCAAAATGAGTTTGTTACAATCAAACGATAGTTAAGTGCATAAAATATTTGTGAGACGCGTCGACACCGCGACTTTATGATAAGTCCACATGCATGCCATGAAGTGAATGCCTTAGGTACCTGAGATAAAACATGATAAAAGTGTCAACACAATGGTTGAGTGAGTTCATAGAGTTTGGTTAACAAGTAAAGCTTTTAAAGAGCGATCGTGCAATAAAGGCAAAGTTTTTGGTCATTTAGAATAGTCCACAAAGCAAAGGCATCGTAAATCCACTCAGTTCCAAATTCCGCCCATACAAAACTTGCAACCTGTGTGTTCACAACCCATTGCACAAAATATAGTATGTCACTTATGTATGCATGTATCATAGTAGTTAAAAGTATAAATGTTCAAGTATGTAACTAGTATATTGATCACGTACACGTGCATCAAAACTTATGCAATTAGCCATGAGTCTCCACTCCATCTCCGGAAACCTCATGTGGGTATGATGCTCACAAGGAAAGTAATAACATTGGTTCTACTTCATCTCCGAAACCCAATGCATGTGTTATCCAAGGAGACTTTGTGTTGCTCATAAGGAAAGTAATAGCATTAGTTTTACTTCATCTCTGAAACCCAATGCGTGTGTTATCCAAAGAGACTTATCATGCGAGCAGGGGGCTGCTCGGTGTATGTTGGGAGACTTTCAAGTTTAGTATAACACAATCAAGTATAACGCAATCAAGTGTAATGAAATCAAGCATAATGCAATCAAGTGTAATGAAATCAAGTATAATGCAATCAAGTGTAATGAAATCAAGTATAATGCAATCAAGTGTAATGAAATCAAGTATAATGCAATCAAGTGTAATGAAATCAAGTATAATGCAATCAAGTGTAGTGTTTTGAGTATTTATACAAGAAAAAGCAAGTAGTTGAGCATGTATCTCCCCCAAAGAGTTTAAAACAAGTATTAAAATGAGTGAAAGTGGGGCTATGAATACTCACCTGGTGCAATGTTTATGATGACAATAGTAGATACACTGAAATGAGGTGCGATCTCTATCCGCAACCTAATATGAATGATGTGTTCTAATATAAGTCATGAATCAATGTCGTGCATGCAAACTCATATAATATCCATACCACTTGTACACTTTTTAAAATAAAGTTTATTGTCGAAAAATAATCTTATAACGTCTTGTCAATTTATAAATTACTTTACAAGTATTTACGTTGAAACAACCTCCTACGATAGTCGTTTAGTGATTTATCAAGAATTTACAGCTTTTCGTCGCAAAACAATATACTTTGATAATTTGTGAAAGTGAATAAACGGCCTTGAAAAGCTAGTCGTAAAATGGTGCACATCGAGTGTTAGGAAACAAACTCAACGGTTTTGGGAAGCTTGTATCATTATCTCAAAGTTTTAGCATTTAAGTTTTCATCCTAGAGGTCTCGATCATGGAGAAAAAATATAGGTTAAGTATGGTACTTGTATCCAAAATATTGTTTAAGGGTGGTTTTCGGCAAAGTTTAAGTGACCGTATTTTATTCATTACAACTCCGCTTGACGAACGGCTGGACATTTTAGAAAATATGCTAGGCGAGCTTACTTTTACTAGAAGACATCTTGTTATAATAAGTACTATGTCAATGTTAAAAACGACCCTCAACATGGTCCTTTGTGGCCGTAAGACTTGTCTAATAAAAATATACTAGTTTTTCTTATATAATAAAGTTACGGCAACTTTGTGTAAACGTGTATAATTTAATCGTTACAAGTCCGTTTTCTACGTTTTATATGCCCTTAGCTTCGTATTAAAGTATACTAATATATTTTTGATAAGTCGACACATTACATAACGCCTAAGTCTCATTTTTGACTCGTACAAAGTAGAAATAACATGCTGAATTTTCTGAAACAAATAGTTTTCGTCGTCAACTTGAAAAATTCATATCTTCTTCGTTATAACTCCGTTTTAATCCGTTCAAGCGGCCACGTTTTCGTTTTAAAGTGTATTTTCTAAATATCTAGGCCAAAAAGTTTTACCTACTGTCGAGAATTCCAGAATTCAAAAATATGGACAGACCCTTAATTAGACTTGTCGAAATGAATTTTTCTCACGCAAAACCTATTCTAACCAATTCAAAACAACTCCGAAGCTATTCAAATCCTACCATACACCTTCTTAGGGTGTCATGGGTTCCTAGACATCACCAAAAGTGATATGTTACAAGGGATAATTTATAGGATGATCATATTTCAATATAAGTAATAAAAACATTAAAAGTGGTATAAACTCATATGTAACATGCATGATTTCTTGCAAAAATGATAGAAATAACGTAAAGATGAATATGAAAGAATTATGAAAATCATGAATTGCTTACTTGTATGATTATGTGAAAGAAAGTGATGAAAACCTTATTAATCTATAGGTTTTTATTTCAAAACCTTAACATAGATCACTATATGAACTTGATAATCACATGGACTTCAAAAATTAATGGTTTCTTCATGGTGTTCTTGATGTGGCCGGTTCTAGGGAAGAAGAGAGGAAGAGAGCCTTTTTTTTTCACCTTGGATATTTTGTTAACTATGTGTATGTTTTAGTTAATATAAAGAATATATGTATTATGTGTAGGATAAGATATTTGTACTCAAATTGTATGTGAGTCATATATGGTGGTCGACATCCATAAAGAAAAGAAAGACTAGAGATATTTTTGAGTAGTTAAATACATATGGGTTGAAGTAAAAGTGTTGTCATTTAAGAATAATTAGTAACTTGTGTACATATTTAAGCATTTAGGGTAGCGTTAGCTAAAAGTAAATTTTAACGGAGCAAAATAAAATATATTGAAGTCATAAAAATTATAAAAATACATTTCTTACAAAAATTGAGTGAATTAATAATTATCGTGTATAATTTACGAAAACCGTCGTAATTATATAAATATAACAATTTATATACCAAATAAATTTAAAACACCGGGTAAACTCATAATATTATTTTTATAATCTTAATATGAGTATAAAAATATGTTGGGATAATTTTTGGAAGTATCGGATCAAATGTTCAAAATAATTTGTTACGCGATAGCGTTTATTTAATATGAAAATTACGCGTTTAATGTAAAATGCAAAATCATGCATGAACTAATATGATGACAATGATGCTAATGAAATGTAGACTAAACCTAGTCTATATGAAATGTCCTTGATGATTGTTTATGAATTCGCAGCTAAACCCCTAAGGTTACGCGAATTTAATACTTGTAAACCTAGTTTACGATAAACGATGAAATAGTAAATGTGAGAAATGACCGGAAATTGAGAATTGTGACAATGTTGAATAATGAACCGTTGATGAACCGCTGCATGTTCCCCTAAAACAGATATTCACCGAAACCAAAGTTGTCATAACACATTCAAGCTGACATTGTTTACGGTTTTGTCTTGATTTTGTAAAATCCCGCAAAAGAATCTATTTCTCGGTTTAAATCATAGATTTGTAAAATCCCGTGACAATGGAAACATCCTGGTAATAGTAAAGTGCATTTCCGGATCTATCTTACGGTTTATTCTTGGTTTTGTAAAATCCCGAAAAAGAAACTATTTCTCGGTTTAAACCATAGAATTGTAAAATCCCGTGATCATAGAACCATCCTGGAGAAAGGAAAGTGTATTTCGGGATCTTATCGATCTTTGGTACTACTGCTTTACGCTCGAAGAAGGGATAAAGGGTGTACTTCATGAATTGGGTGTTTGTTTGGATTGTCTTCATGGCAGTTTGGTTATTGAGGTTTTACGGGGTTATGTGCTTTTAACCATGGTCGGGATAAAACCATTATCATAGTTCACTTAAAACGTCAAAGGAGGCTAGATGTGAGCTTTTAACCACAAGATGTGACAACGACGTTAATTCAGTATTGTTTATTTGAGGTTGAAGTGAAATATCACAGGGCGAGTGTACTTAGTATCTGAAGGTATCGGGGATGGTTGGATGAAGATTCTTCAAGATCCTTGTTCGAGATTATTATCTGTAGAATCCAAGATCCAGACTCAACTATGGTATCAATGATATCAATTGAATGAATGCACAACGGAATGATAATAACAATCAATATCACTAATAAGGTTTTCTTTATTGAATATAAAAACTAATACTACTACAACTACTATAACTACTACGTTCTATGCGTTTTCTTAGACTCTCATTAGGAGATGTCTAATATGTATTGAAATGAAAGGGATGATCATAAACTAGATGCCTACCATCTTTATATAGGAGAAGGAGGTTACAAAAACCCTAAGCATAGCTTACTACCAAAGCTACTATTAAATTATCTATAAGGCCCTCATTGTTTCTTCTTTTTTCATTCTTGCTCGTTTTGTAATATGCAATTCAGCAATTCCCAACAATCTTCCCCTAAACTGGAATTTGACTAGGTTAAGTTCAAGTTTCTTGATGTTACAAAACAACCTGTATGAAGAAATAATGCCAAAACATGTCATCACAAATAATAAGCTGCACACCATGAATCTTCTTCCCCTTCATCTAATAGGGGTCTTGTGCAACTCGTATACGCTTCCCCTCAAGTGATGCATAGAGATGGTAAGTATATAAACCATAAGCTTCCCTTTAAAATTATACTAACCATCTCATTCTTTTTTTTTGTTTTTTGTTTTTTTTAACTACTACTAAACAAAAGAAACAACGCACAGCAGAAAAATCAAATCAACAGCATCAAAATAGTCTACCAATAGGAACGGAGAACCAGTAGAAACATCAACGTAGGTGTCTTATATCTTGCACTATCCATGTGACTCCAAATCTTGATAAACCCTCAAGTAATATGAGACACTGAGCACAACAACGTGACTCCTTCAAGTGATAGCAAATATGAGCATTAAGCACTTTCTGTAGATCACACCCCTTCACTAACACTGAGCACTACAATGTAACTCCTTAAAGTGTTAGCAAATATGTGCATTAAGTACCTTTAATCTATAGATCTCACCCCTTCGCTATGTCACACCATTAATGTACGAACAAGTTACCTCAAAAGTGCCTAAACTCACTTTGAGATATGATAAGACACACGCCTGATCAACAAGTAGGAACTCCAGAATAACCAGCAGCAACAGACCAGAAGGAACCAATCAGCAGCAACCGATCAGTAGAAACCAATATAATAAAACCAGAATATGCAGCCAGTAAGAACATTAAATCAAGCCGAAAATATGTTAATTACTAGGGTTCATTATTGAATAAAAATTCAACTCACCAAGACTAGTAAAACATAGAAGACCAGCACAAACTGCCAAGACCATAATTAACATATACAACAATCGATCATGAGCAGTATAAACAATAGACGACTAGAATTTAAGTTGCCACGCTGCTGTATAATCACTGTATTAATATCCCAAAGTTGCTGCTGTCCTATCAAAATGTAATCAACCAGTACCATGTCCAATTGTTGAACCAATCACGTATCATAAATGAATAACCAGTGCACATGATCAGCAGGAATGAAACATGTGATCAGTAGAAATAAATTGGACCAGCACTATGAATTCCCCATATGTATCAAACGTGGGAACGAAGGACCCATGTGACCATCAAATTGAAATCAGTATTAATAAAACAAGGAATTCAACGAGGACCAGCAGCAAACCATCAGTAGGGCTAGACCAAGTGAAAAACATAGTACGATCTTGAATCATTAACCGAATGGGGACCAGCCATGTGACAGCTAATCAGAGATGAGTCCTCAATGTCATCTCACATTAAATTTGATGGCCAATTAAAATACTATGTGATCACAAAATAAAGGGACCTAAATAAAACTCAATCGAATAAACCAGTACACCACGTGACTTGATAGTATGTGTGTACCAATTAACACCTAGCTCCACATAATTTATACCAAGCAATAGCACATTGCAAACATACTAGTATACTACTGACCAATAAAATCTCATACTCATCATGTGATTAAAAAATAAAAGACCAATGAAAGACTTCACATGAGAACATAGATAGCAGAATATTATGTTTGACCAACTAAATAATAGACGAGCCCCCACCATCACCCCAATCATATGCGACCATAGACCCATGTTTGTAAAACTCACGTGAACCATCAGCAGCAACACAAATAATGCTGACCAATAAAAAATAATCCCCACCCTAACAATCATACACCGGTTCACAATGAATCCCATTCCACTAAATTGGAATTAATTATATGTCATGGGTCCCAGCAGTCCATAAAATGAGTATATTAATTTCACGTGAATGTTAACCAATCGCATATTAACCAGATCATGTATTATACGAGCCATCCCAATTAATTTTAATTGTCAAACAAATAAAACGAAGGACCAATCAAATGAAAAGAGTACTGCGTTTATTTACCATGTGAATTCATTGGATTCGAGACATTAATTTAGCCCTCGTATTAATATTCCCTTGTAGGTTCGAACAGTAGCCATGTGATAAGTAGTAACAAATCCCCATCTTCTTCGAACCAATTCCCCATCTGCTGTCTCTTTTCTTTTCAAATCTGCTGCAATAAATGAATTAGGGTATAAACCCGAATTGTAGAAACCAAGATCCGGACTCAACTAGGGTATGAGTAACATTGATTGAATGATGCACAGTGGAATAGAAATAAACACAATCAACATCACTAATAAGGTTTTCTTTATTAATTAAAACAAAGAAACTACTACTACTAATGTACACATGCTATAATCGTGTGTCTAGACTCTCATTAGGAGATGTCTTCTATGAAAATAAATGAAAGAATACCTGTAACCTAGACGCCTACCCTCTTTATATACTAGAGGGAGGTTACAAAAACCCTAATCTTAGCTTACTAGAAAAGCTAAGCTAACTATTACATAATAGGCCCTCATTGTTTCTTCTTTCTTCATTCTTGCTTGTAGTTTTGTAATCTTCAAATCGGCAATTCCCAACAATCTTCCCCTAAACTGGAATTTGACTAGGTTAAGTTCCAGTTTCTTGGTAGTACAATACAACCTTTATGAAGAAACAATGCTAAAACATGTCATCACAAATAGTAAGCTGCACATCAACAATCTTCTTCCCCTTTTTGCTAAAAGGGGTCTTGTGCAACTTGTAGACGCTTCCCCTTAAGTGATACATGTAGATGGTAAGTAGATAAACAATATGCTTCCCCTTAAAAATATAATAACCATCTGCTTGAATCATGAACTCAGTAGCATAGATCATTTCTTCCTTCAGTATGAAAAAGACATCATAAAATGTCTTTGAATAATTCTTGTAGTCAATATATGCATGACGATTACATGCAATGGCCGATAGTCTCAGTGACCTCAGACGGATCAACCAGAAACCACTCAATGCTTATGATTATTCTATTTTAATAATCATATCATGAACTGTATGGTATCATATGCCCCCCAAAATATTTGTAAAGAGCGTGTAACTGTTCCAGTCAAGAATTATATCATGCACTGAATCTCCAAAACAAACTATACACATCATCATTGTTCAAAATCCAAGGGCGTCTTTGGACCTAAAATACTGTACAAGCAGAAACCAACCTGCAACAACCGAAACTATGCTATCAGCAGAAACTGATCAACAGAAATACCATGTTTTTTTTTCACTGCAACAGAATCCGATCAGCAGAAACTAACCAGTAGGAATAAGTACATCAGCAGAAACAATGGAACCGAGCCTCATGGTGAATCAGTACGTATCAGTAAAGGTATAGCCCCATATGAATATCAACCAATTAGATCACATGTCTCGAATTAAATTAGATCACATGAACCAAGAACCAACCAATCAGTAACGGGTGTAATTTAGATCAGTAAAGGTTAGAAACCAATCACAATAACATGAGTACCAATTAAGTATGATAAATTATCACATGACCCACTAGAACTCATCACCTATCATACCATGATCCAATGATATCCAATTAATAATGCTCATCCATGTGCAAAATAGAACAATGCGCCGTCCAATCTGATATATTTGATATTCACTTTTGCAATTCAATACTAAACGACAAAAGCAAAACAGTAGTACCTGACGCATGATCATGTAATTTCCCAATGGTGTGACAAAAGCAGGCCCACAACTGATCAAACATTTTTAACCAATCACCATTGCTGCTGACCCTTTCAACGTATCAGTAGCAACCCATATTCGAATACAAATGTGTTTGATGAGCAATGCCATCCTTATAATATCATGTGAGATCAAAATACCATCGACCAGATTAATAATACCCCTTTGATAGTACGTGTACCAATGAAATTTGAAACCAATTACAGTCCCACGTGATCAATCAATCACATACGCCACTTGATTTTAAATGAGCCACCAAATTAAATTCGAAAGGAGTATCACACAGAATCAACCCGTGTGACAGCCGATCAAAATAAATTACCTCATGTGAGTATATGCGTTGGGACCAGCAGTACAATTCATATAAAAAGGTCAACCAGCACTAACCTTTTGAAACTACATGATCTCTTTTAAATACACAAAACAACGCCGAACCTTCGAGGTCAAATATATAAGCCGGCCAATCAGTGCTAACACCACGTGATAACCCATGTGATCCCAATATTGATATTCGAAACAATTTACTTTGACCAATACATGTACAAAACGTAAACGAATGGGGCCTTCGTCTGATCTTCTCATCACTTGTACGTGCACTCCCAAATCAATGTAATCCAAATCGTATGAATAGAATAAGTGACCCCACCGACTTATGATTAGATCCAAGCAATTTGCTTCATTGAATCAGTAAGATTGGGACAAGTATATTACCTTATGCGCATGTGATGTCAAGAGAATAATAAGACCTTCAAACAAATCTGCCCTTCAAAACTGCTACTAGCCATTAAATTCTTTATACCTGCTGCCACTTTACCCTCTGTTGCTATGGATAAATTAGGGTATAAACCCTAATTAATGAAAACCTTATAAACCCTAGATCGAGAGCCACGAGGCTCTGAAACCAATTGTAGAAACCAAGATCCGGACTCAACTAGGGTATGAGTAACATTGATTGAATGATGCATAGTGGAATAGAAATAAACACAATCAGCATCACTAATAAGGTTTTCTTTATTAATTAAAACAAAGAAACTACTACTACTAATGTACACACGCTATAATCATGTGTCTAGACTCTCATTAGGAGATGTCTTCTATGAAAATAAATGAAAGAATACCTATAACCTAGATGCCTACCCTCTTTATATACTAGAGGGAGGTTACAAAAACCCTAATCTTAGCTTACTAGAAACACTAAGCTAACTATTGCATAATAGGCCCTCATTGTTTCTTCTTTCTTCATTCTTGCTTGTAGTTTTGTAATCTTCAAATCGGCAATTCCCAACATTATCAAAAACGAAGACTTGGAAATCTAGTTATTGTTGGGTGACTTTTTCCTTTTCTTTTACCACTTGGGGGAATCGGGCTCTTACCACCACAAAATAACTATCACTTTAAGGAGTTACGTTGTAGTGCTCAGTGTCACATTAAATTGTGGATTTTCAAGAGGTGATGTACGTCTAATACTTGATGGTTGGTTGGTTGAAGAGTATAGAGTACTTAGAGAGTACTTAGAGATTCTAATGGAAATCGGCACCGCTCTTTGTTACATATGTGCAAGTTTAAGTCACGAGTTCGGGTTAGTTTAGTTCAGGGTCAAATTCATCATATTGGGTTTTTTCCATCAGCTGCCACGACAAAGAGCCTGCTGAATGATAATGGGGTGATTACAAGTTTTGCCAAGAGATGATGAAAAGAGAGATTATGACGTTTGAACACAACAGTTCAAGCCTCGTTCTCTAAAGAAAAGAAAAGTGTACGTTTCAGTGCGCTTTATCTTCTGAAGAAGAGAAATCTTCTTATGACGTTTGATCACAACAGTTCAAGCCTCGTACCCCAAAGAAAAGAAAAGTGTACGCTTCAGTGCGCTTTATCTTCTGAAGAAGAGAAATCTTCTCACTAATGACCATTCTCATCAACATGCTTCATGCTTTTTCCATGCTTTCAAACATCAAGTGAACCGGACTACCGTTGATTGTTTCCTTATTCCACTTGCTCAATTACAATGACGATGGTGACATCTTGTGCTACCTTGAGGGGGAGAAGTGTGAATAGACTACATTTGGATGATTTCACTTATTTAATCAATAATGGCATCTCCGTGCAATTCTTGAGGGGGAGAAGAAGTGTGATAATTATGCATGGTTGATTGACATATGAGAATATATAGTCATACGGCTCCTAACTCATGTAAGAACCGAGCTTCTTCTTATTGGGTCATCTTCACATGGAGTTTCATCTAAGAGCCTTTGGTTGACATCTTCTCACGGGCTGATATGATTAATGACAAAGTGCTTCCAGTTGCGAGGCGGATTTCCTTGATGAATATCTTTCTGTTCTTGTTTGATTTGGAGGGATTTGAGTTAAGGGGATTTGCTATTTATAAGTTAACGGGAATGCATTTGGTGAGTTGAAGATGTAAACTTTCTAATCCCCAATTGGACAATCTTGAAGAAGGTCGAGTCTACAGTCGGTTCTACATTTTCTGCTACATGTTAGAAGACTAAAGACGAGTTGCATTTAACGATCTAAAGACTTCTTCTTCATTAATGCATTCATCATAAAGATTGTCGGTTTAGGGGAGAGCACTAATTGGGGGAGAGTGAAAACCCAAAGTTAACCCCCAATTAGATTTACTCACATTGTCCTTCAGCAAGTTAATTTTCACAAGAGTTCAAGTGTTCTTCTCAAAAAGATTTCAAGTATTTGGGCTTATAATATGTTGCTAATTCTGAAGTGTCAAAACCAGCAAGGGGGAAGGAGACACACATCTAAACACAAAGCGAGTAAACTTGATGAACTTAATTCTTCTAAGTGATTGAAGATATCCCGGGAAGACAAATGTCATGACCGCAAAGAAACTCAAGGTTTTACTCATCAAGGCTTTTAGTGTTATTATTCCAACTACGTGGGGGAAGTGATGTAAGAGAAAGTTTCTGAAGATAAAAGAGGTACACAAGTATGACATATTCAGGGGAGGTAAATGTGTAACATGAGGAAGGTGTTATTTGTTATTCTCTCTTTGGGAATGTGTGTACTTCAGATTCTTGAGCTTCATACACAATCATCAGGGAAGAAAAATGTGAACATTGTGGAGGTGTTTTCATTCCCCTCATGATGTGTATTCGGGAGAGTTCTTGGGTATTGGTGTACTTCGGGTTCTTCAGCTTCATACACGATCATCAGGGAAGAAAAATGTGAACATTGGGGAGGTGTTTTCATTCCCCTCATGATGTGTATTCGGGGAGAGTTCTTGAGCATTATTCAAAGAGACCGACTGCATCAATTCAACTATTTGTTGGAATTTTTCTCTTGACACCTTTTGGGATGCATCGCTTCAGACTTCAGTGGTAATGAAATATGAGAAGAAACTTAAAGAGTGGGATGATACGTTGCTGTTCTTGTTGATGATATAACCCCGAACGAAGAATCATGATGATTATTCTTAAAATGAGCAGCAAGATTGATGATAATGGTGTGCCTTCTGTGCACCTGGCTAAAGCAAGCTTGAAATAGAGCTTCGAATCTACTCAACATAAGGATTTTCAGTTTGGGGGGAAGCTGCCAATTAATGTCTCACTTTTAGATGGTTCAATTTCTCTCATTCAAGAGTCTCGAAAGCTTTGGTGGTGAACGTTTAAGAGATGACGATTTCCATCTTCTACAATGGGGCTGCTCGATATCCTTATCTCGGTACTCGTATCATCATCTTCTTAAACTATATCATCTAAACTATATGTGTAAATATTTATCAAAAACCAAAATATAAAAATATAAAACCATCAAAAAGAAAATAGAAAAATATAAAACCATCAAAAATCCATAAAAATCAGAAAATTTGAAAAAGACAAAAAATATTGTTTTTCAAAGACATGTCTTCTGGTATCGATAACATCTACGGTCTTAGAAATGTCATTCAACAATGGCACGGGACCATAGATGAAGTTCGAGCAGAAGGTGTAAATATTCTTTTCAAAACATGTCTCAAACTATGGCTTGCAGTTACTTCAGACTGTGACCCGCGCTTAAACTATGGCTTGCTATTATTTCAGATAGCAACTCGTTCTTCAAAGAAGGAAAGTGTTGCGCTAAACTAATTTTCAAAATTATCGTGCACTTATCCTAAAACATAATGAGGAAAGTATGTCGAAGGACTGCTGTTCCTACACAAATGTTTTTCCGTCTATAATTCTTAAGAAAATATTTTGTTGTATTCAAAAAACTGGTGGAAAATGAGTTGCTTGTAAATCAATCAGATTCAGAGTTTTCGTAAAAATTGAAAACTCAATCAATGACTTTATCGCTTTTAAATTTTTTAGAAAAATAAGTCATTGATTGAGGGGGAGAATGTTTTCAAATTTGTATCATCTATCGGGCTTATCTAATTATCCTATATACTTAAATGTTAAACATGTTAACCTACGTTGAAAGACTAGGTGCCTAGGATATGATTGTTAGGATTAGATGACTATAGTTTGATAAACACATTATCCCCATGCATCATATGATCTGTTTGATATGTTGGATTGACTTTTATTAGTCGATCGTTGTTTGGGTGACGTCGACCACCATATATCTGTTTGTGTCTACTAACATATGCAGGTATCATGGTTTAAAAGAATGTACCCGATCAGGATCCCACAATAGAATATGATTGGATGCCGAAAGGAAAGGGTAACTATATCTTGGGTAAATGAAGAAACGGAGCTTAATTTGACTTCTATGGAGAGTTGGCATGATAAAATGCAACGTAAGAGGTCTCACTGCATCAGCAGATGGTTTTATTCAAAGATCAAATGAAGAAAAGGAGCTTAATTGGACCTCTATGAAAAGTTGGCATGACAAATGCAACGTCAGAGGTCTCACTGCATCAGCAGACGGTTTTCTTCCAGCCCTACAGCAACAACAGAAGCTTCTGAACCACCTAACGTATCTTTGTGCAGGATAGTAGTGAATGATACCATTTTTTAAACAATGTTGAAAATATTGTTTTGAAAAATGAAAAAATATTGGTTTTGAAAATAAATTGGACTTAATCTTGGAAATCACCGGACTTCATTTTATCAAATCTTAAGTCACTCAATCAACGACTACGGTCATTGTTTGAGGGGGATAGTGATTTCAAATTGAATATTTTCAAACAATATTTCTTCATAAAAGTCCGGTTTGTACAAAATAAAGTGGTGATCTAAAGATTTAATGTTATGTCATGGTATGATTTTCTTTGAAACTCAAAGATCTTTCAAAATGAAATATTTTATGTTCTTGTTTGATTGTGAAATTGTTTTATTTTACTTAAAGATCTCTTAAAACTATCATACCTGACACTAACAATCTTTAATGTCGAAAAACTGTTCCTTATCTATCATTTTTATCTTTAATGTGGGAGAGATCGTGATTTAAATCTCAAATCGGTTTTAAAGGGTGATTGTTTCTAAAACACTCCTTCCTTCATGTGCCAAACGATTTTAAAATACATAATGCACATGATTGTGAAGGAGCATTTAACCATAAACCAGAAGAGCTTTTAAATCAGGCATATTTTCTCCCGTGTTTTCTAAACATTATTAAATCACTTGGGATCCAAAATCTCAAAGGGTTTGATATTTTTGATCGGGGGAGAATTTGTGATTTAATAATGAAATTTGATAAAAAGGTGATCGTTTTGATTCAAGTGTGCATGCTGCTCTCCCATATGTGCTAAACACTTTCGAATCTCGAAGTACATATTGAGGGGGAGCATTTCATAAGAAAATAAACTTTCAAGGTACAAAGATTTCTACGCTTCATCATAATGTACCTTGATTGATTTTCTAAATGGTTTCTTATTGGCAAATGTGATCGTGAAAGTACTTCTAAGAACTCCTGCCTCGATGTGTTAAATGATTTCAAGCAACCAACGCACATTTTGAGGGGGAGAATTTACCAAGAAAATCAAATGGCTTTTTCTAAGGAAACTGTGATCAAGAAATTTTTTCAAAAGAACTCTTGCCTCCATGTGCTAATCAATTTCAAAATCATATGCACATGTTGAGGGGGAGCATTTCTAAAAGATCAAAAATAATTAAGGTACAAAATGCTTTGATATTATATCACAAGTACCTTGATTGATTTTCCAAATGATTTTTCAATTGGTTTCAAGAAGAGAAAGAACAATACCAAAAGACCGACCAATTTACTTTATGCATGGTGTTATAAGGATGGTTAGGTTAGGTATTTGTTCCCACGATCTCGCTAGAGCCGGAGGGATCTACCCAGGGACAATCCACTAGTTAGTGTAGAAGTCCTTAGGTATGATGAAAAAAGGAGAAAAGTGAGATATGGGAAGAGTGCGTGTTAATACAAAAAAGCCGTAAAAACGTTTATTTATATTTTACGATCTTCTAATGTTTTGTCGATAACAAACGTAAAATCATTTTAATGAAACAAAAAGAATACGTAAATAGTTTGAGTCAATAGTTTCCTAACACACTTACGTTTTCACATAAAACACTAAAACAAGTATAAGTGATTTTATGATTTAGATACATATGTACAACAACTAGTGTTTACATATTGGGTTAGCATATACTTAAACTAAGTATACTAAAATGGGTAAAAACAAGTATATACTAAAATGGGTAAAAACAAGTATATACTAAATGGGTAAAAACTAGCAAATGGTATTGACCCATAACCCATGGTTTTATATATACCACTTAACCAAGTTCATTGTATCTAGAAAGAAAACCATGGATCAACCCATAACCCATGACCCATGACCCATAACCAAAATTACCCATGGGCAAAGAGGAGCGTTCCACAGATCCCTAGCTTTGTGCTAGCCGGATCCTAAGTGGAAGGGATCCATGGGATCCGGGGAACAGTAGAGAATTTTCTCTATAAATAGAGAGCCATTTCTTGCTTTCTACTCATCACGTTACACACATACTTCCCCAAGTATTCTAACCCTCTAACCTCATATCTAAGTGATCTATGTAGTTTGTCTTTTATTTTTGTGTGATCTTCTAGGTTCCTCTTAAAGGCAAGATCACCACTTCTTGAAGACGAGCAAGCTCAAGTCCTTGAGTTGCCATGCTTCGTCATCATCAAGACAACTAAAGTTCTCTTGTTGATAGTTCTTCCTTTCTCCATAGATGTTGGGTTGAAGGCATTAGTGAAGAATGCCAAAAGTGTCAAGATGAAAGCATTAGTGAAAGGTGCTCATCATCCGTGTCAAAGCATTAGTGAAGAATGCTAAAGGTGTCAAGACGAAGGCATTAGTGAAGGGTGCCAAGCGTTGTGTCAAAGGCATTAGTGGAGGATGCCGAATAATCAAATCAAGTCGCATTTGGAAAGAATGCCTAGGTTGTATAATCGATGAGGTGCATCGTTATATATATAAGTATTTGTTTATTTCCAAGGATGGTGATATCCTTGATGGTGTTGTAACAAGGAGAGGATCTCCTTGATATTAGGTGTTGTGTTGTGAAGGGTAGTAGTTCCTCCATAGCAATGGAACTAGGTGCTTAGCCTAGTACCTAATAAAGGGTAGGCGACGTTGTGATAGGATTAGTTATCCTTGGTGTGAAAGAACTCGGTGGTTAGCCTAGCACCATATAAAGGGTAGGCGACGTTGTGTTAGGTGTGGTTCGCCTTGGTGTGAAGGAACTCGGTATTTAGCTTTGTACCGGAAAAAGGTTAAGCGACGTTGTGAAGGCTTCTCGGCCATAAGGAGTTGGTGTAGTGCTTACGAACTCTCGAGTAGGTGACTCGGGGAGTGGAGTAGGGCAAGGAAGGTGTCCTTGTAGCCGAACCACTATAAATAACTTGTGTCGTGGTGATGTGCTTCTTACTCTTTATCTTTCATTATACGTTTATATATCTATCTATCAACGTCCAACATAAACAACCAAATAGATTGACATAAGTCGATCTAAATAATTAAAAGGAAGTTTTTAATTGGTAAAACTATTCAATCCACCTTCTAGTTTTCCACAATTGGCATCAGAGCTTCGTTACCAAGTTTCTTAAAGTATGTGGTACTTTAAAAACTTGATACGATCCATGTATGTTTGAAAACTACAAAGAAGGATTATTTTTGTCATATTTCAAAAATCATTATATTGTTTATTGTTGGACAATGATAGAATGTTCTAACATTTTTTTAAGCATTATCCATACTTGGATTTGGAGTTACCAAGAAAATCATAAAGAATTTATCTAAATATTTATTTTCGCAAAAAGAATATTTAGTATTCTTACAACATAAATCTGGAGATTCCAAGAAGATCACAAAACATCTAAATACTTCTTTTCTTAAAAAGAATATTTAGCAAAGGTATGATCTTTAATTACTTACCTTTATTATTATTAAAATCTTAGTTGCATGATTTATTAGAAATTATTCTAGTAGTTATTCATATTATAGTCATCATCTAAATAGTATTCTTCGACTTATTTAGACTACATTACCAACCTGTAATAATGATATCTTGGTTATTCGATAAACTCAATCATTATTCATCACAAAGGACTTATTGACACTTCATCTATGTCAATAAATATCCATGTGAAACTTCTTATATTATGATAAAATGGGATTTTATTATAATGTTTGAAAAGCTTCCCAAGAATTATGACTAATTCTTAAAAAGGGAACATCGTCTAATAGGAATAGTACTTAATCTTCAAAACCTCAAACCACAAGTTTTAGAGCCTTAACATCAAAACACTAGGCGTTTTAGAACTCCCAAACCAAAGTTATCAAGGAATGTTTGAGCTGACTTTTGCTGTCATGCCGGATCCCTTCGTTTATACTAGCCGGATCCCAAATGAGAGGGATCCGCGGGATCCGTGCAACAGAAGAAAATATAAGCTAAAAAAAGATCACTGTGGATGTTCCACAATCATACTCACCTCAAAGACTCACGAACAAGAACTTATGTACTGTTCATAGGAGCAAATTGATCATTCTTCTCAAGCTTAACAATCACTTGTGTAAGTATAATCTTTACTACATTGTTAATTTAATTCCTTGATTCTTAGAATTACAATTTCTTCATCTTTAAGAGTTGGGTTCAAATGGGTCTATCATAATTTGTCAACACATTGTTTTCTAAGATAATCTAAATCAAAGAATTAACATTGTTAGTACAAATTAATCCCATTTCTTGAACTCAACAAAGATGATAAGAGGAAAATTGTGATCAAACCCTCTAGGTTACTATTCACAATTAACACCACATTGTGGTTGTATTGTTTAGGAACAATCATGCCAAGCAACAAGCAACAAGATTACCAAGACACCGCTCACTACATACCCATGTACCATAGGAAAGACGGTTTAAGTCCGGACGATAGGAAAGCCTTTAAGTTGCTTGAAAGGAGACTCTTTCATGAAGGTAGAGTTGTTGATCTATCATTTCTTGCAAATACCGACATAAGGGAAGTTTTTGCAACTATTGGGTTTGATTGTTTATTGGATATAAACGAGCAAATTTTCCCGGTCTTTGTGCTTGAGTTTTACAAGAAAATGGGTATAATTAGAAATGATGATGGGTTCATCTCAATTGAATTCACCATCAATGAGCAAGAGTTCAATCTTTCTCTCATAGAGTTTGGAAGAATTATAGGGGTTCCATATCAAGGCGTTTGTATGTACTCAAATGAATGGTCTTTGGAACAACTACACACAATGGTTGATCATCATGATATTTACAACACTTTGATCCCAGAAGCAACCACGGTGAGGGACACCATGTTCATGCCAAGAGCATCACCGTCAAGAGTCACAAGGAAGTCAAAAGTGATCTATAGGGATCCTTTTCAAATGGAGCTTTCGGAAATGTATGGATTGTATAGGAAATGGGAAGATGTGATAAGAGAAAATGTGGTGTGCCTAGTAGGAAACAAGGACCACCCCAACGCATGTCTAAGCTTCATGATCTATTGCCTAGTAACCAATACTCGGTTTAACCTTGACTACTACATGGTTAAGAGAATGGCAAGTGTAAGAAGCATGGACAAGATGGTGCTTCCGTATGCAATGCTTCCAACCCGTCTTGGCAAATTCATCTTTGCATTAGACCCTTCTCCACAATCCTTTGATCATAGCTTTTGCAATAAGGTTATGGTACCATTAACCGAGGGTAGAACAACAAGGTTTATGGTGGAAGGCAAGAGGCCACACCCACCCACGGATTCCTCGGACGAAAGGGAGAGGCAAGGAGAAGGTGAAGGGAGTAGTAGCAACCCACTCGAAAATATCGATCTTGACCCCTTGGACAACATTAACCAATTGCCAAACATCCCTAATGAATCACCCGAATGGCAACAAACCAAGGGAATCTTCAAATGCTTCGCCAATTTCTTGAGGAAGAAGAAGTCAAGATAGTTTTGATAAAGAGTGGAGGACGGAGGAGAAGAAAGGTAAGGTCTTAGGACTCAAATGTATGATGAACAATTTCAAACAATGGTTTGTAAACACTTTAAACTATGCTCGTAGTATGTAGGTATTGCCATATCTTGGCACTAAACAATCCTAAGTTAGGTATTTGGAAAATGAGATTTTACGACCCCTTGAATGGTCGTCGTCACTCATTCTAGAAATTTTTTAGCTCTTCCTACCTTGATATACATTATATTAGTTGTGTTATTGCATTTAGTCCCCATAGAAACAACTAGGAAAAGCATTTACTATAAAGTGCAAAGTTGCACATTTCCTAAAATCTCTCTGATTTGCAGTTGGCGGATCCCAGCTTTTGAACTAGCCGGATCCCTCCCATAAGGGAACCGCGGGATCCGTGGCATTTGATGTGCAATACAGACTTGGCTACATCAAAATAGTTTATTAGATCACCTCAAACAAGTCAAACATAAGATACTAGAGCCAACTAAGTCTTCCTCAAATAGTTGAAAATCTCACTCTCGTCCATGGCTTATCTAGGATATAGTTTCAAAATATTTTTGATTTATCAACTAGTCAAAACTCACCACAATTCCGCTCCAACACTCACGCATTATCTATCACGTTTGATAACACTTAGATAGGTCTATCTTTCAATTTTAGCAAATTGATCTCAATCATCTTTGACTCAAAATTAGGCTCAACAATTAATTTTTCATTTCTTTTTATTTTTAAAGATTTTAGTAAATTCCTCTTAGAACATCATCTGACTTCTAGGACTTGTTATCACCATTTCTCCACATCAAATTAAATGGAATCCTTGTCAAACATATAGTTAGACTACCCAAGGTCAATTTTCTTGGCCAAAACCATCATTAAGCACCATTACTTGTTATGGTTGAAGATTTGAGATATCCAACAGCTAAAGACTTCAAAATTAAGTCAAAACCTCGAAATCCATTAATAATAAACCTTACAAAAGCATAATGATTTCACCTAAACCCTGTCTGATAGCCGGATCCCTGGTCTTTAACCAGGCGGATCCCTGCTGAGAGGGATCCGCGGGATCCGTAGATGCAGAAAGCATAAATCAGCTCCTATATTCAAATTCATGTCACCTTTTGGTTCTCTAACCACTTTTAGCATACATTAATTGTCCTCCTAGAGCTGATCAAAACCTCAAGAGCATGCTTAGTCTTATAAGTGGCCAAGAATTTAATTTCCAAATTCAAATTATCCTTTATAAACCAAACAACCTTAGGTTTATGGCATTATCCTCAATTACCTCTCAAAAATCAGCAATTAGAAGCTCACATTAGCATCTTCATCACCATGACTAAGGCTCTTAGCAACAACTCTTCAAACATAGGATCATCCAAAAGAAAGGGTCAAATGATCCATGAAATTTCATCCACCAAAATATCTCCCATTAGAGATAATGACACTAGAATCCCACCTCATCAAATCCATCCAACAAAAGCTAAGAGAACCGCAAGGATTAGCATCAAACTTTTCGAACTAGAAAAAGGATCATCTAGTTCTAAACCAAACATGTCTAGTTCTAGCAAGCCATCAAAACCATCATTCATTGAGCATGGACTACACTCTTTGAATGAGCCTCTCCCTCACTCGAACATCTATTCATTGTTCCATTCACCACCAAGAACCTCCCATTCACCAACCTTTTCATTGAATCGGGAACCACCTACAACACCAACTAGCCCATCATGGGAGACAAGGAACAACCTTGATCATATGGAAGAAGTTCCATTACCACCCTCATTTTTAGAACCTCTTCCTACTTCTCAAAATGAAGACCCGCAAACACACATTGAGCCCCCTCAAAATATCCATTTCCCTCCGGGTTCAAACCAAGACAATAATTGTCCAAATTGTCTAAACACTCAAGGAATTGTTCAAGAAGTACGAAATGAGATACATTTCATGTTTAATCATCTTCTTGCAAAGTTGGATCAAATCAACAAGTCCACTCATCCCTAGACTCAAGCACATTGCGCATTTTAAGTCTAGTAATTAGTTAGCATTAGTAGTATTTGTATGGCTAAGTTCAATGCTATGATTATTTTGTATGTTGTGCTTGTTACATTGTACATATATCTCATTTCCTCATTTGCATTATTTGACATTTCTTCACTGCTGAAGAAACTGTCACCAGATAGCCGGATCCCTCCAAAATGCCTAGACGGATCCCTCCATGAAGGGAACCGTGGGATCCGTGGTACAGAAGCACAAACTTCTACTAACTTGAGTTTTATTTGCAGGAAATTTTGCACTATACTCTTGTTTTCTAACCTTTACTTTGTAGATTTTCAAAATACACATGAAGATTTTGACACCATAAAGCTAGGGGGAGCTTTGTGTCAAACGATATTGCAAAAACATTTGCAACTTAATCCGATTTTGGATTATACTTCATGATACCCCATTGCATCTTTGCAATCTTCAAGGGGAGCACGTTGTCGTCATTTAGACGAACCATTTGCAAACATATTTGCAAACACAATTAGTTTATTTTATGTTATGTCCTTGACTCCCTCTCAAAGGGATGGACTCGTCAAGGGGGAGTTAAGACGAGTACCATTACCGTCACTTGCTCTCTTTACATTTTTCTTTTACATATTTTTCTTATAAAAATTGTGTTAGTTTCTTTTAACACTTTTTGTTTCGACAAAAAGGGGGAGAAGAAAGTAAAAACTACTAATTCAAACTCGCTACGAATTTTAGTTTTTCTTAAAATAATTTTATGTTTTGTCATCAACAAAAAAGGGGGAGATTGTTAATACAAATAAGCGGTAAAAACGTTTATTTATATTTTACAATCTTCTAATGTTTTGTCGATAACAAACGTAAAATCATTTTAATGAAACAAAAAGAATACGTAAATAGTTTGAGTCAATAGTTTCCTAACACACTTACGTTTTCACATAAAACACTAAAACAAGTATAAGTGATTTTATGATTTAGATACATATGTACAACAACTAGTGTTTACATATTGGGTTAGCATATACTTAAACTAAGTATACTAAAATGGGTAAAAACAAGTATATACTAAAATGGGTAAAAACAAGTGTATACTAAATGGGTAAAAACTAGAAAATGGTATTGACCCATAACCCATGGTTTTATATATACCACTTAACCAAGTTCATTGTATACAGAAAGAAAACCATGGATCAACCCATAACCCATAACCCATGACCCGTAACCAAAATTACCCATGGGCAAAGAGGAGCGTTCCACGGATCCCTAGCTTTGTGCTAGCCAGATCCCAAGTGGAAGGGATCCGTGGGATCCGGGAAACAGTAGAGAATTTTCTCTATAAATAGAGAGCCATTTCTTGCTTTCTACTCATCACTTTACACACATACTTCCCCAAGTATTCCAACCCTCTAACCTCAGATCTAAGTGATCTATGTAGTTCGTCTTTTGTTTTTGTATGATCTTCTAGGTTCCTCTTAAAGGCAAGATCACCACTTCTTGAAGAGGAGCAAGCTCAAGTCCATGAGTTGCCATGCTTCGTCATCATCAAGACAACTAAGGTTCTCTTGTTGATAGTTCTTCCTTTCTCCATAGATGTTGGGTTGAAGGCATTAGTGAAGAATGCCGAAAGTGTCAAGATGAAAGCATTAGTGAAAGGTGCTCATCATCCGTGTCAAAGCATTAGTGAAGAATGCTAAAGGTGTCAAGACGAAGGCATTAGTGAAGGGTGCCAAGCGTTGTGTCAAAGGCATTAGTGGAGGATGGCGAATAATCAAATCAAGTCGCATTTGGAAAGAATGCCTAGGTCGTATAATCGATGAGGTGCATCGTTATGTATATAAGTATTTGTTTATTTCCAAGGATGGTGATATCCTTGATGGTGTTGTAACAAGGAGAGGATCTCCTTGATATTAGGTGTTGTGTTGTGAAGGTGATATGTGTCTAAAAACACATATATTTTATATTATTTAAACCCACAAAATCGGCCAAAAACACACAAATGACCCTATAATTGTTACAAATTCATGAAAATGTGTTTTTATGAGTTACAAGTGCAAAAGGATTGAAAACTGATGAAAAACAACAAAGTTTACATAATTTACAGTTTCAGTCCCTAAACTTTCATAAATTGGCAAAACTAGTCCCTGGTAATTCAAAACTTGTAAAATATCATTAAAGGTCCTTGGGGATTCACAAGTTGTTAGAAATAGTCCTTTGAAGTTAAAGTTGCATATTTACAACTTTGGTCCCTCAACTTTGAAAATTGTCAAAAATGGTCCCTGGGTTATTTAAAATGGAAAATTAATAAATATAACCCTTGTACTATTCATATATGGCATAAATGGTCCTTGTGATATAAGCTACAAACCAAATGGACCCTTTGTATTATTTACCCAAATCCAAACCCAGCCCAACAAACAACCCAGCCCAATCCCTTATAAATAATACCAGGGTCAACCTCAGTCAAACCCACCTTTCTTCTTTCCCCTCACATACACCACTGTAAACCAAAACCACCCTCCACTGCTCCAAAACCACCACCACCTTTGCCCACCGCCCTTCCACTTTGTCTCCCCAAATGTCTACCCACTACCTTCCACCTCCACATCCACCCAAAATTCCTTAATTGCAAAAACCCGCTCCAAGACTTTTGGCGCCAAAAAGAAAAATCAAGGGTTGGGATCGTTTTGACTAAATCAAGGGCCAAGAATGATGAGAGAAGACTTTGTGAGAGCTATAAAAGAGAAAGAAGACAGAAGAAATAAGTATCCTAGTTTTTAGACCATTTCTTAAAGTAACTTTAAAATCGTTTTTCAAGTTTAATTTAAAAGTTTGCTGGGTTTTGTAATTTCTGTATTGTACAAGTTAATTCAGTTATAATTCAAGTGTTTCATAAGAAATTCCAAGTTTGCACCTTAATTCATTTTCCGCCAAATTTGTTCATTGTCATTTTTTACGTTTTAATCTGTTACAATAGTTCAAATAAGCTTCTTCAAGCTTATTCAAGCTTATTTAAGTGAATTAAAGCAGGTTCGAATGCAAAGTTTCACACAAAGTCAACGAAAGTCAACTAAGTCAAAGTTGCAGTTTCATGGGTGACATGATTCGATTTCTTTGCTATGGAATTGGATTTGGGTTAAACTTGATTCACTTTGTTTGATATCAGAATTAGATAGTGGTTACATTGATTTCAAAGGCATGTCATTATGACAGGACATTTGTAAGTCCAATTCTGTTTCTTCATTTCTTAATCAGTAGTATAGATTAGCTTTTGTTTGTTTAAATTAGATTATATAATCATTATATTTCTAGTATGTTTGGTAGTTAATTTGTTTAAGCTTAATCTGTCAATTTACATACTAAACTGTTGAGTTTTGCATTATTAGGATTTAGTAGTGAAAGTGTTTCAATGTTGTTAAATCTGTTTCTTCTAGTTAGATTTAAGTATTGTGTATCTGTTTCAAAGGTTAAATAAGCTTAGAAGCGTGTTTTGATTAGTAAAAATTGCATTCCTGTCCTAATAAGGGTGTTTGGATCAAGGTTGTTATCTGTGTTAGAGGATGATTCAGGAGTAAGGATCAGTTGTTTTAAGTCTAGTTATGCATTAGTAAGTCACTATAGTTCTTATTTTGTTGCTGCATTCACATAAAAGTCAAAATCATTTGTTTGCTTTATTTTCTTCACATCAGTTAAGCTCAAGGTTCAGGATAGCTTGCATTTAGATACAGATTATGTTAGGTTAACTAAATTAGGTCTTATTTCATCCTAATACATCATTTATAATCTGATTTATAGGATCTAAGTTCATATAAGTCAAACTTGTTTCACAATTAAAAAAGTCAAATTTCATAGAAACCCATTTTTGAATAAACTTGTGAATTTCATGTAGGACTTAATATTAGGATTGAAGACTTGTGCTTTTGGATATTTGTCATTCTGTTGCTTATCTTCATCATAGTATTTTTTATAATTTTTAGTTAGTGTTGTAAACTGCTTATTTGCTAGCTTCTTTTAAGCTCTTTTTCAAAAACCTTCCTTTTTGCTTATTTCTTATTTTTGCTTATTTAGTGTGTTTTTCTTGTTGTTGTTGCTTATTCTAAGTTCCTATAACTTGTTTATAGCTTATTCAACCTTTGGTTCAGTAGTGGTAGCTTTTTATTAGCTTATGCAAGCTTAATAGCTCATTTTGACCCATTTCCATTGCAAGTACAAATAGCTTCCACTTTTGCATTTTTAGTTTCCTCAATTTTAGTCCTTATTAGCTGAAATTCTGGATTTAGACACTTTGGTTGGTAGTGGTTTTCATGGTGATTTTAGTTTATTTTTAGGAATTTTATAAGCTAGCTTAACAAGGGCTTAAAGTAGGGCTATAAGGGCTGTTTGGCACTAGTGCTTAAATAGAACCAAATCATTATAGTTTGCATATTAGAGGTTTAGGATAGTTGGAATAGGTTATCATTAAGTATATTTTGCATACTTTAGCTGTCTTGATCATTTGGTACTCATTAGGTAGCTTATAGCTTATTTTTAGTGCTTATTTATAAGCACTTTCACTACAGAACCTAATTCTTGCACACCTACACCACTTTTATTATTTTTCCTATATTTAGAATAATATTTTAGAATTTTCCTGAATTTTTCATAATTTTTCATCACTGTTTGCTATTTTTCTGCATTTAATTTCAGTTTTCTAGCATTTTTAATTAGCTTTTTATTCAAATAATTCAGAAAATGTTCAGAAAAATGCAATTTCAATTTTATTAGTTTTAGAATATTCAAAAAGTCATAAAAAGTATTTTTCCTGAATTATCTTAGGTAAAATAGATTTTCTAGCATTTTAATTAGTTTTAAATAGTATTAAATTCATAATAAATTGAGAAAAAGTCTAAAAAATATGTTTTCAGTTTTAAAATAAGTTTTATAATATTTTAGATTTTTCTAAGTCATAATTTCACTTTTCTAGCTTTATTTCATATTTTCTTATATTTTAGGATATTATTAAATAGTTAAAAATAGTTTTTAATTAATAATAATTAAATAAATAGTCATAAAAATAATTTTCTTTTTACAATAATTTTCTTATATTATTAGGATTGTAAAAACATTATTTTCATATCCGTAGGTGTTTTATTCTTTTAAATTTACGTTTTATTTTGTACGTTTTCGTAAAATTCAGTAAACGTACGCGTTTTTAAGTATTTGCTTTCCCATATTTGTTCTTATAGCTTGTTTAAGCTATTTTCTTTTATTTCCTTAGTGTAATCACTCAAAATCCTTTCCTGTTCAATATTCACCCGATCACAGATTCGTTGTATTACAGTGTTCACACCTCGTTGGGACTTAACGACCCGGGATACACTATACTCCTCTGGACTTTATTGCATTCTGGTTTTAGACTGTTTGAATTTTATTACGGTTGACCATTCACAAGTGGTTGACTTGTGTAATAAACTTGACAGTTTGGGACCAATCAGAAGGGTAGTAGTTCCTCCATAGCAATGGAACTAGGTGCTTAGCCTAGTACCTAATAAAGGGTAGACGACGTTGTGATAGGATTAGTTCTCCTTGGTGTGAAAGAACTCGGTGGTTAGCCTAGCACCGTATAAAGGGTAGGCGACGTTGTGTTAGGTGTGGTTCGCCTTGGTGTGAAGGAACTCGATATTTAGCTTTGTACCCGAAAAAGGTTAAGCGACGTTGTGAAGGCTTCTCCGCCATAAGGAGTTGGTGTAGTGCTTACGAACTCTCGAGTAGGTGACTCGGGGAGTGGAGTAGGGCAAGGAAGGTGTCCTTGTA
Source organism: Chrysanthemum makinoi (assembly GCA_910596185.1). NCBI lineage: Eukaryota > Viridiplantae > Streptophyta > Magnoliopsida > Asterales > Asteraceae > Chrysanthemum > Chrysanthemum makinoi. The sequence continues at coordinate 190,615,539 of OU343217.1, forward strand.
GCCGAACCACTATAAATAACTTGTGTCATGGTGATGTGCTTCTTACTCTTTATCTTTCATTATACGTTTATATATCTATCTATCAACGTCCAACATAAACAACCAAATAGATTGACATAAGTCGATCTAAATAATTAAAATGAAGTTTTTAATTGGTAAAACTATTCAACCCCCCCCTTCTAGTTTTCCACAGTGCGGACTGAGATAGAGCTAGAACTGGAATAAACCCAACAAGGTTCTAGTTATGAAGTCTCGGTAAGCACTGAAGGGGTTGAAGAATGAAAAAGAAATGAATGTGAAAGGGTGAAAAGAAATAGCCCTCCAATAATTCAACCTTAGGGCAGAAACCGGGTTCAATTCATATGCTACTGGTGGTTACTAAGGTAACACTGGTATTGAAGACAAGACGTCATGGACCCAGTAACGCACTGCACTAAACTTCCCAAGCTACTCAAGTTCCTCTTAAAAGGACTTGTTTCATTCTCACGGGGAACCTACATAATCTATCGAATTTCTCTCTGAGATTGTTGATATTGAAGAAGGAGACCCTCTCCATAGTCTCCGGTATAGGAACCAAATGTGCACTATTGATTCTAGAGCCAAAAGATCATCCACAATATCTCATTAGGACACAAAATTAATGAAGACTTGCTGTTTCACACAATGTGGAAAGTAAGAATATTTTAAGAGACCTACGCATTATCCTTGTGGTATTATCAGAACATCCGAGTGATATGTAAAGTATTCACGATGAAGATGGAAATCCTTCTAGAGCCAACATCAAACAAGCTCTTGGTGGGTGACATGTGAGATCTTTTCAAAAGATTAAGCTTGTGACAACTGGATAGAAACAATGGGCCGATTCATTCTTGAATCAACCTTGGTCCAGGAAATGAATTGACGAATACTTTTAGAAAAATCGTTCAATGTGCAAATCTTCTTTTCTCTAGCACATCGAATGAGTATTCATTTTCAAATGCAAAAAGTATCTCTGATTGAAAAAATACTTTTGGAAAAACCGTTCGATGTGCAAATCTCTTTTTTTCTCTAGCACATCGAATGCGTATTCTTTTGAAATACAAAAAGTATTTTTGATTGAAAATTGATCTTTCTTATAAAACCTTCGTCGTATTGCAAAACTCTTTCTTCTAAGGAATACGCGATTGTTTTCAAATCAATTTTTCATCAATCAGTGAATCTCAATTCGGTTGGTTCACTCACTCCGTGTTGTCTTCTTTGAGACGTTCCGGTTTGAGAACAACTAGAACAAATTTCGGGCTAAGGAGATTCTTCGAATTGTACATGATCACATGCAGTATTTGTATCGATCAACGGGAACCGTGGGCCGTGTACCTCAATTCAACGAAAGTGATCAAAGACACTTTCATGTGTTTTATTGCTAACTGTTGTTTGCGGTACATTTGGACGGTTGCAGCTGATCGAATTGAGAAGTCAATCCAAAGCCGCATGCTCACAGCATCCACACTTAATTAAAGAAATCATGACAAGTGCTTATCTACATAACCTGGCTCTGATATTTTTATACTATGCTTCTGCTACACTGCTGCAAATATCATGAACCGGTAAATCTTCCGCTACTCTGATGGAAAGATGTCATGATCCAGAAAGTGTGAGCATGTCGGTCCAAAAGTCACAACATCACATGAAGGCAACACAATAAAGGGTGATCTAGAGATTTACTGTGGCTGATAATCTCAAAGAAAGCTCAAAGATCATCAAAGATGTGGATCCGTTAAAGACCTCCACTGAAAGTACAAAGCACTCGGACTATGAAGAGTCAATGCCAAAGCACAAAGATGCAGAAGTTGAAGAATTCAAGTCTACGAGCTCAAGACTGAAGATGAATTAGAATGCTAGGATTCAAAATGTAAAACATGGGGTGACCTCCCTTAGGGGAGATTATTAGGAATTGGAAATTCCATAAGTGAAGTGTCGGTCACCCCAAATATTATCTAGCATAAGTTAGCTCGTAGACATATTGTTTGTTACGTTATTAGTTAGTTTATTAGTTAGTTATTAGTGTAGTTTAGTTTAGTGCAACACCGTGGAGGAAGGACGGGTCTTTACCAACTGTATACCTGATCCACAGGCCGTCAGGAGGTCGTTTAGCTTGTAACTATAAATACCCTTCCCACTAAGGGAAGGGTGGTGCTTCTCAATAATATAACCTTGCATTTGTTTAGTGTCTCTCTCTAGAACACCCTCTGTACTCTCTTCATCTCTCTAAAATGGCTATCTTGTTTAATCATCTACCTAGACCACCCGAATCATCTAAACAACATAAATATACGATCCTATAGAAAACAATTAAACTTAAAGCAGGAAATTAAAATGGTAACACTTTTTCTAAAGACAATGAAAAAATGGACAAGTAACTTATGTGAAGGAAGAGAGCTTTTATAGCTGAGCCAGGAGGTCTTGGGAAGCATCTGGAACTCAAATCAGGCCCTTGATCAATTCTCTTGTCATCCCATCAAATCACAGTCGTTGGATTGCTAGTTATGATGTGGCACAACCAATAGGAGGTCTCCAATCTGTCATGTTGGCAATCCCCATGTCATTCCTTCGCTGACACATTGTCAGAAGGTCTTCTAGAAGCACTTTAAGTGGGGTAATTCATGGGGTGTAGGGTAAATGGTTACAAGGATGGTAAATAGTAGTTTCTGGGTTATTTGGGCGCGCTTGGTTGTGGGTTTGACTAGGGATAGTTATTTCTTTGACCGGGTTATAAAAAGGATAATATGGATGTGTTGACCGGGTTTATGAAGCTTTGACCTGGGTATTTTGGTGTAGACGGGTATAGGGATAGTGAAACCGGATTATGGGCTTGGGCTTGTGGGATAAAGGGGTGTAAGTTTATGAAATGGGTAGAATTTAAGTGTAAGTTTAGGATTGGTATTTAGGATTTAGTCTTTAGGGTTAAATTTGACAACTCTTCATACTTCAAGGACCAAATCTATCAATCCACCAAAATATATTCCAAGGGCCTTTCTTGCCTTTTATGAAAGTTGAAGGTCTTTTGATGTCGTTTCTTCAAAACATTCTTCAAGGGACTATTTTTGACAATTTCTGAATTTCTAAGGTTGATTTTGACAGTATGCACTAAATCTTTGATCTTTTGCTTCCCCGGCTCCGGCTTTTGCACTCTCTTTCTTTCTCATGCTCGGTTTTTCGGTTTTGGCTTTCTTTTGTCTATTTTGTCACATCCGTACATGCACATGCATAAACTCAAGAAACCAACAAATATTAGACATAAACGGCTCTTTCTTGGTTATTTTGGGTCTATTTTGGTAAAGAAATGGTATGTGTTTTAGCACATACCAATCACCTTGATTCTAAAGTTGCTAGACTAAGCACAAATTACCTTGATACAATACTTGATAGTGTTAAAATAGGTAATAATCAAAAGGGTCTAGGTATTCAGGAACATATTGCGTCAACTAGCGAAGTTAAGGAAACACAATTTGTTAAATCAATTGAAAAAGCAGCGACTGATGTGCCGGATTCGACGGATCCTTTGAAAAGGGATCCAGCTAGTGCAAACGAAGGGATCCGGGCATCTGCAGTAGCAAAGGCTAAAATAACGCAACCATCTCTTCTAGAACCGAATTTGTTGTCATTAATAAAAAGAAAACACCCAATGCTACTGTTAGGAATGTTAAACAACCACCCTCTTTAAAACAAGGTCAAGGTTTATTGAAAAACAAAACCTCGTTGTTGACCAAACTAAATAAATCGATAAAAAGGTCAAATAATGTTTTTCCTAAAAGTAACCATAATCAAACGGGCTGGAATCACAACTCACAAATGGTTTTCCATTAAAAAACTACGTACCTTGGAATGTTTTTACGCCATTTTCATACATGCATCATATGAATGGATTGTATAACGCCAATGGACCCATGAAAAAATGGGGACCAAACTTTTGAGTTGTTTATTGTCTTAGGTGTGCCTAAAGGTAGACTTGGATCTGGAAGAATGGATCAAGGATAGCGGGTGAACAAGGCATATGACCGGTAATAAAGCGTTGTTCTCCACATAAGAATCCTTTAACGCAGGAAATGTGGTGTTCGGAAATAGTAAAAGCAAAATCATCGGAAAAGGTACAATCTCTCACAATTCCCTAACCATTAATGATGTATGTCACGTAGAAAAACTAAACTTTAATCTACTAAGTATAAGTCAAATATGTGATAAAAAGTGCAACGTTTTCTTTAGCAAAACTGGTAGTAAAATCTTGAAAAATGGTATTACTATAGAAAGAGGTATTAGAAAACATTGTGTCTACGTTATTAAAATCGTAAATGAACCAAAAGATAAACTTTGTCTCACCTATATAAATGATACTTCGACCTTATGGCATCGAAGATTGGGTCACGCCAATATGCGACTTCTTCAATCACTATCACCCAAAGAGCTTGTAAGAAACCTACCTAAACAAAAATACGAACATCATTTTTGTGATGCTTGTAATGTTAGAAAACAAGTCCATGCTAGTCATAAAACTAGAAATATTGTTTATACATCAAAATGTCTAGTACTTTTACATATGGATTTATTTTGTTCCCCGGCTATCCAAAGTTACGGAGGAAACTTTATACCTTGGTTATAGTAGATGATTACTCTAGGTATACATGGACTAGATTTTTGAAAAATAAAACTAAACCTTTTGATCACTTCGAAATCTTAAGTAGAAAAATTCAAAAATAACTGGGAAGTCTTATTGTGTTGATCCGAACGGATCATGGTCGGGAATTTGATAATGAAGTACAATTCGGAGCTTTATGTGATGCTAGTGGTATTACTCACAATCTCTCGACTCCTCGTACTCCACAATCAAATGGGGTAGTTGAACGGAAAATCAAACCTTACAAGAAATGAGTCGCACCATGATTAATGAGCAATCTATTCCTTAAACATTTTGGTGCAATGCCGTCGACACATCCACCTATATTCTAAATCAAGTCTTAATTATACCTTTCTTAGGAAAAACTCAATACAAGTTATTACGAGTCAAAAAGCCTTTGTTAGAACACTTTCGAGTCTTTGGTAGTAAATGTTTTATACTTAACACAAAAGACTACCTAACTAAATTCGACCCAAAATCAACTGAAGGTATTCTCTTGGGATATTCTCCTAATAATTAAGCATACATGATATTAAATAAAGAAACCATAAAAGTTGAAGAGTCTTTAAATGTTAAATTTGACGAGAGTCCTCCAAAAACTTCTTTACCTCTTGTCGACGACGATTTAATCGAAAGTGAAGTCTTAGAAATAAAAGAAAAAGAAAACATAAGCAAGGAAGATGGACTATTAAATAATGAAATTATCAATGTTAAAGAGTCTAAAGATCATCCTGTAGAAAATGTCATAGGAAAACTAAATGAAAGAGCTCTAAGATCTCAAGTTCAAAACCAAAGTAGTCTCTTTTGTTTCGTGTCAACTATAGAATCTAAAAACACTCAAGAAACTATAAAAGATGAAAGTTAGGTTATAGCTATGCAGGAAGAATTAAATCAATTTATTGCTAATAACGTTTGGACACTTGTCCCTCCTCCTAAAAACCAAACAATAATTGGAACAAAATGGGTGTATAAAAACAAATTAGATATAAATTGTGTCGTGTCTAGAAATAAAGCTAGACTTGTTGCTCAAGGATACAACCAACAAGAAGGTATAGACTTTGATGAGACCTATGCTCCTATAGCTAGATTAGAGTCTATAAGAATCCTTCTTGCGTATGCTTGTGCTCATGATCTTAAACTTTTTCAAATGAACGTCAAAAGTGCTTTTCTTAATGGCTTTATAAATGAAAAAGTTTATGTATCTCAACCTCCGGGTTTTGTCGATTTTGAAAAACCTAATCATGTGTACAAACTAAAGAAAGCTTTCTATGGTCTTAAACAAGATCCAAAGGCTTGGTACGATAGACTGATAACATCAAATAATCCTGATATTCTAAGTGTTAATTTCCCCTTTTATCATCACATTTTGATTAAAATGCTATTAGAAACATCCGTATTCCTTCTTATTTCATTTCAGGATCTATTTCATATAAAGAAGTGGTATTTGGACATTTCTAAGCTCAAGGATGGTTTTCTCTCACATTTACTGAAGACCACATCGTAATTAAGTGATGAAGTTACGCCGTAATCAAGTGCATGAGGAAATACGGCGCAACAATATGGTGGAGTTACGCCGTAACAAGACTACAGAACGTATTACGAAGAATACGACGTAACAAAGGAGTGAAGTTACGCCGTAATATGATTACATATTATGAGGCCTGAACTTTACAAATACTACGGCGTAACCCTCAGCTCAGGTTACGCCGTAACCACGGATAAACATCAACTTTACAAAGACTACGGCGTAACCACCAGCTCAGGTTACGCCGTAACCATGGATAAGTATCAGATTACGAAGACCTACGGTGTAACTAGTTAATAAGTGTTACGCCGTAGCTAGTATTCAGGCCTATAAATAGACGAAGTTTTCATCAGTTTTAGGCATCTCTCGTTTCCCAAACCTTTCTAGGGTTTTATGAGATCAAACACAGAAGAAGAATCGTGGCTTAGGAGTATGAAGAACGAAGTTCTCGTCTACGATTTCCTTTGTATTCGAGTTTGTATTCCTTTTATATCTTTCTAGGGTTTATATTATGGATTCATGTTATTAATTCAAGTTTGCATTTATGTTATTGATTTTCTCTTTATTTCTTGTCATAGATCGCTAGTCTCGGTAATATTATAAGCTTGTTAGTATCTAAAGGGTTAAGAGAATTGACCAACTGACCTCAGCCTAATAGGTTGCGAAGTATGGAAGGAATTGGCCATAGTACGACCATTCTTCATGTGCGAACTGACCAAATGATCACCTATCAAGTGGAGGTATTTAAGAAGCTGGGGGAAACCTAAGTTCCTAACGACCGGGTTTCCATAGATTAGATCTAGTATATTTGGCTCGTAATAACTGCTATTAGGTTATCGAATGATCCCGGGTGACCTGTTCATCTCGGTGAGGAATCTAAGAATCATACGCCATGACGAATTGACCAAAGGAGTCTGGCGATAATTAACCACTATATTGAACCTTTATATTGAGAATTAATTCTTATCTGTAATCTTGGTTAAGCTTCATTTTTCTATCTCTTTATCCAAAATTCTTATGTCTGTGTGATTAGAATAATTAAATCTATCTTATCATATCAATATCAAATCATGTTACTTCTAATCATCTTAGTTCTTTCAAGGTCACAACTCTCTTGGGACGACATTCGGATTTACCTAAGGCTTTACTTCATCTGATCGGGTTCTCTGCCTGTTAGCATGTGTTTATCCTAGTTTATCTCAGTTTTATAAATATTAAAAGCAAGATGAAATAGCACATCAGCTTTTTGGCGCCGTTGCTGGGGAGCAGTTAATGAAAGATCTAAGGTATGTGATGACGTATAGTCTACATTCGGGTCACGAACCAGACAAAGGACCGCTATTAGTGAGCCCAGCACGAACTGGGCTAAGCGGATAAGTGTTTGGGCTCACGAAGGCCCAAACCCAAAGTTATTTATGGAATAGGATATCGGATATCTCCTAACTTTGGAGATAATTGTTAACCAACCGACTTAGGCGGGATGCGCCGAAGGTTGGGGAACACAAAACAAACAAGGATTTCGTGTGTATATAAGGGGAATCCCACCCCTCATTAAAGGTACGATTCACAAACCCTAATTCTCAACTATACTCTAAAACCGATTACTTACTCTCACGCCGGAGGATAATCGTGGGAAACAATCCCACGGTAAGCATAACGGTGTCTTTTGTTTTCTTAGTGCCCAGGTCTCAAGCATTAAGGTCTAATTGATACGGAATCAGAACCCAAATAAGGAACGCCCAACTTTTGTATCAACAAGTGGCGCCATCTGTGGGACCCAACACTAAGAACTAGAATGACGAAGTAAGGAAACCAAAATCAGCGATCGCATGGCGACTTACAAGGAAAGAAACAGCAGAGCGGATCAGCCTCCAAACAAGCCTCTGGGACAACCAGCGTGGCTAAAACCAAGGCTCGACGGTCTTCCCAATGGAACCGCCAAGCGGGGACAACCCATGCCACCATAAAAGCAACCAACGTGGAGAATCCGCCACGTAATCTTTCACCACTCCCCTACCAAAAAATATCTCACAAAACGCCAGCGACGCATTCAAACCGAGCCCGGATGTCGAAACATATGCTCTATGGAAGGGGTTACGCTGAGTTAGCGTGACTTCGTATCTCAAAACAATGAAGCCTTGGCCGCCCTTATGCAGGAGGAGGCGAAGAAAAGGTCAAGTCAGAGCTTGAAATCCCGACTAAACTTTGACACAAAGTATGAGGTATCTCCATCGCACCTTCGAAGGAGAGGCGGGAAAGATAGCTACAAACCTCCAGTGTTTACCAGGATAGGGAAGGGAGTTGAGGATGATGCAGCCGGTGACCTGCAGTACTGGAAGAATCAAGAGGATGGACGGCATACCAATATCCACAATAGGCTTGCAAGCCGCAAGATCCATGACAGATGGGACGACGACGCCTCCCCTGAAAGTCTTTCAAGCTCGGACTCGAGACGGTAGGGCGAAACGTCGAAAGAGAAGAAGTTCATCCCCGGAGACCCTTAGACGGTCGGTATATAGCGCGACAAAGGGAAACCACGTTCTCTGGTGATTCCTCGACAACGGGATAGCGAAACGGGACAACGGAAGTCTAGAGGAAGATTTCGCGGCCAGGAGGAGGAAGATCTATCTCTACCCTGGCGCCGCCAAAAAGTGGATGCGTTCACTCGGCGCATCAGTGATTTCTTAGAGAATAAGAGAAGGAGCATGCCCGCCAATGTGAAAACCTATGATGGAACAGGGGATCCAGATGATCACCTAAAAATTTTCGAATCAGCTGCCACCATTGAAAATTGGCCACAGCCTATGTGGTGCAACATGTTCAATTCTACACTATAGGGAAACGCGCGGAACTGGTTTAGTAAGCTTCCACGCAGAAGCATTAATGGCTTCAAATAGTTGAGAAAGGCGTTCCGCCTAAACTTCACTTAACGGAAAAAGTGCGCTAAAAACCCTGTCGAACTCGCCAGGGTCAAACAGCGCCAAGGGGAATCTACAAGTGCTTATGTGGAGCGCTTCAAAGATGAGTGCATACAGGTTAAGGCATGCCCGAAGTGCTGAAAATCTCAGGGTTTATGAATGGGATCAATAACCCAGAACTCATCAAAAGGTTGAACGACAAGATCCCCCAAACCTTTGATGAACTTATGAAACGCACAAGGTCCTTCATCCAGGGGAAGCTGCCGCGGATAGCAAGAAAGGTTACTCGAACTATCGGTCACAGAACAACCGGGAGACAATCCACGACCGGAGTAACAACCGTAACAAGAACTACCGCAGTCGGGAGCGGACGGATAATGACAAGTATACCCGTGACCAAAACTCCAAAGGAGATATTCGCAACGGAAGGCGCGAACTTCCCAAGACCCCCACCAATGCGCACTCCAGAGGATCGGCGCGTGGGGAGTGGATACTGTGACTATCACGGACAGAAGGGCCACACCACCAATGAATGTGTCCAACTACACCAAATCATTGATAAACTAGTGAAAGAGGGCAGATTGGACCATTTGGTCAAGAACATCAACGAAGGGAAAGATAGGCAGAAGACTGGGAACAAGAAAGAAGCACCCAAAGATAAGGATGACACCATCTACATGATACAATCATGGCAGCGAGTAACTAGGAAAGTCACCGAAATTTTCCCGTGGCAGCGAAATCTCTTTCCCCACCTTAACTGCGGACAACGCAGTGGTAGAGCTGCTCACCATTGAAATTAATGCAGGGGATCACGACATTCACCGCATGTATGTTGATGGAGAAGCATCTGCAGACATAATGTACGAACACTATTTCAAGCGACTGCGCGACACGAGATACGCAGTCATTAAGCCCGGTCATGACAAATACTGACCGGTTTTACAAAGGAAAAGATATGGCTTATGGGGCAAATACGCCTACTAGTCAGTGTGGGTAATAAAGAACACTCCGCAATGTACCTGGATGAATTTTATGGTGATCAAATCCCCTTCGCCATACAATGGCAATATCGAAGACCGGGATATCACCATGCTACTGCACCTCTCACAAAGATATGGGATGCTCAAATTCCCAGTGGAAGGTGGTATTGTCACTCTCTACAATGCCACTGTACCACATAGAGAATGTAACACGATTACATGTGAGACGGTACCCATTCCAACAGTAAGCAACCAAAATTCTAAACCGAAAGTTGCAATTCACCCGATTACCCGAACAAGAAGTATCAATCGGAGGATCGCCGTCGGATAATGGCAAGGCACCATGTGTGCACTCAAGCAAAAGAACCACGGATATCTTCGCATGGGAACCAAAGCACATGACTGGAGTACCACGCTTGATCATAGAACACAAGCTGAGAATCCAACAAGGATACTCACCAATACGCCAGAAGAAGCGCGGCCAAGCTCCGTAGCGCAAGCAATTCTGGCAGAAGTACACAAACTTGTGGAGGCAGGTATCATGCGAGAATTCTACTACCATGATTGGATTTCCAATCTGTAGGATCGATATATTATTGTGTTGATGATTCAGGTGGTCTTGGATGATCAAAATACATGTTAGCCATTATAGAGAGAAAGTTAGAGAGTTGGGTGTTCTTGCTAGAGACTTGGTTCTCAAATATAAAAGGTTAGATTGAATGAAGCACACACCCCTTCCATGGATGGAAGGGGTATTTATACTTACAAACATAACGACCTCCTATCGGCCTGTAGATCAGGTATACAGTGGGTAAAGACCCGTCCTTCCTCCACGGTGTTGCACTAAACTAAAATACGCTACAAACTAACTAATAAACTACTTAATAACGTAAATAACGACAAGTATATGAGCTAAACTATGCTAGACCATAATTGGGGTGACCGACACTTTAATATGGAATTTCCAATTCCTAACAATCTCCCCCTAAGGGAGGTCACCCTATGAAATACATTTTGCATCCTAGCATTCTATCTTTGACTATATTTCCAAGCTCGTAGACTTCAATTCTTCAAATTCCGCATTCTTTGTGCTTGTGTAGCGATTCTTCAAAGTCCGCATAGATTTGTACTTTAAGTGGAGGCCTTTAACTGATCCACATCTTTGATGATCTTCGAGCTTTCAATGAGATCATCAGCCACATCAAATCTCTCTGGATCATCCATAGTTGTGTTGCCATCATGTGAAGTTGTGACTTTCGGACCGACATGCTCACACTTTTGAATCATGACATCTTACCATCAGAGTAGCGGAAGCCTTACTTTTGTGCCATGCGAAGCGAAGCATAGTATGAAATATCGAGCCGTTATGTAGATATGCAAAAGTCATGATTTCTTCAAATTAAGTGTGGATGCTGTGAGCATGCGGCTTTGGATTGACTCCTCAATTCGATCACCGGTAACCGTCCAAATGTACATACAAACAACAGTTAGCAATAAAACACACGAAAGTGTCTTTGATCACTTTCGTTGAATTGAGGTACACGCCCACGGTTCCCGTTGATCGAGACAAGTACCGCTGTGTGATCGTATAATTCGAAGAATCTCCTTGGCAGGGTTTCGCAAATGTTCTAGCCGTTCTCAAACCGGAACGTCTCAAAGAAGACAACACGGAGTGAGTGAACCAAGCGAATTGAGATTCACTTATTGATGAAAAATTGATTTGAAAACAATCGTGTATTGCTTGAAGAAAGAGTTTTGCAATACAACGAAGGTTTTATAAGAAATATCAATTTTCAATCAAAAATACTTTTTGTATTTGAAAAGAGTACACACTCGATGTGCTAGAGAAAAGAAGATTTTCACATCGAACGGTTTTTCCAAAAGTACTTTTTCAATTAGAGATACTTTTTTGAGTTTGAAAACATAAGTACACATTCGACGTGCTAGAGAAAAGAAGGTTTGCACATCGAACGGTTTTTCCAAAAGTATTCGTCAATTCCATTCCTAGACCAAGGTTGATTCAATAATGAATCGCCCCATCATTTCTATCCAGTTGTCACAAGCTTGATCTTACGAGAAGATCTCACATGTCACCTACCAAGAGCTTGTTTGATGTTGGCTCTAGAAGGCTTTCCATCTTCATTGTGAATATTTACATATCACTCGGATGTTCTGGCAATACCACAAGGATAATGCGTAGGACTCATAAGATATAATCTCTCTTTCCACATTGTGTGAAACAGAGAGTCTTCATTGAAAGTGTCATAAAGAGATATTGTGGACGATCTCTTGGCTCTAGACTCAATAGTGCACTTTTGGTTCCTATGCCGGAGACTAGGGAGAGGGTCTCCTTCTTCAATATCAACAATCTCTAAGAGAAACTCGATAGATTATGTAGGTTCCCCGTGAGAATGAAACAAGTCCTTTTAAGAGGAACTTGAGTAGCTTGGGAAGTTTAGTGCAGTGCGTCACTGGGTCCATGACGTCTTATCTTCAATACTAGTCTTACCTTGGTAACAACCAGTAACATATGTATTGAACCCGGTTACTTCCCTAAGGTTGAATTATTGGAGGGCTATTTCTTTTCACCCTTTTCTCATTTTATTTCTTTTTCATTCTTCAACCCCTTCAGTGCTTACCGAGACTTCATTATTAGAACCTTGTTGGGTTTATTCCAGTACTAGCTCTGTCTCAGTCCGCACTCTTCCCATATCCTCATTTTTCTCCTTTTTTCATCATACCTACGGACTCTACACTATCTAGTGGATTGTCCTGGTAGATCCTCTGTTCGGCGGATCGTGGGAACTAATACCTAACCTCACCAATCCTTATAACTCCATACATAAAGTAAAATGGTCGGTCTTTTGGTACAGTTCATTCTTCCTTGAAACCAATTGAAAAATCATTTGGAAAAACAATCAAGGTACTTGTGATACGAGATCAAAGCATTTTGTACCTTAATAGTTTTGATCATTTAGAAAACCTCCCCCTCAACATGTGCATATGATTTAGAAATTGTTTAGCACATGGAGGCAAGAGGACTTTGAAATATTTTCTTTGATCACTATTTTCATAGAAAACGCCATTTGATTTTCTTGGTAAAATTCTCCCCCTCAATATGTGCATAGGATTTTTGAAATCATTTTATCACATAGAGGCAAGAGTTCATTTGAAGCACATTTACGATCACACAAGCCATTTAGAAACCATTCGCCCCCCCTCAATATGTGCTTCGAGATTCGAAAGCGTTTAGCACATATGAGAGAGCAGCCTGCACATTTTCATCAAAACGATCATCTTTTATCAAATTTCATTATTAAATCACAAATTCTCCCCCGATCAAAAATATCAAACCATTTGAGATTTTGGATCCCAAGTGATTTAATAAGGTTTAGAAAACATGGGAGAACTTTTGCCTGGTTTAAAATCTCATCTTGTTTTTGGATAAATGCTCCTCCTCAACATGTGCATTGTATATTTGAAATCGTTTGGCACATGGAGGCAGGAGTGCCTTTAAAGGACTAAAACCCATTCCATTAAAATAGATTTGAGATTTAAATCACGATCTCTCTCCCGATCAAAAATTTCAAACCTTTTGAGATTTGTGATCCCAATTGATTTAAATCATTTAAAAGGTTTTGGGGAAAGACGTGGCAAAATTTAATTTTGAAAAATGACTGATAAGGAACAGTTTAAGACATTAAAGATTTTTAGTGTCAGGTATGATTGTTTTAAGAGATCTTTAAGTAAAATAAAACAATTTCACAATCAAACAAGAATAGAAAAAATTTCATTTTGAAAGATCTTGATTCTAAAGAAAAATCATACCATGACATAACATTAAATATTTAGATCACCACATTAATTCGTATAAACGGAACTTTTGTGAAGAAATATCGTTTGAAAATATTTTATTTTAAATCACTCTCCCCTCAATCCATGACAGAAGTCAATAATTGAGTGACTTAGGTTTTGATAAAAAGAAGTCCGGTGATTTTCAAAATTTAGTCCGATTAATTTTCAAAACAATATATTCCATTTTCAAAACAATTTATTCAAATTTATTCAAAATTGTTTAAAAATGGTATCCTGCACAAAGATACGTTAGGTGGAGAGAATCATAAGCTGCTTTTGTTGATGTTGTTGTAGGGCTTGGAAGAAAAACCGTCTGCTGATGCAGTACGTTGCATTTTGAATGCCAACTAAGGTCAAATTAAGCGTCGTTTCTTCAATCACTTAGAAGAAAACCATCTGCTGATGCAGTGAGACCTCTTACGTTGCATATATGCCAACTCTCCGTAGAAGTCCAGTTAAGCTCCGTTTCTTCATATGTCAACCCAAGATATAGTTACCCTTTCCTATCGGCATCCAATCATCATCAATAGTGGGATCCGGATCGGGAACATTCTTATACCAATATACCTGCATACGTTAGTGAACATACATACAGATATATGGTGGTTGACATCACCCAAACAACAATCGACTAATTCAAGTCAATTCAACATATCAATCTGTTCATATAAGGTATGGGAATAATGTGTTTATCAAACTCTAATCATCTAAACCTAACAATCACATCCTAGAAACCTAGTCCTTCGACACAGTAAATCATTTTAATTAAGCACGAGGATAATTAAGAAAGCCTGCGGAAGATATAGATTTGAAAAACATTCTCCCCTCAATCAATGACTTCGCTAGCAATGGCTCTGTTCCACCACTCCCACCCGCCTTCCGCCCACCCCTCCCGCCCATTCCTTTTCCATATTTTGAGACATGTTTGAAAAGAATATTTACACCTCCTCGCCGAACTTCATCTATGGTCCCGTGCCATTATTGAATGACATTTCTAAGACCGTAGATGTTATCGATACCGGAAGACATGTCATGTGAAAACATATTTTTGGTATTTTTGAAATTTTCTGATTTTTATGGGTTTTTGAAAGTTTTATATTTTTCTATTTTCTTTTCGTTGGTTTTCTATTTTTGTATTTGGTTTTTAATAGAATATGTACAAAGATAGAGTAGATGATATAATTTAAGAAGATGATGATATGAGTACCGAGATAAGGATATCGAGCAGCCCCGTTGAAGAAGATAGAAATCATCATCTCTCAAACGTCCACCACCAAAGCTTCCGGGTCGGAATAGAAGATAGAACATGAGCCTTTGAGAAAGAGAGACTTTGGCAGCTTCCCCACAAACCGAAAATCCTTTAGTCGAAGGCATTCAAGCTCTATTTCAAGCTTACCTTAGCCAGTACAGAGAAGCACACCATTATCATAATCCCACGCTCCTTTCAAGAATAATCACGTGATTCTTGTTCGGTTATATCATCCGGAAGAAGAACAACAACGTTTCATCCCACTCTTTAAATTTCTTCTCAAATTTCATTACCACTTAAGTCTGAAGCAATCCATTCCAAAAGGTGTCAAGAGACCACTTCCCCCACGTAGTTGAATTGATGCGTCAGTTCTTTGTATAATGCTCTAGAACTCTCCCAAATACACATCATGAGGGGAATGAAAACACCTTCCCATGTTCACATTTTCTTCCCGGATGATCGTGTATGAAGCTCAAGAACCCGAAGTACACCAATACCCAAGAGCTCTCCTAAATACACATCATGAGGGGAATGAAAACACCTCCCCATGTTCACATTTTTCTTCCCCGATGATGCTGTATGAAGCTCAAGTATCCAAGTATACCAATACCCAAGGAAGGAATAACCGATAACATGAAGAAGCAAGCCAAGTCACTAATTATCTCTGCGGATGTCAACTCCGGAATAAGTGATTATATATCTCTCAATCACCGATTAAGCCCTCAAGGAACAAATGAGCTTCCCCAATGTACATAATTCTTCTCCTCGATGATTGTGATAACATCGAGATCATCACGCACTTGTGTACCTCTTTTTATCTTTAAACTAACTCTTCCATCGCTTCTCCCACATAGTTGGAATAAGAAACTAAACCTAGATAAGTAAAACCTTGAGTTTTCTTCAAGGTAATAGCATTTGTCTTCCCGGGATATCTTCAATCACTTAGAAGAATTAAGTTCATCAAGTTTACTCGTGTTTAGATGTGTGTCTCCTTTTCCCTTGCTAGTTTTGACACTTCGAATCGCAACATTGTATAGCCCAAATACTTGAAATCTTTATGAGAAGAACACTTGAACTCTTGTGAGAATCAACTTGTGAAGACTCTCTCTCGACTATTTTTATCAACCCTTATGGACAATTTGAAGTGACTACTAAAGAAGAAAACCCAATATACCATACTTGAAATTGAAATCAAATTCCCACATTTGTATCTTAAGCTTGCACCTAATGATGGAAGAACGGTGTCGAAAATTTATGCTTCAAGCAAATCTCTAAGTACTCACTACTCAAGCAAAGTATGAGACATTAACACCTCTTGCGATTATCCACACCGTCATATGCGGTGAACAGTAAAACAAAGTAACTCCTAATAGTGATAGTTAACTGTCTTCAACCATCCACCTTGATCACTGGTAACTAGATAATCCAAGTCTTCAACTCAAAATCTTAAGCCCAAGCAAGTTATCAAATAAGAACATGCCTTTGTGAAAGTCAACTTCAATCTCAAATAAGTGATAAATGATTAACTCCAAGTAATCAACTTGTGTCAAATGTCCAACGTGAATAAATGTACAACCGATGTACATTGACCTACTTAATGAACCGAACAAATGATTCCTCAACATCAATTTCTATCTTCCTAAAGATATACATATAGAGCCTGATCTGGAAGATTCACCAATAATGTCTTCAAGCGGATGAGGTAGTCATTTCCTTAGTGTTCATGTGGTTGATTTACAGAGTGCACAATAATCCGTGAAGATTTGGTAAAGGAATATCAAAGAGCGGATCATTTTCATGAATAATAATCCGCGGAAGATTTGGCAAAGGAATACCAAAGAGCGGATTATTATTCAATAGTAACCTGCAATATTACAATAGTCAATATCAACGCCCCATAACCTGACAACTGTATGATAAATGCCCTGATTAAAAGAAGTCTTTAGATAATCAAATGCAACTCGTCTTTAGTCTTTAACATGTAGCAGAATGTAGAACGATCTAGACTCGACCTTCTTCTAGATTGTCCGAATGGGGAATAGAGTGTTAACATCTTCAACTCACACCAAAAAGCATCCCACCAAAAGCATCCCAATTAACTTACATCTTGCAAATCCCCTTAACTAAAATCCTCCCAATCAAACAAGAACAAAAAGATGTTCATCAAGGAAATCGCGAATCGCCTAACGAACACACAAGATGGTAACACCGCATACCAATCACATCAAACAAGAACAGAGAGAGATTGTTCGAATCATCATGTTGATGTATACGTGAAGCATTAACCGAAGCACTTTGTCGATAAACTCATCAACGAGTGAAGATGTCAACCAATACTCTTAAGAAACTCCATGTACCGATGATCCGATAAGAAGAAGCTCGGTTCTTACATGAGTTTGGAGCCGTTTGACAATTTATTCTCAAATATCAATCAACCATGCAAAAAATTCACACTTCTTCTCCCTCTCAAGAATTGCATACGGAGATGCCATTCTTGATTAAATAAGTGAAATCATCCGAATGTTCTATTCACACTTCTCT
The DNA here is from genome assembly GCA_910596185.1 of Chrysanthemum makinoi. NCBI lineage: Eukaryota > Viridiplantae > Streptophyta > Magnoliopsida > Asterales > Asteraceae > Chrysanthemum > Chrysanthemum makinoi. The sequence continues at coordinate 190,633,255 of OU343217.1, forward strand.
CGCAAAAATCAGACATGATGTCGCCATCTTCATTATAATCGAGCGGAATGAGAAAACAATCGGGCAGTAGCCCGTCACTTGATGACCTAAGCGCGTGCGGGAAAAGTATGAATCATGTTGATGAGAATGGTCATAATAAGAAGATTTCTCTTCTTCCAAGATAAGAAGCGCTTACGCATAATTTTCTTTTCTTTGAGGAACGAGGCATGAACTGTTGTGTTCATACGTCATAATGTTGAAGTACGAGGCCCGAATGATGAACAGACGTCATAATCTCTTTTCTCGCTTCTTAGCAAAACATGTAATCATCCCCATTATCATTCTCGTAGGCTATTTGTCGTGACAAATGATGGAGAAAACCCAATATGATGAATTTGACCCTGGTAAACTACCTAACTTCGGACTTAAACTTGCACATGTAACAAAGAGCGTAAAATTTCCATTAGCATCTCTAAGTACTTTCTATGTACTCTATACTCTTCAACCAACCAACCATCAAGTATAAGACGTGCATTACCTCTTGAAAATCCACAATTCAATGCGAAGACTGCACTACAACGTAACTCCTTAAAGTGATAGTAATTTTGTAGTAGTATGAGCCCAATTCCCCCAAGTGGTAAAAGAAAAGGTAAAAGACACCCAACAATAACTAGATTTCCAAGTCTTCGTTTTTGATAATAAGCATCGAACAAGGATCATGAAGAATCTTCATCCAACCATCCCCGATACCTTCTGATACTAAGTACACTCGCCCGTGATATTTCACTTCAACCTCAAATGAATAATACCGAATTAACGCCGTTGTCACATCTTCTGATTAAAAGCTCAAATATAGCCTCCTTTGACTTTTTAAGTGAACTATGATAATGGTTTCATCCCGACCATGGTATAATGAGCATAACCCCGTAAAACTTTGAAGTAACCAAACCGCCATGATGAATATCCAAACACGCATCCAATT